>JAWNPG010000040.1:18685000-19285000 GCA_035045145.1 Drosophila meridionalis
TCAAAGCTCCTGCCGTAGGTGGGCATGCCGATGAGAAGCTTCTCCTTGGGCGCGCCCTGCTTGACCCACTCGCGTGCGCTGTAGTCCACTGTCAATTTCTTCTGGTAGCCCGTGGCTGATTCCAAGGCAAAGAGTGGCGAATTGTGGCCCACTGTGCGCTCCCACTGGCCGTGGAAGTCATAGGTCATCACATTGATGAAGTCCAAATATTTCGATATCTCCGGCACATCATAGCCGGCGGCGATGGCCTCGAACGAAGCGGGCACTGCAGCAGTGAGCAGTAGGCGTGGCAGACCCGAAGACTTGGCCTCGCCTTCAAAGGCAACGCGCAACTCCCGGAGCAGATTCACATAGGCCACCCGATCCTCGGCACCGCGCGGATACTCCCAATCCACATCCAATCCATTAAACTTGTAATCCCTCAAAAAGTCAATTGCCTCGTAAACGAACTGGTTCATGCGGAACACGTTCGAGGTGAGCTCCTTGAAGGGTGTGGAGCCAAAGGCCCAGCCGCCAATCGCCAGCAGGATTTGCAGATCGGGATTCGAGTCACGCAACGCAATCACGCTCTCGTAGTTCTCCGGATCGTCATCCGTGGCCTCCGTCAGCTTGTAATCCTGCAGCGTGGCAAACGCGTAGACAATGTGCGTGCAGAGCTTGGGATCAATGTGGGATGGCTCGAATTTGCCTGCGCCTGGACGCTTGGCAGACCAGCTGGTCAGATAGCAGAAGACCTGAGCGGGCCGAGCTAAGAATGAAGCAAGATTAGACAGCTGCTCATAGAGAGTGTAATATGGAGCTCTTACTGTTCTGCTCGATGGCATTGGCGCCCGACTTGATGCGTTGCTTCTTCTGCACGTGGGGCTTGCGCACCTTCTTGAGCACTTCATCAACAGAGATTTGAATGGGTTCGGGTTTCTGTAAGGGGGTAAAGTTGAGTTGAGATTAGATTAAAGATTTCGTGTAATCTCTGATGCTTCACTTACCTCTTCGATGTCCTCAAATGTGGCCGCAATCGCCGTCCAGTTAACATCCTTGGCCTCCTTGCCACGCGATATGCCCAGCAGCTCCTCGCGCATAGCTCCAATCAGTGGATACTTGACATTACCGCCACACACCTCGCCCTTAAAGTCGTCCATGTCAATGGTCCAGACCATAGCGCCGCCAAAGCCGTTCGTCTTGATCCATTGCATTTTATTTCTGATCGCGCGCTCATCATCGAAGCCCACCCACTGATCGCCATCGACCATGTAGGGCACCTTCATCTCCTCATCCCAGACGTAGACGGCGCCATTCAGCAGCATCTCACAGATCTCGTAGTAGGCCAGGAAGCCGCTCTCCTTGGTGTAGACGCCCTCACGTCCGCCGCCCGTTGCCGGGGCATTGGGTCCGTGCTTGTCCGTGTTGGCCAAAGTAAAGGAACGTCCGTAGGTGGGCATGCCAATGATCAACTTCTCCTTGGGTGCGCCCATCTTGACCCACAGATTGGCGGCGTTGTCCACGGAAAGCTGCTTACGCCACTCCGAATCTGTAGAGGGGGCATAGCTGGGGGAGGGATAGATTGAGAGATCGAGATTGGAACAGTTAAATAAAATGATGGATTATCAGTTTATATATATATTGATGCCTACAGTGGAGCATTGTGTCCCGTTTCTCGCTCCCATTTGCCATGGAAATCGTAGGCCATCAGATTGATAAAGTCCAGATAGCTGGCAATGGCGGGCACATCATATCCGCCACGCACATTGTCGGGTCCAACGGGCACGGCAGCCGAGAGCAGCAAACGCGGCTGCTTCAGCTCCTGGGCCTCAGCCTCGAAGGCCTCGCGCAGCTCCTTCAGCAAGAGCACAAAGTTCTTCTTATCATCGGAGCCCTTGGGGTACTCCCAATCCATGTCCAGGCCATCAAAGCCGCGTTTGCGCAGGAAGGGTATAGCCGAGTAGACGAAGGTCTGGCGCGTGTAGCGCGTGGCGGACATGTCCTTGAACTTCTGGGTGCCAAAGGACCAGCCGCCAATGGCCAAAAGAATCTATAGAAAAAACAATAAATATTTATAATAAAATCCAATTCGAATAGAGCTCCAAGTGATGCCCACCTTCAGCTTGGGATTAGCCTTGCGCAAGTTCATCATGCGCTCGTAGAGTCCAGGCACATTGTCCTTGGTCTCATCGTTCGACTCGTAGGAGCTCAGCTTGCCCTTCTTCAGCCAGCCAAAGGCGAAGATTATGTGCGTGCACAGATCGGCGGGTATATCCTCTGGCACAAACTTACCAATCTTGACGCGATACTGCGACCAGTTGGTGTAGTAGCAAACGATCTTTGGCGTGCCATCGTCCACCTTCGTCTTTTTGCCCTTGAGCGATGAGCCGCTGGCCACGAGAGCTGTTCCACCGGCAGCTGCTGCTGCGACGGCTGCTCCACCGCGCAGCTTGGACTTAGAGCGTAGACGAGTTCTGCTCACGGTTGTGGTGGACGCGGGCTCCTGATCGATGCGCTTCTCAGCCACAGGCGCTTCCGTTGACTTTTTGGCGGACAGCAAGTTGCTGCGGGAGGAACTGCTGAGTGTAGTCGGACGTCGCAAACGTCGGCGGGTCTTGGCTGTAGGTTAGAGAATGAAGGAACATTGAAGATGTCTTGATTGGGAGTGCTGAATGAGAGAATCCAACTCTATTCGCTATTATCCTAATAGAGTGTTAAATAAACCCAACTATGACTGACTACAAAAGTTTTTCTATGATTAGGTAACCCTCAATCAAAGACATTTTGCCTGTAATTTAGAGCTGACCCAAAAAACTAACAACTAACAACTGAACATGATTCGCTTCAGCATCAGCATCATCATCATCATTAATCATCATCAATCACCGAGTGTCTGGCTATTACAAGCTCGATTGGCATATATCAAGTGGCTGTAATTCAAAATAAATGCATCGATTGGCATCTTCGGCTTCTCGACAGCAGCTATCATTATCTTTGTTTATATTCCAGGCCATTTGACAATGTCTAGCGTTTAATGTTTATTTTGTATTCAACACTTAATGAAGAAGCATAGTGAGTTTTTATTAATGGCACTGGTTATTCGGTTTAAACTTGTGCAATTAAATGGCTATCGTGTATACCTGTTATTCGTGAAATTAAAAATTATTTTAAATTGTCTGCAGCTGAAATAACAATACAAAATTATGGCGATTGTTACTCGTCAAGTCGAGCTACAGCTACAGCTAAAGCTAAAGCTAAAGCCAACGCCTGCAATTTGCGACATTTGTGCTGGAAACCGGTCTAACTAAATATATATTTAATTTAGTCGCGGGCCTCTCACTGCGCATGTCCACAGCGAAATAAAAATAAAATACCAAGTATTTCATTTATGGGCACGAAACGCGCATACAAGTATTTTTTAGCATTTGTTGTTTGGGGTTGACTTTGTATTGTGTCGCAGCTCGCTGTTCTAGTGGCAGCTAAGTCGCAAGCAATGTATCTGGGGATATAGCTCAGTGGTAGAGCATTCGACTGCAGATCGAGAGGTCCCCGGTTCAAACCCGGGTGTCCCCTAGGTAAACTTTTTTTACCTTTTTTAATTTATTTATTATGTGTATTTTTATCAGCACTTCAATTAAATTCTTGCGGTTCTATTTATAATTTTAAGCATTAAATTGGGACTGCTTGGGGCCTTTAGGTTTACCTGCTGGGGATCACGCTGTGGGGATATAGCTCAGTGGTAGAGCATTCGACTGCAGATCGAGAGGTCCCCGGTTCAAACCCGGGTGTCCCCTTGGTAAAACTTTTTGCTTTCATCAATATTTTTAATTAAAAGAAGGGGCTGTAGTAGTAATTTAACGGCGGTTATTTCGAATGTGCTGGGAATACACGAAAATAAATTAATTTTTGCTTGCATATTGTTCATCCATTAGATAATAGACAATATAAGATAAGATAATCGAACGTTTTCTTTGTGTATTTGAAGTGGTACTTCGGCAAATGGCAATCATTTCATTATTACATAAATTCAATTTAATTTTTTTGTTCAGCAACATTAAAGTTGATGAAAGTAATTTGCAGCATTACATCATTAAAGTGTTAAATAAACTAGCCGAAGTTGAAATAAAACGAGACAATAGCATCAAACGCAGTGCATTTGCTTAAGTGGTTGTTCAGCCAGCGAGCGTCCGCATGGGGATATAGCTCAGTGGTAGAGCATTCGACTGCAGATCGAGAGGTCCCCGGTTCAAACCCGGGTGTCCCCTGATTTTTTTATTTTATTTATTTTTTAATTTTAAGAAATCATATTTTGATTGTATTTTGTTTATGACAGCTGTCTTTATTAAATAGTGGGCTTATAAATAATAATAATAGGTTCAGTTTCTTCAACACAGCCCGTGCTATAAAGCATATGCAGATAATCAATTTATGTTCAGTCAAATCTTAAGTAGTTTTCGTTGTTGTCCAATCAATTTGAAAACAGTTTCACAGCCTTCACTTGTTTCACACTACTTGTTTTGTTAATTTATCAATGGACAACACATAACACTATCTCATTTAGGAAACATGTTGCGATGCTGTTTCATGATAATGAACCAGATAAAAGAAATCATAGCGCAACAAAAGTATAAAAAAATTTGTTTGTTATCTACTTCCGCCTCTATAGAGACTTTGTTGAAGAGACTCCCACACATTAAAAGACTGTGATGTTTTCATTTTTTTTTTTTAAATTTGTGTAGCTGTTCTTAGGTAAAATAACGCCCCTTATATAAGTGGGGATATAGCTCAGTGGTAGAGCATTCGACTGCAGATCGAGAGGTCCCCGGTTCAAACCCGGGTGTCCCCTTGGTAAATCTTTTTTGCTTGCTTTCAACTTCATATTTATTTAATCATTTATTTTCTACTTACTCTGTGCACTGTCTGTGGAGGTTGAGAGCAAGACAATCAGCAGACATATCACAAAGGCGATTCTCAGCAATCGCGGCGGCAACTGTAAAACAAACAAAAACAAAGAGCAACGTTAAGGGCAATTACTCACAGAAAAATGCAGATGATTTATGTATGTGGGGGCGGGGCACGTCATGTTTCAGCAAATTACGTGGTACTTGACAGAAACGGATTTTAATTTGCTGTCGTGAGAAGGTCAGAGCACAGCGGCCCTTCATTCCACTAGCTTCGCCAAAACAGTTTGTTCACAGACCGAAAAGGCGCCCAAAAGCAACGTAAATAAAAATTACAAACAAAAGACGCCGTCCAGCTCTTGACATTGACCCAGTTAACGAGCTGGACGGCCACTTGTTGTCTCAACAACTAATTAAAATTATTTAGTGCTCTTTATAACTATCGTATACATTGTTGTATTGTATATTTGATTGTTAAGTAATTTTCGGTGACATCTTCACATTAGTAAACCAGTAGCAAAATACAAAGGCCTCTGGCAGTGACAATGTCGGATCGAGTGACTGTCTTGACTTTGAATGATAAGACCTATAGACAACCCACGCTGTCCAAGCTGTATTTTGAAACAGCTTTACAATTCGTGCTGTGAGTACAATAGGGGAAAAGGCAAAAGCCAAGTCGATCATGATGATAAATGCATATTTTTTGCATCATGATTATTTTCGTAATATTTGGGGATGCTGCAAGAGTTTAGCTTTTGTAGAGATTGCTCTGAAACTTATCTTTACTCATATACAAATTTGTTTAGAAATATTAATCAGCCTTATGAAATACCATAACGCTATTATTTATAGCAGTTTTTTCTGGGTTGTGATGTTATATGTGTATATAAAATAATCAGAGATGTATGTAAAGATTATTTAATTAGAGGTGGCCTGCATAGACTACTTCCCCACAGACTTAAATATCTTTATAATGTTATTATATTATTAAGGATCCATAATACAACATTTACGTTATCATGGGTTACGTCAAATATTATAAGTATGCCACATAACTGCAAATGTTTTTTCATCTTCGACAGTCTATAAATAGCTATTCCTTCTACGTTTTTGATGGATGGCTCAATTTGCTTTCTAAACCTTCAGCAGCTCATGAAATCATTATTTGTTTGCGTTAGGCTATCAGTGAATACCTGTTGACTGTTACCTGTTGCCTGTATCTGGCTATCAGCAAATACCTGTTGATTGTTACCTGTTACCTGTTGCCTATGTCTGATTGGTATTCATTGCTCGTTGACTATTGGCAGGCATCATTAAGAACACGTTACACAACTCATTCGCAGACAGTTAGAAAGAATTGGCCAAAACTGGAAATTGGCACAAACGTGCAATGCCTGATAAGCTAATGCGCATTACAGTTAGCTAGCCACGCCCGAAAAGAGAAAGAGAGAGAAATGGAGATAAAGGCGTTTCGATGGCATCAAGGTCGGGGGATATAATTTATGATCTGGCTTTGGCCGTAAACACCCCGACGAGCACATAAATCGTCTCCTTAAAAGAACACAAAAAGTGAAACTGGTTTGGACTAAAAAGCGCTTATCTGAACATCAGCTAAAACTCTCCATTTGGCTGTTAGGTAAAAATAAATGCATAAATTATAAATTAAAATAAACTTAAAAACAAATCTGAGAAAAATGCAAAATTTTGTCGGCTCAGTAAAAAAAGGTTCCTTATTGCGTGGACCGGCGTAAAGTGGAATGCGAGGGAGCCGCACAAGGAAAGAGCGAACTGGAACAACAGGTTTTCGCGGAAATGAAAAGACTGGCAAAGGCCTTTCATTTTCTTCTCTGCGAAAGTGAACTTTTATCATTCGCTCAGAACATCAGCAGCTGCTCGATCATCTGATTTTCTCAACGATTGCCGCATTTGGCCGAACTTACGTAAAGCTCGTGCTGACCATTTCGGGTGAATTGTCTGGGCTCCAAATATCATTAGGTTGGAGCTGGAGCACAGCCAAGTCGAAAGCTTTTGCCGATTACTGTTTGTCTGGTTACGACAACAGTAAATAAACTCAATAAGTAATAGACAGAGGCGGACAGAGATGGCGATAGCGAGTGAGAGAGAGAGAGTGAGACAGAGAGGCAGAGGGGACGCAAGACAATAAGAGACAAGCGAACTGCATTCCAAGCAATGGATTGGCTATTTTTTGTTTGTTTGTTTGTGTTCAATTGCGCAAAAATTGGAGAGAGGAAAATTAAAGAAATAAAAAAATCATTAAAAAGTGTTTTATGACCCGGGGCGAGACTGGGAAATACCCTGTTGCTGAATGGAAAATTATTGTGATCGAGCTTTATTGGGAACTAACTGTAGGTATTCCTGTGGAGTTTCAGGAATTGGAATAATATAACTAACTGTAGGTATTCCTGTAAAGTTTCAGGAATTAGAAGTAAGAGAGAGAGAGAGAGACAGAGAGAGAGAGAGAGAGAGAGAGAGAGAGTGAGAGAGAGTACAGAGTATCACAAATGCTGTCAGCTTGCGACATATCACTCGATATATCACACACAATATGATCATTTATGTGCAGATCTATCCCACTTGAGCGCATGAATGTAAAAGCGAAATCCGCACGCTCGAGTTTTGAAGTGATTTTCTGTTTGTTTGCAGCTTTTGCCTTTCATTTCGCATTCGCGTCGTATCAAATGAAATATTATTTAAAGCGCAACAAATGCAATTTATTTGCATAAATTTCATGCAGTGATTTTTTATTGTAGTTTCTTTTTGATGAGCAATTGCGCAAGTATTTGCTGCGCGTTTGTCGCTTAAGTCTTTCGTTTTACGGCGTTTGTCGCTCAAGTCTTTCGCTTTTATGACGCTGCATTTGCCGCATTTGCAGTTGCATTTGATATGAAACTTATTGAAATTTTCGTCAGATTTTTTTCCAACCTCAACAGCTAAGCTTTTAATTAAGCTGACCGAAATTCAGCTCAAGGTGAGAGAGACACGAATGAAAATAAAAATATAAATAAAAATTATAAAAAAAAACGGCTAAAAATGGAAAAAGAAAACCGTTGGCGACACGCGCGAGCTTTGTGTGGCTGTGTGTGTGTGTGAGTGAGTGTGAGTGTGTGTCTTAACGGCTTTAATAAGTCAGCATTCATAACTGTTTGGCAACATTTTGGTTTTAGCTGTTTTTTTTTTTTTTTCGTTTTCGTTGACTTTTAGTAAACCTTTTTTTCTTGGCAAACCTTTGCTTGGGCGCTTGCCGCACGTTGCTTGCTTGAGCGCCTTCTTTTGTTTCAGCCGCGCCTTGCAATTGAGTTAATATGCGCTACTAGCACCTGTCCTGGACCAGACGACCTTGCGCAATCTGGCCAAAGAGTCGGTTAACGAAAACGAGTTTAGCCAGAGGCAAAAGGCAAAAACAGATACAGATACAGATACAGAAATGAATGTAGATACAGATACAGATACAGATACCGATAGAGTACATATCGAGTATGAGTCAGTGGCTTTAAGTGCAGCTGAAACTGGTTCACTGACCAATTAGAATAATGCTGAAAATTGCGCAGCTCGAATTACCAAAGTCGCTGCCGTTGCCGCTGCCACTGTCGATGCTTTCAGGTAGTTAAAGAAGGTGTGGAAGCGAGAAGTTGTTGGCCAGCTGACCAGTTGGCCAGTTAGCCAGTTGGCCAGTTACTTCCTGCTACAGCAATAACCCTGAAACGGACATTGACATCATATGTATATGTATATTTCTATATACATATATCTCCATATACTTCACTTTTCGTGTGGGCTAGGCAGAAAAAAGCAAATGCCAGTATGCTGCAGCTTCTGCACTTCTATTTTTTTCTGGAATGTCTTAAACGTGAGTCAGTTGCAGTTATTGCTGTTGCTGTTGTTGTTGTTGTTGTTGTTGTTAGGGGGTGGTTACTGTAGCCATTGTTCTTAGCTGCTTGACTGCACACAACTTCCGTTCCACTGCGCAGAACTCTTGTTGAATCTTGTTTATAATGTCAATAAAATTTATGTCCATTTGTGTTTTGTTTCTGCTTTTTGTCTGTTTCTGTTTCTGTTTCATTTTCACAGCATTCAACATTATTTTTTTGGCCTCGTCAAGAATTCGGCAATTTGTCAGTGTCACATTAAGCTAAATGCCGCTGGAGTTATCTTTTATTATTATTTTTTTTTGTTTTGGCTTTTGGTTTTTGGCACTTTTGATTTCAAAATACCTAAGTTTCCATAGCCTCTCAGCTATGTTAATTGAAGTTAACGAAATGTATACCAACTTTAACACTTTCCAGACTCTTCGACAAGTCTGACAATGAGTGGTTTTGGAAAAGTATTAATTGATGTAAATTTTGATTGTAATGAACCCGAATCTAAGACAGAGAAGTCTTTAATATGACTTTTGTGCTATGGATATGCTTTATACCAAATATTGTAACTGAGTGTTAATGCATTGCTCAAAAATTTCAAGAGCTAGAGCTACAATATTATATTATTAATATAAAGTAAATCAATTGATTTTAATGTAAACAGATAAAATCTAAAAAGCTCAGAATGGAGGGCAAGTATAATGTACTTAGTTGAAATATTTTTTAAATACAAATTTATCTTTTCATATTGTTTTATAATTTTTTTTTAAATTATTTTTAAAATAAATTTTTTTTATTTATTTGTTTACTTTTTTTATTTTTCTATAATTTTTTTTTTTTAAAGTTAAGTTAAGTTTTTTTTATAGATATTTTCAATATTTTTTTTTTTTTTTTAATAATTAAATAATTATACTGTTAGTAATAAATTTTTGATAAAAATAGTTATTTTAATAATTTAAAAAATTGCGACTATTTCCTATTTTTATAATTTTTTTTTTAAATAATTACTTTTAATACAACATTTTAGTAATAATTTTTGTACACAAAAATATTTAATAATACATTTTTTTCAATAATTGTATTTTATATTTGTTGATTGTTGACATTCATCTGTATATGTGTACATATATATACTTATCTATGTATATCTATCTACATCTAAATCTGTATCGCAGTCATTTCAATCTTGTGCCACACGCCAAACCTTTCAGAATAAAAATAATATTAATTACCTAACAATCTTCACTAATTAGTAAATATAATGACATTTGTTTGTTCGAATAAGTAGTTTGAAGTTTAAAGTCTTAGATCTGGTTAGGCTAGTTTTCAGATTGACTTTATTTGATTTTTTTTTTATGTTTTCTTTCTGGTTTTCCGTGTGTTTTTGATGAGCTGGGAGGAGCGTGCGCCCAAACAACAATAAGGAACTGGCCTCCCCGGACATTATGTCATGGATTTTTTGTTTGTTTTTCTTGTACAACAGCAGCCGACCCCTTATGTAAAACGTATGCGCTTTTATTAATAAACAAAGCGACAAAGAAGACGGCAGAAAACACACAAAACACAACATGCAACAAAGTGAAATTCGTTGTTGTTGCTGTTGCTGTTGCTTTCTTGTTGTTAGTACATGCATTAACTTTAGTCTGTGTTTATGTCTTTGTTAAACTTTAACCTTTTAAACCAGTTTGCCGTTTGTGTGTATAAATTAGGTATGTCTTTATGTTAGTCTTGATATTCAAATGAATTGACGTCGCGTCTCGAGGCTGCCCAGTTTATAGAGCGGCTAACGCAGTTTATATGGCCTAGACAGCAAAAACGGTAATAAGCCAAACGCTTTTTTACGGCTTTTAAAAAATAAAATGTAGCTACAATTAATTGCGGCCGGCGGAAGGGCCAGCAATGAAAATGAAAAGTGGGCAATGGGAGATAATATAGTCTGTAATATAGTCGATCTGTGAGCTGCTTATAGAAATAAGACTGCGCTAGGAGGCAGAGCTAGACAGACAAGGCTAAGTCGAATTCACTTTTCATCCTGATCAAAAATATATCAACTTTATGGGCTAGACCAAGTCTATCTATCAGTATTTGTGTCTCTCTGTCTTTGTCTCTATCTGAATATCTCTGGCTCTTGTTGTGCCTCTGAATATATCTCTCAATCTCTGTCTGTTTCATAGACTTCCACAAAACAAATATACTCTGAATTCACATATTCAACAGTTCAGTGTATAAAAAAATCAAATTACATTCACAATTAATTAGTTTAATTATAAAGCGAAAAGAAATATTTTTGAAAATACATAAAAATAAACGAAATATTTGTGAAAAATTGCCAAATGCCAAACAGAAATAAAATAAAATAAAATTGTATAAAAAAATAAATAAAAATAAGGTTTAAGCACATAACAGAAAATGTGTTGTGCAACTGTTTGAAAGTTTTGATATAGCTCAAAGATATAGCTAAAAGAAAAAAATATATATAGATATACATATATATCTTTAGCTATTTTCATTAGCAGCATTTAGCCAGCGCACAAATGATTTTCGCTGATAATAATATTGATTTTTTGTTTTTGGTTTCGTTTATGTTGCTGCGCGAAGGCCCGCGGCTATAACTTTGTATAATATATGTAAATAGATTTTGTTTTTTTTTTTTATATAACAATAAAACGTGTTTAATTTTATTGTTGTTGTTGTTGTTGTTGTTGTTGTTGTGCTGCCCAACCAAACAGCTCTCGTTTCATATACATACAGATATATCTATCTCGTGTGATTGATTTACTACTTTGTATCTCCGAATT
Source organism: Drosophila meridionalis (assembly GCA_035045145.1). Lineage (NCBI taxonomy): Eukaryota > Metazoa > Arthropoda > Insecta > Diptera > Drosophilidae > Drosophila > Drosophila meridionalis. The sequence goes on from JAWNPG010000040.1 coordinate 18,696,557, forward strand.
AGCTTTATTTGTCTATTGTTGGCATTGAACAGCATGTGTGTGTGAGTGTGCATGTGCGCTAATTATGCGACAACATTCATGTCAAACTGAAGTGCTCGATACACATTTCCTGCTTGTGGCAGAAGGTTCGTTGCCTAAGTCTTTTGTTTTGCTTGCCCACTTTTTGTGTTTTGTTTGCGTCGCTTTAGTTCACTTCGAGCGCAATTGAAGTGCATTTGAGAGTTGACTTTTAGCAACTGGCAGCTGGCAACTGGTAGCTGAGCAGTTCAATAACCAATTGATGCGATTCAGCATTCGCTTTGCCTTTCCATTGACTTATTTTTACTGCCTATGCAAATATATTGTAAATCAGCATAAAAGTGAATTGCATCGCTATGTTTTGTATTAGTTGTGCGAGTGTGTGTGTGTTTATGTATTGTTTCAACTGCAGCACTAACAATTGAGCTGCCCACTCGAGCGGTTGCTGAGCGCTCTCAACAATCTGAACTGCAGCTGTGCGCTGGCTGTCAGGGCTAGGCTGCAGTGATTGTAGCTCCGATAAAGCACACATTAAATAAAACGCAAAATGGCTAAAGCCGGCTAGACGAAGCTGAAATACACTAACTTATGTATATTATTATGTATAGCAATATACATATATAGAAGTTAAGGTAACAAAAAGTTAAAGAAGTTTTCTCTGGGTAAACAAAATTGTTGCTCTATCAATTTGTCACTATATAATGATATCGAAAAAGATCTCATGAGAGTATAGGATGATATAATATAAATTTATGAAATCTGATAGATTATAATATATATTGATTGCAAGCAATGCTAAACTTATGTCTATGCTTTTTGTTGAGACGAATATCTACTTTTCTTCTTTCCGACTTTGCTCCTAATATTCTAAAATAATATATTCACTTAATTCACTTAGTAAATTTTATATTACAAATCTTCTTCACTTATTAATATAACCCTTCAGCAAGAGTATACAAAAAATCATATAAATAAAATGGCTGTCAAATAAGGCAACAACATTCTTGGCAACATTTTAAAAGAATGAAAATAAAATAAAAAAATAATTTTTCGCTTTTAAATTTTATATACAATATATAAAAAAAAAAACTCTGTTTAGCTGTTGCCAGGTTTGTCATTGCATATATGTATGCATATAATGTTGGCTTGTAGCTTATATTATGTGTGTGTAATGTATATGCTTCATATTACGCATACGCCGCGTTGGCCCGTTGCCAGCTGGCGAGACAAAACGTTGCTGCCTTTTCCTTCATTTGGGAGAAAGTCTGTCTCCATTGCAATGTGTGTGTGTGTGTGTGAGTGCTTGTCTACTATCTACTTTTGGTTTTCGAAATGTAAACAGATGTAAAAGTCAAGTCTTTGAATTGTTTGTTTTACAAACAAATTCTGTGCGAGTGCTCACTCAATTGTCAAGCAGCGTGTTTTCAAGCCAAATGAAAGTGAGAGTTTTTTTTCGGCTAACAACAACAACAACAACAACAACAACAACAACAACACATGTCAGTCACGCTTGTCTCGCTATTGGCATCGCCATTGACGAGCTTGTGCGAGTGGGCGTGGCAGTGCGAGTAGGCGTGCACTGAAAAGTGGTTGCTTTAATTACAATTTTAGTTGAAATTATGTGGCAAATGGCAACTGCACCATACTTATATAGCAGCTAATTACAATACAATGGCTACCGAAATGTTAATTAATTAATGAAAATTATATTAACATTTTTGATGCCATTTTACTCTATATTATTCTGTTCCACATGTTTCGAGAGAAGTCGTCAATATATATATATATATATATATATATATTTTTTTTTTGTTTTTGGCTTCGCTCGACTCGTTTTCGAACCTAATTTTTGCGGATTTTTCAATTTATGCGAGACCAGTTTTTGGGGCCGCTTGGCCAACGACGATTTGCCAATAGACGACGGGCCGAGCCAACGACGATTGAGTGGCAGCATTTGTAGATTTTTTTAGCTTTTAAATTTTTCTTTTTTTTTGCGGCAGCAGCAGCAAATATTAATTGTTGTACACACACACAGACACATGTGTATACAGAGAGGGAAAACTAGTTATTGTTGGCAGCGACTTTTACTTGATTGCGCCAAATTGAGGCGTGGCATGTGGCTGCTCCTGTTGCTGCTGCTCGATGGCGTGTTGCTTGCCTTAATGGCAATAATGAAATTCGCTAAAGCAAAGAAATCAGAAACTAAACTAAAGCCCCCTTTTGGCACCCAAGGAAGTAAAAGGCCGCACAGCCTGTTGTTGTTGTTGTTTTAGCTAAAACGAAATGCAACTGGATAAAAAATGTACGCTGAAAAAGCGAAACTGAAACTTGACGAGAATTTATATTCATATTTGTATAGCCATTGTCTTTGACAGGTTTGCCTTCAACTTCGGCTCAGACAGCAGCTAAAGCAGAACCCGTCGACTAGCTAGTCACTAGTCTGTCTTTTTGTCTGACTGTCTGTCTGACTGTCTATCTGGCTGGTTGCTCTGGCTGTCAGACGTTCTCCCAAGCCTTGCTTTAACATTCATTTTTCCGTTCGCTGACTTTCAATAAACGTTTTTTATACCCTGAGCCCATTGATTTTTTATTATTTTTTTTTTTTTTGGTTATAGTATTTTATTTATATTATGATAATGTTTATTGTTCTAGAGTTTGGCATGCTTTTTGGTATGCATGTGGCGCGTAGTAAATATATGATAATTGGCGTTATCTTCATATTATTTTTCCACACTTATTGAGCTGGAGGAATCTAAAACACTTTACACTTCACTCACCATGTTTTCTATGCAGCTTCGACTTTATTACACTATATATATATATCCAATTGATATGCAATATAGCTGGTATAAGTTGTTTACTGTGGAATTTATGTGAACACACTACACTGCAGGTATTTGGCGTGCTCTGCTAAGTCACTTATTGAAGCACTGTATTGAAAACACAACTCCTGCCGCTATCCACTTACTTTTTTTTTTGGTGGTGCGTACTAACCGTTACTCGCTGCGAACTCGCACGTTAGACTGAAAAACTGAAACTGATTTGTGCGCAGTCGCGCGGCCAACTGCCAAGACAACGGCAACAGCAACGGCAACCGCAACAGCAGCAGCAACAGCAGAAACAACAACTAGTCTTGGCTCAAATTGAGTGAAGTTGCTTGGAGCGTGGCCCCCTCTGAGATTGCGATTGAGTTGTTGCTGCGGCTGACGCTGCGAACACGTCCGAGCGCCATATACGAGAAACGGGCAGCATAAAAAACCAAAACAAAACAAAACAAATATAAAATTAAAAAAAAAAAAAAACAGTTAGGCTTGCAGTGTCGAACCTTGGATACCCTTGCAGACAGATAAGTGCTCGCCAATCGGTTCAGGAGGAAAAAAATAAGAATAAAATAAATAAATAAAATAAAACTTGCACTGATCACAAGCCCAGGACCGCTCTCCTGAAAATATAATAATTTATTTATTTTTATTTTAAAAGTAAAATTAAAAACTCGTCATTTTCGGGATTCGAACCCGCGACCCACCACATATATTTTACACAATTCATAGAAAAGTCAGAAGCTTTCGGTTAGTGTAACAAAACAACAAATGAACAGTTGTTTCTGTGAGCTGCATGGAAAATTTAGTTTTTTTGCTTCGTTGCCTTTGTGCAGTTCTTTCGCTTCGGCCAGCCAAAAACAAAAACCCACTCAAAAGACTCAAGCAGCGAACTCGCCGCTGTTAAGTGACGCTGTTAAGAGACGCTGTTAAGTTAACAGCGCTTGCTGGCTGCCAAGGATTGATTGCGCACACAATTATCAGATTTTGTAAATCAAACAAGTTTGGTCATATTAGCATACGCAAACACACATATACACACACACATGAAAGATCTGAAGACGCGTCTTCAATAAGCAAATTTGAATTATTAAACAAAATATAAGTTTAACTTATGCATAATAGACATGTGTCTACGCACATATATACACAAATATAATTTACACGATAGAAAGCCATGGATTTGCATATATACAATCATATATATTTGTGTGGTTGCAAAAGTCCAATCTGCCTTTGTAGCGAAACAGAGCTAGGGGAGTAGCTGAAACGAAAGCGAAAGTCTTTGTAGCCGGCAAACAGCTGTGCGAGGCCTGACTTTTGACCAGTTTGCCAACAGGTTCTAACATTTGCAGCAGCTAGCGATTCCTCTGCGGCGCTTCTCACGCTTTGCATGCCATAAATTTCACTGCCTTTCACTATAAATCATTTGCAGCACTTAATTGTGTGCATTTTAATGCGTATTGCGTGCCATTTGCAATCAGCTTTGTTGCCTGTTGCTGCTGCTGTTTTTTGCAATTCTGTGCTAGTTTTCAGTTTTCATTTTTCACGTGAAAAGCGAACCAATGCGAAATGGAAATGCAACGCTCTGTTTAACATCACGGCATAATTTCACACCAACCATAAAGGCCAGTGCAAGTGTGTATTGCAAACAATAAAAAAATGTATATCTTTTAAATGAACACGTAGACGAATTAACCTGGCTTTGTGTAGAGCTAGTTTATGGCAAGTGAGAAAATTAAAGTTTTGAAGTACGCATGTTTAACTACGAATTTATTTTATAAACAAAATAATAAAAATATAATAAAAATATAATAATTTTTTATTTTTATCTAAACTATTTTATTGTTATTATTTGAAAACAAAATATGTGTACAAATATTATTTTTGTATTTTTATCTAAATTAGGTGTGTCTTTTAGTGGTATTTTATGTCTCACTCGAAGAACTAACATATCTTTAATTCATCACTTAGTTAGTTCATTTCTTAAATTGCATAGTTTGCAAAGGCTTTGATTGAGTCCCTCATGAGTTGTCAGGATCAGCTTTGAATTTTTAACTTTCGGACTTGTTTGAATCTTTACTTGAGATTAATAAGTTCACATAAAATAATTGCAGTCTGCAAATGATAACACTTAAACAAAATTTGTTTATTTCTGAAATTAATGGCCAGCCCTCAGCTGCTCTCTCGCATCATTCACGCCGCTCAGCACTCGGCCATTCTCGCCAGTTTGCCATGCGTGGCTAGCTTTTACAACAACGTTGTATTTATGCTGACATCTGCATAACATGCAGACTACACTTAGCTGTAGCTGTAGAAACTTCTTTCAGCTTTTAATCTGTGCTGTCAATTTCCACGATGCAAATCAGGCTAGATTTAACGTCAAGAACTGATTTTGATTAACTACATTTAATTTATTTTCAGTTTTATTTTTTCTTATTTAATGAGTGCATTGACTGGCAGCCATTTTGTCTGTTGTGGCTTTCGAAAATATTATACCAATTGAATATCAAATCGGTCAAGTTAACCTTCACTACGATTGCGACGTCCACTACAGCAAGTTCGTGTCTTAAGTCTTTTGTTTTTACACACACACAAATTGAAAGTGAAATTTCATTGTTACTACGCTTGTTCGAGTTGTTGATGTGGCTGATGTTGCTGTTGTTGTTGTTGTTGTTGTTATTCTTTTGCTTTTATTTTGGTAATTTATGAAAAAGAAAGGCACTCGCTGCCAAAAACAACAACAACAACAACAACACCAATCAGAGTTTGTTGATAAGAAACGTGATTTAATTTTACTTGAAAATTATGAAAATCATATGTTTTCAGTTTTTGTTATATTTCTTATAAACTTAAAACTGTTTTCAGTGTATCACCACTACGGTTTCATCGACTGCTTTACAGCTTCAGCTTCCTTGCATTGTTGCCCTGCCTCACAATAAAGTCGCTTTCGTTGAGTCTGAAAAGTCTATATTTTTTTACACTTTTTATACCCTGAGCCCATTGAAAATGGGAAATCAGGGTATAATGGTTTTGTGAAAATGTATGTAACAGGCAGAAGGAGGCGTGCCACACCCCATAAAGTATATATATTCTTGATCAGCGCGACAAGACGAGTCAAAATAGCCCTGTCCGTCTGCCCGTCTGTCCGTCCGTCCGTCTGTCCGTCCGTCCGTCTGTCCGTCCGTCCATGTGAACGCTGAGATATTTTTAAGTACGCAACGTAGAGACTTGAAATTTTACATGAATACTCGTTAATACCATACGCTGCACAAGTTTATAAAATTTTTCCGATAACTCATTCCATTTCGATTTTATGAGCATTTAATGTGTTTTTAAGGCGTGGTTTGTACATCTTTTGAGCTAGAGACTTCAAATTTGCTGTGTAGTTGCGTGTAATGAATACGGAGAATACTTAATCTTTCGATTTTGGATGCCACGCCCCATTCGCCCCCAATAGCTCCCTATTTGTAAAAAGCGCAAATCAAATACTAGAGACTTGTGATTTGGAACATACACACATATGAATGTCATAAATAAGTTGTGAAAGTTTGATGTACTTAGTCCATTGCTAAGAAAAGTTATTAAACAATTAAGTTTCCATAGTAATGCCCACATTGCAGCCCAAGCGCAGTCGCTGCGTCAACTGCGCAGTTGGCCGAGCGCGCGCTTATGCGTGCGTGCATATGTATGTGTGTATGTGTTGTTTATATGTATGCATACAAAATCGTAGAATGATTTGATATTTGGCGCTTCACAGGGCTCAGGGTATCCCCTAGTCTAGCAGTCTCGACTAAAGCACTCTTACTTGTTTTGTAAGGTTTGTTCGCAACCTCTTGTCAGATTAGATGTGGTGCACGCTTTATATATGATTGATGAAAAGACAAAGGCATGACGCGGCGCTTTTTATGTCTTTTCATGCTACCGGATATGTTCTAATGAAATTAAGAGCTTTTTGTGCAAAAAACCAAGTCAAGAAATGAAATATATACATATATTGTCAGAGGGTCATGGTACGGGAAAGTCAATCCCAAAATTTATGGCACAATGAACACAATGAATATATTGCCCTTTATTTGATCATATGAATCAAGCAGAAGCTAGAAACTCAGCCGGGTTTTATGGCACAATTGAAAGACTACTGGAACTACAAACAAAAGGTTCGATATATAGATTCACGGATAAGCAGAGAGAAGGAATAGCTAATCAGTTTGCATCTAATATACATATTTTTATAAATATCGATAAATACATATTGTGCTGTTTATGTTGAGCTTGATACTATATAAGCTAGAATAAATGCAAATGAGTAATATATTGTTATAAATATTATAATATAAATATCGATACATATCGATTTTGACTACTATTTTCTTAATCATACTTCGAGACAACCTATTACGTTTAAAGAACCTCGTAAAGCCTCACTGAATAAAGCCGATTTAATTATTGACATTCCCACATTTCATTGTGATGTATTGAAGAGCTGTAACTGCATTATATTTATACTTTAGTTTAGGTTTGTAAATTAAATAATTTTTTGAATAGTTAATTAAATCAAAAACTTTCCCCAACTAGGCCATCTTATGAATGAACGACTTATTCATAGTTCTCTCACTCTCTGAATCGTTCATAGTACATAATTTATTTCCACAGCAATTTAAACTAAACAAAAATTTACTTTAATAATCAAATTCAAAGAAAACAATTTAAAAACCAGCAACTGTAGAATGGGGAGTGCAATCTGAAGTTATATGCCACAACTGTAGGGTGAATGTGGTTCGGTGTCTATTCTTGTTTGTGCTTACTACTGCTGCAATTGCATAAGGTCCCTGTATCTGAGTTGATTGAGCTCGTAGAAGCCGATGGCTCGACCGGCACCTCGACCACTGATGTCTTCTCAGAGTCGACAAGATCATCGACCATTTCGTTACGTAAGATACAGATCGTATCTCGCTTAGTCGTCCCATCAGTCGAAGCTGAAACTCCACCGCATACTCGACATCTGTGGAAATGAAGTTGGATCAAATGCTAAACCTAGAAGTGGCTCAAAGGAGACTTACTGAATGCTTTCGAATGGTCGTGGTGCCAGATACACCTTGTTGTACAGGCAGGTCAATCGATGGGCCCCAAAGAGAATGGGCAACAGAAGCAACGCACAGAACAGCAAACCCACCCAAAGACCATTCTATGAAGCACAAACATGAAAAGAATTTAGAAAATTTCATAAATATTATATATCTCTATATATATGTGTATATTTTAGACCATGCTCGTCATACTCACCATGGGATAGACGAGACGACGGCAAATCAGGTCGACACCTGTGTAGTAAATATAGGCCAGGGGCCTGCACTTGCCCACCTCATTATCACAGTGGGACACAGTGCGCTCGATGTAGCCGGAAACCTCGTCCTCGACAGAAGTAATTAGTTTATCACGCAAATCTAAGAGATAGCTCTCAGAGTTTTTGATGAATACAACGGAGTTTTGAATAGTTTTAAGTAGAACTTGCACTGATTCGCCAAATAGCATGCCTTGGAATAGTATATCATTATCGATTTCATAAAATTTCAGCTTAATTTTGGACATAAGCGTCGCGATTGTGTCCACGGTGTGATCATTGTATCTCTGTAGATCACTTGCTGCATTAGTCAAGGATATTTTGGCTAGATCATATCGACCCCATTTACTTTGTAGACTGGCCTCTAACCTCTTGATATCCTGGATGACTTTAGGCAATGCAACGGGCGTTATTTTATCACATAGATGCTTTATGTAGACCGAACTATGATCAAAGCCCATAAAGCTAGATGAAAACTCTGCAATCCGATTCTGAAACTCGTCCGAAAAAATTTCGTATGTTAAGATATTCCGCGGTAAAATCCTACCTGTTGGCCTTGGGTGCTTTTGCAACACCTGCAGTCGAATCAATTCATTTATGTCGTAGATGTTGTTCTTTCGGAGGAGCTTGAAGACGGACTCATCTGCCTCGCATCCCTTAATTACCGTGGACATTCGGAGTGGCACAGTATCCTTCTCAGTTTGCCTTTTCACCATTTCATCCGCACTCCGTTTCATTTTTGTCTCATTGCCCCCTATCATTGCCCTACGCGTTTGCCAATCTCTTTCCCTTTCGATATCAAGATCCTTCACAGTCTCTGAGAGGAATCGTTTGAGATCAATGACGGGATCCATTTGCTGGAACAGGGAGTTATTTTCCTGATCGCGAAACGGAGCACAGACGCCTTGATAGGTCACCATGCCAAAGACGTAATAAAATAGACCAACCAGCGTGGTAAGCCAGAATATACAGAATATCAGTATAATGGCACTGAAGCAAAAAAGAAATAGAGAAGGGGTTAGGTGAAGATTGGAGGAAGGACGAAGGCGGCGGGAAATGTAGCCAGGCAGTTCGACTTAAGCCCATGATCTGGTTTATCCAGCATTACTTAAGCTCACGAAGCCACCCTCAAGATGGGCAATACAATAAGGCAACCATATGCATATGCAACCCATTGGTCAAAAATGATATTTGGATTTACTTACAATAAGAGGCATAGAGCGCCCGACCTCTTGCTAAAGAATCTCTCCCGATCAGAGAGCCTTACAGGTGTAAAAAATCCAAAGATTAAGGCAACAATTAGCGCAGCTGCTATCTGTAATGGAGTATGATTTAGCAATATGTAGAAACAGCAGCATCCCATCCCAGTTTGCCTTACGATCGTCAGAAATACGAGCAGAATGACATGGATGCCATTGCGCATGCTGCCAACCTTGGCGTCGACATCTTCGAGAGACTTTACCGATCTGAGAGTAGTGAAATGTATGCTGTTGATCACCTCGTCAATTGCTTCACGCATGATATTCGACTCATCCATGAATAGCACTTCGCCAGCCTGTAGATCGGGAATTACAAATTGTATGATGGGGCGTATGGCATTTTCGAAAAAGGGTAAAAGCTTCATAATTCTCGCAATGGGGACGTCGGGTATTTCGGCCATACCATCGTCCATTATTTTTTCTAAATAAGTCATATTGTCTTCAAAATTCGGCAGCTGCGGCAGAGGAGAATAGGTATGAATATGAAGATCTGAAGGACTCTAGGATCTGGGCAGATTGACTCTTTGATGTTCGGTTGGGCATGCTTTCTTCTGCCTGTTACATGCATTGTGATCAAACCAATACATCCTAGTTTTTTACTCAGTCCATTTTTACTTACATCATCAAAATGCAGACAGGTCGACGTATTCATCATCTCGAACTCAGTTATTTTCAAAAACTTTAAGCAACTGCGACTCCCACATAGGGTTGTACAGGCGTGCGTTATATCGCGCTTGACAGCGCGAACACCTAGTACAGATATAAATATCTATATATATATACTCACACACATATATATACATATATTTCATTTACCATCTCTCAGCTGTGCGCCGTAGAACCGTAATTCGTCCAGCCAGGTTTGGATAAGCCTTATGTTAATCCGAACCCTTCTCAGGTTGTTAAAGATGATCTTCAAATCGTACAGCGCATTGGCTTGAGAAACGTTCATGACATGCAGCAATATGTTTCTGCCAGCAACTGAAAATGAATATGAAATGAGATATCATGGAAAGAGCTGATAAATTTGCTCTATGTAGTCAATAGATTTTCAAGTATTGCTAGAGTTCTCTGCTCTCTTTCTTACGCATTAGGACATTCGTCAGATGTGTTTGCATTTCCTGGTAGTTCTTGACGAGCAAATGATGAATGTGTTGTGAACAATCCTTTAAGAACCGGCAAGTATCTTCGCTGCCGCGCCGCATCGTCTTCTGTGTATACTCGAAGCCGCGCTCCAAAGAAGTGTTAGCCGAATAAGCAAAGATCAAACCCAAACTAAAAAAAAGGACAATAGTTACAAGCGACCGTTGTTCATTTTATGGTTTGACCTACATAAATCCCATTAGAAGTAAAACGAGCAAAATGCCGTAGCCCAATCTCCAGTGATTATCCGATTCCAAATCACAGGTGGGACAACCCCGACTACAGCGTTGCCAACAGCAGAAGCAGCAATAACAAACTCTGCCAGCAAGATCAAATATATATATATATATATATACATATAAACGTATTCCTTTCTATATATCCTATGTTTACTCACCCTATGCAGGGCATTAGTATGATGAGTATTATTAAAAATATTACCCAGAGTAGTGTTAGCCAATATTCGGCCAGCAGTTCCTTCCAATCGTTTTGCTCCACCTTGGGCCCCATTGTCAGCGAGTCGCCCTTGACCACAATGTAGCCTGAACTCAATCAAACAAACCAGAAATAATATAAAATATCATATCTATTTCATAACTCACCAGGCGGTATGGATCTATTGAATGCCGTCAAGTTAAGTAGGTATTTACTCAAGTTATCCAGCATACGTGTGATCGGAGTTGAAGGATCCGTGTCTGTGGTATACGTAATATTCGACTCGTAGTTAGAATATACGGTGGGGGGACAGAATTTTTGGCCAAATTTCTCATAGTCATAGTCGGTCGGCGTTGGCTCGAGTCGGTTGGCTCGAGTCGGTGCCATGAGCGTGATTAATGCGACTATGAATATGCAACTGAGTCCACATATTCCCCAAGATTTTCTTTTCGATCGTCTCCCCATGTGTTTAGATAGATATGTATAGTCGTTTGTCATATTGTTACGAGTTCTTGGAATATAGGACACCAATAGTTGTTGTTGTTCACGATTTTACCTTAACTTTAAAGATATTCCATTCGCAGTCTTGCTTCGCAGTATGCTTTTCATATATATTTACACGCACGATTACTTTGCTGTCATCTATAATGAGGAAGCTTGGAAATTGTAATTTTCGTGAATCTAATACGGTTTGTTTATCAATATATAAGAATGGTTTCTGACTGGATCAAAGTTTTCGCAAATAGTTGTCTTAAAGTTTATTCTCTTGGAATAAAACTTGTATTGTTTTGTTGTTGAACAAAAAGATATGTGACTTTCAAATCAAAGTTCTCAAAACCTGAGCTACTGAGTATTTAAATTTTTATGGCTCCTGGCAGTATGCTTCAGTTAAAGGTAAATATCTTTAGCTTTAAGTTAATACAATGATAATACTTTGTCTTAGCTGACGGTTCTTTAATTGCCTCTGGCAGTATTCAGAAGTTCTGTGATCGGTTCATACATCGATATATGTAACTACGCATTATCAAAGGCAAAAGTCTTAAGACATATATCAATAGAAGGAAAAGAAAGAAAAATGTTGGTTTCACCCGGAAGTATGCTTCTGAATTATTATGAATTATTATGAACCTTCGCAGTATGCTTTTCATATATATTTACACGCACGATTACTTTGCTGTCATCTATAATGAGGAAGCTTGGGAATTGTAATTTTCGTGAATCTAATACGGTTTGTTTATCAATATATAAGAATGGTTTCTGACTGGATCAAAGTTTTCGCAAATAGTTGTCTTAAAGTTTATTCTCTTGGAATAAAACTTGTATTGTTTTGTTGTTGAACAAAAAGATATGTGACTTTCAAATCAAAGTTCTCAAAACCTGAGCTACTGAGTATTTAAATTTTTATGGCTCCTGGCAGTATGCTTCAGTTAAAGGTAAATATCTTTAGCTTTAAGTTAATACAATGATAATACTTTGTCTTAGCTGACGGTTCTTTAATTGCCTCTGGCAGTATACTTCAGAAGTTCTGTGATCGGTTCATACATCGATATATGTAACTACGCATTATCAAAGGCAAAAGTCTTAAGACATATATCAATAGAAGGAAAAGAAAGAAAAATGTTGGTTTCACCCGGAAGTATGCTTCTGAATTATTATGAACCTCCAACACGTCGATCTATCTACGAGCCATTAAAAGCCCGTAAGTAAAAAGTTAAGACAAAGCTAATGCTTCTTACAAGTCCGTTCTCAATTATTATAATAAACAAAGTTATACATAGATGCTACTTACCAGCAATAGCACGGTCTCTACACACTATAAACGATATAAAGAGCAACAGTTACTGCTTGATTCAGCTGCTATTTGGAAACTGATTTTCATTCAGATAATTTGTTAAAATATCAACATTTGCTGTGACAATTGAGGCACAGATAATGGTGTTGTGAAAATGTATGTAACAGGCAGAAGGAGGCGTGCCACACCCCATAAAGTATATATATTCTTAATCAGCACGACAAGACGAGTCAAAATAGCCCTGTCCGTCTGTCCGTCCGTCCGTCTGTCCGTCTGTCCGTGCGTTCGTCCGTGTGAACGCTGAGATATTTTTAAGTGCACAACGTGGAGACTTGAAGTTTTACATGAATACTCGATAATACCATACACTGCACAAGTTTATAAAATTTTTCCGATAACTCATTCCATTTCGATTTTATGAGTATTTATCGATAATTTTAATGTGTTTTTAAGGCGTGGTTTGTACATCGTTTGAGCTAGAGACTTCAAATTTGCTATGTAGTCACGTGTAATGAATACGGAGAATACGTAATCTTTAGATTTTGGATGCCACGCCCCATTTTCCCCCATTAGCCCCTATTTGTAAAAATGGATTGCTCTTTTGCGTTTAAGTTGCTTGAGGAGTGTGTTTTATAAAGAGGAACCACGTGTATTTGTGATGTTTTTAATATGTCGTCCAATGCTCCATTGGAATCTAGTGACTAAATTGGGGAGTCCTGTTTCTGCCAGCATGTTTATACCCTGAGCCCATTGAAAATGGGAAATCAGGGTATAATGGTTTTGTTAAATGTATGTAACAGGCAGAAGGAGGCGTGTCAGTCCGTCTGTCTGTCTGTCTGTCCGTCCGTCTGTCCGTCCGTCCATCCGTCTGTCCGTATGTTTGAACGCGTTTTTTTTTTGTTGGGTCCGTGGATAGCACGCGCAGGTCAAGTTTGTCACTAAAAAACGATATCTACTTTTGTTGTTTTGTTATCGATTTTAAACCTTATCGAAAATAGGTTATAAAATTATATCTCCCACACCTTTAGAGCTAGACCCCTCAAATTTTGCATATAGATTAATGTGCAATTTCTATTTTTTTATTTTTTTGATAACGGCTCTTTTTACTAATTAACCCACGCTGCTCCTCCCCTTCGCCACTCATGGAGAGTCTGCTGCAAATATAACCATGTGATTAAATTATCATTTTTATAAAATGTAAAATGAAAATTTCATCAAATTCCGTTAAGTCAGTCCCGATTTATTAAACAAAACGTTTGGCTAATTATCGCACGCACGTGGCAAGCAGCGACGCGCAGCAAAAAACAATTACACATACACATACATTGAAACGTGCATGCGCCTCTGCTCATATGCACCAATACACTCAAAGCCATTCATTCTAGCATATTCTTCAACCAAATCTGTGTTTGAATTGTGTTTGCATTTTCAGCCGCTTCTGTAGTTTTGTATTTGTCATATATCGCCCTTTTTTTTTTTTTTTTTTTTTTTAAATATAGTTTTATTGCAGCTTTTGTCGTGGACTCTATAGCGCATTTATAAGGGTACCTTAGCTATTAAAGTGGCTTAATGCCTTTATTGCTAAAAAATTACTTTAATTTAGATCACTTCTCAGGTCCAAGGGGTGTGATCTTTTCAGTCTTCTGTTGATGGTGTTGGTAGCTAAATTGGCTGCAAGCTGGTTTGGGTGGGCGGATATTCTATCCGCGTACCTAGTGCTGTGTCGGCCAATGAGTTCAGCAATTGTCGGCATCTTGAGGTCGGTGTGCAGTGTTTCGTTTCTGACGTACCATTCGGCTCCGGTCCATGTCCTTAGTGCTTTGTTTTGTGTGGTTTGAACTTTGTTGATGTGAGTTCTTGCAGCAGACCCCCATAAAGGCATTGCATAGGTGAAGACAGGTGCCACTATTGCGTTGTATATATGCCTCTTACTGCGTAGTGACAGAGGGCTATCGCTTCTTAGCATCCAGTCAAGTTTTTTTAATTTAAACTTGCACTTTTTGACTGTCTCACTTATGTGCGGGCCATAGGTCAGTCTCTTATCCAGAGTGACTCCCAGGCACTTCACCTTGTTTGCTCGTGGTATTGGAGCTCCTAGAGTCACTTCGGGGCAGACTCCCCTTCTAGTTGCAAATGTGATGTGCGTGGACTTCTGGGCGTTAATTCCGATGCTCCAGCGAGTTAGCCACCGATTGAGATCCTGCAAGTAAACTTGCATTTGACTAGAGGCTACTTCGGGCGATTTATTGCGACTCAGTATGGCGGTATCGTCTGCGTACGTCGCTATAAGCATATCGCTGTTACTTGGGGGCAACGGCATATCAGCGGTGTAATATCGCCCTTTACACGCATACATTGAAACAGACCACTGTTTTTGTATGTACACATACTCATACGTTCATATGCGCGCATTTCAGCATATTCTAAGAATTACAATTGCGATTGATCTGCTTCTTTAGCTTCTTTAGTTTTGTATTTTTCACATATCGCCCTTGTAGTAATACTTTGCGTTTTACCAACAAGCGAAGCGATACTAATGTGGCGTAGTGGGTAGATGCAAAGCGCGTAAACGAAAGGTCCCGAGTTCGAAACTCAGTGACAACAGCGTAACTTTATTAATTTTTTTTTTTAATTTATAAACATTAGGTGGTTGTGGTAGTTGAGATGATGCGCTCTAAGTTTACGTATGTAGTAAAAGGAATGCAGGTTCGAGTTCAGGTGCGGTGATGTTTGTTTTTCTTCTTCTTTTTTGTTAATTTGTTTATTTATTTAATTATTTATTTGTTTTTGATTTACATACATTCTATATAGCGTATTAAACAATGCAAATCGGACGGGGCTCAGGGGATCTCCTAGTCGGGCACCTCCGACTAGAATTTTCTTACTTGTTTTCTTTTTTTATACCCTGAGCCCATTGAAAATGGGAAATCAGGGTATAATGGTTTTGTGAAAATGTATGTAACAGGCAGAAGGAGGCGTGCCACACCCCATAAAGTATATATATTCTTGATCAGCGCGACAAGACGAGTCGATATAGCCCTGTCCGTCTGTCCGTCCGTCCGTCCGTGTGAACGCTGAGATATTTGTAAGTACGCAACGTAGAGACTTGAAATTTTACATGAATACTCGATAATACCATACGCTGCACAAGTTTATAAAATTTTTCCGATAACTCATTCCATTTCGATTTTATGAGCATTTATCGATAATTTTAAAGTGTTTTTAAGGCGGGGTTTGTACATCGTTTGAGCTAGAGACTTCAAATTTGCTGTGTAGTTGCGTGTAATCAATACGGAGATAACGTAATCTTTAGATTTTGGATGCCACGCCCCATTCGGCCACAATAGCCCCCTATTTGTAAAAAGCGCAAATCAAATACTAGAGACTTGTGCTTTGGCACATACACACATATGAATGTCATAAATAAGTTGTAAAAGTTTGATGCACTTAGTCCATCGCTAAGAAAAGTTATTAAACAATTAAATTCCCATAGTAATGCCCACATTGCAGCCCAAGCGCAGTCGCTGCGTCAACTGCGCAGTTGGCAGAGCGCGCGCTTATGCGTGCGTGCATATGTATGTGTGTATGTGTTGTTTGTATGTATGCATACAAAATCATAGAATGATTTGATATTTGGCTCTTCACAGGGCTCAGGGTATCCCCTAGTCGAGCAGTCTCGACTAGAGCACTCTTACTTGTTTTCTTTAAGTGGCTTTGCTAGTTGAGATGGTGTGCTTTAACGATACATATGTAGTAGATGTACGTTCAAATCCAGTGCAGCTGGATGTTTGTTTTTCTTCTCTTTATTTTGATTATTTAATTATTTATTTAATTATATAATTATTTTTGATTGACATACATATCTCCTAGTCGGGCACCCCCGACTAGAGCTTTCTTACTTGTTAATGTATAACATAATGCAAGAGTTTCGCAAGCGTTCTGAACGACGAGTCTATGTGTAGTCGATAAAAAATTTGGTATTTAAAATTTTTGATGGTATGGTCACACACACACACAAAAATAACATAACTGACCTAGGCTATTCGAAAAATGATAATTTTAGCAGATAAATTATTTGCAGAACTTCAAATCGAATTACATATATTTCTTAATATTTCTCAAAAATGCCGCTTGTTGTCTTAGCAATTCTTATTAAGCTTATTTATATAGGTGGCACAGGCATATGAATTTTGCAACTGGGCGTTACAAACTTTGTTGCCAATTTGCCACGCCTCCAGTAGGCATAGAAATAGCATATTTGGCAAGTTCCTCGAAGGAGTCGAGGGTAACGTAACTGTAAAATTTGCTTACACTCCAAAAATGTGAAAGTTACAGAGTATTTTTCGATATACCACGCCCCCAAAGGGGCGTAAGATTTATGTTTGGGTTATCGATAGAGGAGGCCTCCAGTAACACAAGCATGTAATTTTGAAGCGTCTAGCTCTAAAACTGTAGGAGCTATAAGGTTTTGCGATTTGCCACGCCCCCTGAAGGCGTAGGTATGTCCGCCATATCTTTTTGATCTTGGGATACTTATCCGAGTATATATATCAAAATGCAAATCTCTAGCATCAATAGTGCTCAAAATATAGTTGAACTTGTAAAATCACTATATATTCAGATCCGATTTGCCACGCCCCAGTGGACGTGGACATAAAATCTTTTCATCAATCTTTATAGAATTGAAGCGTTAAGTTATGTGTCAAATTTCAGCATTCTAGCTTTAAAACTGTAGAAGATACAGTTTTCCCGATTCCGCCATATCTTTTTTAACTTTGGTGGTCAACGTAAACTTCATTCCAAATTGCAACTCTCTAGCTCTTCAACTAATATGATTTCTTGACTATGGGCGCAAGCATTTTCCGATTTGCCACGCCCCTAGTAGGCGTAACGGGAAATCTTTACACTTTATAATGCGAGGGTATACGCGAGTATATGTTCCAAATTTCAAGTCTCTAGCTTCAATAGCGTAGAAAAATATTGCATTCATACGGACAGACGGATAGACGGACGGACAGCAAGACGGACATTGCACAAAACCAATATACTCTCTTTCCCTTTGGGAAACGAGTATAAAAAGCTTAATACCTTTTAAATTAACACAAGCATATAACGTAGGCGAATTAGCCTGGCTTTGTGTGGAGCTAGTTTATGGCAAGTGAGAAAATTAAAGTTTTGAAGAACGCATGTGTAACTTCGAATTTATTTTATAAACAATATACATATGTACAGATATAATTTTTTATTTTTATCTTAACTATTTTATTGTTATTATTTAAAAAAAAAATATGTATAAATATTATTTTTGTATTTTTATCTAAATTAGGTGTGTCTTTTAGTGTTATTTTATGTCTCACTCGAAGAACTACATATCTTTAATTCATCAGTTAGTTCATTTCTTAAATTGAATAGTTTGCAAAGACTTTGATTGAGTCCCTCATGAGTTATCTGATCTTTAAATATTTAACTTTCGGACTTGTTTGAATCTTTACTTGAGATTAATAAGTTCACATAAAATAATTGCAGTATTCAAATGATTACATTTAAACAAAATTTGTTTATTTCTGAAATTAATGGCTTAACATCAGTGTAAGTCGGTCAAATGAAGACAGATCTTCGAATTAACTCCTTCGACCTGGAAACCAGAAATCCTAATCATGTCTTGTCAGATCTTTGACAACTGTAATTGCTTAGATTCAAATGGATTTTTTTTTATCGGTTTATATGCTAAAATAAACAATTGCATTGATAATTGTTTTGAAAATGCATTTAAACTCGAAATTAATGGATATTTTCAAGTCAACGCCAGCCAGTGCACAGTCATATGAAACCTTTGACGTTGCTGATGCGCTGCCGTCGCCGGAGCCGCCGCTACCGTCGCGGGTTCAACGGCGGCCAAGCCGAAACCGCTGACGTGACAGCCGCCGCTATCGCCGCTGCCGCCGCTGAAGCCACTCTGTCGTTGCGGGCCCAGCAGCGACCACGCCGGAACCGCTGACGCTTCAGCTGTTGCTCTGCCGCCGTAATATGCATGTCGGCCGTTGGCCGATGGCCAAGTTCTAATTCTAATTCTAATTGGAGAGCGGAACAGAGCAGTGCACTTTTGAAGGAGATTCCAGCAGAGACGACATCCTCTAAGAGAAACATTATATAAACTATTTGCAGAACATAACGTATCAATTTGAAATCAACCGTTTATTGCTACTTATTGAACTATGTGTATGACACAAGGAAATCTATGGTAAGTATACTCATAGATTCATATATGTGCCCACCAAAGGTATCGTATGGCCAATGAACCCGTTAACTTAAACGCACGATTACTTTGCTGTCATCTATAATAAGGAAGATTTTAATACATAAGACTTTTCCCAACAAAATTGATGTAAGCTTGGAAATTGTAATTTATGTGAATCTAATACGGTTTCTTTATCAAAATATAAGAATGGTTTCTGACTCGATCAAAGTTTTCGCAAATAATTGTCTAAAAGTTTATTCCCTTGGAATAAAACTTGTATTGCTTTGTTGTTGAACAAAAAGATATGTGACTTTCAAATCAAAGTTCTCAAAATCTGAGCTACTGAGTATTTAAATTTTTATGGCTCCTGGCAGTATGCTTCAGTTAAAGGTAAATATCTTTAGCTTTAAGTTAATACAATGATAATACTTTGTCTTAGCTGACGGTTCTTTAATTGCCTCTGGCAGTATACTTCAGAAGTTCTGTGATCGGTTCATACATCGATATATGTAACTACGCATTATCAAAGGCAAAAGTCTTAAGACATATATCAATAGAAGGAAAAGAAAGAAAAATGTTGGTTTCACCCGGAAGTATGCTTCTGAATTATTATGAACCTCCAACACGTCGATCTATCTACGAGCCATTAAAAGCCCGTAAGTAAAAAGTTAAGAGCCAACTAAGCTATTCAATAGCAAGTGCCACTACTGGTGGCATATGTTCCGTATCGAAATCCTCGATTACAGAGGTTTCTATCCCTAACATAACACAAAAATTACCAAATGATTGTAAGTTTCAGATGCCGATGGTCTTCGTAAAAAACAAAAGAGAGCTGACAAAGTCTTCAAAACAATCCAGAAAACACCCCACCAGCTTCACGAAAAACTCACCCAACAATAAGCCGACAAAATCCAACTCCAGCTACCACCTCTTCGGCAGCTCTTCTAAATAATCGTTACGCAGCGCTATTAGAAGAAGATGCTATAATGGAACTCGACGAAGAAGATCAACATGATCAAGTAAAAGCCAGTAGTTTAACTATGGATAACAATGAGCAGCCAAGAAGTACAGTGCCTAAGCCTCCAGCCATCTGCGTACCTGATGTCAACAAAATGAGCAAACTCGAAGAAGCAATTAACTCTGTTATTTCAGCTGACGAGTACGACATTCGTACATCGAGATTTGGAGTCTCCCGTATATATGCGAAAAATGCCAAAGCTTTTCGGGGAGTTGTAGACATGCTTACGAAGCAAAATTGCGAATTCTGGCATCATCAGTTGAGAGAAGATACACCGTGTAGACTAGTCATTCGAAACATTCACCCAAATGTACCAAAACAATTGATTGAACGTGCATTTACTGATAAGGGTTTCATAGTCTTGAACGTATATTGTCCTAGAAAACCAGACTGGCGCAACATTGATGTTAATGAAGAGGATGATCCAGAAATAAATAATATGAAAACTCGACAAAACATTTTCTATGTAAATATAAAGAAGACGCCAAACGTTGCACAATAGAGAGTTGGTGCAATGCTTTAGATGTCAGGATTTTGGACATACCCGGAACTATTGCCTTAAAAAGCCAGTTTGCGGCAAATGCTCAGGCGACCATTATACTGGATCAACATTATGTGGACTAAGTCTAAGCTCTAAGTCGATATGCGCAAATTGCGGCGATAACCACTTATCTAGTGATAAAAGCTGCTCAGTCAGAATTGAGCTGAGCAAGAAGCTTAAACCAGCTGCGAGACTACCGGAGCAAGGATTGCCAATCGGAAGCCGAAATATAAATCGCCCACCCAGATCACAAGTCATCCCAGATGCTACTGTTAGGAGTGGCTTTACTTATGCAGACATTACAAGACCTCGTCTGGACAAGCACATCAACTCAGCCCAGGATAGATCCCGAAAGTTCGATACTACTGATGATCAACATTTTAATAACAAATTCAAATTACTGGAAAAAGCCAACAGTGACTTAAGTAGCAGAATGGATCAAATGTTCAAGCTCATTGAAGACACAATGGAGGCAAACAAAGCCTTTCGTGAACTTGTGCAGAAACTTATTTCTAAATGATAAACTCAAACTTAAAAATCGGATTATGGAATGCACGAGGCCTAGTCAGAAATGTTGAAGAACTGTGACTTTTTCTTAGTGCTAATAAAATAGATATTATGCTAATAACAGAGACACATATGCGTTCTTACCAGGGAATCTACTTACCAGGGTACGACCAATACTATGCAAATCATCCGAGTGGCACCTCGAAAGATGGTGCTGCTGTTTTTGTACGATCGTCTATTACTCACGAGCAAAATGAACCAATGTCTAGACTGCATATACAAGCTGCCAGCGTGACTGTGCCGTTTAACGGTGTTTGCATCAAAATCTCGTCCATTTATCTGCCTCCCAATATACCTTGGAGCAAAGCTGATTTTGAACAACTAATTCTGGACTTAGGTGACAAATTCATAGCAGGCGGTGATTTCAACTCAAAGCACTCGTGGTGGGGTAACTCTAGATCCTGCGCCAGAGGGAAACGGCTACAAGAGGCCATCATCAGTAGCACATACCAAATCCTTGCCACAGGCGAACCAACGTTTTTCTCTTATAACACTCGGCTTACACCTTCTGCTTTAGATTTTTATATTGTTAAGGGTATTTCTATAAGTAGACTTTCAATCGCAAGTAAGTGTGAACTCTCCTCGGATCATCTGCCAATCATAGCGACACTTCATCAAACACCGCAATTCAAAGACAAGAGGCAGCATATCCTTCCACGAGGCGCTTGTGTTGAAATCTTTAAAGCTGACCTGGAGAGAAGAGTCAACCTAAACACTAAAATAAACAGCCCAGAGGACATTGAAGATGCCATCTCAATTCTAATGAGTAACATTAGGTTAGCAGCATCTAATGCCTCTCCGGAAAATACGAACTCACGAAGCCAACGAAGACAAATTACTCTTCCTTATGGCGTAGATATGCTCTTACGCCTGAAAAGAAGAGTAAAGAAAGAGTACGTAAGAACGGGTGATCCTCGCATCCATAGAATTTATAGTAGACTGTCGAACCGTTTGAAAAAAGTCCTGGCAAAAGTTAAGCAAAGAAAAATTGATGATATTCTAGAGAATGCTGGACCGGAAGCATCATTCAACTATACTCTTTGGAAGCTCACGAGTCGCTTTAAAAGAGTTGTCATCCCGAAAACTCCTATCAAAAATCCTGCTGGTGGTTGGTGTTACTCCAGTCAACAGAAGGCTGAAATATTTGCAGATAGCCTAGAGGAAAGATTTAAGCCTTTAAATCTATCAACTGTGGTTATGCGTAGGGCTATAGAGTTGAGAAAGGAGATGCCGTTTCAAATGTCCTTGCCAGCAAATCCAGTAACACTGCAAGAGGTTGAGCAGCAGATCAGGAAGCTAAAAGCTAAAAAATCCCCAGGCGAAGACCTCCTGGATAATAAAACATTAAAACTTCTCCCGAAGAAAGCCCTGCTGTACATAGTATTGCTTCTTAATAGTATACTAAGGATTGGTCATTTCCCAAATAGTTGGAAGTCTGCGCTCATCATCATGATACCAAAGCCAGGAAAACAACACACGGATGTCGATGGATACAGACCAATTAGCCTGCTTTCAGCACTAGGGAAAATGACGGAAAGAGTAATACTTAACCGCATTTTGAAACTGGAGACTGTATCTGAAAAAATTCCAAAGTGTCAGTTTGGATTCAGACAAGGTCATGGCACGCCGGAACAGCTCCATCGAGTGGTTAATTTTGCCCTAGATGCTATGGAACGAAAAATGTACGCATTTGCTGTGTTTATGGACATCCAACAAGCCTTTGATAGGGTGTGGTATGATGGACTTCTTTTTAAGCTGAAGAGTGTACTAACCCCGCAGCTGTTTCAGCTTGTAAGCAGCTTTCTCAAGGACAGAAGTTTTAGCGTTGTTGTCGATGGAATAAAATCTTCGAAGCGCCCAATCTGCGCTGGAGTTCCTCAAGGCAGTGTTCTTGGCCCTACACTATACAGTCTATATACAGCCGACATGCCAACAACAATTCCTACAAGCGCACTGGATGAAAGCAATGTATTAGCAGCAACATACGCTGATGATATAGCAATCCTTTGCAGTGTGAGTAGTTTTGAGAATTGGGCTCTTAAATGGAACATAGGCATCAACAGCAGCAAATGCGTTAACGTCACTTTTGCGACAAGGCCTTTATCGTGTAGGGGTATTACTATGCTGGGCTCCACACTCACCCACAAGAGCTCGCATAAGTACTTAGGTGTCATCCTGGACAGACACTTAACGTTCAAAACTCACACATCCATGGTTCGACAGTCGGTGATGGCGAAAGCAGGAAAGATGGCCTGGCTGCTGGCACCAAAAAATAAATTGTCAATGCAAAATAAAATTACCATTTACAAGTCCATACTAAGTCCAATATGGAAATACGTACTGCAATTATATGGCATAGCAGCAAAGAGTAACCTTAATAAAATTAGGGTTGCTCAATCTAAGATACTAAGGCGAATGTGCAATGCTCCCTGGTACATACGCAACAGGGACATTGAAAGGGATCTAAGGATTCCCAAAGTGGGTGATGTGATGCAATTGCATTCACTGAACTACATACAACGTCTTGGCAGACACCCAGATGAGCTTGCCAGACAACTCACTACCAAGCCAAGGAAGAGAAGACTTAAAAGGAACCACCCATTGGATCTTCCCACCAGGTTCTTTTAAATTTCTACAAAATCTAAATCTTAAATATATATAATATTGTAAATAACATTGTAAATAATACACAGCTATATCGCCTGTGATATATTGTTCTCACTAATGTAAAACTAGATTAAGTTGCCACATTAGGTAGCAGTAAGCTAGTTAATAAAATAATATGCACCTTTTTTAATAAAAAACAAGTAAGAGTGCTCTAGTCGAGACTGCTCGACTAGGGGATACCCTGAGCCCTGTGAAGAGCCAAATATCAAATAATTCTACGCATCTTTTATGCATGCATATAAACAACACATACACACACACACATATGCACGCAAGCATAAACGCGCGCTCTGTCAACTGCGCAGTTGACGCAGCGACTGCGCTTGGGCTGCAAAGTGGGCACTACTATGGGAACTTAATTGTTTAATAACTTTTCTTAGCGATGGACTAAATGCATCAAACTTTCACAACTTATTATTTGTTGTATTGTATCTAGTATTTGATTTGCGCTTTTTACAAATACGGGGCTATCGGGGGCGAATGGGGCGTGGCATCCAAAATCTAAAGATTACGTAATCTCTGTATTCATTGCACGCAACTACACAGCAAATTTGAAATCTCTAGCCCAAACAATGTACCAACCACGCCTTAAAAACACTTTAAAATTATCGATAAATGCTCATAAAATCGAAATGGAATGAGTTATCGGAAAAATTTTATAAACTTGTGCAGCGTATGGTATTATCGAGTATTCATGTAAAATTTCAAGTCTCTACGTTGCGTACTTAAAAATATCTCGGCGTTCACACGGACGGACGGACGGACGGACAGACGGACAGACGGACAGGGCTATATCGACTCGTCTTGTCGCGCTGATCAAGAATATATATACTTTATGGGGTGTGGCACGCCTCCTTCTGCTTGTTACATACATTTTCACAAAACCATTATACCCTGATTTCCCATTTTCAATGGGCTCAGGGTATAAAAACAAATAAATAAACAAGTAAGAAAACTCTAGTCGGAGGTGCCCGACTAGGAGATACCCTGAGCCCCGTCCGACTTGCATTGTTTAATACGCTATATAGCTTGCATATAACATTAAATTTTCCAAAATTAAATTATAATTTTGAAATTTTATTTAACTAGAATGTATGTAAATCAAAAATAAATAAATAATTAAATAAATAAACAAATTATCAAAAAAAAAAAAGAAGATAGACAAACATCACCGCACCTGGACTCGAACCTGTATCTATTTACTACATATGTGACGTTAAAGCGCGTCATCTCAACTAGCACATGTTTATAAATTAAAAAAAAAATTAAACAAGTAAGAGTGCTCTAGTCGAGACTGCTCGACTAGGGGATACCCTGAGCCCTGTGAAGAGCCAAATATCAAATAATTCTTCGATTTTGTATGCATACATACAAACAACACATACATATGCACGCACGCATAAGCGCGCGCTCTGCCAACTGCGCAGTTGACGCAGCGACTGCGCTTGGGCTGCAATGTGAGCCTAGGGGAACTTAATTGTTTAATAACTTTTCTTAGCGATGGACTAAGTGCATCAAACTTTCACATCTTATTTATGACATTCATATGTGTGTATGTGCCAAAGCACAAGTCTCTAGTATTTGATTTGCGCTTTTTACAAATAGGGGGCTATTGGGGGCGAATGGGGCGTGGCATCCAAAATCTAAAGATTTGAAGTCTTTAGCTCAAAAGATGTACAAACCCCGCCTTAAAAACACATTAAAATTATCGATAAATGCTCATAAAATCGAAATGGAGTGAGTTATCGGAAAAATTTTATAAACTTGTGCAGCGCATGGTATTATCGAGTATTCATGTAAAATTTCAAGTCTCTACGTTGCGTACTTAAAAATATCTCAGCGTTCACACGGACAGACGGACGGACGGACGGACAGACGGACAGACGGACAGGGCTATATCGACTCGTCTTGTCGCGCTGATCAAGAATATATATACTTTATGGGGTGTGGCACGCCTCCTTCTGCTTGTTACATACATTTTCACAAAACCATTATACCCTGATTTCCCATTTTCAATGGGCTCAGGGTATAAAAAATTTAAGACAAAGCTAATGCTTCTTACAAGTCCGTTCTCAATTATTATAATAAACAAAGTTATACATAGATGCTACTTACCAGCAATAGCACGGTCTCTACACACTATAAACGATATAAAGAGCAACAGTACTCTTGATTCAGCTGCTATTTGGAAATTGATTTTCATTTAGATAATTTGTTAAAATATCAAAATTTGCTGTGACAATTGAGGCACAGATTGCTAGAGAGAATCGAGAATAAGACATTTATATAATTTATATTTATACCCTGAGCCCATTGAAAGTGGGAAATCAGGGTATAATGGTGTTGTGAAAATGTATGTAACAGGCAGAAGGAGGCGTGCCACACCCCATAAAGTATATATATTCTTGATCAGCGCGACAAGACGAGTCCAAATAGCGCTGTCCGCCTGTCCGTCCGTCTGTCCGTGCGCCCGTCCGTGTGAACGCTGAGATATTTTCAAGTACGCAACGTGGAGACTTGAAATTTTACATGAATACTCGATAATACCATACGGTGCACAAGTTTATAAAATTTTTCTGATAATTTATCGATAATTTTAATGTGTTTTTAAGGCGTGGTTTGTACATCTTTTGAGCTAGAGTCTTCAAATTTGCTGTGTAGTTGCGTGTAATGAATACAGAGATAACGTAATATTTAGATTTTGGATGCCACGCCCCATTCGCCCCCAATAGCCCCCTATTTGTAAATGCGCAAATCAAATACTAGAGACTTGTGCTTTGGCACATACACATATATGAATGTCATAAATAAGTAGTGAAAGTTTGATGCATTTAGTCCATCGCTAAGAAAAGTGATTAAAGAATTAAGTTTCCATAGTAATGCCCACATTGCAGCCCAAGCGCAGTCGCTGCGTCAACTGCGCAGTTGGCAGAGCGCGCGCTTATGCGTGCGTGCATATGTTTGTGTGTATGTGTTGTTTATATGTATGCATGCAAAATCGTAGAATGATTTGATATTTGGCTCTTCACAGGGCTCAGGGTATCCCCTAGTCGAGCAGTCTCGACTAGAGCACTCTTGTTATACTTTAGTTTAGGTTTGTAAATTACATAATTTTTTTTTAATAGTTAATTAAATCAAAAACTTTCCCCAACTAGGCCATCTTATGAATGAACGACTTATTCATAGTTCTCTCACTCTCTGAATCGTTCATAGTATATAATTTATTTCCACAGCAATTTAAACTAAACAAAAATTTACTTTAATAATCAAATTCAAAGAAAACAATTTAAAAACCAGCAACTGTAGAATGGGGAGTGCAATCTGAAGTTATATGCCACAACTGTAGGGTTAATGTGGTTCGGTGTCTATTCTTGTTTGTGCTTACTACTGCTGCAATTGCATAAGGTCCCTGTATCTGAGTTGATTGAGCTCGTAGAAGCCGATGGCTCGACCGGCACCTCGACCACTGATGTCTTCTCAGAGTCGACAAGATCATCGACCATTTCGTTACGTAAGATACAGATCGTATCTCGCTTAGTCGTGCCATCAGTCGAAGCTGAAACTCCACCGCATACTCGACATCTGTGGAAATGAAGTTGGATCAAATGCTAAACCTAGAAGTGGCTCAAAGGAGACTTACTGAATGCTTTCGAATGGTCGTGGTGCCAGATACACCTTGTTGTACAGGCAGGTCAATCGATGGGCCCCAAAGAGAATGGGCAACAGAAGCAACGCACAGAACAGCAAACCCACCCAAAGACCATTCTATGAAGCGCAAACATGAAAAGAATTTAGAAAATTTCATAAATATTATATATCTCTATATATATGTGTATATTTTAGACCATGCTCGTCATACTCACCATGGGATAGACGAGACGACGGCAAATCAGGTCGACACTTGTGTAGTAAATATAGGCCAGGGGCCTGCACTTGCCCACCTCATTATCACAGTGGGACACAGTGCGCTCGATGTAGCCAAAAACCTCGTCCTCGATAAAAGTAAATAGATAATTACGCACATATGAGACATAGCTCTCAGCGCTTTTTCTGATGAATTCATGGGCGTTTCGAACAATTTTCACTAGAATTTGCACTGAATCGCCATATGGCATGCCATGGAATAGTAAATCATTATCCATTTCATAATATGTCAGCTTAATTTTGGAAATAATCGTCGCGATTTCGTCCACGAGGTGATCATTGTATTTCTGTAGATGACTTGCTGCATTGGACAAGGATATTTTGGCTAGATCGTATCGTTTGCTTTGTAGACTGGCCTCTAACCTCTTGATATCCTGGATGACTTTAGGCAATGCAACGGGCGTTATTCTATCACATAGATGCTTCATGTAGACTGAACTATGATAATTGCCCATTAAGGCAAGTAACCTATCAATTTTCTGTTCCTCGTCATCATATAACAGAGTAAATGTGCTGATGTGCTCCGGGAAAATCCTTTCTGTTGGCTTTTGGTACTTTTGCCACACCTGCAATCGAATCAGCTCATTTATGTCGTAGATGTTGTTCTTTCGGAGGAGCTTGAAGACGGACTCATCTGCCTCGCATCCCTTAATTACCGTGGACATTCGGAGTGGCACAGTATCCTTCTCAGTTTGCCTTTTCACCATTTCATCCGCACTCCGTTTCATTTTTGTCTCATTGCCCCCTATCATTGCCCTACGCGTTTGCCAATCTCTTTCCCTTTCGATATCAAGATCCTTCACAGTCTCTGCGAGGAATCGTTTGAGATCAATGACGGGATCCATTTGCTGGAACAGGGAGTTATTTTCCTGATCGCGAAACGGAGCACAGACGCCTTGATAGGTCACCATGCCGAAGACGTAATAAAATAGACCAACCAGCGTGGTAAGCCAGAATATACAGAATATCAGTATAATGGCACTGAAGCAGAAAAGAAATAGAGAAGGGGTTAGGTGAAGATTGGAGGAAGGACGAAGGCGGCGGGAAATGTAGCCAGGCAGTTCGACTTAAGCCCATGATCTGGTTTATCCAGCATAACTTAAGCTCACGAAGCCACCCTCAAGATGGGCAATACAATAAGGCAACCATATGCATATGCAACCCATTGATCAAAAATGATATTTGGATTTACTTACAAAAAGAGGCATAGAGCGCCCGACCTCTTGCTAAAGAATCTCTCCCGATCAGAGAGCCTTACAGGTGTAAAAAATCCAAAGATTAAGGCAACAATTAGCGCAGCTGCTATCTGTAATGGAGTATGATTTAGCAATATGTAGAAACAGCAGCATCCCATCCCAGTTTGCCTTACGATCGTCAGAAATACGAGCAGAATGACATGGATGCCATTGCGCATGCTGCCAAACTTGGCGTCAACATCTTCGAGAGACTTTACCGATCTCAGACTAGTGAAATGTATGCTGTTGATCACCTCGTCAATTGCTTCACGCATGATATTCGACTCATCCATGAATAGCACTTCGCCAGCCTGTAGATCGGTAATTATAAGTTCTATGATGGGGCGTAAGGCATTTGTGATAAAACGTGCAAGGCGCCGAACTCTCCGAATGGCCCAGTCGGGTATTTCTTCTGTACCATATCTTATTAACCAATCTAATTCATCCACATAGCCATCATAATTCGGCAGCTGCGGCAGAGAAGAATAGGTATGAATATGAAGATCTGAAGGACTCTAGGATCTGGGCAGATCGAATCTGTGGGGTTCGGTTGGGCATGCTTTCTTCTGCCTGTTACATGCATTGTGATCAAACCAATACATCCTAGTTTTTTACTCAGTCCATTTTTACTTACATCATCAAAATGCAGACAGGTCGACGTATCCATCATCTCGATCTCAGTTGTTTTCAAAAACTTCAAGCAACTGCGACTCCCACATAGGGTTGTACAGGCGTGCGTTATATCGCGCTTGACAGCGCGAACACCTAGGACAGATATATATATCTATATATATATACTCACAAACATATATATACATATATTTCATTTACCATCTCTCAGCTGTGCGCCATAGAACCGTAATTCGTCCTGCCAGGTTAGGATAGACTTTATGTTATTCGGAACATTTATCAGGTTGTTCAAGACTATCTTCATATCGAACAGCGCATTGGCTTGAGAGACGTTAAGGAGATCCAGAAATATGTTTGTGTCAGCATCTGAAAATGAATATGAAATGAAATATCATGAAAAGAGCTGATAAATTTGCTCTATGTAGTCAATAGATTTTTAAGTATTGCTAGAGTTCTCTGCTCTCTTTCTTACGCATTAGGACATTCGTCAAATGTGTTTGCATTTCCTGGTAGTTCTTGACGAGCAAATGATGAATGTGTTGTGAACAATCCTTTAAGAACCGGCAAGTATCTTTGCTGCCGCGCCGTGTATACTCGAAGCCGCGCTCCAAAGAAGTGTTAGCCGAATAAACAAAGATCAAACCAAAACTAAAAAAAAGGACAATAGTTACAAGCGACCGTTGTTCATTTTAAGGTTTGACCTACATGAATCCCATTAGAAGTAAAACGAGCAAAATGCCGTAGCCCAATCTCCAGTGATTATCCGATTCCAAATCACAGGTGGGACAACCCCGACTGCAGCGTTGCCAACAGCAGAAGCAGCAATAACAAACTCTGCCAGCAAGATCAAATATATATATATATATACATATAAACGTATTCCTTTCTATATATCCTATGTTTACTCACCCTATGCAGGGCATTAGTATGATGAGTATTATTAAAAATATTACCCAGAGTAGTGTTAGCCAATATTCGGCCAGCAGTTCCTTCCAATCGTTTTGCTCCACCTTGGGCCCCATTGTCAGCGAGTCGCCCTTGACCACAATGTAGCCTGAACTCAATCAAACAAACCAGAAATAATATAAAATATCATATCTATTTCATAACTCACCAGGCGGTATGGATCTATTGAATGCCGTCAAGTTAAGTAGGTATTTACTCAAGTTATCTAGCATACGTGTGATCGGAGTTGAAGGATCCGTGTCTGTGGTATACGTAATATTCGACTCGTAGTTAGAATATACGGTGGGGGGACAGAATTTTTGGCCAAATTTCTCATAGTCGGTCGGCGGCTGGCGTTCCCAATCGTTGGCTCGAGTCGGTGCCATGAGCGTGATTAATGCGACTATGAATATGCAACTGAGTCCACATATTCCCCAAGATTTTCTTTTCGATCGTCTCCCCATGTGTTTAGATAGATATATATAGTCGTTTGTCATATTGTTACGAGTTCTTGGAATATAGGACACCAATAGTTGTTGTTGTTCACGATTTTACCTTAACTTTAAAGATATTCCATTCGCAGTCTTGCTTCGCAGTATGCTTTTCATATATATTTACACGCACGATTACTTTGCTGTCATCTATAATGAGGAAGATTTTAATACACAAGACTTTTCCCAACAAAATTGATGTAAGCTTGGAAATTGTAATTTTCGTGAATCTAATACGATTTCTTTATCAAAATATAAGAATGGTTTCTGACTCGATCAAAGTTTTCGCAAATAATTGTCTAAAAGTTTATTCCCTTGGAATAAAACTTGTATTGTTTTGTTGTTGAACAAAAAGATATGTGACTTTCAAATCAAAGTTAAAGGTCTTTAGCTGTAAGTCAATACAATGATAATACTTTGTCTTAGCTGACGGTTCTTTAATTGCCTCTGGCAGTATACTTCAGAAGTTCTGTGATCGGTTCATACATCGATATATGTAACTACGCATTATCAAAGGCAAAAGTCTTAAGACATATATCAATAGAAGGAAAAGAAAGAAAACTGTTGGTTTCACCCGGAAGTATGGTTCGGAATTATTATGAACCTCCAACACGTCGATCTATCTACGAGCCATTAAAAGCCCGTAAGTAAAAAGTTAAGACAAAGCTAATGCTTCTTACAAGTCCGTTCTCAATTATTATAATAAACAAAGTTATACATAGATGCTACTTACCAGCAATAGCACGGTCTCTACACACTATAAACGATATAAAGAGCAACAGTTACTGCTTGATTCAGCTGCTATTTGGAGACTGATTTTCATTCAGATAATTTGTTAAAATATCAACATTTGCTGTGACAATTGAGGCACAGATAATGGTGTTGTGAAAATGTATGTAACAGGCAGAAGGAGGCGTGCCACACCCCATAAAGTATATATATTCTTAATCAGCACGACAATACGAGTCAAAATAGCCCTGTCCGTCTGTCCGTCCGTCCGTCTGTCCGTCTGTCCGTGCGTTCGTCCGTGTGAACGCTGAGATATTTTTAAGTGCACAACGTGGAGACTTGAAGTTTTACATGAATACTCGATAATACCATACACTGCACAAGTTTATAAAATTTTTCCGATAACTCATTCCATTTCGATTTTATGAGTATTTATCGATAATTTTAATGTGTTTTTAAGGCGTGGTTTGTACATCGTTTGAGCTAGAGACTTCAAATTTGCTATGTAGTCACGTGTAATGAATACGGAGAATACGTAATCTTTAGATTTTGGATGCCACGCCCCATTTTCCCCCATTAGCCCCTATTTGTAAAAATCGCAATTCAAATAGTTATAACTCTACCTCTGCCAACTGCGCAGTTGACACAGCGACTGCGCTTGGGCTGCAATGTGGGCATTAGTATGGGAAATTAATTGTTTAATAACATTTCTTAGCAATGGACTAAGTGCATCAAACTTTCACAACTTATTAATGGCATTCATATATGTGTATTTGCCAAAGCACAAGTCTCTAGTATTTGATTTGCGCTTTTTACAAAAAAGGGGCCAAAGTCCAAAATCTAAAGATTACGTATTCTCCGTATTCATTACACGTGACTAGACAGCAAATGTAAAACAGACGGACAGAGCCATTTCGACTCGTCTTGTCGCGCTGATCAAGAATATATATACTTTATGGGGTGTGGCACGCTTTCTTCTGCCTGTTACATACATTTTCACAACACCATTATACCCTGATTTCCCATTTTCAATGGGCTCAGGGTATAATAATCATATATACTTGAAAAATTAAATAAAGAAAAAATAAAATGTTTAAATAATTTAAGAAAAAACCTAAGCACAGAAAACATACCTAGTCAAATTATTCAAATGACTCAAATTTCTCACACACCTTCATAAATAACAAGTAAGAGTGCTCTAGTCGAGACTGAGCCCTGTGAAGAGCCAAATATCAAATCATTCTACGATTGTTTTATGCACACATACAAACAACACATACACACACACATATGCGCGCACGCATAAGCGCGCGCTCTGCCAACTGCGCAGTTGACGCAGCGACTGCGCTTAGGCTGCAATGTGGACATTACTATGGAAAATTAATCGTTTAATAACTTTTCTTAGCGAAGGACTAAGTACATCAAACTTTCACAACTTTTTTATGACATTCATATGTGTGTATGTGCCAAAGCACAAGTCTCTAGTAGTTGATTGTCGCTTTTTACAAATAGGGGGCTATTGGGGCGAATGGGGCGTGGCATCTAAAACCTAAAGATAACGTCATCTCCGTATTCATTACACGCAACTACACAGCAAAAGCCTCTAGCTCAAAAGATGTACAAACCACGCCTTAAAAACACATTAAAATTATCGATAAATGCTCATAAAATCGAAATGGAATGAGTTATCGGAAAAATTTTATAAACTTGTGCAGCGTATGGTATTATCGAGTATTCATGTAAAATTTCAACTCTCTACGTTGCGTACGGACAGACGGACAGGGCTATTTTGACTCGTCTTGTCGCGCTGATCAAGAATATATATACTTTATGGGGTGTGGCACGCCTCCTTCTGCCTGTTACATACATTTTCACAAAACCATTATACCCTGATTTCCCATTTTCAATGGGCTCAGGGTATAAAAAGTAAAAGTAAATATAGCTCTCCTATATGTGTAGTTAAGAAAAAAATTGATAATTCAGGAATTCAAAAATATCGTATCTGTGTAGATTATAGAAGATTAATCCAAGTAACCGTTTCAGATAAGTATCCAATACCTATTATGGACGCTAATTTAATTAGATAAACTTGGTAAAGCCCAATATTTTACTACTCTTGATTTAGCGAAAGGCTATCATCAAATATTAATGGCAGAAGTTAATATAGAAACAAGTAAGAACGTTGCCTTAGGGCGAGACCTAAAGCGTGATACTCGTTTCCCACAGGGGCATCTGGTATTTTAAATTTAGTAATTTATCTCAAATTTGGCATTTATGTAGATTCATGTGAATTTTATGCAATTTCAATTTTTGCAAATATAACTATGTGAATTTTTTTTTTTTTTTTATATATATATATTTTATTTGCAACCTGACTTATACAAAACAATAAGCAAATCTTTAAACTATAACTATAAATAACCGGATGGTTTGAACTCCAACGAGATCAATCCATATATTTACATATTTACCTATTTATAGCTAATCTACTAGTTTAACTCTCTACTACTCTATTCTCTATTTGGCAAATCTAATACGTGGAATCTTTTTAAGCGCCGCTCGCTGTTATTTGTGTTGTCGAGGAGTCCAGAAGCTAGAGCATTGCAGTGGTCATGTAGCCTATTTAAATACCTCTCTGCGGTTTTTTATACCCTGAGCCCATTGAAAATGGGAAATCAGGGTATAATGGTTTTGTCAAATGTATGTAACAGGCAGAAGGAGGCGTGTCAGACCCCACAAAGTATATATATTCTTGATCAGGGCGACGAGCTGTGTCGATTTAGCCCTGTCCGTCTGTCTGTCTGTCCGTCTGTCCGTATGTTTGAACGCGTCGATCTCAGAACGTAGTCGACCTAGAGACTTGAATTTTTTTTTTGTTGGGTCCGTGGATAGCACGCGCAGGTCAAGTTTATCACCAAAAAAAGATATCTATTTTTGTTGTTTTGTTATCGATTTTAAACCTTATCGAAAATAGGTTATAAAATTATATCTCCCACAACTTTAGAGCTAGACCAAATCAAATTTTGTATATAGATTCATGTTAATTTTATGCAATTTCTATTTTTTTATTTTTTGGATACCGGCACTTTTTACTAAGTTACCCCCCTTCACCTACTCTGTCTGTTCCAAATATAACCATGTGAATAAATTATCATTTTTATAAAATGTAAAAAATTCAATAGAATCATATGCTGAAAGTTCCAACAAATTCCGTTAAGTCAGTCCCGATTTATTAAACAAAACGCTTGGCTAATTATCGCACGCACGTGGCAAGCAGCGACGCGCAGCAAAAAACATTTACACCTACATATGTGTACATTGAAACGTGCATGCGCCTCTGCTATGCATATGCACCAATACATTCAAGGCCATTCATTCTAGCATATTCTTCAACCAAATCTGTGTTTGAATTGTGTTTGCATTTTCAGCCGCTTCTGTAGTTTTGTACTTGTCATATATCGCCCTTTACACGCATACATTGAAACAGACCACTGTTTTTGTATGTACACATACTCATACGTTCATATGCGCGCATTTCAGCATATTCTAAGAATTACAATTGCGATTGATCTGCTTCTTTAGCTTCTTTAGTTTTGCATTTGTCACATATCGCTTTGTAGTACTACTTTGCGTTTTGCCAACGAGCAACGCAATACTGGTGTGGCGTAGTGGGTACACGCAAGGCGCGTAAGCCAAGGGTCCCGAGTTCAAAACTCAGTGATGACAACATTTTAAAATTTTTTTTTAAATTTATAAACATGCGGTGGTTGTGCTAGTTGAGATGCTATGCTTTAACGTTACATGTGTGGTAAATAGATGCAGGTTCGAGTCCAGGTGTGGTGATGTTTGTTTTTCTTCTTTTTTTTTGTTGATTTGTTAATTATTAAATTATTTACTTTTTTTTTATTTACATACATTCTAGTGGAATAAAATTTCAAAATTATAATATAATTTTGGAAAATTTATTGTTATATACAAGCTATATAGCGTATTAAACATTACAAATCGGACGGGGCTCAGGGGATCTCCTAGTCGGGCACCTCCGACTAGAGTTTTCTTACTTGTTATACCCCACTTGTACCCCCATTGAAAATGGGAAATCAGGGTATAATGGTTTTGTGAAAATGTATGTAACAGGCAGAAGGAGGCGTGCCACACCCCATAAAGTATATATATTCTTGATCAGCGCGACAAGGCGACTCGATATAGCCCTGTCCGTCCATCCGTCCGTCCGTGTGAACGCTGAGATATTTTTAAGTACACAACGTAGAAATTTTACATGAATACTCGATAATATCATCACAGGTTTATAAAATTTTTCCGATAACTCATTCCATTTCGATTTTATGAGCATTTATCGATGATTTTAATGTGTTTTTAAGGTTTGGTTTGTACATCGTTTGAGCTAGAGACTTCAAATTTGCTGTGTAGTTTCGTGTAATGAATACAGAGATAACGTGATCTTTAGATTTTAGATGCCACGCCCTATTCGCCCCCAATAGCCCCCTATTTGTAAAAAGCGCAAATCAAATACTAGAGACTTGTGCTTTGGCACATACACACATATGAATGTCATAAAAAAGTTGTGAAAGTTTGATGTACTTAGTCCATCGCTAAGAAAAGTTATTAAACAATTAAGTTTCCATAGTAATGCCCACATTGCAGCCCAAGCGCAGTCGCTGCGTCAACTGCGCAGTTGGCAGAGCGCGTGCTTATGCGTGCGCGCATATGTATGTGTGTATGTGTAGTTTGTATGTATGCATACAAAATCGTAGAATGATTTGATATTTGGCTCTTCATAGGGCTCAGGGTATCCCCTAGTCGACCAGTCTCGACTAAAGCACTCTTACTTGTTTTGTTGTTAATTTGTTTATTTATTTAATTATTTATTTAGTTTTGATTTACATACATTCTAGTTAAATAAAATTTCAAAATTATAATTTAATTTTGGAAAATTTAATGTTATATGTTATATATAGCGTATTAAACAATGCAAATCGGACGGGGCGCAGGGGATCTCCTAGTCGGGCACCTCCGACTATAGTTTTCTTACTTGTTTATATATAAATAGTTTTTGCTAGAAAAAATATGTGTAATAATAAAAATTTTAGAATATATACTGTTTTCAGGGTATCACCACTACGGTTTCACCGACTGCTCAAGAAATAAAATATATACATATATTGTCAGAGGGTCATGGTACGGGAAAGTCAATCCCAAAATTTATGGCACAATGAACACAATGAATATATTGCCCTTTATTTGATCATATGAATCAAGCAGAAGCTAGAAACTCAGCCGGGTTTTATGGCACAATTGAAAGACTACTGGAACTACAAACAAAAGGTTCGATATATAGATTCACGGATAAGCAGAGAGAAGGAATAGCTAATCAGTTTGCATCTAATATACATATTTTTATAAATATCGATAAATACATATTGTGCTGTTTATGTTGAGCTTGATACTATATAAGCTAGAATAAATGCAAATGAGTAATATATTGTTATAAATATTATAATATAAATATCGATACATATCGATTTTGACTACTATTTTCTTAATCATACTTCGAGACAACCTATTACGTTTAAAGAACCTCGTAAAGCCTCACTGAATAAAGCCGATTTAATTATTGACATTCCCACATTTCATTGTGATGTATTGAAGAGCTGTAACTGCATTATATTTATACTTTAGTTTAGGTTTGTAAATTAAATAATTTTTTGAATAGTTAATTAAATAAAAACTTTCCCCAACGAGGCCATCTTATGAATGAACGACTTATTCATAGTTCTCTCACTCTCTGAATCGTTCATAGTACATAATTAATTTCCACAGCAATTGAAACTAAACAAAAATTTACTTTAATAATCAAATTCAAAGAAAACAATTTAAAAACCAGCAACTGTAGAATGGGGAGTGCAATCTGAAGTTATATGCCACAACTGTAGGGTTAATGTGGTTCGGTGTCTATTCTTGTTTGTGCTTACTACTGCTGCAATTGCATAAGGTCCCTGTATCTGAGTTGATTGAGCTCGTAGAAGCCGATGGCTCGACCGGCACCTCGACCACTGATGTCTTCTCAGAGTCGACAAGATCATCGACCATTTCGTTACGTAAGATACAGATCGTATCTCGCTTAGTCGTGCCATCAGTCGAAGCTGAAACTCCACCGCATCCTCGACATCTGTGGAAATGAAGTTGGATCAAATGCTAAACACAGAAGTGGCTCAAAGGAGACTTACTGAATGCTTTCGAATGGTTGTGGTGCCAGATACACCTTGTTGTACAGGCAGGTCAATCGATGGGCCCCAAAGAGAATGGGCAACAGAAGCAACGCACAGAACAGCAAACCCACCCAAAGGCCATTCTAGGAAGCGCAAACATGAAAAGAATTTAGAAAATTTCATAAATATTATAAATCTCTATATATATATATATATATTGGGTAGTATAAAAAGTTTTTTCGTATCTGGTCAATAGAAGTCCTCTATTTCCAGTGATACCAATCACATTGTGTCCTACCAAATGGTGTTCGAATGGTAGCACTTTAAGCTTTATTTGCCCAAAAAAATTTAATTCGGGTATTTTCAAAAAAAAGTTACAGCTGTTCAAAAATGAGTGAAAATAAAGAAGAAATTCGCAATATTTTGAAATTTTTGTATAAACAAGTAAGAGTGCTCTAGTCGAGACTGCTCGACTAAGGGATACCCTGAGCCCTAGTGGGCGTATCCGGAAAATCTTGACACTTTATAATTCGAGGGTATACACGAGTATATGTTCCAAATTTCAAGTCTCTAGCTTCAATAGCGTAGAAAAATATTGCATTCATACGGACAGACGAAAAGACGGACGGACAGCAAGACGGACATTTCACAAAACCAATATACTCTTTTTCCCTTTGGGAAACGAGTATAACAACTTTTTAGACTACCCAATATATGTGTATATTTTAGACCATGCTCGTCATACTCACCATGGGATAGACGAGACGACGGCAAATCAGGTCGACACCTGTGTAGTAAATATAGGCCACGGGCCTGCACTTGCCCACTTCATTATCACAGTGGGACACAGTGCGCTCGATGTAGTCGAAAACCTCGTCCTCGACAAAAGTAAGTAGATTATCGCGCACATATGAGACATAGCTCTCAGCGTTTTTTCTGATGAATTCAATGGAGTTTCGAATAATTTTATGTAGAACTTGCACTGATTCGCCAAATGGCAAGCCTTGGTATAGTATATCATTATCGATTTCATAAAATTTCAGCTTAATTTTGGACATAAGCGTCGCGATTTTGTTCACGACGTGATCATTGTATCTTTGTAGATCACTTGCTGCATTAGACAAGGATACTTTGGCTAGATCGTATCGACCCCAATTGCTTTTTAGACTGGCCTCTAACCTCTTGATATCCTGGATGACTTTAGGCAACGCAACGGGCGTTATTCTCTCACATAGATGCTTTATGTAGACTGAACTATGATAATCGCTCATATCGTTAAATATGATATCTGCAAGCCTCGTGAGCTCATCCTCCGTTAGCACAATAAATTCTTTGATGGACTCCGGGAAAATCTTTTCTGTTGGCTTTGGGTGCTTTTGCAACACCTGCAATCGAATCAGCTCATTTATGTCGTAGATGTTGTTCTTTCGGAGGAGCTTGAAGACGGACTCATCTGCCTCGCATCCGTTAATTACCGTGGACATTCGGAGTGGCACAGTATCCTTCTCAGTTTGCCTTTTCACCATTTCATCCGCACTCCGTTTCATTTTTGTCTCATTGCCCCCTATCATTGCCCTACGCGTTTGCCAATCTCTTTCCCTTTCGATATCAAGATCCTTCACAGTCTCTGAGAGGAATCGTTTGAGATCAATGACGGGATCCATTTGCTGGAACAGGGAGTTATTTTCCTGATCGCGAAACGGAGCACAGACGCCTTGATAGGTCACCATGCCGAAGACGTAATAAAATAGACCAACCAGCGTGGTAAGCCAGAATATACAGAATATCAGTATAATGGCACTGAAGCAGAAAAGAAATAGAGAAGGGGTTAGGTGAAGATTGGAGGAAGGACGAAGGCGGCGGGAAATGTAGCCAGGCAGTTCGACTTAAGCCCATGATCTGGTTTATCCAGCATAACTTAAGCTTACGAAGCCACCCTCAAGATGGGCAATACAATAAGGCAACCTTATGCATATGATATTTGGATTTACTTACAATAAGAGGCATACAGCGCCCGACCTCTTGCTAAAGAATCTCTCCTGATCAGAGACCATTACAGGTGTGAAAAATCCACAGATTAAGGCAACAATTAACGCAGCTGCTATCTGTAATGGAGTATGATTTAGCAATATGTAGAAACAGCAGCATCCCATCCCAGTTTGCCTTACGATCGTCAGAAATACGAGCAGAATGACATGGATGCCATTGCGCATGCTGCCAAACTTGGCGTCGACATCTTCGAGAGACTTTACCGATCTGAGAGTAGTGAAATGTATGCTGTTGATCACCTCATCAATTGCTTCACGCATGATATTCGACTCATCCATGAATAGCACTTCGCCAGCCTGTAGATCGGTAATTATAAGTTGTATGATGGGGCGTAAGGCATTTGTGATAAAAGGTGCAAGGTCCTGAACTCTCCGAATGGCGTAGTCGGGTATTCCGTCCGTACCATCGTCTATTATATATTCTAAATAAGTTATATAGCCACCAAAATCCGGCAGCTGCGGCAGAGAAGAATAGGTATGAATATGAAGATCTGAAGGACTCTAGGATCTGGGCAGATCGAATCTGTGGGGTTCGGTTGGGCATGCTTTCTTCTGCCTGTTACATGCATTGTGATCAAACTAATACATCCTAGTTTTTTACTCAGTCCATTTTTACTTACATCATCAAAATGCAGACAGGTCGACATATCCATCATCTCGATCTCAGTTGTTTTCAAAAACTTCAAGCAACTGCGACTCCCACATAGGGTTGTACAGGCGTACGTGATATCGCGCTTGACAGCGCGAACACCTAGGACAGATATAAATATCTATATATATATACTCACACACATATATATACATATATTTAATTTACCATCTCTCAGCTGTGCGCCGTAGAACCGTAATTCGTCCAGCCAGGTTTGGATAAGCCTTATGTTAATCCGAACCCTTCTCAGGTTGTCCATCATGTGCTTCAAGTCGTACAGCGCATTGGCTTGAGAGACGTCCAAGAGATCCAGAAATATGTTTGTGTCAGCCTCTGAAAATGAATATGAAATGAGATATCATGGAAAGAGCTTCTTGTAATCAATAGATTTTCAAGAATTTCTAGAGTTCTCTGCTTTTTTTCTTACGCATTAGGACATTCGTCAGATGTGTTTGCATTTCCTGGTAGTTCTTGACGAGCAAATGATGAATGTGTTGTGAACAATCCTTTAAGAACCGGCAAGTATCTTCGCTGCCGCGCCGCATCGTCTTCTGTGCATACTCGAAGCCGCGCTCCAAAGAAGTGTTAGCCGAATAAGCAAAGATCAACCCCAAACTAAAAAGAGGACAATAGCTACAAGCGACCATTAAGAGTTTGTTCATTTTAAGATTTGACCTACATAAATCCCATTAGAAGTAAAACGAGCAAAATGCCGTAGCCCAATCTCCAGTGATTATCCGATTCCAAATCACAGGTGGGACAACCCCGACTGCAGCGTTGCCAACAGCAGAAGCAGCAATAACAAACTCTGCCGGCAAGATCAAATATATATATATATATACATATATACATATAAACGTATTCCTTTCTATATATCCTATGTTTACTCACCCTATGCAGGGCATTAATATGATGAGTATTATTAAAAATATTACCCAGAGTAGTGTTAGCCAATATTCGGCCAGCAGTTCCTTCCAATCGTTTTGCTCCACCTTTGGCCCCATTGTCAGCGAGTCGCCCTTGACCACAATGTAGCCTGAACTCAATCAAACAAACCAGAAATAATATAAAATATCATATCTATTTCATAACTCACCAGGCGGTATGGATCTATTGAATGCCGTCAAGTTAAGTAGATATTTACTCAAGTTATCCAGCATACGTGTGATCGGAGTTGAAGGATCCGTGTTTCTGGTATACGTAATATTCGACTCGTAGTTAGAATATATGGTGATGGGAAAGAGTTTTTGGCCCAGTTTCTCATAGTCGGTCGGCTGGCGTTCCCAATCGTTGGCTCGAGTCGGTGCCATGAGCGTGATTAATGCGACTATGAACATGCAACTGAGTCCACATATTGCCCAAGATTTTCTTTTCGATCGTCTCGCCGTGTGTTTAGATAGATATGTATAGTCGTTTGTCATATTGTTACGAGTTCTTGGAATATAGGACACCAATAGTTGTTGTTGTTCACGACTTTACCTTAACTTTAAAGATATTCCATTCGCAGTCTTGAATATGCTTTTCATATATATTTACACGCACGATTACTTTGCTGTCATCTATAATGAGGATGCTTTTCGTGGTTTCTGGATCAAAGTTTTTGCAAATAATTGTCTAAAAGTTTATTCCCTTGGAATTAAACTTGTATTGTTTTGTTATTGAACAAAAAGATATGTGACTTTCAAATCAAAGTTAAAGGTAAATCTTTAGCTGTAAGTCAATACAATGATAATACTTTGTCTTAGCTGACGGTTCTTTAATTGCCTCTGGCAGTATACTTCAGAAGTTCTGTGATCGGTTCATACATCGATATATGTAACTACGCATTATCAAAGGCAAAAGTCTTAAGACATATATCAATAGAAGGAAAAGAAAGAAAAATGTTGGTTTCACCCGGAAGTATGCTTCAGAATTATTATGAACCTCCAATACATCGATCTATCTACGAGCCATTAAAAGCCCGTAAGTAAAAAGTTAAGACAAAGCTAATGCTTCTTACAAGTCCGTTCTCAATTATTATAATAAACAAAGTTATACATAGATGCTACTTACCAGCAATAGCACGGTCTCTACACACTATAAACGATATAAAGAGCAACAGTTACTGCTTGATTCAGCTGCTATTTGGAAATTGATTTTCATTTAGATAATTTGTT
This sequence comes from Drosophila meridionalis, assembly GCA_035045145.1. Lineage (NCBI taxonomy): Eukaryota > Metazoa > Arthropoda > Insecta > Diptera > Drosophilidae > Drosophila > Drosophila meridionalis. Next base: position 18,739,435 of record JAWNPG010000040.1, read on the forward strand.
AAAATATCAACATTCGTTGTGACAATTGAGGCACAGATTGTTAGAGAGAATCAAAGATAACACATTTATATAATTCATATTTTTATTTATATTTTCACAGTAATTGTTTTTTGTTTTTCTTGTAGTATTTAAAACTTTGATTCCATACTATTGGCTTATTATAAAACACTACAAAATGACATAGGCAGAAAAATTCATGAGATGTACGTAAATAATAGAGAGAGAAAATTACATACATTCATAAATACTTCTTGGTTTTTCATTGTTTTTTTTTTTTTGCTTAACTAAAATACATATTTAATACGTGTATGTGTGTGTCTGTATGTTTATGTGTGTGCAAATTTCATCATATCATTTTGTATATTATTCTTATAATTATAATTTGTATTATTTTGGCTACTTGCAGTTTGCCCCGAATTCGATTAATAATTAAAAACATTTTTGTTTTCTGTAGAGTTGAAACATTTGCTTAGTCAACTACACGACAATTCAAAGTACGTACATATTATATAAAGGTTCGGTTTATTACTTAAGGAAGTCGGGTATATTAGTTTTAAACACTCGTAATTCAAATGCATTGAGAGAAAAAAACATTCGCTGAACGCATTTTACGTGTTCCTGGCTGAGCTTCATTTTCTTTGCCTGCTCAGCTTCGATCTGTTCCACTAACTTAAAATGGCAGTTTTTTTTTATGTTAAATATACACTAACCGTATACATATACATATGTATATTTAACTGGCTGTTGGATAACATGGTTTTCTTTTCTTTTCGTTTTTGCTTGTATATTGATTATATTGTGCATTTATGAGATACTTTCAAGGGAGATTCCTTGCTGAAAGCTGTGAGAGAACGATTCATCAATTTTCTTTGAAGTTCTGTTGGGATATTTATGGTCTTGTTGCTGTTGTTTTGTTTGTTTGAAACATTAAACTTATTAAATGCTTTAGCTGTGCATATTCATCAATCGTTTATCAACCCAATGCATTGCTTTTATTCCATCATTTCACGCTCGCTTTTCTTTTGGCAACATTTTCAATGTGTAAAATATTAAACAATATATATATATATATATATATATATATATAGGGGACTATGTGAATTACGTTTATCTCGATCTGTGCTTAATATCTAATCTTTATTATATTCCGCGCCAACTACAACTCGCATCCCATGCGCTGGCAGATCGTCTGATTCAGTTGGAAAGAAATATATATGTATATATATATATATATATATATATATATATATATATATATATATATATATATATATATATATATATATATATATATATATATATATATATATAAGATATTACCTCACTTGTGATGCTACAAATTACATAACTCTAAATAAAAAACTAACTTTTTCAACTAAAATTACAGTCTCAGTAAAATTGGGTTGTTGTTTTTGTTGACAAAATGAAATTCATGCGTCATTCGCGTCTTCGACTCCAATCCACTCCACTTCCCTTTACTTCACTTCACTTCAATTAAAGCCATCCCAACAAAGTTCTTGAATGAATCCATTCGGTATCTAATCCTGATCAGAGGCGCCCGGATAATAATACGGCGGTGGTCGCTCGTATTCGGATGATGGTGGCGCCACGGGCGGATTGTGATAGCGCGGCGGTTCGTGGTCCCAATGTCTGTGAAAAAAATAATTGACAATAGGTTAAAGATCGAATCGATTTTGTCTCAGCGCAACACAAAAAACTCTAAAACAGAACAAAAGAAGAAACAACAACTGTATTAAGAGCTCGGTTTAGTTTTTGTTTAACAGCAGCAGTAGTAGCAGCAGTTAGTTGCATTCGAAGTTGGGCAATGGAGTTAGACATATAAGTTTATATATCTATGTATATATATTAACTAGGCAGAAAATTGTGAAATGATTTTGGATATGAAGCGTATGAGAGGTGTTCCAGTTAATGTTCATCAGACTGGCCCTGGAAACATTAAACATATATACAGTAATGCTTCTCTATTACGGTCTACAACATTTTTGACAAATTTATATAATTATTTATATTAATTGGGATTTGAAAATAATTTAAAAATTAAAACAGAAAAAAACAAAGCCAATATTTTTTTATAGCCTAAAAAAGTTATACTAATTTCTTTTTATTATTATTAATAAACAAATATTGTTAATTTCTCAAACATTTTAAGCATTTCATTCATTTCTTTTATCCATTTATTATTTATTACTTTATTAATAAATTGATATGACTTTTTAATGAATTAAGTTTGTTTATTTATTTATATCTCATTCACTAAATATGTTTATTTATATATAAATTCATTGTGTATTATTCCATTTAGTTGAATTTGTATATATGTTTCTTTATAACTTTTTATTTATAATTTTATAATTATTATATTTTGTTAGGTATTCAATGTTTATAATTAAAAATTAACGATATTGTATATTGTTAATTTCTATTATTAATTTCTTTACAACTCTTTTAATTTTTTTTTATTTCTTTATAACTTTTATTTTGAATTTTTATTCACGAATATGAGCTTTTGCTAATTCTTCTCGGTATCAGCTAGGCTAAAATGTGTATACAACAAATGACATATGTATATGAATTGCATACAACAGCAAAACACACACACACACATACACTCACACACATACACTTTGCATGTGATGGGCAGTTACATAAGCTAATAATATATACTATATACAGAAACCAAACCATTTGCAATTCGAGTCATGCCTAAAAGAAACCATCTGTCGCCAGTGCTTTGGGCCTTGTATCAAGGGCCACGACTTTAGCGCTAAATAAAATGAAATCAAAAGGTAGCAATTAAATTTAGGCGGCCATTGAAATGATATAATTATGTAGAAATGTTTTAGCCACAATATGAATGCGGTTAATATGTGTGTTAATAGGGCCATCTCCTGATTATGTATCTAGATAAATCTTTGCGTCTTTGTATCTATGTATCTCTGTATCTTTGTATCGAAATATCCGTTGAGAGGCAGCGCTTGTTGTTGTTGTTTGTGTTTTGTTTTCTGTCTGATTGACTTACGTGGGTGCCACATCGTTATAGCGCATATTGCTGCTGCCAGCAGCTCCGGCGTCAGCACCACCGCCGCCGCCACCTCCGCCGCCATTTGAGCGTGCCCCACGCGATACACTCGGCGATGCATCCTCATAGTATTCCTGCTGTTCGCGTCTTCGATCGTAGGCCTTGCGTCGCTTTTTTGGCACACTGCAAACAAAAACAAAAGAGGAGCAGCAAAAGAGAGTATGAAGTGAGCGTGTTGCCGCTGCTTCTGCTTAATTCTCTTACTTGGCCAGTGGCACATGTTCACGATCACGCTCGCTATAGGCATCATACAGATAGTCGCTGCTGCGATAGTGCAATATGTAAGTGGCATGGCATGGCATGGCGTGGCGTGGCATGGGCATAGCATTGGTTAGCAATGAAATGAAAATGAAAGTAAATTGTTAACTATATCCAATTAGAGCGTGCAAACAAACACAAATGCGATTTCGATTATGTTCAGGCCAAGCGAAACGAGCGTAACAAAGTTTGTCTCTCATTTGCCCAACGACAAAACATGCGAACAGGTCTAAACATAATAAGCATAATTTCGGGCACTTACCCGCCCTCCACTACGGCAACGGGTGGCGCCGAATACGGATCGATCTTCTTGTACAGGCACAGCAAGCGATGGGCCACAAAGAGCACGGGCAGGAAGAGCACGGCACAGAGCAACACGCCTACCCAGAAGCCATTCTGAAAGAGAAATGAATATTAGAACCTATAAATATATTTATCTTAAATTATATAACTCACCATTGGATTGACTAGACGATGACAAATCAAGTCCACACTTCGATCATAAACCTTGGCGAGGGGTGCGCATTTGCCAACATTTCCATGACACTTCTCTACGACCATTTCCATATAGTGCACGACCTGCTCCTTAATGTAGCTAGTCAGATTTTCGCGCAGTCCACCGACATATTCCTGGCCATGTACTCTGAGGAAGACCTCCGAGCGTTCCGTTGATTCGTGAAGTTGTTTGATTGATTCGCCAAACGGATTTCCTTTATACAATATCAATTCGTCAATCTTCAATAGTTTCTCGGTCATTTTAGTAATTATTGTTTTGATTTTCTCAACAAATTCATCGTGATATCTTTGCAGATTGTAGGCCTCGTTGTACAGCGAGGTTCTGGCCCAATCGTAAGTGCCCCATTGCGACCAAAGGTTGGTGCGGAGCTCCTTCAGTTGATTGACAACCGTGGGCAAATCGACAGGTGTCAACTGATTGCACATGAACTCCGTAAACACCTTGCTGTGGTAGCTGGATAGATTGCTGTTACGCAGTAGCTCGAGATCACGTTTGTCCTTCTCCGTAAGTATTGTGAAATTATCTAAATTGGCTAACAAAATTGGCACTGACGGCGTTTCGCTAATCACCTTCACACGCACTAAGCTATCAATGTCGTACAAATCGTTATCCTGCAGAAGTTTGAATATGGAGTGATCAGCCTGGCAGGCTTTGATGACATTCGAAATGCGCAGTGGCTTAGTCGACTTATGCTCGCTCTTTGGCAAACTACGATTGAGATCTATGATTGAGTTAAGCTGACGGAACAAGGCATTCGATTCCTGATCCCTGAGCGGAGCACAAGCACCCTGATAGCTAACGACGCCCAAAACAAAGTACGCCAAGCCAACCATGACAATTACAGAGAAAACGCAGAATATCAATAGCATGGCACTGCAACACAAAAGTGAATGTATTAATTAATATTAATTATTATATACAACATATATCGAACACTCACAGTAGCAGACAAGAGGCGCCTGTGCCCTTGCTGCAGCAATCATCGCGATAGCCACGCCGGCGACGTCCGCAGCAGCCACATATAAGTGCAATGATCAGAAATAGTAGAATCTGCAATAGAATGTCAGGTGAGTAATTATATGCAGTATGCAGGATTCCCTTTGCACTTACAATCAACAACACAAAGCAAACAATCACATTGATAATGCTTCGATCGGCGCCAAACGTATCGTATACATCATCAAAGGTCTTGGTCACCTCGACAGTATTGGAGTGTATGCTGCCTATGGCCGAATCGATTATGTTGCGTACGTTCGTTGCCTGATTGCGGAATTGCTCCTGTCCATTGTGTATGTCACGAATTATCGGTGGTATCAGTGGATCGATGCCAGCCTTGATACGCTTGCCCACATGCTGCAAACGATCTATAATTTCTTTGGCTGTTTTGCCACTGTTTTTGGCAATTATCAATTCCATGGCCTTTGAGTAGAGAGTAGTGTCTGGCAGCTGCAGGAATTTAAGTTTTAATTAGCATTTACTTTTTATCTGAAATATCATTTTATTACCTCTTCATATTGCAAGCACTTTGAGCTATCAAGGAATTCAATTTCAGAGTTTTTCAAAAAGTGTAGACATTCCCGAGTGGCACAGAGCACGGCACATGCGTAGTTAACATCACGCTTAACGCCACGCAGACCTTTAATGAAATCAATTTACAGTTTTAATCTGTGACTAAACTTAAATAAGTAACAACTACCATCTCTTAGCTGTGTGCCATAGAAACGCAAATCCTTTTCCAATTTATCCACTTCTAATATCAACTTGTGCGCCTCTTCCATGTTCTCCAATATGCGCTTCAGATCATAAACAGCGTTGGCCTCCGATGCGTCCATCAGATCCAGGAATATGTGAGTGTGAGCATCTAAAGAGAAAAGAAAGAGTTGACCTCGCATATTTTTTCGTTTTATACACTTACTTGTTAGCATGTCGGTCAGATGTTTGTCCATTTCTCCATAGTTATTTACAAGCAGATGATTGATATGGTCCGAGACATCCTTGAGATAGGTGCTCGTATCCTGGCTACCGCGTCGCACTGTATTTGTTGTCTCCTCTAAACCACGATCGAGCAATCGATTGGTGGCAAAAGCTATAATGACGCCAAAGCTGAAATAAGAATGAGAATTTTGATTACAAAATTGCTAAGCAGCTAAGCAACAAATAAGTCCAAAATTGCTTTACAGTATTCCAATGATGAGCAGTAGCAGCAACAGTCCGCAGCAGCAGCGCTTGCGAGCATCCTTTTGGCTGTCGCATGGCGGGCAGCCCTCCTTGCATCGACGGCAACAGCAAAAGCAGCAATAGCATACCCTGCAATAGATGACGATATCATTATATAGCATTATGCACTTATATGTCGGCAGCCTACTTACGCTACGATGGGCATGATGACAGCCAAAAAGGCCAGAATAGCAACACCGATGAACACTATCCAGTATTGCATAAATAGCTCCCGCCAATCGATGTCTTCAACCTTCGGACCGAGGGCCAAGCTGTTTTCGCCCTTGATAACAATGTAGCCTAGAGAAAAAAACATCGGCATTATTCATTGTTATCATTTCAGATTTGACTTCATTACTCACCTGGCGGCACTGCGGCCTCATCCGGTAAGATAATACCAAACAAGTAACGTGTGAAATTGTAAACGGGATCCATTGCTTTTGTTGAGTATTTCGGATCTTTGGTATAGTTGGCCTTTGATTTGTATTCTGTAAATTCAGCCGTGGCAAAGTGTAGCTCTCCACTCTTCTCGTGGGCTGTCGCCACATGCCACGGCCCCTTCGCTTCGACTACATCGCCAGCTGCGTGAATGGGACTGAAGACAAAGCCAAACATGATCAGGATGAGACTGCATATTGCCAAAGTAATTTGTTTGTTGCACTTGAGCATCTGCTGTTCGACATGCGCTGGATCTGGAGCTGGAGCTTTGGCCATGCTGTAGCCGTCCATGCGTTTCAGTGTCTATACTAAAAATGCTGCTTAATTCCTGCTCCTAACACGCTTGGCTCCTGCTTTGGATGTTCCGCTTGCCATCCATTTCATGCGTCAGCGCGCCAACTGCAGAGAACACAAATGAATATGGACGATTAAAATAAACGTCTTTCAGAATGGTGCCACACACACTCCCTAATACGATTTTAGCATGTCTTGACCTTATTTATGTGTATCTTAATGCGTGGCAGGGCAGTAAAATACGAATGCATATATATCATTCGCGTCGTGGGTGTGTCGCAAAAATGTGGCATTCCTATTGCTGAAGGCAACGCCAGCACAAATTCTCAAATGTTATCCTCTGCTCTTTCTCTTTATAGGAAGCATTCCCCCTTACTTGACATCAATTAAAGCCAATAAAAACTGAAGCGCATGACAATCAGCAGCAGGGCAGTGCCACAATATTTACTGGCAACTTAGTTACTTAGTCTGTGCGTGCAACACTAGCTAGCAAAATGTTGCACGGATTATACTTATACAAAATTAAAATTAAAAAATTTAATAAAATAAAAATATAATAATAATACTACTCAATTGTTTGAGTCCGATGAATAAAATACGACTAATTAAGAAAATGTTCGAATATTAAAAATAAAAATAAAAAAAAATTACATGCCCCGGGTGAGGCTCGAACTCACGACCTTAAGATTATGAGACTTACGCGCTGCCTACTGCGCCACCGAGGCTATACCCCTAGCAACGGCAAACACGCAATTGTACTGTGGCTGCTCGTTCTGCTTAGATAGCTCACTAAGAACATTCTGAATCAGAATTTCAGCAAAAATAATAATTGTAAAACGAGCAAATAAATAACAAAAATTGTAAACAATAATAAAAATCTAAATGAGATCTCTGCTTTGTGTTTATACCAATTGTGAAATATATGAATCTTGTTTTTCTCTTCTTGTTATTATCAATTGCCCAGCTTTATCAAACTATAATAAACAACAACTACATAAGTACTGAATGAGCAAGTGCGTTTGTCTCGCTGCTTCTTGATATGTGCGTGCATAGAGAAAAGGAAAGGCTAAAAGTTGAATGAACCCCATGAACTGAACTGCCTGCTGTATCGAATGTCGTCTCACTGAATGGACAGTGGGCAAAAAGGAAGGGCAAAGCAAGTGAAACGGAGAAGGTGGTGCAGGTTGCTGGTTGCTGGTGGCTGGTGGCTGATGGTTGACGGCTGTTTGTTGAGTTTGTGGTTCACCATTCTTGAACCACTAAGGGTCGTTCGCTTGCTTTAACGGCTTTTCCTTGGCCTGTCGTGTCGCACAGAAGGTGTCGGACACACACACGCACACACAGTTTTTTAGAGTCTTATCTTTCGTCTGTGTACTTTTTATGTGCACTTTTTACTACTGTTTGCTTTTTGCAATCGTCGATGCTCCAGTTGGCAGTTTTTCGCATTACTTCAAGTGTCGCATTAGTTAACAGCTAGTTAATTGACGTGTCTAACATGGCGTAAATTGCTTGTAAACTAGCTGAGTATCTAATCGAGAAGAGACTGAAAAAAAGTATCTTTTATCGTTTTTTATCTTGACGTTAAGGTTGGCTCTTCGTCAGAGGCCTATATATACCTGTATATCTGTCTATATTTGTATATTTCGTATGTATGTATGCATTTCGGGTGCTCTGCCATGCTCTGCAAAATTCTGTATACCCACGCCTACTCAGCGCGTCGAGCTCAGCAGTGAGCATTCGAACGGCCTTGACATAAGCTGAAAACAAAAAGCTGGAAGTGAATCGCATAGCAATTGCTGTTGCTGCTGCTGCTGCTGTTGCTGCTGCTGCTACTGTTGCTGTCTCTGCTGCTTGGACGGGGTCAAAGGGGCGGAGGTCAAAGCTATTATCAAACGCACAACATAAACGATTTCTGCTTCGCCCAACATCAAAATAAAACAAAACAGCATCATTTCCAGAGCCATTAATAATAAGCACATGCGCAGTGGGCAACAGCTGTCGGAGCCCCGATTCTCAGGGCGGCTTCTCCAACAGCCATAACTCTGTCAGATTTACATTGAGCAAAAATAACTCTCTGTTAAATTTTATGTTATTATCAGTGTGCATTCTAGCACTCATAATCAATAAACGGTGGAATTTGCTTGATTTATAATTTCATAAATAATAAAGTATTGAAGAAAATGTTGCTGAACATCTTAAGTTAGTTCGTGTTTGGTATTGTTAAATACAATATATTAATACATACAGGTTGTGCCTTATACTTTATAATCTGTTTTCTAATCCTAATCATGTTTATTTTCCTTTCACTTTTTTATTGTTCCTCTTAATCCACTGAATACCTATCTACATATATGTTGCTGCTCCAGTTGCGTTTCCTTTAACAACTTGTAACACTTATAATCAAAACTTTTATATATGTTTCACCGAGTATCATTGACATCTAGTAATTTGATTCCCTAACTGTTAATCTTTAAATTTCTTTCACTTCTCCATTCGGCCCTCATTTTCCAAGTGCTTTCACTACTCTCACTTCTATTACCTTTACTGCTCTTGGTACTTCTACTTCTGCTCATCCAACTTTTCAGAATCCTATCTATTTTGCCCACCTTCATTTAATGCTCTTTAATAACTCCCGGGCTTATTTTATTTTTTGTAGAGCTAAGCATCAAATCATATGATTTTCAATATGCGTTGGTGTGTGTCACTACCTTGGATGCTTCAAGTTTTTGTCTTTCATTTAAATATATTTGAAGCTTATTCAAGAACAAAATTTTTAACTACAAGTAGATCATTAATTGAATTACTGTTAAATCCATCAATAAAATAATTAGTCAATCAATTCTCCACATAAATTGTTTGGTCATAGACCACTCGGCGAAAAGGCAGAAAGGCAAAGCGAATAGCCGAACGACCCACTTCTTGAAATCGAGTCTAGTTTATCTAGCAGATCCAAGTCTAACAGGTTTTTACCTTTCGTTTAAGCAATACTCCTCCAAGTGCTTATAAGTAGATACCACTTGATATTTAATGGAAAGTGTTTGTACACACTTTGGCTAGATATTTACTGACTTGTGGAGTTGTTTAACTGGAGCAATGGACGCAATTCAATAAACCTAGAGATAACCCCATGGACTGAACGATGATAATGATGGCTATATTTCATGAGTTTATATATATTATTTAAAAGCATTTTCGAACGAAGCAGACACATTGTTTATCAGCGTATATTACGGAATTCCTAAGAAGCGACTTGAAAGCGCATTTTTTAATTGAATAACTGTCGGTCGGGTTTGTTTACCAACAGTAAAACAAAAACAACATAAATCAGAAGTTTTATATCAGCGGACTGGCCTCGTGTTGAAATATTTATATAAATACATATATTTGAAAGAAATAATGCAGCACAGATTGTTTCATGTGTAGTGGAATGGAATTAGTAATTCAGTCTATGAATCTTTAAATATTAAAAAAAAACAAAAATAAATGAAAAAAACTTGATGGAATTTTTCTAAAAAATAAGGGGATAAACCTATTTAGTCATCAGATTGAAAACAATAAGTTAAACGATCTACTAAACTATTTAAATGAACCATACATAAGGATTCTCTTTGATAAGTTCTTCTGTAGACTGTTTCGGCTGTTCTAAGGAACAATACGTTCTAGTAAGCCGTTCACTGGTTCATTTAAACTTCGCGTTCTAATCAGATATTTAACGGCTCATTTGAATGAGACGTTCTATAGAACTATGCGTTGGTTCATATGAACAACATGCTAGCTATTTCACTGATTCACTGTTCATATGAACCACATATTCTATAGAGCTATTTAGCGGTTCATATAAACGACATATGCTGTTGAGGTATTCAGCTGTTGTAAATGCACACTTGAATAAGTGGAACAATTCGAATGGTTTAAATTAGATTATAATATATAAGACTGTAAAATTAAATGAACTAGGGACTAAAGGGATTGAGTTATTTCACAACTCGTAAATGAGCGACTAAACTTTTTCAAAAAAAAAGTTCAACTGAAAATTTTTAATGTCAAAAGATCTACAAATAATATACATGGAAACAAATTGAAACTTCTTTGCATACTTAGAGTTCAAATCCTAATACCCCATGGTATACAATGATAGGGTATCGTATGGCAAATATGCATAGCCCCGATTGAAATCCATGGCTTAGTCTGTTTTTACAGCCAGTGTAACTGACACTTCCTGTCTGTTTCTCGTCTTTCTCTCTCTAGTTCGCAGTCTCTCTTTCGACATCTCCCTCTCGTTCTCTTTCGCTCGATTTATCATGCTGCGCGTGTGAGCATAATTGTATTTGCACTCATGTACGTTCATTGTTTGCAACCTGTCTCGCTCGCACGCTCGCAGTTAATTTCAATTGAAAATGATTCTTTGTGTCAGCTTTTGATTAGCCAACGAAAATTTGGTGTTTGTTTGCTATCGCGGCCTCAGCTGGTGAGTCAGATGGCCGGTAAACTAGTTTCCCTTGGCCAACGGCTATACCGGTTCTTCAAATATATAAATATATATATATACATATATATGTATCTATGTATTGTATACCTGCTCATCAAATGACAGCCGGCCAGATTTCTTTCTAGCTAACAGCGCAAGACGAAGTTTCCGCCCAGCCAGCAGCAGCAGCTCAGTTTTCCACTTCTTTATACAATTTGTCTCCGTTTTTGTTTATATATATTATATAAACAAATAAAGCCAAACACATTTGCGGGTGTCATTTCGTACTCCATAATATTTATGTAGCTGTTACCTATTGTGGGTGTTCATATATGAGAATATCCATTTCGTATTTGAAGTTTCTAGACTTATACTTATATATGTGGATATATAGGTTTAATGGGGTCGAGAAAGAGAGAGAAAGAGCACGAGCTGTTTGTAACCTACTTGTAAACTTTTGGCTACCTGCTTGCAACTAGCTCATTGATTTGCACAGCTAACGAAAACTTCTCTTGACGTAAATACTATATTTTCTTCTAACTTGAATTTGGCCGCCATCTACGTGCAACCTGCTTGCAAGCTACTTGCAATAATCCCGCTGCATTATGTAGATAAAGCACAGGCAACGACAACTTTTGTTGACCTCAATAAGTTCGATTCGTACTTCTTTGGTGTAAGTCGCTTTCACTCAAAATAAAGGCGCTGTCTGTATACTTTTGACTGTGTGCGTGTTTGCTTTGAAATATTTGCAAATATTTAACATTAGAGTTCGGAATTATAGTTCAATATCGCGTACGTTGCGTTCACAGCGCAGTGAGTAAAGCGTTGGCAAACAAATCAAGTGGTTCCAGGTTCACATCCCACTCAGTGAATTAAAAAAAATATTTTTAAAGTAAATTTTTCTCTTTTCTATAAAATTGTTTCTATAAGAGTATTCAATTTGTGACACTGTTAAGTGATTTGTTTTTTCGATATGCTTTTAAACTTCATTTGTCATGCAAGACTCCCGAAAAACAGAGTCGAATATGTATATGAAAGTTTAAGTATGTGTGTGTGTGTGTGTGTGTGTGTGTGTGTGTGTGTGTGTGTGTGTGCGTGTATATGCCTATGCCGGCGTCGCCTGCTATAAATACATAGTACATGCGCATAGGCCACTTGATTGGAGCTGCGGCCTCAGCCAGAGCACCTATATAGAGGCTGCATACACACACGCACACACATACATACATATAGACATACATATGTATGTTTGTGTGTATATAGGAATATAGGTAATGGCATTAACATGCAGATATATGTACGTATACAGCACATCTGTGCATATGTATGTACGTTTTACACAGGTCAGGGATGTATCTGGATCTGTATCTGCGCAAATGCTGTGTATCATAAGGTCTCACGCAATTTTCAAGTATGATATTGTTTTTTAACTGTGCTTTTATAGTATGTTTTCTTTTCTTTTCAAATATTTGAACTCTTCCCAATGAAGATTTTTACAGTACATATGTACTGGTTACTTTTTTTTTTTGCTTGTTGCTTTTGGGTCGTGCTGCTTCCGATTTTACGCTGCACGACAAAGCAGAATAAAAAGCGATAAAAGAGAACGTCGCATTGCGCTGCCTTCACCTCAGCCGCACACCCGACCTCTCGCTCGCACTCTCGCACTCGCACCCAGAGTAATTGAAATAAACAAGCTGAATCAGACAAGAATAATAGTAACGGTTATTTTTTTATGTGTCTTTGTCCCAGCTTCTTAGCGTTACACATGCATACAGACAGGCAGACATACATACACATACATACGAATTATCTTTTTGGTCGACGGCGACTTCCAAATCCAATTAGTCATTAATGTCAAGCAAAGCAAACACACACATGCACAAAGCCAAGAACGATTCACGTTTGCATATGCCTGTGTGTGTGTGTGTGTGCGTGGGGGTCTGCCACTGCCACTGCCACTGAAATACAAAAACACTTTCTGGTCAACAATAACACGCGACATTTAACTGCAACTGCAATTGCAACTGAGCAGAAGACTTTTAACGTTGTACAACACTTGCTATTAACTTGGGAACTTATTGTAAGCACACTAATAGAATAGACTAAGCTAATCACCGTTACTTTTTCACACATGTTTTTCATTTGTCGTACATATTTATGAATTCATACTTTCTTTGTCTGCATCGCAGCTTACAATGGCCTGCGACCCCGTATTCTAATTGGAACTGCAGCTGTGCGTGGGTCAACTGTGTATATATGTATGTTTGTATGTATGAACAAAGCATGTAACGGAACATACAAGTTGGAATGTTTTTAAATTCTGCAAACGCGCGTGGCAAAAACTGAACAAGCATTTCGAAATAGCGAATCAAATAAAACCAAAGGATTTACACCTATAGAAACCATTCTTGACATTTCATTGAAAATTTGAAAATTATATTCAGATTTCTGCTTCAACTAAATTTTCTCAATTGGCTCCCGTGCTTTCATATGCTATACACACACATGTGCACAAATGCATATATAGCATGTGCATGTGTATGAATGTGTGTGTATCTATTGCAACGCCCGCTGCTGCTGCGCTGCTACTGCTACCATCACAACATTCTTTTCTTTGTTTTCACAGCACACAGAGAACGAATTTGGTGGTGGGTCTCGCCTCATGAGTTCACAGCACTTTGTTTACACATTTCATAATGCAAAATGAAATGAGTTTAATTCAGGATTTCATCGTGGTCACTGCATAAATCACCTTTTTTTTATTAAAGCAACGACAATTATCACAATTTGCTCAAGAACGTAGACGCCGTCGAACGTCCACCTCGACGCGCGTAGCACACAACGACAACTACTAGAGATGATGATTCGTCAAATATTACCAACAACTTATCGACTATCGTTGACACTCAAGTATCGATATTACAAATGTAGCGATACTGCGATAGCTGAAATGTATTTTAACTATTGCCATCTTTTCCAACTTTCAAGTAATCGATAGTTTAGCGGTGATATAAAAAATTAAAAGCTTTTATTTGAATAAAGCACATTCATTCTCGAGTAATTGTTGACCAGTTGATTTTAAAATGAGAGACTGCGGTATTTAAACAGCCATAGTGGTATTTAGTACTTGTTCTTACCAACCAATTATTTTGCTACATCTAGTAGTTTGCATCACACTACTAACGATGCTGCGATAGTTCGATTATGGACTGAAATTATCCTGGTTCAAGTCCTGCTCAGGCATGAGATTGCAGGAAAGTGCAGACCTGCTCCTTTTTGTATGGAATGAATTATACCAGTATATATCGCAGTTTGAAGAGAAACAATCGTGATGTTTGATAGCATCCGGGCACTCTTTGCCCCCGATTACCCCCAACCCAAGTAGAATAGAAAAAGACATTGACTTAAGTGGCACGTAAACGATTATTACACAATCATGTCTTATTTTCGTTCGTTTCTATGTTTTACAGTCGTGCTAATATACACACACGAGTACATATAATATAAGCACACTTAAATTTACTCTGATCAGTCTTTGTTTGTACACAAATTATAAAACTTTTGCAATTCGTGTGCGATCACCTATTCATTTTTCGGCTTAATAGCTACTACTTCTTGGGGATATGCCGGGGCTGGCGCTAGAGACGTAGCCCGAGCGTTAGCCTGCGGCTGGAATTGGGAATGGATCTGTATCTGGGTCTGGGTCTGGGTATCGGCAACCGGACTGCCGGTTGCCTCAACAATGACATTCTTTTCAGATGTGGTGATCGAGGAGCTATCGTTGAAGGTAGCTCCACCATCTGTACGCTTAGGATCTCCTTCCCGGCAAACACAACTCGCCTGCTGGCCGCCGCTACAGGTGATAATTGGCGGCGGTACATACGGTTTACCCGAGCAGGTCGGACAGGACGGGCTGTGATCATATAGAATTAGTTTTGAATAAATTATATGTATATACATATATATAGTTACTTACCCCGTATCGGGTATTATGACAATGGGTACCCCATAAAAGTATAATCTGCGATACAGGCACATCAGCTTGTGGGCGATAATCGATAGAGGCAGCAAGAGCAATGCAGCCGGAATCAAACCAATCCAGAAACCGTTCTGTAAAAGTTCAGAAAAAGATTAGTCTAACTGCTTAATATTACATTTATGACATATGGATGCATTAAAAAGAAAGGATACGATTAAGAATGTTTAAATGTAAATAAGGTTGGAGTAAAGAAAAGTACACACGTGACAGACCCTAGTCTAACTAGTATGTACAAATGTCCTGCGTACTTAGGGGGATTCAAGGAGGATTTTAAGGACTCTAACTCTGAGTCATGCTGTAAAGCGTTCTGTAGTATTCAGGAAAGAGATATACTACTACTACTACTACTACTACTACTACTATTTCTATGGATGGTTAGGGGGCAAGGATGGAATTTCAAATTGGGTATACTAATAATCTCATTTCGAACAAGATGTGAAGAGTTTAGGTATGAATGATTATTGTTCAGATAGCAATATCTTACAATTGGATCCACCAGGCGATAACAGACCAGATCCACTCCGCGATAATAGACGTAAGCGAGTGGGGCGCAGCGACCCACATTCTTGCTGCACTCCGTGATGATGCCCTCCTTATAGGCCTCTATCTGTTCGTTGATCACACCTGTGAGATTTTGAGCGAGCGTATTTATGAAATTGCTGCCGCGTGTCTTGATGAACTCTTCGGATCGGACAACGGCATCGACTAGCACCTTAATTGAGTTAGTGAAGTTTCGTTTCTCATACAAAACGAGGTCATCGATACGGGATAGCTTTTGCTCCATCTTCGACATAATGCCTAGGATTTTGTCGGTCCACTCATAGTTGTACGTATCCAAATGGTAAGCTTCGTTCGATAACGAGACTCGGGCATATTTATTATACTCCTCCCATTTTTCAACGTACCCGATATCATCTCGTATCGCCCTCAGACCAGTTGCCAAGGTGGCCAAGTTCGGCGTTAGTCTCTGGCACATGCGCGTCAGGTATAGAGCACTGTTGTATTCCGAGAGATCGCCATTGCCCGCCGTCTCGAGCTTTTCCTTCTCCTCCGGTGTTAATAGAATCACCCCGGACAGATCTTCGTCAAATATGGTCTCGTTTCTATCCTCTTCGGTCTTCTCCTTGATCACTTCAATGTTCCTCAAATCATCCAGATCGTAGAGCTTATGCAGCAGTAGCAAATCAAATATCGACTCATTCGCCATGCACGCTTTGATGGCCGTTGACATCTTCATTAGGGAAAATTTCTCGGGCAGCGCATTCTCCTCACTCAGCAGTTCATTCAGATTAATAGATGCATCCAGTGTCTTGAATATGGCATTTTTATCCAGATCCCTCACTGGGGCACACGCGCCCTGGTATGTGACCAAGCCCATTATATAGTAGAATAGACCAACCAGTGTAATGAACGAGAACACAACGAATGCCAACATTATGCCGCTGTAACGAAGGGGTGTTTATTAGCATGTATTTGATAGCACCAAAGGATACCGTGTAAATCAAGTTTCATCAGTGATGAAATGTGAGAAAATAATTGTTATATTATATTATATATGTAATGATATTATATCATTATATCATCACTAGGAGGATACCCTGTAAATTGATAGACAATAACAATTCCAGTACTTTCGACAATACCTACAACGGAATCTCACGTATATGGTAAATATAAATTTCTATAGACGATATCACTCAGGCTACACTGTATCATAAATGTATGCAAATATATGGTGTGCTTAGTTGCTCGAATATAATAGGGCTTAGAGAATATACCCTTGATTAAGTTAATTGTCGCAGGGTATACACGATATCAACTTACATCAGTAAACATGTGGCGCCTGTTCCTGTCCTACCAAAACATCCGCACAGTACAGCAACCAGCATTACAAAGACAATCTATGAAGTGGAATGACACGATGTTAGCAAGCGAAACTCAGACAAACTGCTCTCGTTTATCGCATATCGGAGACTTACCATAAACAAGAAACCACAGGCCAATGAGTTAATAATACTTCTATCGCTGCCAAACTTATCGTATACATCATCAAAAGATCTCGTCGAACGAATCGTTTTCAATTGAATGTTACTGATCAAGGCTGCCGTCTGATTGTTAATCCGAGCGGCCTGCATAACGAACTGTTCGCGACCGTCCTGCACATCCTTCAGTATGGCAGGTGTAATCAGCGTCATTGCAGCTTCGATTTTAGGGCCAATATCTTGGAAACGTCTCAGAGCGAGCTTCGGTATCATTGCAACATCGTCGGCGAGAATTTGCTCTGCCCCTTGCACAAAAACAGCTGTATTCGGCAGCTGAAATAGATTCGTTTCATTGGAAAGAGTGATTGATGGATTGCTTGATAGAGTGTGCAGTTGAGAAATAAACGGTTAGACTAAATTTCCTGATTGACTGACTGACTGATAAACTGATTGGTTCACTGACTCATTGCGAGACTAACTGATTAATGATTTACTCAATCCTGGATTGGCTGATGGATTGATTGATCACATGTCTGACTTATTGATTGAAAAGTTTTTCCAAACGATATCATTTCATTATCGTTCAGAAAACCACTTTTCAATCAATAAGGAAGTCATGTGATAAATCAAGCTAAGCTCTCGATTGAGTGACTGATTGACAATCCGTCTGATTGATTGACTGACACAATTCAGGGTCATTGACTAATAGATAGACGAGCTGAATAAGACCTAAACAAGGAAGTTCAACCAAAGACAAATTGCACATTGACGAATGACACACTTGTATGTCTAGTCTATGTATGATTCGAATGTCATCCCAGGCTGATTTCTTTCGAATTCACAAATATACTTACAAAATCCAGGTGCAGACAGGGGGACGCATCAACAGCTTCCATTTCCGAATTTCTCAAAAAATCTTTACATTTATTTTGAGTAACCAAACTGGAGCAGGCGTAGTTCACATCACGTTTAGCTCCGCGAACACCTAAGATATTTAATATACAAACATGTATTGTATATAAATGTAAAACAGATCTAAATGTACCATCTCTTAGCTGCGTTGTGTAGAACCGCAACTCCTTCTCCAAACTGTCCACCTGCCGCAATAGAGTTCGCGCCTCCCACATATTATCAAAGATGCGCTCCAACTGCTCGATGGCGTTGCTCTCGGACGTATCAGCCAGATCCAGGAATATATGATTATGGGCATCTGCAGAATGAATACAAGAATAAACCAAATCCGATCAGCCCATATGCCCTTTAGCATTTAACTTACTGCTCAACAATTCGGCTAGATGAGCCTCTAATTCCTCATAGTTGTAGACGAAAATATGATTCAGATGCGCATTGATATCCTGCAAGTAGCGACAGGTATCCTGGCTGCCACGCTTCACCGAATCCGATGCCTCATCCAAACCGCGATCCAAAGCGCGATTCGAGGCAAATGCAACGAAGGCGCACAAGCTGGAAGTGAATAATTAATCGAGTAACTGACAAGATCTATGCCCTCTAGACGACTTACAAAATGAGTAAGACTAGAAGCATTAGTAGCCCGGCACAAATCATGCTCATTCTCTTATCCCTAGGGCCATCACAAGGACCACAGCCGCGTTTGCAGCGGCGACAACAACAGAAACAACAATAACAAACGCTGCCAGGTGAAACATGATATAGCTATATTAACATAGGTGTAGGTGAGTGTGTGTCTTCTAGACTTACGCAAGAAAAGGTAATAGGATTATGAGAATCAATAAGAATATCACCCACACGATGACCAATGCATATTGTGCCAACAGTGCGCTCCAATTATTATTTTCAACTTTTTCACCCATTACCAAAGTATCGCCATTCTTGATAGCCAAATATCCTGATTTAAGCGTTACATATACAGAGATAAAGAGAGACGGATATAGATATATAGAGGCTTACCAACTGGCAACGGTGGCTTATCGGTTATCGTTGAATCGAACAGATATTGTGATATATTATAAGCGGGCGTTACGGACAAAAGGTTGCGCTTAGTTTCTTTAGTATAACGAACACTCGATTTGTAGGGCGTTAGATCGGCTTCCGGATAGTGGAGCTGCCCCAGCTGCTCGTGGGTGGTGCCATGACCAATATACTCGTCATGCCAATCCTCCTTCAGCGCCGATGCTGACCCAATCAACAGTACGTATAGAACAGCAAATTGAATTAAACGAATACTTAAATTTGGATAGCATCGATAGCGATTTTTGGTTTTGCGACGCGTCGTATCGTCTGCAGCAGCCATTTACCCGGTACTTTTACTATTTCTACTGATTTTTCAATTTTTTTTCTGGTTTTCGTATTAGTACTAACAATCACGTACATCTATGGGACGAGACAACACGTAAAATTTTGCGGCACATGCAGAATAGTTATTGCTAAATACTGCGACAAATATTGAAACTTTTAATGGATCGTAATTTATACAACAAATGAAGTGTATCAAAAAAGTCTAAATTATGAATTCTCTAATCTGAACTAAAAGCATACTTGATTCCAAATTGTGACATTTAAAGTTATGTTATGTTGTGACATTTTCTTATGCTTACAATGGAAGGATAGTCCAGAGGCATTTTTGGTAAACAAGGGCATAATTTATATATTTATTTATTATTTTTTCCATGCAAAAATCTACCTAAAATGTTAAATGAAGTTTCCAGTTACTGTAGTATCTGAAATATATATGGTAAAGTATATGCTGCCTATCGATAATTATCGATTTTTGTTAAATGAATATTAAGAACGATTCCAGAGAAAATCTTGAATTCTATACATAATAAAGGTTTGGCAAATTTTATCGTAGAACATATACTTTTTAGCACATAAGAAAATCTAGTTATTGAAGATTCTGAAAAAAAATCAATTCCTTGAGTTGTATGTGTATGTGTATGTGTATACCATAAAAGAAGAATCTGCATAACTGACTTTCTCTATTTCAGAGACTTTCACTAGTAGAAGAGAAGGAATTTTGCTGTAATGATATCTGAATCTTATGAAAAACAATATTTTTCTTTTCCATTAGAGATACTGAGTAGGTAATTTGATTTTCATCGAAGTCCCATCGACAAAAACCAATTACTAACATGTTTAACTAGAACACTCTTAATAGTTATACTAGATACATATAAAAATACTATAAGTCAATGTACTATATAAAAAGCATATCTTAGATTTCATCAAAACATATTTTTTATTTGTTACACAATTTTTGCTTCTGCTTAATTCTTGGTTGGTTTTTAATTTCACATCATTTCGTATATTTATATTTTTTTCAGTTTTGTTTTCATTTTACTGCGTCAAAAGTTTTTGTACATACATTTAGTTATTATATAGACATTTGTATATATATATATATATATATTCATATGCCTTTACAATCATGTTGTCTATATTAAATAATTTACATTAGAAATTTGGTTTCAGTTTTACATTGAACTGCGTTACACATGAATTGCGTTTCAAAATCAAAAATATATATGTCTACATTATTTGTTTCACGTCCTCATACAAGTTGTTGAAACTTTGCACCTGTGATAGCACGTGCAAAACAACTTTACAACTACTTACGCACTGGCTTATTAATTATTGATGCCTAAAGCCTTTTTTAACTCAATAAAAAAAACAATAATATTAATTTGTATGTTGTTTGTTTTATCAAAATAAAAACTATTAAACAGCTAGCATTATTATTATTATTATTATTATTTAGTATAAGTGAAACGCACGACTTCGTTTCTTCATTTGCGACTTTTAATGCTCGATTCAAGACTCTCGAACTTTTGGATCACTACAGTTTGCAAAGTAAAGCTTGCTACACAATTAATTCTAATTAGTAATTATAATTAAACGTTTTTAATATATAATTTGTGATTGGGTTTTGTAATTCGTTTCGACTGCTAAAAGTGGAAGAAATTAAAATTGTTTAGAGCTGTGTAGCATAAATAATAAATACATATATGAACAATTTGCATAGACCGATGTATGTATAACAATTATATATATATATATATATATATATATATATATATATATATTTATATAAACAATAAGCTTTCTATTTTATTTTTGTATTTGGCAGTTGTTTTTGTTTTTCTTTTCTCTTTCATGTTTCTTTTTCTGTTACTACAATACAAAATGTCGCTGTGATGTTACAAAGTTGAATGCGAAAATTAACACAGGCCTTTTCTTTATGCTATTATTATTAAGATTATTATTAGTTTTTGTTTTCTTTTCTTGGGGCAAGCACACGCAGTGGCAAAGGGAGCGCTGAGTTATCTCTCAAAATAAATAGCTCATAAGTAATTAATTGATTAACTAATTAGTATGACATTAATTGTACATTACACACACGAAATGAAATGTGAATACAAACAAAATTAGAGGCATCGAAAATCGAACTGAATGTTTGTTGTGGTTGTTGGTTTCGTTATGTTTAAACTAAAGCGACACTAGTTACAGCATTTGTTACAGTTACTATAAATCATGTATTAAAGACGATGGGCGTGACCGACTACAGCTGCGCCAGCGAATCGGAGCGTATCAGCGGGGCCAACGAGCTGGGCACCTTGTGGCCCGTCTCGATCTCGTACTGCACATCGAGCGAGGCACCTGCAAGTCCGTATCCAGAGACGAGTGTTCAGAGAAGAGACAGAGAGATGGTAAACAGGGATATAGGTTTATAGTATACAACACTTTTCAATTTGATATATATTATTTGGGTTAGTTTGTTTTTCTTCAGCAAAATAAAAAATTCAATTTTATTTTGGGATTTTTTCTTTTTTTTTTTTTTGTTATGAATTAACTCCTGTTTTATCAGGCTCTTCCTTACGTTTCTTTTCCAGCACCGCCTGCTGGCCCTCGGGTATGAATGCGGCCACAACAATGGCACAGAAGACGCACAGAGCTCCAAAAACGAATGGCGGACCGGGCACATGCATTGAGATCTTCTCAACGCTCGTCGGATGACTGTTATTCATAATGGCTTCATGATCGGCATTTAAGTCCACATTGAACAGATAGAAGATGACGCCGAAGACAGCGGGTCCCAGGCCATTGCAGAGCCCACGCATGCCCGTGATCATGCCCTGAACGGCACCTGCAAAAGCAATTACTGGGCATGAGTACTGGATAGTCTGTAGTTAATGCAATGCTGATTAACCTTGGCTTTCAGGCGAGGCGTATAGCGAGACAAATGCGCTAATTGCGGGATAGGTAATAGAACCTAATGCAGCTACCACGCCGGCGGACCACATCATCCTGTAAATAAGCAAAGATTAATAATTTCTACGCCTTGGATGGCCCTCCATTGTGCTTACCACTTCTGGCTGCCTAAGCCATACCACAGCAACTGAACCAGCTCCAGGGCTAGGCCCACAATGATCGTGCGCTTTGCGCCAAAGACTCTGTGTAAAGATATATGTGCTTAGTATTTGTTAAGAGATCTGCCGAATATATATATTCTGCTCACTTCATAAACGATCCAAGTGTCACTTGCACCGTTATGCTGAGTATGCCCACAACGGCTATAAAAATGGATACCTCCACGTAGTTGAATCCCATTTTCAACTTGAGGTAGACAAACATGCAGGAGTACTCCCCAGCCTCCGGCAGATAGGAGAGCAGTACAGTTAAGCACAGCATCAAGACAGTCTTATCTGTGCCGACCTTACGTAGTGCCTGAGGAGAGAAGATGAGAGATTATCTTTATTTGTTTATTCTATTTGAAGTTGAATTCGATTTGAGCTTACCAGAAAGGGATCTGCCTGCTCCCAGCTGATGGGCGCACCCCACGTGGCTGGTCGCATCTTCTCCGACAGACTCTCCGGCACAGCGACTAGTATAAAGAATACATCTAGCACCGCAATCGCCGTGGACAGCGCTACCACCAAGGTATCGCCATACATGTCCATTAACGCATTGCCCAGCGCTGGCGAGATGACCAAACTGGCTGCAAATGTGGCCGAGGCAAGACCATAGGCCTTCGATCGTTCCTCCGGTGTGGTCACGTCGGCCACATAGGCGAACACCACCGAAAAGGTGACAGCGAATGCGCCACTAATTGAGATCAAGGCAAAGAACCACCACGTATTTATGCACATCAGCGGTATGGGCATACAGGTAAAGAATACTGTGACTAATAGGAAAAACTTGCGACCCCAGATATCCGACAGCGCGCCGATCAAGGGGGCCGACAGAAAGGAGAGAATGCCTTTGATGCCCATCACCAAGCCATTCATGAGGAACGTGTGATCCGGAAATGTACGGTTGAGTGTCTATAGAAATAGATTTTAATATAAATATTATTATAGTTGGTTTATTATGTGCGTTCTAT
Organism: Drosophila meridionalis; assembly: GCA_035045145.1. Taxonomy (NCBI): domain Eukaryota; kingdom Metazoa; phylum Arthropoda; class Insecta; order Diptera; family Drosophilidae; genus Drosophila; species Drosophila meridionalis. The sequence goes on from JAWNPG010000040.1 coordinate 18,763,106, forward strand.
AGTATACACTGACCGATATGATGGGCATGGTTAGTAGACCCCAGGCGAAAAACTCTAAAAATATCACAATCAGCGCATGATGTACACTCGGCTCGCCAATGCCCGAACTCTGTGGGTGAATAAGTTGTGTGGGAATACAACATTAGTTAATAAAATTCGTAAATTATTATTATTAGTTATATTATTATTAATGGATGTACTAAAGCTACGGTGTGATAATATTTAAGTAATTATATATAATTATGATTAAATTATTTAAATAACTATATATAAATTTGAATGTATATTAATATCAATAAGAATATAGTTTAAGATATATAGAAATTATTTGTAGATTTCGATATCTAAGTCTTTCAATAAATCCTACACTTAGAAGAGGCGCACACCACAGTCTCAAATAGTAGCTTTAAAAAAAAGTATATTAAATTATATTACTTATTTTAACTAAGGATTATTATATTTATTATTATATCGATAATCATAATCTGGAATCTAATCTGATCTGGAATTTGAGCCTGTTTCTGCAACTTAAATTAGTTAGAATTAATATGCCAAATTGTGCAGATATTATTACAAGTGGCATTTGATTAAACTAGGATTACTTATAGAAATGTTCTGGTACATATATCTGAATAAACATATATATATATATGTCTATACACTACAAATTGTATCAAAGTCTGTTATTAAATCGACACCAGCTGAAATCGGAAACTTCCTGAATAATGCAAACGCTTGGGAATTGGGAATTGGGTCTGGGTCTGGGTCTGGCACTGGGAATACGCTGCAATTGATTTGTTTGTCTTACGATCAATTAAAATGCAATTCAATGGAATTGTAACCCCCCACCCCACAGCCTGCTCCACAAACCTTGCAGCAGCAAATTTTGCAGGCGACGCGTATCCACTCAAAGCAACGATTGCGTTTCGGTCGATCCGTTGGAGCTCCATTTGCACTGCTCGTCGCTCCCAGCTGCTGTGATCGCATCGAGATGTACGAGGCGGCCGACAGGGTGCGTCGATGTGTGCCGCCAATTGATCTTGAGGCGCCCTGTGCCGTGGTCTCTGCAAATGCAGCGCTGGGATGCGCCGCATACCGCGATGACTGCAGGAAGGAATTAGCATTGGCATTAGCATTAATGTGATTCTCATTGTTATTGTCATTGGCATCAGCATTAGCAATGGCATGAGCAATAGTATTAGCATTAGCATTGGCTCCAGCACTGGCATTGGCGTTGGTATTTGCATTAGATTGAAGTGCGCATATTACTATTGAAAATTCCAATTGTATTATCAACAACATTAGCATTAGCATTAGCATTTGTCACTGACATTCACTAGAGCATTAGCATAAGCTTTAGATTTTACAATAGCATTAGTATAAACAATACCAGAAGTAATGGCATTAGTCTTAGCATCAGCCTAGGCATAAGCGTTGGCAATATCATTAGCATTAGCATTAGCATTAGCATTAGCATTTGCATTAGCATAAGTATAACCAATACCAGGAGTACTGGCATTAGTCTTAGCATCCGCCTAGGCATAAGCATTGGCAATATCTGTAGCATTAGCATTATCATCTTTTTTAACTATAGTCTATGCATTTGCATTACCATCAGCGTTACTTCCATTACCATTAGCATTACAATTGATTAACTCCAACTACTGCTTCAGCATTACCATCTGCCATTACCATTACTATTATTATGTCCATTACCAATAGCATTAGCCATGCCATCAGCATTAGTTGCTGCTCATCTTACCGTGGGCACGTTATCCTCATCCCTTAGCGCGCTGTTGTCATCGCTCTGCTCTGGCTGCTGCTGCTGCTGCTGATTGAGCGATGTTGCATGCCGTTTCATCAGTTGTGCAGCTCCGCCACCATAGACTGCAGGCGAAAACGAGCTGATGGTATCATCTGCATCCCCATCCCCATCCCCGTCCGCATCCGCTGCAACATCAGCCACATCCGCCGTTGTGGGCGTCGAGCTGCTGCTGTGCGTGCTCTGCGTATCCGTCAGCTCACCCCCATCCGATTCGTCCTTGATATGCGTTGCAGTTGCCGTCGGCCTGTTGCTGCTGTTGCTGGTGATGTTGATGGTGCCGGTGTAGCTGGTGCTGGTGCTGGTGCTGGTATTGGTGTTGCTTGTGGCTGTTATCAGATTCTTAATTGTCGGCTCGTGCTCGTCCAGTTCGAAGCTGCTGCTGTCCGCATTCGCATGCTCAGTTGCCTGCCGCTTGGCGTAGCTTAGCTCGTCACGCATGCTTCACACACACCCGCACACACACTTACGCACGCGCACAAACACGTAGAGAAATAGACGGAGAGAGGAGCACACAAAGCAAGATCAAATCCTGTTTATGCTCTGCTGAGAACCTTTATCAGCTACTCTGTCTGTCTCTCTCTTTCTTTATCTCTCTCTATCCACTTCTGTCTCCTCTCGTTCCTGGTCTGCCTTTGACTTCCGCTAAGCGAGTTGCTTTGCACACAGTTTCCTTGGCCGATCCAACACACTTATTTCCATTGCCACGTATTATCCACAATTGAAGGACTCAGCTGTTTAGATCTAGGAACATTGCTGATCACAGATTACAGATCACGGATCACAGATCGCAGATCGCAGATCACTGAATTGAATTGACTTTGATTCTCCTTTTTGCTCTTGTCGCGCTGTTTGCTTGCTTGATTGATCACTGATCGCCGATTCGTGATCATTGATCATTTATTTGTCTGCTTTGGTCTATGCCTGTGTCGCCTCTTATCCTTGTTTCTCAGGCACTTTTCCGGCTGCAAGTATATTTAAGGCTCTTTCATTTCAACGTTCCGCTGTCAACTCTGGGCCTCAATACAAATTTAATTACTCAACTCAAGTGACACGTAAACAGTTCTTAAAAATTGTCATTAAATTTGACAATTTTATTAAATTTTTTTTTTAAGTGAGGTTTTACCATAAGTGGGAATGGCACGACCCACAAGCTATTGCAAATTATGACATTTGTAATAAAATTGCTTTTATAGCTTTTTCCGTTTTTGGCATGCAGTAAATATGAATGTTTTTAGGAAATATATTTTCTATTTTTTTTTTTTTTTTTTTTTTTTTTTGTGTTAGGCAAACTTTACTTTAAAACTCCGTCAAGTATGCAGTATAATATGAGGGATTTTGATATGTGGCCACAAATGAAGAATCGTTAAAAGCCAATTTACGTTATCAATTGACATTGTTGCTGCACAACTCTTTTTTTAACATTCGAATGTTAATTAAACATAGCATTGTTGCTTGTGAATGCAAACATTTTTTATAGATAGTGTTAAAAATAAAACATCATACGATGCTCAAGTTGAATTTGTCTCGAATTAAATTTGTATCGGGCATCGAAGAAAGCTTTGCTTTTCATAACAAGTTTAATTGAAATTGAGTGAACAAGCACCGTTGCTGTTATTGTTGTTGTTTTGTTATTGTTTTTGTTTTTTTTTTGTTTTTGTTTTAGTTTTAATTTTTTCGAAAAAAAATCCAAATAAAGCACACACTGTCTGTGGAACTTTGGGCGTTTCGTGCACCACGTCCGAACACACCGAAAGGAAGAATTTACTGATTTTCTATTAAAAAGAGAGAGGGAGAGCCGAAACTAAACTACGAGTCAATAATAATTTTTCAAAAATTTTGTATTTCATTTAAACAGTGTATTGAATTTTGACAAACGAAAATTGAAAATATGTTATACATTTATTTTCTACAACGTCTCTCACGATAAACGCCTGATTTCGCTCCTGATTTTTCTACAAATTGTGTACGACATATCCGACAGATCGAAAAAGAAACCTATACCGGCGACTGCTCACTTCGACTGCACGATGGGCACTGAGCGAGCTGCAGAGCTTTTCCCCCAATAAGCAGCACCTTTGCGGCCGGCTTGAGTGTGAGCGAGAGAGCGCGAGTTTTAGCATTTGAGGCTGCGCCTCGGACTTTTAAGTGAAAACGAAACGGAGAACAAAGAGATTGCCCAAATACAATAGCAACAGCAACAAATAGCCAAAGTACTTTATTGTCGGGGGGAAATTTAGCGGCTTCGGCTTTCAATTCATTTATGTACATGTGTAAGTACGATGAGGGGGGAATTTCAGCGGCTAGCGCCGAACGATGCAAAGCAAAGAGTGCAAAAAGTATTTGGTGTTAGTGCTTGGCTGCTGCCAAAGAACACTAACAAACCACAAAGCACAAACTTGTATGTATTGTTGAGTAGGGAACAATAGTTGAAGAGGGAACAAAAAAAGTACTAAAGACGTGTGTGAACTGGGAAATATGTCAGCTGCGCTACGAAAAATAGTCAATAGGGAAATTAATGACCAAAGAATAGTCCAAAAGATATTTTTGTTCAACAAGCAACAACAACTGTTTAAAAAGTAATTCAGTATGTGTGTGTGTGTGTGTGTGTGAAATGAAGGGGAAAATTGAGCAGCTTTTGCTGTAGAATATATTTTATTTACAAATTAGCAGCACCCCGTGAACTGTGATATAAAATTAAAGTCAACAAGAAAATGGCACATTAAACAGCCTTTATGAACTGAGCTTTAACAATTTGCTAGCTGATCTGAGAACCAGATGTTTTTGGGAAATATTTAACAAGCACTAAGCTTAGACAATTTGTTTTTATTATGATGGGATATTTAATTACCCAAATAATTTAAACACTTTAAAATGCCATTTGTTTGGACTTCATGTGAAGATGTTAGAAATAATGCGAACGTAACTATTTAAAAATTGTTATCGCAAAATCTAATCCTCATAAACCAAAACAAAATTAACATTAAATTGTGCGGCTACGACTAAAACCAGATAAAACTCATCAACAAGAAAAAAAAAATAAAATAAAATTGTCTGGCAGAGTATAAATCATCGCAACGTGCTCAACCCCATGGAGAACGCAGCGATCAGCTCCAATCAGGTCAAGTGCAAACGCACAGCAACTAAATAAATGGAAATGGAAATGAAAACTGGCCAAACACTCGACGCAACTCAGTTGGGACAGTGTGTAAAGGGGGTTAAGCAAGCAGAATGATATGAAACGAAGCAAATGCGATAAGAAAAATTTCGGAACAAAACTGAGATAGTTTTTGTTGATATAAGATACAGGAAACCAACATAGCTTACTATAGATATTTTTGTTTTATTTATATTACTTCTCCTACATATGCGATACACAACTTCTCTGTTTTCTATATACAACTACGCAGTGCTAAAATAAATAAATATCTGAACAATATTTTCAGTTTACAATTGACTCTATATACATTAGAGTCAATTATCAACTGAAAATATACTATATACCAAATATATATATATGTGTATATGTATATATAGTTTGTTAGCATTTATTGGATTTTCTAATTACTCCATTGTGGCGGCCTTATGTTAGAGCGTGAGCTAATAATACGGCGTATACGTAATGTCATGTATTTTACAGCACATTTATAGTTAATTAATCTGATGTCGAGAGAAACATGTGTGCCTCCCATACACCCTGTAATTGGGTATACCCCGAACTAGAGCAAACTGGCAAAGAGTTTTTTCAAATTGTTTTATATTATTGTAAATATTATTTAAAATATTTATAAATTTTCTATATATATTTTTCTTTCATATTATAATTTTCAGGTATTTTTTTATGTATTTATTTATTTTTTTTAATTTAAAAAACTAATCTTATGCTTTGTTTTATATATCTGCCTTTTATTATTTTTCATTTCATTTGAAATAGATTTTTTTTTAACATTTTATAGGGTATCTCTCAAGCGAATAGCCTAAACGCTTTTTTTTGCATATTTTCGCACACGCAAATGGCGAACCAAAAAAGAGTTTTTTACCCTGTCGTGCAAGGTCACAAACTCTTCTTTTTTTTGGTCTTTATTTTGCGGCCTCTGCTTGAATAATTGATATGCATGAAGAGAAAAAATTGTGTTTGGGCAACGAATTATACGTGTTTCAAATGGAAGTAGAGGGTTTACCACAAGCCTAAAGGTATGCAGCAGAAACTTTCAAAGGAGGGCAAGGCAAAAACACACACACACAGACACAGACACATACTACCAGATACATACACAGCTAGCATGCATTAGAAGGCTGTCAGAGCTGTCTTTCAGTTTGTCACCAACTTCCGATAGTGAATGAATTATAGGCTCAACTCTTTTAGCGCTGAAACTGTCAACATTTCAATTAAGAAGTTGAATGGAATATTGGAATATTGTATATGGAATGTAGAGTCGCTTAGCTGCCACAGCCTGTTGCTAGCTGTGTCGAGCTGTTTGCCCGGGTGAAATTCTCGCACAATTGACAAACCAATTCAAGGTTAGATGAGTGCAGCAGCCGCTGTTTGTTGTTGTCATAGCAGCCCGTGCTTTAAATTCGTTCCGAATTCAATGACGACAACAAATGCATGACCATGCGACGTATACGTAATATGCCACGAGCAGAACACGAACTCTAGCGGCAGACAGCTTATTCAATAAATTGTTGTTTGAAGTGTGAAAAGGAAACTTCAATAATAAGGAAAACTTTATATATATAAAAACTTTGTATCGTGTATATATATATGTGTATGCAATTAGATATATATATAAGTTTATATATGGAATTGTTATATATTATAAACATTATAAACATATGGAACTACCCTCCGCTCGAGCAATTTTAATGAATTCAAGTATGAAAACTGCTTTTGCCTTGCACTTGGCCACGTTTGCAGCTTCGCCTGTGCCATATGCCACATGCCGCATGCCACATGCCACATGCCACATGCCATTTTCCATTTATTATTTGCCATTTTCCTTGTACCACGCCCCTGATGATACCCTAGGCCTTGTTGGCTGCTGACAACCCGCTGTCATTTCTATCGCATATAGCAGAAAGTTGAACCAAGGGCTTGGGTAGCCACGACTTTTCCTGTCACGATGATGTGATTTGATGTGACTGCCAGCTAAGCTAGTCGCTGTCAGAGAGTCAGCTATGCAATTCCCATTATCTAACTGACCGAGTAAAATCAATAAAATGCACATTCATCATCCAAATGACACTGTCCATCTCTCTCTCTCTATCTCTTTTTCTGTGTGTTTGTTTGTCTCTTTCTATGACCCTTTCCTTAATACATTGCCCAGTTGGCCAGGCCAGTGGCAATTTTGGTAGCAGCTTGACACTTGCAGGCCAAACTATTTTTAATATTGAAAGCGAACGCAAGCTGCGCTCCCAAACACGCAAAAGTTTTGTGACATACACACAGTGTGTGAGTATATGTATGTATGTGAGAGAGTCCGTGTGTGTGTGTGTGGAATAAACAGGAGCGGAATAGCAAGAGCTGGCAATGGCGCTTAGAGAGCTAAACTGACATTTATCGAAATATAAGATAATTTAACATTGCAGCTAAAATAAAAAACTGTTGGGGGAAAAACTAAAACAAATAGGGAAAACTTATAGAAGTAGGGGATGCATATCGTATAACAGATGCATATAACATTAAACTAATACAAATAAATCTACAAATATTACTACGACTATCCCCATTTTCATTATAGTTTATATTCACTCAAACCTAATCAATGATTATTCACTGCAAGCGTATTCAGCTTTCATTATAAATAAGTTCGAATTTTCTTCTGCTGCTTTTTCTCTGTTCATTCATTCGACTGCTTGTTGCTCGGGGCTGTTTTTATTGATTAACAATGATTATGATGCAGCCTGAAATACGAGCTGACCTTGCATGCCACATGCCTGCAAAAAAAACACGGCAGTTCCGTTCGGCTGCGCCTCAAAATTTGTTGACAACAGCAAAATACAAAAACAAAGTGAAAAAAAAAAATAGCAAACCAAAATGAAAAAGGAACCTGCAGTCAGGCAGTTAATTTGCATATGTTGCAACAGAATATTTTGGCAGCACAGCCAAAAAAAAGAGATGGTAAAAACAAACAAATGATTGTCATTTTTTTAGCGGCCACGTGAAGCGAAACAAACGGAATTCGAAATTCTAATGCACTCGCTAACGCAAATACCAGCCCATCGCATAGGACATGCAGGGTGTGCCTCGGCTAAAAAGGAGACAATTTCGCCAAGGACATAGCTGCCACAAGCCTAGTAATTCTGACTCATCGGGTATATGAGTTTGATATATACTATATGTTAAATATATATATAAACTAACTGACGGATAGATGTGTATAAACGAACACATGTAATAGTGAAATCATTTAATTAAATAAATATATATATGAATATAAATATATATTCATATATATCCTATTAATTCCATAATTATAATTCTATATATTAATCATGTCATAGTCTGGAATGTGATGCATAAATAACAATATGATATAATATAACATTAACTTTATATTATATGGTACATACAATAATACAAAATTGTCTTAATGCAACAATTTTTAAATAAGAAATTTGTTGATTTTCATGATAGATACATTCAAATATGAAGCATTAAAATACTTATCAAATTTAAATGTAAATATTTATATACACATATATATTTAGCCGTTTCTTCTATAGTTCGATGCCTCTAATTTGGTTATACATTGCCATAAGCCTTCATCCCTGAATTTGTGTACATTATAACTGTAACTACTATGCTGTCGCAACTGCTCATCAATCACTCCGTCAATAAGTCAACATAAGCGGCTTGTCTATATAGATATAGCAAGTCTATGCCTGTGCTTAACTTTAATTTGCAGTTGAGGGCACATAAAGTAAGGAAAGACAATAGCTTGGAGCTTGTGGCTGTGATTGGGGCTTTCGGTTTTGTGGCATTGCGCATACGCCGCATTAGCCACCGAAGCTGTTTATAAACTGCGAGACAAAAGCAGCCAACAACGAGCCACAAATTATGGCAGCATTTGTTTGCATGTGTGTGTGTGTGAGTATTATCTAACGACATGTCATAAGAGCTGACAGTAGCGGTACCCAACTGCCTGCCTGTTGTTTCCACCAGCCTCAGCTCAACTCCTCGACACATCCTGCATCATAATTGATTGGAGCAGACTAGAACAAATATTAGTCCATGTCATAAGCAAAATCCGTGTCAGCTAAATCACAAGAGCTGTGTAGAAGGTGCAGACGTAGCGCCACTCTAACGCATATGCTAATGAATCGTACGATTCCATTGAGGAGCATGTGCAGGCAGAAGGCAGACAGACTTCTGGATTTGTTTTTTTTTCTTCTTTTTTTTCTTTATTTATTTGCCACAAAGGTTTATTGAACTCTTGCGACGGACCATGCGCAGCGTCAGCGACACTGCAAAGGGTTTGAGTGCGGGTGTTGAAGACGCCGAAATACGTTTATAAATTATGTATCGTTTGTTTTGCAAACTTTTACTTTTATGCAGTGTAAATTTTCACAAAATATTTAGCACATTTACGGTGGAGGATTCCATACAAGGGTCAAAAGGTTTTATGTAATAAATCAGAAGTTTTTTGAGGGTTTGAACAGGATATTTTGAAGAGATAATAAGAACAATTAAGACGAAAGATGATAGCTATCAATTCATATAGATTTATTTAAAGGGAAATACAGTTTTGTAAGAAGTTAAGATATTATTGTAATATATATAATAATTATATTATTTCCAACTAGGCATAAGACTTTCACTTTGTATTTATTTAATATTTTAAAGAATTAATATAAAATTGTCTTTAGTATAACTCGTCCCATGAATAAGTTTAAAAATAATTTTGAATATTAAACCTCAATTGAATTTTTAACAATTAACAACTAATGTCAATTAAATAAGCAGCTCAACAAAATTTCTCAGAAATTTATTCAAAATCCTATACGATTGCCATTGGCTTTCTCTGCAGATTTCATTCACGTCTCGTATACGACACGTGGGCCCAAAAACTGTACAAAACAAATTGATTAAGAAAGAGAATCATGATTAAGTATACAATTACGATAAACATTTGATTGTCGTATGCAAATATGGGGCTGATGCTTGGGGAACGCTGCAATTGAGGTCAACGCGTGGGAGTAGCAGCGCAGCTAAAAAAGGGAGGCATGGCCCCAGCTCATTTTATGAGCCATTTGGATTTAGTCGTAAACCTAAGCAACAACACAAAAGGCAGTGCAATGAGCTGAGTCAAGATAGATGGATACACAATGGATAATGAATACATAGCATGGGCAGCCATAACAAAAGACTTTTTTTAATGGACAGCTGCTTGCTGCAAGGCGTTCCAAATCCTAAATTATATTGAAAAAAAAAAAATAAAAGAAAGCAGCAAAGGAATACAGAAACAATAGGCAAGCAGCAGCAAATGCTGGTCAAGGCAGTGAAAGTGGAGAAAGGACGCCGCGTGGAGCTACAGAGATGATGCGAGCGAAGGGAGGCGGCTTGGGCAGCTTGGGTGGGCGGCGAAGACAAGTTTGAGTGACCTTCTTCAAGGAAAACAACACGAAAGGCAAATGCGTGTGCGTGTATCGACACGCGTGTGTATGTATATGTGCGTGTGTGTGTGTGTGTACTGGGTATATGGCGACATTCGGTCGTGTCTTGAGGCAGACACGAAAAATAGCGCTGAAAGCCAGACAGCAGCAACAACAAAGAGCAGAAGACCAACAAGAGAAGCGGGCCACATGCCACATGCCACAACAAGTACGTGGGCCACACTTGAGTACAGTTACAAAATATTTTGCGTAACGCAGCAACAACAACAACAACAACAACAATGATGATGATGCGTGGAAGCATTTGAAGTTTAGATTTTTCCACATAGTTTTTCTTTTTCCACATGAATACACTTTTCATTCTTAACTTACGGCCAAACTGCAGTCAGACTCACACTTACACTCACACTCACAGACACACACACGCACACACACTGTGTTACAATTGTAGCATATTATTAATTTAATTGTTACAAATATTATTTGTTGATATATTCCAAATTTAATTGTAGTTTTATTTCATTTATAATAATTGTTAATAACGCCGCGTTCCATTCGAATTTGCACACGCGCGGAAAACCGAATGAAACAAAAGGAAAACCAAATGAAGTATTAAACGAAATAATTTTTGTGTATATTTTTCTTTTGTTAAACGAGGACGACGACGATGTTGATGATAATAATAACAAAAAGACGCGAGAAGGTTTTCCGAGCTAGTTGTGCGCTTTTCCACATGCTGCGTTGTACTCAGCTGGAAAAGCGTCGCCAGCTTATTTTTTCCCATTCTTGTATGCAATTTTTCGCGTGCGAACTGTAAAGCTTTTGAGGCGCGCAGAGCTTTTCATGTATAATTATTTCGACTAGCAAAAATCAAGGCACAAATATGGGTAAAAATAAATAAAAAAGCAAACGAAAATTAATTATAATAATTCATGAGCATTTCGGCTAAAGCGTTATAAATTATTAAGCATTGTTTATTTAATTCAACAATTTCCCGGCGCCAATTGACTTTCACTTACACACGCACACACACACACACACATACATAGTCCGACTCCCACACATTAAAGCTCAGCTTCGATTATTTCACTTTCGTCTCTCCCTCTCTGTCTTTCGTTTTGCTCTTTTGCTCGCACACATTTGCTCCATAAACCTGCTTTCACGTCTGCATTAAATTTCCCATAATAATTCCCATTCTGTGTTTACTAATTCCCTTGTTTGTTTGCACATTTGATTGTTGTTGTTGTTGTTGCAGCTTCTGTTGCATGTCGCTTGTGGGTGCACAGTTCGTACACGCGCACCCGCCGACCAAGAGGCACAAAGAGAGAGAGAGAGCGCGCGTCAGAGTATTTAAAAAAGCTCTCGACTCTCTTTTCTCTTTACAGATATCCGTTTGGTAGCTGAAGGCGATGCCAAAAAGCTGCAACAAATGCCGCACGCGTTTTCATTTCGCTTTCTCTGTAGATTCTGCGCGCTCGTTTTATGAATGAAAGCTTTGCGCAACAAAAATGCACCAAAAAAGGAAACATTTTTGGCTCATTGTGAATGAGTTCAATGATTGCTCTCGAGCATATGATGGACTAAGAAGCTACCCTGTATATTTAATATAAATTATTCAGAGTTATTAGTAATGTGATTTATCCTATTTTCTTTTGCCATAACATTCTTGAGAAAATCAAAATTTCGACCTTAAGTCCTTAATTAAGTTCAAGGCTAATAAAATTACTAAGAAAAAGCCATTAACTAAATTTGCTGCGAGCAACAATACCTATTAGTATGCGACTTGACGTATGTGTAATGTGTTGAGTACACTGTGCTGCAAGAACTTTTTACTTGACTAAACTGTAATAATCTATACATACATATACATAAGAATATATTTGGCTGATGATATATATTTATCATGAAATATACATAAGCAATCTGTGCACCTGTTTTTGCTGTACAGTGTGCATACGAACATGGCGGCAAGCTGGCTGCCTTTTAACTGCGTGTAGAGTTAGCGGCTAATTTTCTTGAAATTAGACTTCGCAGTTGACAGCGGCATTAAATATGCATAGCTGAGGGCTGGGAACGGGTTAGTGGAACAGGGAGTAAGAGGAGTTGGGCCTGTCCCGGCGAGTGTTGTTCCACATTTTGTATATAGCTGTAATTACACGCTGGAGTTGGCCCCTGAGCAACTGGGTTGGGAAAAATTGTGATTAATGTCATATTTACACGCGCACGCACTACACAAATATTTATAACAATGTGTACATAATATATACATATGTATATGTACATACACAATATATACATTCGGTGCTGATTTAACAGCTCTGCCTCATTAGACACGCTCATTGGGACAAGTTATTCAGGCACTTGGCAAAGGTTCATTGCACTCCCAAGAAATATAACAACAGACAGAAACAAAAACACAATTCCACTTATAGTTTTTAACATCTTAATGAGCTAATATGGAACATACATAATGAAACCCGAAAACAAAACGCAAACAAAAGCAGAACCAGAAACTGAGCCAAACACAAAAGACACACAGAACAGCTTTTTGACGAAAGCGAAAGCCGAACACGAGCGACGGACGGTCGCAGCGCTGCTCTCGCTCCCACCCATTGAACAAGTGGTTGCTGGAAGAGGTCAACGTCGAATTGATTATGAAATTTGACACACAAATGTTCAAGATCTTGCGCTCTTCGACAACATCTCTCTTCCTCACTCGCTTTCGCTCTCTTCAGCCGTCAAACATATGACTGTGCTTGCAGTGGAAACTAACTGTTTTCACATAACAGTGCACTCCCATACAGTGCACGCTCGCATAACTAAACATTTCTGTTTGAGCAGTGATGTAAATCTATGCATAATTAAATATAAAACCTAAATATAAATACATATATTGTATGGGACAATGATTTGATCTATATATTTTAATGTTAGTTTCAAAAATGTTAATTGTTAACCCTCACTTTATTCATTATATATTGTAGCACGCAATTTTTGCTGATGTCAGCGCGTTGATGACTAATGAATAACTCCAAGGAAACTTTTTCTTATCAACAAATATAACGATTTTTAAGCGTTTCACATATGCGTTTCTAAATTAAAGCTCATTAGGAATATATATTTATTTATAGCCCTACTTTAAAGCTCAAACTTCGACATTGATTACAAACTCTATCTACAAATATTATGACAGGTGTCGCGCTTTCTAGCTGTTCATTTTATTTGACTTTCCGATTAGGGTCACAAAGATTTATAGATAATATCGCGTGTTGATAAGGGAAAAACCCCAAAAGAAATTCACTAAAATTGGACGCAATCACAATTATTGAAATAAGCAATTGAAGCATTTAAAGTCGTTTTATAATTTTCTCTAATACGGACTAAGCGTACGGCACACGAGGCGTGATTCATGTCCAAATGAAGCGTGAGTGCCCGCGCCTGATAACAATTTGTCTATTGGCATACTTCAAATTAGCTACAGTAAATGCCCAATAAGTGGTTCGAGAATTACCTAAACGTTAAGCACGTAACAAATATTGCTTGTCACAGACTTAATCTTAACTAAATTGATTTACAATCAAGCGTTATAAAAGGAATATTTAAAATTGAAAATATACTAAGTTTAAGATATATAATATATGTTTTGTATGGCTTAAAAGTTGTGTGAACTCATTTATATTCTATAAGAATATACACTGTACTATAATATATCTCGTTTATTTTGATTTTCCAGAACTAGTCAAAATTATAAAAATGTGATAAAATAATTAGAGCTGGTAATAATTTATAATCTGATTATAGACGTTATCTTAACTTAATTGAGTTAAAATAAACCGAAAGTAGTACAAATTATACTATATAATATATGCTAATATGCTTATTAAATGTTGTTTTCTATTACTAATATTTCAATATTCTATATATTTATACTTAAAAATTATATTTTTTTAAAATGATATGTTTACTCTATGAAGAGCCCACATAACACTTATAACAGTTCAATTCAGCACAGCTGAGCGGTTGGCTTTATCGATGCTTCACTGTAGTTATTATATCAGTTGCACAGGTGTTTATATGGGGAGCTCAGTGTACTTACGAACAGACTCATATACATACGTATATATAATACTAAGCTAATATATAATTGTATCTATATATATGGTTATTCACATATGTATGTAGGTGTTCGTTACTTACGGTAAATATGCTGCTCTTGTGCGCTCGATTGCGTATGACGAGGCCCGCCAAAGGCTTCTTTACATAGATTTTGGGCATCTCGTTAAATTTGCTAGATACGTGGCCCAGCAATAACTGTTTGTAATATGTGTACTTGTGTGTCTGAATGTGTGTGTGTGGATGTGTGTGTGTGTTTAGGAATTGTGTTTTGGTTACGGTTGGGCTAATCGCAGCCGTTGCTAAAAGCCGAGAAGGAGCCGAGGCGGGTTGTTTGGCTTATTTTGTTGTTTTCTTTTTTTTTATAGTATTATAATTGGGTGTCACAGCAACAACTACAGCAACTTGCATACATTACACTTGTGGCTTCTATTTCGTTTAATACTTTAATACTTTAGAATGTTCTATTTATTAAGCAACAACAAGGAGGCGCGCTCGTTGTCGATGTCGATGCCTGCGCTTGTGGGCAATTTAATTGGCGGCTGCATCATCCCACTGGATGAAACGTCTGTCTATATAAATGTTTGTTTATTTGTGTGCGTACGAATTTGTACCGACACACCGCTGACAACGCCTTGTTGAGGCGGCAGCACTGTTAATTAAAATTGTATAAAAATAATTCGATTTTTACAGAAAATTTAATGCGTTCGTTTGCAAACACGGGCCGAAATGCGAACACAGCGTCTTTGTTACCGCTAAATAATGGCAAAACGCGTTTGGAATTGCTTATTCTAGGATTGCCAACAAGAATCAGTATCGATAGTCAGTCGGACCTATTATCGATAACTATTGTATACTTGAGGGACTATTGTTTTGTTTGTTTTTTGAACGAATGCAATTCGAGGGCTGCCAGTGTATCACAAATTAGTATCAGATAACTTATCGATAATTGTTGAACATAGCAAGAGCCAATATACAAACTTAAGTTTATTTTGTTTGTTTTTGTTTTTAAAGAGAATGCAGCTTGTCTGACATTAGGGTACGTTAAATAGCTAATGTTTATGTTGTTCATGCATTGTTAATTTATGTGCGTGTGTTTGCTTGTACCAACAGAATGGTGCGAGTTTTGTTTCTGCATCCCGATTTGGGAATAGGCGGCGCCGAACGTCTCGTCGTAGACGCCGCCTTAGCGTTGAAGGAGCGCGGCCACGAGGTCAGCTTTCTGACTAATCATCATGATAGCACGCACTGCTTCAAAGAAACGGCCGACGGCAGTTTTCCCGTGCAGGTTGTCGGCGATTGGCTGCCACGCAAGCTCTTTGGGCGATTCTATGCAATTTGCGCCTATGTGCGGATGATCTATGCGGCGTTCTATGCCAGTTTCTTTATGCCCGAGCGAAAGCAGGTGGATGTGATTGTCTGTGATTTGATTTCCGTGTGTGTGCCAATCTTGAGGCTGGCTCGCCATCGTCCACGTGTGCTCTTCTATTGTCATTATCCGGATCAGTTGCTGAGCAGTCAAGCGGGTCTGCTGAAGCGTCTGTATCGAACGCCCCTCAATTGGCTGGAGGAGCAAACCATTGGCCAGGCGGACAAGGTATTAGTGAACTCCAAGTTCACACTGCGCGTCTTCCAGGACACATTCCGGCGGTTAAAGGTCGTACCCGATGTTCTCTATCCTTCATTGCACACCCAATATTTCGATCAAATGGAGCGAAAGCTGCAGCAGCGCTCAGCATTGCTGGATGAGCCAGTGCATCCGCGTGTGCCACGCAATTCTTTCATCTATCTGGACATCAATCGCTACGAGCGCAAGAAGAACCACGCACTGGCTCTGCACTCCCTGCACCTGCTCCGAGATTTGCTGCCATCGCAGGACTTCAAGAGATGTCGCCTGATCATTGCCGGCGGCTATGACACACGCTGCACGGAGAACGTGGAGCACTTCGCAGAGCTGGAGCAGCTAATAGCCGATCTGCATCTGGTAGATCATGTGGTGCTGCTGCGCTCGCCCACAGATGAGGAAAAGTGCAATCTGTTGTATTCCGCACACTGTCTGCTTTATACGCCGGAGAACGAGCACTTCGGCATCGTGCCACTGGAGGGCATGTACTTCTGCAAGCCAGTGGTGGCTCTGAACAGTGGTGGACCCACTGAAACGGTCGTACACTCCTCCACTGGATTTCTTTGTGAGAAGCAAGAGCAGAGCTTTGGCTGCGCCATGCACCAACTGTTCAAGGACGAGGCGCTGCGCCTGAAGATGGGCGAACTGGGCCACAAGCGCGTGCAGCAAAAGTTCTCCTTCGAGGCATTCGCGGATCGTCTCAATGAGATTGTCCAGGAGTTGCTGGCAAGCAAGAAAAACGAGTGAATAAATGATAAGAAGCAGCAAGAGGAGGAGGAGACTGATTGTAGTCAGAGGGCAGTATGGGAAGCAAGATATCCACGGGAAGATTAGAATCAGTAGGATTAGTATCCACCCTAAGCAGAAGAGACTTTCTCTGGGAGATTCTCTGGTTGTCGCTGTTGCAGACGCTTTGCCTTTATTTCATCTTTCATTTATATATATATATGTTTATATTTTATATAATTCATACAAATCCTAAGAATTGCTGCTTGGGGGAGGGGGGAGATCAACTGCTCAAATTCATCCAGTGGTCTACTCATCGCGCATGTACAGATACAGGTAGCCCAGATCCTTGGGCGGATTCTGTGACTTGGCCACCTTGGTGTCGTTGAAGATCACCCACTCGCCCTGCTTGCGTATGTGGCAGACGTAGTGGCCCACCTGGGCAGAGGTGCCCATGTGAGAGATGAACGCCACCAGTTTGTATTTGCCTGGGCCATCGCGATAACTGCTCCCCGCTGCGGCAGAGGCTGTGGTGCAGGGTGGTGCCGCTGCAGCCGCAGCCGCTGGCACATCATCGATGCCGGCATCGGCATGCGAGAAGATCCAGTCGGTGGCGCGCTCCACGTTGCCATCGGTGGCTTTGAGGGCGGCCGTCGCTTGTCGCTCGCCGAAGCCCATGCTCATCAGCATGGCCAATGATTCGGGATTGGCAACGAAGGGGGAGGCGGCGCCATCGCCAATGCGATTATTTGGCACTTCAAACGGATCGGAGATATCCGCGTCGGCAATGTGTTCCATTAGCCAGTTGGATGCAGCCTCCAGTCCGATATTCTGGGTGTGGAAACAGGCGCGTTTGCATGCCTCCTGCGGAAAGCCCATGTTGACCAGCTCCGACATGACGACCTCGTCGAAGACGAACGCCGTGGACGGTGCAGCCGGCTCGGGCAACAGTTCCTCTCCTGCTTGAAGGCCTACCGAACGCCAGACACTAAGATCCAGTTCATCCGGCATGTCCACTGAGACATCCAGCTTCTTGGGCACCCAATCATCGCCCAGCGTAAATTTACCGAGATGAATCATCAAGAAATCCGGCATGCTGGCCATGCGCGTGGTCTTCTTGGCCGTCGTCTTGGCATTGATGGCCGTCGAATAGAACTGGTCGATGATCTCGGTACCAAAGAAACGTTCCAGACAGGCCTGCAGTGGCACCTTGTGCCGCACCAGCTCACGATCCGGCAGACGTTGCCCGCTGGCGCGTGCTGCCTGCTCTCGCTCCAGATACTCGCGCACTTCGTCCAGATTGGTGGCCTGCTCGAGGGGAATTGGCAGTCGGAAGCTGTACTCCTCGCGGTTCTTATACTTGACCTTGTGACTGGTCATGCACTCCACGCGATCCTCCAGCTGGAACTTGAGAGCGTCCGCCGGATTGAATTGATTGCGTGAATTGCGATCGAGCAGCGTGAGCAAATGCAAATAGAAGTCATTGGCATCCTGCTGCTGTTTGGTGCTGAACTCCGGATGATTCTTGCCCACAATGTTCTTGAACATGGCCGGCGAGATGCCCGTCATGTGCTCCATGTCCAGTGTGTTGGCCACCAGGCTGCTGTACTTGCCCGACTGCAATCCGTTGCCCAGTTTGGCCATCTGTATATTGAAATCGTTGGCCGGATCACTGGGGTAGTCCTTGAAGTAATGCTCGGCGCCGCTGCCCACGAAACGCTTCTGGAAGTCGGGAATGACAAAGAGCACCTGCATCACGCTGTTTATATAGCAGGAGTTGCCCAGATTTCGCATGCCCGTGTAGCCAGGTCCGGCCAGCGGCTGCAACTCGCTCTCGCTCTCCGTCAGCGCAGACCATTCGCCTATGCGCTGATTAATCTCCAGCTCCAGCTCGACCATGGACTTCTCACACTTCTGCATGGCGGCCATGTTGATGCCGAAGTGTGTTAAATGCTTGCTCAAATGCGGATCCAAGACCATGTCATCCTCCGGATAGGAGAACACATCCGATTTGCCATCGGCCGTAATGGTGCCCAGCTTAACGGCCAGCGGATAGCCCGTCTCTCGGTAGTGCTCCACTGCGTGATCATTGCCGCCGCTGCCGTCAAAGAACTTGCGTCCACACAGGATGGAGCCGTCTGTCAGATTCAGCCACAGATTGCTGGTCAGATCGCATTTCTCGCATTTCCAGCCGGATGGCGGTATCTTCTTTCCATTGTCCAGCTGTTGCAGGTTCTCTGCGTACTTTGAGGCCTGACGCACCTCACCATCCCAGGTGCCTGCAAAGAAATGAAAGTCAGTTGAAATATTGATATAACCGCAAGTGTGGCCGCCCCCCACTCAGGCAAAATTTGATACGAGATTCTGCTTCTTCTGAAAGGAAAGAACTTCTACACACACACACACATAGTCATTTCAGAGAGCAATTGAGAGTGAGCAAATGCAAAGTGCATGCAGTGCGAGCGAATAAGAGCAACGGTTATCGTCCTCGATCTTATTGAGCAATTGAGAGTAAACAAAGCCGAAGTTCTTGCAGTGCAAGCGAGTCAGAGCAGCGGCCATCTCACTCAATCATAGTCGAGCCAATAAGCGCAAATATTTGCCTCAACACAAATATGCAGTTATTGCGACAGATGTCTCAGCCCATGATGACTAATGCTTTCGCTCACCTGTGAGTGTGGCCTTCTCGAGCTTTGCTATGGCAGAGTCGGCTTCAATGATTGCCTCCACCGCTTGGGTGACACGCATGGGCAGCTCGGCATCTGGATAGGGCAGTTTCTTTTCCAGATGGGGGGCCACCACGATGCTGTACGTGTCCTTAATCTCGTACTTCTTAGCCAAATCAGTCTCATTGTAACCGCCCTCGACGCCAATGGCAAGGCGCGTAATTTTTCGCTCCGGCCCGGCTTCCGCTTCCTCCAGCTGTGCCTTCACATTGGACTCGCCGTCTTTCAGTTTGCGCTCGCGTTTAATGTGCAGAAACACAACATTCCCGGTTTTAGCGGCATATTCCTTCACGTACGCCTCCCCGAAGCCGAGGAAGCTTTGCAGGCAGACGTAGAGTCCCGTCGGCGTCTCCGGATTGTCGTAGGAGAAGACGCATTCGTCTTTGTAAATTGGTGGATTGCCGCACGGCACGTTTACCTTCGATAAATGCTTGCGTAGCTCTTCCATAACTTTCAACAAAAACTTTCGTTTATTTTTAACAAATTGTAATGAAAATTTATTGAATTTCCTTGCAGCTGCTGCTGCGACGCTTTTGCATTACTCGGCAGAATTCGAGGAGATGCCAACCTGCTCTTAATGCTATGCCGCCAACTTACTCACTGATATGCGCATACACGCTGCTATGCCGGTAGCCAGCTAAAGCTGGCTGCTACACAATTTGAGCGAACAATTTCAAATGTCCGTTTGAATTTGAATATTCATAGATTGTGTTCATCTACATTTTGCATTTATTACGCTTTTTGAAAATTTTAAATTCAGATTACATGCTTATGTTTGTTTTGGATACATACAATTTGTATTTCGATATATATATATGTACTATAAATATAAGTTGCTGTTTTGTTTGCAATTTGTTTTTGTTTTTGTTCTTGTTGTTTTGTATTGTTTTGTTTATATCGGCATTTTATTTGCTTACTTGGCTAAAACACAGATTAACACGTTTATTTGATGCTCTTACTATAATCAATGCTTCAATACATCAAGTATATTTATTATACATAAAAATACGCACACCAAAAATTTTTACCACAATTATCTATCGAACTTCCCCATTTGCTCCTACTTTGGTAACAGTTTTTGTTTTTTTGTTTTTTATTTAAAGTACAACAATAAGTTTTAAGTAATAAGTTGCATAATTTATAATTCAATTATGTTACATAGAGTTCATGTTAAGAGATATATATATATATCAATATGTTATTTCATATTTATTTTTCTTTTTTTTTTTATTTTTTTTTTGTGTATTTTGTGTGTGCGGTGCAAAAGATGTAGAAAAAGATGTGGCCTTTAAATTTGTTGTTCACTGTGCGTTTCTTTTTAAGATTTAATCATCATTCATCAACATCATCATCATGATCATTATTCATCATTAATGCCGGAGGTTCATTTCACATATATGTAAAAAAATACATTTCAAACGTTTCTCTCTCTCTTTCTCTCTCTTTCTTTCTTCAATCGCTGTTGTATTTAGCTATGCTAAATTGTTATTGTTTTTTAATTTATGCTTGATATATGTTTTTTTCATTTCTTTGCTGTTCAGATAAGTTTGTTCACGGTGTGTGTGTCTGCGTGTGTGTGTGTGTTTAAAAGATATTTTAAGAAACTGATTTTAAAATGAAATTGTTGAAACAACCGTTTAGTAACTTTCTCAAGTGCATTTTGTTTATGTTTTTTGTTTTATACATTTAATCAAATCCTGGTCCATTTTCATGTATTTTGTAAAGTGTATTTGACTTGACCGACATTTGAGAGTATATATATAGTCAAACCCACCTGACTTAAACCGACTTATCGCATAAGCTACTATTCTGTACATGCCCCTAGAAACAACTTATCTAACTAAGAAGAACTAAAACGCACGCCACAGACAAAAATTTTATAATATATATATGGTATATATATAGTCTGTGAAGTTTTCGATCTAAAAAAAAAAAAATTTCAATTAATTTATATTAATTAATTTTTACTTTAAGATCGAACACTCTATAGACTACATATATAAACCATATATCAATTATAGGGAGCTGACAGCTGTGTATGTGTGTGTGTGTGTGTGTTGATAGGAAATATTTGTAACATAATAAAATCATATATTCAGCAAATACAAAAAATAAAACAAAATTTCGTTTCATATCTAAGAGTAGATTTAATGCTTATTCAATTTTATTAATTAATTAAATTAAAAACTGAAAATGTCTATTATTTATTTTCTTTTGATTTACTTTTAAAGCTTAAATATTTTATATATATTTAAAATAGACGTATATATGTATAACGTACAATACATGTATGTTTTCTTTTTCTTTTTAGCATATAAACATAAATTAAAGCAAACTTAAATTAATTTCAAAATGTTTCTTGCACTGTTTTGTTGTGTTTTGTTTTTTATATTTAAAGATAATTACAGAAATCACCTCGATTTAGTTAAATTAATTAAATAACTAAATATGCAAATGAACCTAAAAACTAAACGTACCCTTTAAATACTTTAATTAACTTTTATATATAAATTGTGATTGGTTGGATTTTTGTTTTGTTTTTGTTGATTTGTTTCATTTTTAAGTATTTCGTGTATTGCTTTTTGATTGTGAGTAATTTCTTTGTAGGAAAAATTGGCATATATATATATATAATATATATAAAAAATAAAGTAAAAGTATTTTGAAAATAGGAAATTAATTTACGAAATGCACATCATGTATATAATTTATAGTTATATATATGTATTCTTGAGCATATAATACTTTTGCTTTGCATTTAACACGGAAAACAGAAAAAAATAAAACGTTTTAGAACAAATACAAGAATAGTTTAAAAAACTGGCGATTTAAAAAAATGATATATTAATTTAAATAAATTAATTTTTCCTTATTTGTTTTTGTTACTTTCACATTAAGTTCGGAAATTTTTCAAACAGCCCTCGTACATGTTAAATAAAAATTGGAGCATGAACAAAAATAAATAAATTACAAGCTACATACAAATTAGGACTTGAGTATGTGTGTGTGTGTTGGTGTGTGTGTGTGTGAAACAGACGCTCAGACAAACAAAGTGCGAGGCGGAGCGCTCACTAGACATTTGTTTTTATCTTGTTTTGTTTTGTTTTTTTTTTTTGCGGATGGACCCAAAACATTTTGTTTTGTATTTTCTAAAGAAACTACAATCAGCTCCGATTGCAGTATATTTCTTATATAATTTGTGATTTCTTTTGGAATTCAACACTGCGCGTGTGCGTGGCTTGTGTGTGGGTGTGAGTGTTTCATTTGTTGAGTGGATTGATAAGCTGTAATATTAAATCGTTCTGCTGCTTGAGTATCTTGTTCAGCGTGTCCAGCCACTCGTTGTAGCTGGCCTCGGAGCTCGCCCGGCACTCAATCGAAACGGGCGGCTTATTCGGATCCGTTGATTTGATACGAAAACTATAAGCACTATCCTTCAGACGCTCCAGCTGCATGTGATTCAGCTGTCATAGAAAAGAGAATCGATTAATACTCACAAAAGATTAGCATCAAAATTTGAATGCAATCTTAGTTTACCTGTATATGTGTACGATATTTGAATATGGGACTGCTGAACTGCGTCTTCTGCTTCTGTATGTCCGCAAAGATGATGATCTGTTGGAATAGAAAGACCTGCAGCTCGCGCTGCTTCTGGCCCGCATCGATGGCACAGGTGAGTGTGCCCTGTAGGAATAGATTGCCCTGGGCCGTCAGCTCGCCATCGAAATCTTGGAGACCGCGCAGCACCATCATCATATCGTTGACCTTCTTCACAACATCCTTCATTTGTTCGCCAGCCTTCATCAGCGTGGCCACCTCGTTCGGCAGACCCGCTCGCTTCGTTTCACGCAGTATCTCATTGATCAGCAGCACGTATTTTGTGATGCGCTGCACGGGCGTTATGATCAAAGCGCTCAACTGTAAAAAAGGAGAGATGGAATTGATATACATAAATGACGAATTGATTGATGCATAATGCATGCTTTATACTGGCTTTGATTGACGGACTAACTGAATATGACTAAATTTGGCTGAATGATTGATTGAATCTCTTTAGAAGATTGATTTACTGAATGATATTGTGTGATTAATTTAGTCAGTCTTATTACTTAAATCACTAAAGAAAAGCTTCAACAATTAGAGCTAGAAAATTAACTATAAATGATTATAAATGAATCAACTGATGAGCTTTTGATAGGCTAACTCAATGATCAATTAATGTATTGACTAATGGAATGAGTGGATCTTTCATTCAAATATTACTAGATTGGCTCAATCTTTAACCAAAAGAGTGATTGACTAAGTATTATTAACATACTGTCTGACTCTAAGGATTGACTCACTTGTGGACCGACTGAGTCTTTCTCTCTCCTCCTCTCTCTAACTGAAAGACTGATTTGCTGATTGCGTTTAACTTATAGATTGACTGAATGATTGGCTCATTGATTCATTTTTTATTTCGCTAATGACATTTCTGACTGACTAATGAGCCATTACCCGCTTTACTAACAGAAAAACTAATTAATGATAAGTACTTTACTCAAAACAAATTCGTTTAGCTAAACGAAAAATCTAGAAGTAAGTTCTTAACTAACAGTCTTCAATTTCAGCAAATCTTATTAAGAAAATAACTTAACTCAAGCTCCAAACTTCGAACTAACAAAAGAATAAAAATAATAAAAATAATTATAAACACTTAAAACTATCTGCGAGTTTATATAAGAGTTTAATATAAGAGAGTCATTATACGAGAAAGAGCTCTATAATATCTGTACTATTAAAAACTATATATATCTGCTCTATTAAAAACAATATATATATTTCAATTTAAATAAATTTGTTGTTTTTGGGCCAGTTTTACTTACATCCATGCGATGTCCCAGCTTCTGGCGTATCTGATCGAAATACTGATAATGCGCATTGATTATAAACTCAGATAAGGGTTTATTGCTGCAGAAGTAATAGTACATGGTGAACTTCTTGGCAGAGCTCTCGATGAGCGGACCCAGCTCTGCGGGTGACTTTTGGCATTGGCGCAAAAATATCAAAAATTTACTAAAATAAAAATAATAAAAATTTAATAAAAATTAGTTAAACACATTAAGCCCGTATTAACTGCTCTACTCACTCTCTGTGCCATTCGTAGATCTCTTTGATGTTATTGAATACCAAATCCATTTTGCCGCCCAACAAGTCCACAGGTCTAGGTATTTCTTTGTTGTGTATTTCCTCCATGTAGCTGCAAAGGTAATTCGATTCACAATTATAAATTACAGTTTGGAGCAGCTTTGATTCGATTTGAATTACCCATTGACTATCTTGGACAGATCCTGGACATAGGACTCCTCGGTATCCACCAGCTCATTTAAAGCCAATTGACGTTTGTTGAGAGCGCTCGCTTTGCTATCGCTGGCATCTGTTTTGTTCTGTGATAATTTTTCGCTTAGTTTGCGTTTCTTTTGTGCAGAGCGGATATATGTGGGGCTTACCTTGTCATTGTTATCCTGCACAAATCCCAATTCGGCATTTGAATGGGCACGTCCATTGGTGGCCGCATTGTCTGTGGCCGCGCCCTCGTTGCCAGCCTCACCTGCCACGCTGCCATCGACGCGGCTGTTCGACTCGTGTTGTTCCTGTCATGTAGTCAAGAGTTACAATGCAATCGAAGTCTTGCAAAGTCGCTTCAAGCTCTTCAACTGTACTTACCCGGCTCATTCTGACAATCTGTTCAATTTCCGATAGCGGATTGCCCTCTATCTTGCCCGTGCTGGTCTGTAAGTGAAAGGAAACCAGAATTAGAAACAGGATACACACACACACACTGTAGTTGAAGGAGCTTGCAGCTTGCAGCGTGCAACTAGCATCTGCTGTCCACTTGAATTGCAAATATCTCCAACTCAAACGAAACTTGATTTTCCAACTATCTCTAATTGCAAAAGTTTTCTCCAAACTGCGCCTCGGCTAAGGCCAAGGAATTCGCATATTTGCATGAAGGTTGTTTTCACAGTGAATACGAACACAAACTACAGCTAAGACTGCACGTCGAGCTGAAAGTTCAGCCCGTTCTCGCTGTAAACAAATATCATCAGCAGCAGACAAATAGCGAACAGCAGGTGTTTATATTAGGGCTGGCAAAAAATTAAAAAACACACGAATACAATTCAGATATTTTGATATTCTGGATTATATTTGTGTGTCTTTAAATATTTTGCCAGCCCTATTATATACACCTTATGTTCGCTATAGTGATTTTATCATATAGTAATTTTATCATACATTTCCTTTAATTGAAATGACTTTAATAAAAGGCATAGTTCTTAATTTTAGGATACAAATTAATAAATTTAGTAATGCTAAATTTCGATTATATACAATTTTTGTTTCTGATTTTTTCTAAATTTATATATTTTTTGTTTATTTAAAATATTTGTATGTTTTAATTTTAAACGATATATATTTGTTGTTTATATTTAATATATTAATATAAAATTTTAATTTCAGTTTTATTCGTTATATTTAATTTTATGTATATGTGTAATTTTTATATATTTTTATTTTGGTTTTATATTTAGTTTTTATTAAAATTTTATATTTGTATATAAAATTTAAGTTTTTTTATTTAATTTTTTATTTTATTTTATTATTAATTTATTTAAAAATGTTTTTATATATGTACACAACTGGGAAATATTTTTTTTTAATATTTATTTTTAAATAATATTAAATTTTTGGTATTTTAAATAAAATTTATATTTTAGATTTTGTGTAAGAAATTAAATTTTAATTTCTGTGAAATATTTCTTTATATATCTAGCTTTTATATAATACTTTCAGCTTTAACCGCGTTAAATAGTACCCTAATTGGAGAGCGTACTGTACTTAAATATGCAAATGTTTAATGTTTATTCTCTGAGATATTCGCAAATTTTTAGTGCGATATTTGTGAATTCGTCAATAATCAAGTTTTTTCTGTTTTCCTTTTCAATTGAATGAGAATGGGAAATTTATTTACCTGGCTAAACAATGCTATTGAATCAGAGAATTATTTTTAAATTTTATATATATGCACAAAAATTTAAATCAATTAACTAACGAATTTTTAAGCAAGTTCTATTGCATAAATACGTTTAAAATCAAAAGCTGTCAAATGCTAAACACAAATACACTGAGCCAATATTTGTTGACTTTTGACAGCTTGCAAATTGCAGATAAAAATTGTGTAAAAAGCGATTGTTGCTTTTTGGGTTTCTTTTAAGTACAAAGTGTATATAGAGTATGTATGTATATATGTAGTTCGCTATATTTTGCGATAAGATTTTCATTTGGCCAAGCCACGAGTCATCAGCGTCTGAAATTGCGTGTATTTTGCTTGAGTTACACTAACAAAGGTCTATTACGATTTTATTTCCATATATATACAGAACATAGAGAAAATTGTTTTGATTGTGTAAAATCTTTTCACATTTGATAAGCTTATAACGCTTATAAGATTGCATATCTTATAGCATAGGTCAAAAGTGAGAACAATAGATACAGGTGAATTTTCTTTTTGGTTTTAGATTATTATTTATGAATCACTTTAGAATATAATTCAAAGAGTAGTTCGTCGCATCAAGCGCATCGGCCGAATATATTTTTAGAATGCATTAAAAATCTGCTCACATCTTAGACTAGATTTTTAGTTTTCATCACAATATCTAGAGTCTATGCAAGTCACACACAACATTTCTAAAAGTTTTGAAAAGGCACATTCATATATTATTTTTATTTTAGGGGATCTACAAGTCGCACAGATCTGACTACATCTTTAAACTGTTTCCAGCGTTATAACACTTAGGGTATGTGTTAGTACTGCACTTTCAACTACATTTTATTAGGGTATCTGCCAGTCACTCACACAGTCATTTCTAGAATGTTTCAAAAGCAGTATTTCTCACAATGTTTACGGCAGCTGTTAGTCACGCACATCCGATAAAATTTATACACTTCCTTCAACCACTTAGGGTATCTGCTAGTCACACACACTCGACTAATGCACTATTGCTTGCATTTTCAGACTTACGAATAGACGCAGAAAGCAGCTCATGGCACGTGTTTATATTTTTCAATATTTTGCTTAGCTCTCGCGAATTTTATTTTCAATTTTATTTATATCTCCTCTTCTTGTGCTACTTCTTCTTCCTCTTCCTCTGCTCTTTGGGGCTATCACGCGCCGATTTCGTATAATTGTCTATAATAAAATTTTAATTTTTCAACGTTGCTGCTGCACTCTTTATAAGGATTGGGGATCTGTTTGTCATTTTGACAAGAGGCGAAATTCATGACACGAAACGAACTGCGCATCCGAACGCCAACTAAATAACTAACTGACTATGTGACCTGTCAGGGCTTTCAGTAGTTGGTACGCATAATTTACATGTATGTGTGTGCATGTGTGCGTGTGTGTTTATACTCACTCGCACACACACGCACACACATTCGCTCACAACACACTCAAGCACACCCGCATAGCAATCAAAGAAACTCTCAATCAACGCGTCGCAAATTGTGGACAAGCGTTAAAATAATTGTATTGAATATACAATTGAGCAAGCAGACAGACAGAGAGAGAGAGAGAGAGAGAGAGAGAGTGAGAGTAGGTGAGAGGGAGAGTGCAGAGCGAGTGAGAGTGAGAAGAAAGAGCGCACAGTTCTTATATAGGCTTGTCGTTTTTATTGTGTGTATAAATTCTTAAACACATACATTAACAAACACCCACAATATCAAAGAAAGTAAAGTAGAAAACATTGAGTGACTAGCAAATACCCTGTAAATATGTGAGGAAGTTGCCAAGAAGAATAATTCTTCAATCTTATTATGCCTAATCTTGAATAATAAATTAAGTTAATAGTAAAATATTTAGAATTTTAATAAAAACCCTGTTAGGTAGACTAAATGATACCCTATACGGCTCTAAGATCTGCATTAATAGCACAATTATTAATACTTTTTACAATTAAACACATTCAGAATAATAAAATAAAAGTATAGTTAATTTAAAGCATCAGCAAACTGTTGCTTGATATGTAAATACCCTGTAATTTGCTTTAACATCTACCAATTGACAATGTATTTCAATATTTTCACTATCAAATCAAACATATTTATTAGACAAGTACAGCACTGTTTGACTATTGCATGGCCTATAAATCAATAGTTCTACAACTGATAAGCAATTATAAAGATTGTATATCAATTTAATCAAGTTTTGAAATAAAATTTAAAATACCCAAGAAAATAAACTAATAAACAACCATCTTTGCAAGCATTTTCAATCTGTTAAACTCAGACTTTTAACATAAAATAAAATTTAAGACAATTTTCACACTTTTTCGAATTGATAAACCTGTATAATACCCTGTAATACACATTTATTTATAAACCGCCAAGTAGTAGAAGAGTTTTAAACAGCATTAAAATTGCATTATTTTTTCAATTGGAGTAAGTAAAGTATCGAAAAGCTCTTTTCCATAAAATACACTTTAAATAATATAGTTTAAGTGCTTTTACGGCAATTTGGTGGCAGAAGAGTTAAGTAATTCTTAGTACGGGCACTTTTAAGACTATTTTAAAAGTAGCTAAGGGCTCTTTCTGGCTGTTGAATCACTTAAATAAATTAAAATTCAATGGAATTAGCGCACTTGAAGGTCAGACATTTAATTCATGCGTTTCCTTAATTGGATTATGCGATTCTGATAGGAGCAAGCATTGAATTTAACGTGGATAATGAAGAAGGTTGCCAAATGCGTTTGCCACAGCGGCTAATTAGGTCAAGAGGGTGGGCTGTAGCGTGGGCGTGGCAACTGCTCAAGGCGAAGTTTGCAATTGGCTGATGTCAGAGCAGCCACGAAAAAAGAACAAGAACAACAACAACACAGGACTATTAAAATTTAATGGATATGTAAATATATAAATAACAAATAAAACTTTGAGAAGGGGCAACTAAACAAAGGTAAGACGCCCTGAAAACCCAATTGCCAATTGTTCACAAAAAAAAAAAGAGTTAACACAGCACAATACATCGATAATAATAATATTATACAAATATACTAGGCGACCTAACTGGGTTAACAACAATAGGTTCACACCCCTGTTCCGCGAGACAGATAAACAAACAGACCGAAAAAAACAACAACAAAAACCCAAAACAAAACAGGAAAAAAATAAATTTAAAAATTTGAATAGCAACAAAAATAAATGAGAGAGAAAAACAAGCAAAATTTTTACAAGGCAACGCGAATTTACATTAAATTCAGCAAATAAGCCATAAAATAGAAAATGAGTGAGAGATAGAGAGAGACAGACAGGGAGAAAAAGAGCGAGGGGATAAAAGAAAAACAGACACAGACGACATTAAATTTATTGATGAAAATGAAGGCAACGTCGGCGACGGCGTCCAAATGGCGACATAAGTCGTATTGCCGCCAAGCACACACAGAGAGACAGAGAGAGAGAGAGAGAGAGAGAGAGAAAGCAGTCATTGCCTTGTCTTGTTAATGGCATCTAAAGACAATATGGCGACATTCAGCATTAGAGCATTTCTCAAGAGCTAATCGTAATGGATATGTCATTGATTTGCGCCCAAACTTCAACAAGTGTCCCAAAAATGTGAGAAAACAAACGTGACAACTGTTATTTCAGAGTTGAAAAGTGATGACTAATAGATACTCTATTAGAGAGAGAATGAGATTAGATGTAATGAAGATAATGTAATGAAGATATAGATATCATGGTAAGGTAGATATGGAAAAAATATCTTAAAAAGAAGTTAAGCCTTTATGCATGCAATAGAGCAGAGATAATAATTTGAAAATCCATCTCATTGTCTTGCTTAATGAGGGCATAAAATATGGAAAAGGAGTTATGACAAGTAAAAAGTAAGAGTTCCTCATCAGAGGCAGAGGTTGAAAGAGTTTATACAAATAAAGGGCGAGCGATAATACATAAAATTGTTAGGTAGAGGGAGAAACGCTCAAAACAAGTGAATACTAAGAGTATCTAATATAAGGTGGGTGGTAACAAGAGTCAAATTTACATTAAGAGCAACCACCTTAGAGTAGGAGTGAAGACAAGTAAGGGAGTAAGAAAATGTCATATAAATTAAAGGCAATATCAGTTAAGAGACGTAGAGCATGAATATCTCATCTGAGGCAGAGATGAAAATAACTAAGACAACTGAAGAGTAGAAGGAGAAAAGTAGACTTAAGATAAGCACGGCGTAAACGGAGCTCATCAAACAAACATGTGTTGTGAAACAGCAAAAAAAACTTATAGAATCTTTACGAATCATCTATTCAATCGAACTTATGTTCTTATCAATATAAATATATCATAAAATATCAAATGTGATCTACCTAAAATACACTCATTCTATGCTCTACCTCAACAAAGATCTCATATGCTCTGCTTTACCCTCATTTCCCACTTATTAATTCAAAGATCTCATAAGCCATCTCTGTATATTTCTATTTTCGATTTAAATACCTGACTAACCAATCAATGAGAAAACATATTTGCCATAAACATTAATTCTACTTAATTCTCACAGTGGCCTGCTTGAATAAAAATAATTTTTTTGCCTTTTTCACATTTTCCCCATTGGCATGACAAATGGTGTTTTTCGTTTCGCATTTCCGGCTAATAAAGCGCACAGAGATTTAGTAGCAACTTAGGCTGAAAGTAAAGTACACCAGACACAATGCAAATGAAGTGAGCAAACCGCACTCGAAGCACCCAAAACCACCCAAACCACCCACCCACTCATATACAACTAAATCTGAATGTGAAATTCAGCCACAAAGCGTTTTGCCAGCTAATTTGACTGCGCAAAATTTATGCGTCGTTCATTACGTGTGTATGTTGTTGTTGTTGTTCCTTATTGTAGCTGGCGTTGAGCATCTAAGTATTCTTACCCACCTCTGTCTGTCTGCCCTCGCCCTCATTGCCAATGCTTTAGCTCTTGGCTGCCCCCTCTCTCGCTCCACCCTTCGCTGTTGCTCTTGATGAGTGTGTAAACAATATAAAGTGGCGCATTTATAGGCAAGGTGGCTCACCAAAACACCACCCACCCAACCGCCGACACCACCTGCTGAGATCTGCTTTATTTGCTATGCTTTCTAATTGAGCAAAGGCAACTCGTGCTCGGATTGCCCAAACACAAGCTCCATGACGCGCCACCGTGTGTGTCTCTGTCTTATTTTTGTGCTTCTCTTTAGCTTTCTGTGGCTGCTGCTGCGGCTACGTCTGTGGCTGTGTTTGTGGCAACTGTTTTGATTTGTATTGGGAAATACACATTTAAACAAACATGCTAAAGACCAAAACAAACAAACACAAGCACAAAGGCCACAAGATGCAAAGCAACAGCAACAACAACATAAACAACTAAAGAATTCACAAACTGTTTGTATATTGAGAGCGCAACTCAGAAGGAAGCTGTGGAGGCTACCGCTGCTGCTGCTGAGAGTTGTGTGTTCAGCATTAGAAATGAGTGCAAAGCCAAAAAGTGAGTGGATTACGAATTGCTCCGACTCAAAGTGCAGATTGAATTGAGTGCGAAGTATTCACAAATTGCACTTGATATAAAAATTTTGATATAAATTTAAAGTTAGTTTTTATTTAGAGATTTTTAAAATTTCTTTGCACTTTTCACTCTTGTCTGCTTTCAAATAAATATTATATTTTAAATACCTAAACATCCGCTCTAGAGGAAAAACGCTATTTTTCCTTTTGTATATATATAAATAAATTTAAAAAACTAAGGAAATTGTACTACAAAATCTTATATTCAAATTTTAGCAAATCTGCATTCAAAAAATAAATATTGTGTATTATGTTCTATCCCAATATCAACATTTAAAATGTACTCAAAATAATTTCCAATTTTTCCTTTGTAAATTTTGACATAAAAATTTTGATATGAATCTTATTTGTAGCTCTTAAAATTTTGATGAGTTTCTTGACTGAAATATCAATAAAATTAAAAAATCAATAAACAAAAATTTTTTAAAATACTTTTTTTTGTTTAAGTTTGGAATTTAAATGAGTGTAGGCTATTTTATTTCTGAATAAAATCTATTATTTATATAATTTACCTAGCATCGATATGATTTGACATAAATTAACGGGAATAATAATATATTTATAGAAAGCCATAAAACCGCATAGAAATCTAACTATAGAATATGTTCAATCACAATACTGATATTAAACAAGGACATTGCAAAAGCCTTTAGAGAGTTGATTGATATAAATACATATATATATGTATCCATATATATAGCTCTATATATCTAGAGAGTCACATTGAAACTACTCACCAAATTGGCGGCGTTCTCCTTGAGATCCTTGGGATATGCGGGCGGTCCATTGGCAATCAAATGCGGCTCCTGTATGGGCTTCATGGGCGGCGGCAGCTCCAAGCCGGCCTCCTCCTCGGCCTCAAAGTCCGGTTGCTGTGCGCTTACATTGGGGAATTGCGATGGCAATTGGCCAACGCTTCCGCTGGCGCCGCTGCTCGTCTGTTCGGCAAGCTCCTCGGTGTGCTTCTGTGTTAGCTATAAAGCAGACGCGTTAAATATTATACATATAAAACAAAAAATATATAGAAATATACATATATGTATGTCTATATATATTTAGATAAATAATGTTGTGTTTTATAAATAATACTCACTCGCAGATTCTTCTCCGAGGGCTTCTTCAAGAGTGCCTTCTCGTTGGGCGACTTCTCCACTTTGCTCTGCGAGAGCTTACGCAGCGGCTGCGGTATCCACTTGCGCCTGCAAAGGATAACAGAAAAAAATCCATGATTATTTATTACATTTAGATCAAGCGAATCCAGGGATCAGTTTTACAGGAACATGCGTATTGCGGTGGCATTGTGCACGAGTTCATCCATTGTGCACGTTTGTGTTTGTGTGTGTGTGCGTAGGGGACAACGCGTCGTATACGCAATTAAAAATAAAACACCCGACCCCTTGGCAAATTGGCTGTCCAGCTGCGTAGCCGACATGAGACTGTCGCCAATAGCACAGCAGCATATCTCTTCTTTGTCGCCGCCGACGCCGAAGCCGACGCTATTCGCACAGTGGGGCCAAGTTCATGGCACACGGCCAGTTCACAGAGAGGGAGACTGAGTGGAGAGTGTGAGAGAGAGGGAGAGCAAGCGAACGCGCACTCATTGCCACTCAATTTATTGCGTTCCCCCCTCCCGAATATGTGGCTGTATATACACTTCGTGCCTTGTGAAAATATCGTTGGTCACATTTAAAAGTGCTTTGTTTTATGATTTCGGCTTCTGTTTCGTTTTTTAGGTTCTTATCATAAAATAATTTCGTTTCCTTTGATAAAAAACTTCCATTCACTTTTTATGCGTGAAGTTTGCTTTTTTTATATGCGCTCAAAATCCAATTTTGTTTAATTTTCAATTGCTAAGTTTATGCGGGTCAGTTATCAAACAATCTTTGATGGCCACGCCAAGTGCACATGCCATTAATAAGTTAAATATTTTTCAATGTTTGGAATTTTAAGGACTTTGACTGGGGAAAGAAGAAGATGGCTGGGGATGATGTATATACGAAATATACTACTTAATTTAATAGTCAGAAAATAATGAAAAAAAAAAAAAATTTAGTATGGTATGTTTAATAAATCAGTTTTACGCTTATATCAGAGCACAACTAGTATAAATTGTGAGAAACAAGTAAATATAAAAGAGTTTTATAGCTCACATTTAGTATACTCTCGCATACTATTCTCTTTGTCGTTTAATAAAAGTTCAAAGTTTCTCAGAAAGATATTATTGTACGAGTTTTATATACTTTTCTCTTACGTTTAGTAAGTCTAGCTCTCTTCACATTTTCTCATTTTATAAATATTCTTCGTGTCTCTCCTCGCATAGTTATTTTTCATTATTTATGAAACTCTCCTTAAATTCTTGTTAATGTTCTCCCTTTCGGTCTCTTTTTCTATATTTTTCTTTCAATATATGAAAAGTTTGATCCTACTCTGTTATTCTTTTATCAATGTACTTCGCGTCTTCCTATAGATTTTGCCCTGATCTGTTTTCTATAGATACAGCAATTTAGATTTACTCGATCGTCGTCTCATTTAGTCCTATAAATCATCTCCATAAATTTGTATATCTATAATACCGCTCTTCCTAGCATTTTCTATAGATTCTACTAACTAGTCTCGATATCACCTCTTAGGTTGGCTATATATTCTTTCTAACCCTTCCTGTATTTTCGCCTTGTTTTCTCTCAATTTCTATAAGCTCTTATACTTTTCACTTCACTTTCCCCCTGTCTTTCTGCAACCTTCTATCTCTCTTTAAACAATAGCATTCTCTCTTTTATCGGTCCTTTGCGTGTATTTTACGTCTGTCTTCTAAGTCATCTTCTATACATATTTCTACTCTACTTTTCTTTCAAAAGACTTTTCACTTTTCAACTTCATATTAATATTAAGTCTCGTTAGATTTATTTCTACTGTCTTTTCTTAATTTCCAGTTTCTTTAAAAATATCTTTAGGTCTATTTTCAGACTTCATCGCTTGCTCATGCTCTTTATCCGCCTGTCAAATTCATAAATTTCATTTACTTCACACAAAATCCCATTATGTTTATGACTAAAATTGCGGTCTTTAGGGGCAACTGTTTATTACAAAATACATTTATACACTTATATATATTTAAACACACATATACATACATATATTTATATGCATATACTTATATATAGGTTTATAATTAACTTCAACCGCATTAGGAACATTTTATGTAATGTAAAGTGGGCCGCGTTGTGGGTAGAACAGAAAACGAGCATACATTTTGCGGTAGATAATTATTATAGAAGCGGCGAGAAAAAACATTGCAAGCTCCATGAACAGGAAACGCATTAGCCACAAAGTTCAAAAGTCATTAACCTGAGCACAGTTTGCGTGACCTGCTCTTTAGGCTGGCTTAGCCGTTTAAAAATTTATGAAAAATGTAAGCAAATGACATATCCATAAATGAACTAGAAACATTTATAGACAAAGGACAGTTCCGCTTCATTGGGAACTGAAATTTATGTAGCTTACATTTAGTACAGTTGCCATTTTGCTTACTATAATAACTGTCATTGTTAGTTAAAGCAAGATGTTTTGTTTTTAAGCACGTTGCATACAGCACGGCGCTTGCAGCTCATCAGCTGAGTGAATATTTTGTGCAGATGGAAGAGCGAAGAGGTGAGCGCAGGAGGCTAGCGACACCTTTCAAGCAGCGTAACATAATTCAAAGTAAAAATAAACATTGACACGGGACAACAGAGAAAGGGGGAAAGAGAGAGAGAGAGAGAGACGGAGCGAGATAGAGAGGCAGGCAGGTTCCTGGAAATAGTATTTAATTTATTACGTGCTCGTTCACGCTCAAAATTCATTTCGCTGATGTAATGTTTTAGGCAAATAAGCAACGTTTAATACACATGCACATACACCTGGACATGTACATGTGTGCGTGCGTTAATGTGTGTGTGTGAGGCGGGACCTGCGTATTAATGAGTTCGCCCTAAAGTATGCAACAAAAGCTGAACTGTTGCTGCCAAGGTATAGAGCTGTATGTGTTTGTTCTTGTGTGTGTGTGCGTGTGTGTGTTTGTCTGTGTGTTTGTATATTTGCACACTTGCAAATGTGTCCATTTAGTTCATTGGACCTGGCAGCACGCGCTGTCCACGCCATCGACCCGTCGCCCTCGCATCCGATCTACCCACTGCACAAATAAACGCGCTTATTGACAGAGCGCTTGAGACACAGGCTAGCTAGCAGGTGGTGAGCAGGTTCGTCCTGCCACAAACCAGCCACGCTCGGCCTGACAATAATCTATATTCATGTTCAGAGCTTGACTCAATAACAACAGCAACAACAATAAAAGAAATTGCTCGCTGGGCCGAGGCGAAATGCCCAATTAGTGTGCAAATATTGTGAAAGTATTTTGTAATTTATGTCCAACTAACTAACTGAAACTGAACAATTTGGCTGGCCATATAAGGTAGCAGATGTGGGACAGACTTAAAAGGCCGCACAAACAAATACATAAATTATTTAGGCTAAATGTATTGCATTAAGAGCAAATAAGTTAGAATAACAAAATAATATTTATAAGTTAATATTGCAGAGTTTATGATGTAAAAGCAACCTCCAAAGGGCAACTGAGCAAGAGTATATTATATTATATTTGTATGATAATGAGATTCAACTCTTTTCTGAAACGAAAGGTAAAGTTGTAGTAAATGCTGCGCACTTTTCTTGTGGTATCTGACAGAACAAAAGAGTTCTTAAATAAATAGTTTTACTTATTTATGATATAGCAAGCCGACTCAAGTAATTCTGAGGAATATGCTTTATAGAGCTAAAATAAGCAAATATACGTTGCAGCTGCATACCTTATATAGAAGTCGAGTTCTCATGGAACATAAACACCAAAATAAACGCTAGTTGGTGAAATGCTAAAGAAATTATAATAGAAAGGAAATGAAATATATTTTCATCATATTATTTATGAAATTGATTGAGTCAACACCTAGATTGACCGAATGCGACATATTTTGTAATCGCTGGTCAAAAATATGGAAAGCTTATGGCGATAATGATAAGATTGTCATGAAGTATTATTCTTATCTAGCAATTGAATTTCAAGCGAAAAGTTAATTACAAACAAGGCACTTTGAAGCTAGCAAATTCGTAATTATATGTGGCTGATTAGTTTTGTTGTGGGAGCGTAAGAGAAACAAATCACGTTAGAGAGAAACCAAACAAACAGTTCGATCGCAGTTCGTATGATTAATGCAACAACCTTATATATGAGTATATACATATATATGTATATTATATATATTTATGCATTTATATAGAACAAATATATAATCTTCAATTACTGCTTATCAGGAATGACGACTCCGCAGTTCCAGCTGCGCCACACGCTGACTAATCCGCAAGGCAGTGCAATGCTTACAGGGAGTTTCCCCCTCGTCTTTCCCTTTCTGATCAGAAAGAAGAAAAGATATAATGTATATAGGAAAAACAGGTTTCGCTTAGAGCAATTAATGCAAACATCTGTATGAAATATTAAGTCGGTTTGCAAACAGGCTACAAAATTGTTCGTCTATTAGCTCGGCTAACGACAGACAGTTAGGGGTTTTTACATCAACGGGTAGCACGCGATCGAACCTGGAAGTTCCCATCGGTTTAATTTTCATAAATAATATCTTTATATATTATCATTTGTTAGCTTGACTGCAGCTTTTATAATTGCTCTAAAATATATACAACATTTCCGTCTCTGTAAGTTTGAGAGCTTGCTTTAGTTATTTATAGACTCGTCTAACTGGGAGCATTTAAGAGCTGCAGTCACTAAAATTGGTATGCAGCTTTTCTTAAACTTAATGGAACTTAGAGTAGTAGAATTAAAAATATCTCTGGAGCTGTAAACCAGGCTATGACAAGATGAACCTTGTAATTTTAAGCGATTTGTATTTACGTTATAGAAAGTCTTCAAGATCTTATTTTAAGTATATTTCATTTATTCTATATATGATATTTTTATTACCTTTTATTTACTCTCTAAAATATAATCTCTAAATGATAACTTTTGTTTCTGTTCCAATATTTATTCTTTTTGTTTGTAAATTTTAATTCAAGTTAAAAACTTTATTTTCCCTTTGTCAATGCACTTTAGGGCTAGGTAAGTTCTCTCTGTATTTATTTTTAGAGCAAAACGTGCTTGACTCCATTCAGGCAACATATATATAAATATATGTATATGTACATTGTATCTATAAACAATATATAAACAGATATCTACAGCAGCAGACGACGCGGACAATAAATCAACTTTATATATATACAATTTTTTTGGATTGAGTCGCGACACTAGACTACCAACATTTTTATGCTTAGTCACTTTTTGGATAACGTTGCACAAACAAAAACAACCAAAAAAAAATAAAAACAACAACATATATTATATATATTTATATATAATTCACTGCTGATATTGATGGACGGAAACGTCTTGGCTGCGATTGCATATGGGTGAAATTTTGTTGCTGTTCCAAATGGCACTGAGCACACACACTCACGTACACTCTCACACATATTCATACAGCCGATATAATAGCGAATGGGCATCTAATTGAACGTGAGGCCAAACGCACAGTTTGGATTACAGTAAAAGCAAACAAAGGCTGTGCATTGTACTGAATTGAGCACTGAATAAGCACCCACTTTTTCAGGGCATCTGATTGTACTACCCAGTACGGCAAATATGTAAAGAATTTACCAAATTTATGGACTGTGTTCATTGCAGCTGAGAGTTTCTGGCCTTATCAGCGTTTGAGCAGACTCACGTGCAAATGAAATATTCAGCGTATAAAAACCTAGTCTTTTAGTTGACTAAAAATAGTGAAGAAAGTATAAGCCAAGTTTCAGTTTGGTAAGCAACAGCATACTGAATTCTGCGACTGTCTTAGATGTAGTACGCAAACATTCAACAAAAGTTGCTGATATATGCACTGAACAAGCACCGGCTTTTCCAGTAAATCTAAAATTCGTAAAGCTCAAAGTATTTCCAAAGTTTTTTAACGTTACCATTAAGCTTTCTTTGTTGTTGATTCTTGATAATCACAAAATACTACAAGCAGATGATATAGTAGGGGAATAAGCACTGTATTGATCAGAGACTTTGAGAGTTGATATAACAAAATTTAGGAAATGCCAGCTGGCATACAGTTAAGGTAGTTTCTAGAGTACAATAACAGATTCATACCGATCAGGGTATATATATTAACACACTTCACAATAAACATAACCTTAGCAAAAGACCACAACAATAACAGCTAAACTACGCACTGAATAAACACTGATTTTTTGATAGGTTCCCAAGGTATTATGAAACATTAATAGAAACTTTACCATGTTTTGCACTGATAAGTGTCGCTCAGCGTGGGCGTTTGGGGCTCCACGGGCTCACAGCAGAAGCAGGCGAAGCCTTGCGTCTTCGAATGTTGATGGCAGGGCACAGTATTGCATTTGCCATTCGCATTGATATTTAATGAAATGGACTTTAAGAGTTGCGGCTGAGGTGGTTTGGGGCGCTCGTGAAACGCTGAATAACGCTTTACTTGATTCACATTTTCGATATTATTATTATCATTGTCATCGCTAATGAGATGACAAACGCGATAATCACTTATAGGCTTGGCGCTGCCATTGCCGAAATGTGCACCATTGTCCAAGCTCTTATCGGCAGCGCTATTGTTGTTATTACACATGACTGATAACAGGCTGTGGCAGATATCTTAACACCAACAAACTATCTAAGACGACGTCGCTTGTCTTCAGACAGCTCTACACGACACACACTCTGCGTATACTCAACGTTGCGTTCTGGCGTTTCAAAAACAACTGAGGCAGAACTTTGGCAAGCTCTCTCTATAGCTCGACCAGGCTTTCGCTTTCTGGAGAACCCCAACAAATATACAAATATACATATAGAGTGAGCGGAGCTCTCTATTGTCCCGCTCGCTCCTCCTATCTAGACACCTACACAAAGAGTAAGTAAGTATAAATAAAAGCCAACTGTGAGCAACAGTTGAGCGTATTCGTGCTCTCAAAAAAAAAAAAAAAAAAAAAATAATAATAATAATAAATTTAATGTTCTCGACTGCTAGATACCCTGTAGTTGATATATGAAGTTAGGCAAAAAATAATGCATAATTTTTGTAAGAATTTTTATTTGGAAATAAAATTAAATATGATTTGAGGTAAATATCAAATACGAGCTGAAATAATATTAATTCTTTTAGTACTGAAATCATCGAATTCATTTTCAGGTTTAGGTTTTATATTTTAAAATAAATTAAATTGAAATTCGACATATTATTCTACGAAAGTTACAAAAATAATATTTTGTATTGCCCAAGTAAACAATAATAAACAAATTTCTCAATTATTTATTCCCAGTAAAAAAGCAACATCTGTTGTTGACTAATCAATTATATACATAGTAATATAGTTTCATTAATTCTTCAATTTCATTATATTAGATATATATTATGTATTACCATATTACTCATATACCCAACTTGCGTTATTTG
Source organism: Drosophila meridionalis (assembly GCA_035045145.1). NCBI lineage: Eukaryota > Metazoa > Arthropoda > Insecta > Diptera > Drosophilidae > Drosophila > Drosophila meridionalis. The sequence continues at coordinate 18,803,903 of JAWNPG010000040.1, forward strand.
AATCAACTAGGGTATGCATAAATAAAGTTCTTTCTACGTTTTCGGTTTTATGAGTATTTAACTTATTGTTGTTGTTGCAGCTGAGCTGCTCAGTGTAATGGGTTTATATCTTTATGGCTAGCACCCGAGTCGCGCACGACACGCGATTAAACAGCCAAAGCAAAATGTTAGTAAAGCTCCTATGAGCAGTTAATAAACGAATAAATACAGGGAAATTTTATAAATAAGATAAAGGTTAGTATATAAATGAATACATAAATTATAATTATAATTATGGTTATTAAATTACTAAGAAATATATATATTATTTTTTTCTAAATTAATAAATAAATAAAAATATATATTTATATAATCATATTTTGAAATTCTAATTAATTTATAATCATATTTTATTTTATTTTTTTTCTAGTGACGTTCTATAGTATAGTATAGTATATATAGTATAGAAATTTTAAATAAACATATTAATAATGGAAATGGTTAAGCTGTTATCTTTGTTTTATCATACACATAAAATATGTTTAGAGTAGTATTCTAAGAGCCTGCTTAACACTTCAAGTATATTACTTTAATCTCAGAATTTTATCGCATACTTTTATATTTCAACTAATCCGCCGTGACGCATAAGCCCCAAGAGCGCAAGAAGTGCATGATAAATCATTGCAGTGTAGCTCCGTAGCTTATAAAGCATATTACAGAGAACTTTATACTATGCGACAATTACGTAAATGCGGCAATTTTTTTTTGTTTATCAGGCTGAACAGCTCAGTGGCTCGCATTAGATTTGAGCAATACAAAAGGAAAAGAGAGAGAGAGAGAGAGAGAGAGAGAGAGAGAGAGAGAGAGAGAGAGAGAGAGCGAGAGAGAGGGCACTGAGCGTGAACTGATAAGTTTTATAACAAGCTTTTTCAATTGGTTTTTGTTTTTTTTTTTTTTTTTGTTTTTTATTATTTGTTCACTTCATTTTGATTCCTTGACCAGCAGAAAGACAATCAACAATGGCTGATAGCGTTTATGTTTGCCTCAACACACAAACACTTTGATAAACTTGGCCAAAATAATCGCTAGCATTGTTATGAAACTAGCTGGAGTTAAGGTTTTAGTACAAGCTCACAGTGGATATATGCATTTAGAGCAGAGAGAAGATAAAAGGGTAGAAGGATAGAGGTTAGAAAGAACTTTGGTAAATTTCTATTGAGGATTATTAGCCTATACTACTCTTTCTTTAAACAGGGATTCACTCTACTTACTGCTTTGAGCAACTTCTGCAGCACTCTATATAATTTCAGCATTTACCTCTGCAAAAATCTGCGTTTATATACTCTTTTCAGTGCTCTCATATTTCCAATAACTATTATTATATCTTCAACTCGCTTTAACCAAATTACTGATTAGATATATTGTGCTTATCTTGAATATGAATGTGACATTTGCCCAATAGCTTTCAGCTATTCGACAACACTTTAGAAATCCCTAAAAATTCGATTTCTTAGAGCTAAGAAAGGGTAAGTACATAACAGTTGTGGAAGGCTTATCTTAAACATATCTAAATTTGTGAAGAAGTCACCTTGGCAACGCATTTGTTTCGTTAACCTACACAAATATTAAATTCATATGAAAAACTCAACAGCTTAATAGAACAGAGATATGGTTCATATGAACAGATGAGGAGCCAAGGTAAACCCATAGTTCACACGCAGCCCAAAGCTCTCATAATTATCGTTTGAGAGTATAACACATATCTAATGAACAATATAATTCACCAAAATTTACAATAAAGAATTGTAAGCTGCATAAAATAAATGATATTACATCAACAGACAATTTCTAGCTCAATATTTAAACACAAGTTTTACTTCAATATGCACTCTAAGTAGTGATAGAAAACTTGCGCAAGTCGTTCCATATCCTACTCGCAATAGTCATATTAATAAAACATAAATATTATTTTATAAATTCCTTCTGACAGGAGTTGACAACTCGACAATTTCCATGCACTCTACGACACACAATTCTAAAGGCTAACCCATTTTTCTTGACATTTGAGTTGGGAACATGTGCGACAATCGCGTTTAAATATTTAGAAGCTGTCAAAATCGTGGCCAAAGGCTTAAAGCTTTAACATGCCTCTGTTTATGGCCCGTTGAGCATTAATTATGCAACAGTCACTTAGAGAGTGACACTATTTGGAATGCTGACGTGGCCCAAAGGCCACAGTCAAGTCAAGTCAAGTCAAGTCAAGACAGAGCCAAGCTAAGTTGGCCAAGTTTCGAGACACGTTTGCATAGTAAAATAGTTAGAAACTCACCCGCTAAATCCGCGTCGCTTGGTCGACGAAGACAATGCATCCGCCTTGCCGCGATTCCCTAATGCCAAAAATAAATGAATTTAGTTTCGACAAGTTTTCACAACCTGCATTTAGTTTTGCAAACAACTCACCTTGATCCTGCATATCGTTTGGCTTCTGTGAGGCTCCTGTGCCAGTGGCTGATGCTGCCGCTGCTGCTGCTGCTGCTCCAGTGGACGAACCTTGCTTGTGAGCGCCTGGCGGCGGTTTGAGCACTGCAACGGGCACAAGACCCTCTTGTACAGCCGAATCGTCATGCTGTGGATTTAAACGGACCAAACAAAAGTCCGGCTCACTGGCTGTGGGCGGCTCAATAATCTCAACCTGCTGGCCCTTGCTAACGCTCAGCTCATTGCTGCCCGCGCTGGCTATATAGTCAGCCACAACCCAGGTGGCCTCTTGATTGCCGAGCTGCAAAAGAAAGAGAGAGAGAGAGAGAGAGAGAGTGAGACAGAGTGAGTGTGAGATATGAGATATAAGCATGCTAAGCACGGATAGGAAATGGAAAAAAAGGGATTTTGTTCAGACGAAATTCAGATACTCTTAAAAACTCTTAACACATCTTTTACTTTTTATAAGTTTTGGCAGTAAGTGATATATAAACTAATTACTCTCAGATCAGTTTTTTTTATAGAGTGTTCAAATATTAATAAAGCCCACATAAATGCAGAGTTTAATTGAAATATTATTGCGAAAACAAAAATCAGTTTGTAGATTGATTTTTTATCGAATTAATGTTCTCATATGATATTAAGAATGTATTTGGCTTGCGTAGAATAAGACCTTGAAATAAATAAATATTTTTTATAAAAACAAGTAAGAGTGCTCTAGTCGAGACTGCTCGACTAGGGGATACCCTGAGCCCTGTGAAGAGCTAAATTTGGAATCATCCTATATAACCAACACATACACACATACATATGCACGCACGCATAAGCTCGCGCTCTGCCAACTGCGCAGTTGACGCAGCGACTGCGCTTAAGCTGCAATGTGAGCATTACTATGGGAACTTAATTGCTTAATAACTTTTCTTAGCGATGGACTAACTGCATCAAACTTTCACAACTTATTAATGGCAACCATATGTGTGTATGTGCCAAAGCACAAGTTTTTAGTATTTGATTTGCGCTTTTTACAAATAGGGGCTATTGGGGGCGAATGGGGCGTGGCATCCAAAATCTAAAGATTATGTAATCTCCGTGTTCATTACACGCAACTACACAGTAAATTTGAAGTCTCTAGCTCAAACTATGTACAAACCAGGCCTTAAAAACATATTTTCGATAAGCATTAAAATCGATAACATTACAACAAAAATAGTTATCGTTCATACGAAATAAACTTGACCTGCGCGTGCTATCCACGGACCCAACAAAAAAAATTCAAGTCTCTAGCTTGTCTAGATGCTTCAATCGACGCGTTCAAACATACGGACAGACGGACGGACGGACAGACGGACAGACGGACAGACAGACAGACGGACAGGGCTAAATCGACTCAGCTCGTCGCCCTGATCAAGAATATATATACTTTGTGGGGTCTGACACGCCTCCTTCTGCCTGTTACATACATTTAACAAAACCATTATACCCTGATTTCCCATTTTCAATGGGCTCAGGGTATAAAAATCTATTTTTAAACAAATAGTCCTATGGGAGGCAGAAAAAATATTAATAAAATTCTTATATTCCTAAAAAGTTCAGCTCTATCAAAAACTTACTTCATGAATTCGATAAGAACCAAATCGACAAAAGAAAACAAATTTTTGCACCATACAACAAGTTTCTAATAATATAAAGAAATATTCTAAGTAGGTTGTATAAAAAAATATGTATATAAACTATTAGAAAATAGATGTATATTAATACGTTATGCACTCAAAGGGTTCTTTGTTGGGTAACATTTCACATGACTAATCATCAATGCCGTTAGCGAGTGTATAAAGATGATGCTGATGCTGCTGATGGACACACTCATACACACAGACACACACACACACACTATACACACAAGAGACATAAGTGCAATCCATTGGAGCGAGTGGACAGCGACCATGCCAAGTGTCGAAGGGCAAGGGCAAAGCGGGCGATTTTATTGATTTAATTTGTGCGGTTTTCGTCAGCTGCAAGCGACACACACTCACACTCGCACACTCATTGAGTGTATGTGACTATGTGACCCACAGCAAGGACTCGCTTGAACACATACTCGAAATAGAAAAAAAAACAAGAAAAACAAGGCGACCTCCAAACGCAGCTCAAGGATCATTTGCCCAACAGAAGCCGAACTAATTAGAAAACAATTCCCAGCTGCCACGCCCCATTGTTAGAGTGGCAAGATGTCAGCATCGATTAGCAGCAACATAATGTTTATTCATAATTTAACGCTTTATTAATTTGCATGACAGCCACAAGAAGCCGAAGAAGAAGAACGGGCAGCAAATTTAGCTGTGTTGGAATTTCCGAGCTTGCCAATTGGCGATTATAATCGATAAGTACCCAATTTTATGGCTATTTTAGGATGCGAATCGATTAGGGAAATCAATATACTTGTATGAAGGTTAAGATTTTACACGATTTATATGTGTGCGTATATATATATATAGATATATAGATATATGTACTGGCTGAGAGTGAGCTTCATTAGCAGCTCTGTTCATTAGGACTGCTCCTTCCGACTGCCTCGCTACAGCTCGTTGGTTATAAATAGCGCTAGCTTCAGCCAACAACACTTAAAGTTACATAAGACTGCACGACTGGTAGTTATCCTATACACAAATAGCATAGCATATAGTCATAGTTAAATTATCTACAAGCTCGTGGGAGTTTAGCACTCTAGTTCTTTCATTTATATTTACAAATATGTGTTATCATCTCAACTATCAAAACATACACAAGATGTATACCCTATGTTATGCCCTACAGGGTATAAAAGGAACAAGTTAACAGGAAGCTGAGCAATGAGCCCAAGTAGGAAGCTGCCTCAAGGAGCTGCGCGTCAGCTGCTGCTGCTGTTAATTAAGCGCCACTCACACACACATATACACGCTCTCCATGTATGTGTGTGAGGTCATACACACACAGAAACACACTAGCATCTACTGTGCTCGTACATATATTGCACGTTTCCGCTTGTAATGCAATTAGTCGAAAAGTTTTCAGCGCGTTGAGCATTAAAACTTTTCAACAAACAGTTTGTGCAGCCCACATTAAGAGCTGCAAATGGGCGGGGCGTGGTCGTTGAATGTGAGCACAAATTGTGTATTTCAGCTCGGCTGTCAACTCTCAAAATGAGTGCTATTAAAACTTGTGCCAGACACAAAGGCACACACAAAAGTGAAAAATCGAGAGGCTGCACATAAATCAGCAGCAAATGTTGCCCCAAAAGACAAATGTCAAACGTTTCCAGTTCAATTATCTACTCAGAGCAGGTAGAGTAGGGAGCAAGTAGCTGAAAAATTATCTTAATAATTGCAAAAATTGTGAGAGCTTTAAAAGTAAAATGGGTAATTACACTTGAGAATTGCATAGAAGGACGATATTTGTATGAGAGAGAATCAGAAAAGGATGAGTAAGCGACGAAAGAAGATATTGAGAAAGATAATCAACACAGATAGACAAAGAGAACGAGAGAAAAAGATAGATATAGGGATACATAGAGAGGGACAAAGAAGAAAACAGCTAAAAAGGGAGAGGGATAGATCAAGTGAAGACCATTAAAAGACAAAGAGATAGATGGAGAGACAGAAGAAAATGAGAGAGAGAGAGAGAGAGAGAGAGAGAAGAGAGAGAGAGAGAAGAAGAAAAAAGGAGAGAGGGAAGAAAGAGAGAGAGAGAGAGAGAAAAAAAGGCGGTCAGAGGAACAAATACAGAGACAGGAAAATGTGGGAGATAGATAAAAGGAAAGAGTGTTCGAGAGAGAGATAGATATATAAATATAGCGAGAACTGAGATCGAAGCAAAAATATAATATAGATATATATTAAAAGGGAGACAAAGATATAGCCAGATGATAAGATACGGACAAAGAGAGATATAGAATGAAGAAGAGAAACACATATTTTAATAGAATTCAACAGACAGAGAAATAAAGATGAATAGAAATAGGTCCTTATGTAGAGAAAGATGAGAGGGAAGCGAAAGCTCGTTAAATATAATAAAATACTCCTAAACAGATTAAGCTTAAGCTGATGAGAAGTATCATAAGAAGACGCACAAAGTATAATCCCAGATAAAGAGATGAGAGGAGAGTAACTGAGAACTGAGATGAGCAGCGACACAACAAAGTGACTAATTTTCCTAATGAGTTCAGATCAACTGCGTGTTTTGCCCTACGCAACAGCAACAGCAGCAGCAGCAGTCGCTGGCATCAACAACATCATCATGATTATAATTCCTGTGGGAGGCTGCCTCACACACGCAGCCATAATCAACACTCTCACTTACATTCACACAGATACACACACACGCACACACACACTGAGAGGCATGCACACATCAACGTATATAAGCTGTCATTAGGCTGTGGCTGGCCCACATGGCGTATGCGCAATTTCTCTGAGCTTCGATGATTGCTGAAGTGCATTGAAATTGCTTGACGACCGAGCGAAACAAAGGGCAGCCACATGCACCACATGCACACACACACACACGCACACAGACACACACTGAACAATTCAATGTGGTTGCAATTGCAGAGCATTTAAGCTGCAAGCATTTAAAACTTGATTATCCACTCGAATCAAAGCATTTGCTGCAAGTCTTAACAGAGATTGAAGTGCTCTAAGTTAATTGAATTGAGGTATTGTAAATTGAAATTAAAAGTTAAATTTAGTTAAAGGTGGAGAAGATATATAAAAGAAATGATCTTATTTGTATAAAATAAGCTAAACTGAATTTCTGCCGTAAAATTTAAATTCTTTAAATTGATTTCTATTTAGTTCTTTTCGAAGTGATGCTTTTATATGATATAATATTTATATGTGTAGGTACTAACATATATGTATATGTATCTTATTCTTCTTCAAACCCGTATCAAGATACTAACATATATATCGTTTTCTCTTCTTCAAACTCGTATCATCCTCTTTCAATTAGAATTTATATAGCAGCTAAAAGGGATTAAGTTCAAACCTCGACTATGCAAAGCTTAGTTTTTTTTTTTAAGTTTTCAAACTTCCTTCCTTCCTTCCGTTCCTTAGTTAGTTTGCGAAAAGTTAAATTCAAATAATTGCGCAGTGCAATTCAAAATTGGCAGAGACATGTCTTCAATTTCCTCTCTTGAGTTGTAGTAGTTGCTGCTGCTGCGGCTGTATCTGTGTGTGTTTGTGTGTAAGTGTGCTGCTGTGGCTGTATCTGTGTCTGCGTGTGGGCGTGCTCCTCGTGCTGCAAGTGCCTTCAAATTAAATTCATCTTCACTTTGTGCTGCACGTTTTGGCTGCGGTCTTTAATTAAATTAATGAAAGGATATTTCATGCTGCCGCACGCTGCGTATACGTAATATTTTCTATTTTTATTTATTTTTTATTTTCTTCGTTGGCAACTTTCAATGTGGCTTGGCTGCTGCAAAATGCAATCAGCGCTGCCTTGTTAAGCTCTGGCTGTTTCCCCCTTTTTCCCTGATCTTTCCCTGTCGACCACGCCTCCGCATTTGCCGCTGCTGCCTCCATCCCTCCCGCCTCCCTTCCTTTCAACCAATTTCCTTATCCTTCATGCTACTTTTGCTCTGCATAAAATAATTAACGTAGCTTTTTGTTGCCTCTGCGCATTTACATAGTTAATCAAGGAAATTGAAGTGAGAGCGAGGACATCAGAGCGAGCGAAAACCAATGCTGAACTCTTTAAATGTTTAAAAACTTCCAGCTTAAAAGTTTTCCCTGACAATTTCTTTCGCAAGATTTTCCGCCCAGACATAAACCGCAATCAATCAACTGTTCATATACCACAAAACTTATTGACCGAATTTCTTGAATGCCGCAAATAAATTCAACAGAATTTAATCATTTTTTTTCTCAGCGAAATATATATATATATGCTAAAATTGTGGGCGTGGCAAAGTTGGCGAAACATCTTGAAATTGAATTGGAAATCAAACTTGACAAAAATGTTGAGTTAAGTCTAAGGCATGAAATCAATTTGAAAAGTTTCTTCTTTTTGCTGTTGGGGAAAAGCGCATTTGCATATTACACAAAATGAAGGCAAAAGACTAAAAGGGGGCGTGGCAGTTGACCAGGCAGTGCATGTCATTGCTACAGGGTATGTGGTTAACAAGTCAGAAGTACAAATGGTATATTGAGTGCTGATTACAAAGCGGATAAAGAAAGGGAAAAAACAACAAGAGAAAAGCGGAAAAGTCAGATAAAAGTAAAAGCAAAACATGAGAGGAAAAGAGAGGCAAGCGGCAAGGAAACTTTGCATTAGCCGAGGCGGAAAATGTGTTTTAGCCACATAAAAAAAAAATAAATAAAAAGAAAAGCAAAAATTTATAAAGCGATTTGGCAAAATGCTTACGTTATTATTGATGGACAAATTGGCAGAGGACGGGCAGAGCGTAAGAGTGTGTGTGTGTGTGTGTGGCAGCCAAGATTGTTAGCTACAGATGACGGAAACATCAGGACACATTGTGCGTGGCATTTTATGGGTCGTAATAAAAACACAATTGCAGCTCACTTAAAACTCATCAATCGAAAGGGACACATTTGAGACAGAGAGAAGGAAAGAAACAGAATGATATAGAGAGAAAGAGAGAGAGAGAGGTAGGGAGGTAAAGGGATGTTCGTAGGAACTGAGCAAGAGAGAGTACACTTAGGCTTGTCAATTTGAATTACCGAACCAGATTTAACTGATTGAAACCAAAGATGAAAGCGGGAGTTTAAAGCGTAGGTAGAAGCAAAATCCATTAAAAATAAATATAAAGGATATATTAAATGATTGCAATATATTAAGAGCTTAAAGGAGAAGTAAATAGCAAGACATATTTTATGTAGGTAGAAGTAAGCTTAGAAATAAATGAAATAAAAATAATGTGAGTCGTTAAAGTCTGGAGAAAGGCCTTCAGTTAGAAATTGTATTAACTTTTTACAGGGTATAATATCACATGATTAAAAACTATTGATCTATGTTCCATGTTCTCTCTCTCACATAGATGTATTAGTTTTTACATGGTGTAATAAGATAGATAGATCAATATCTATGTTACATGTTTTATATCTCACATAACTTTATTAGTTGTTTATAGGGCATAATATCATATGAATATTGATCTATGTTCCATGTTATATCTCTCACATAGAGTAAGAACAGAAAACAGATTTCCTATATCAATTGTTGATTATGCCCAACTTAAGCGCAGGTATTCAAGCAACAACACTGTCTACCACTAAACCTACTAGATTTATAGGGTAGGTTACAAGAGTGTGTATATAAATATATAAGGGAATATCGAAGTTATCGTTACTAGAAGTGCGAAAGCTAATTAGAAGTTGGTTAGCAAATTCATTTACAGGGCATAACAATGCATTTAAGTTAAATGAGAACAGATGAGGCCAATATACGCTCCTCACTTGGTTGAAATACTTGTCTGTACATATACATATACACATATAACATATATTAATGTACATGTTGTTGGTACATAAAACATAAACGTTAGCCATTATTCAATTAACTGACGCTGCCTGGGCGTGGCTTATGGTAGGCAAGCGGAGGCACAACCGACAACGACAACAACAACAACAACAACAGCAACAACAATTACGTTGTTACATTGTTAACAATAACAACAAATGGGAAACAAAAAGGCAAGGTGGGCAAAAAGGGGGCGTTACACAGCAGCCCGAATGAAATAAAATACATTGAGCAACCGAAGTGCCACCCACAACGAGCTGCCAGGGGCCGAGCTGTGGTCTCTGATAATTGTGCGACAGCATGTTAACACCGCAGTTGTTTGTTGCCGTGTGCGTGTGTGTTGTGCTGTGGGTGGTGTAGGACATGTGTGTGCGTGTGTGTGTGAGTGAATGAAAGTCATTTACAACGCAAATCGAATAATATTCTCAATAAATTACGTGCAAACATGACATGTTGTTGGAGATAAAGCCGGGCCCTTTTTATATAGCCCGGTTGGTTAATGCACTCCGATGACAATGCCCATACAGCAATTAGAGGATCATATTTGAGATAACAGCCACATATTGATGGCATATTAGTTAAATATTTAGCATTCGTCATATGAGTTGGTAAAATAGTAACCAAATAGAAATTCTATATATGCAATTAGCAATTGAATAAGTTTAGGAGCTGCCTTAAGCAAGCAGCAGCTGTTAAACAGTGTTTGAAAGTGAGTTTTATTATGATAGCTCACACTATTTTGTATTTCAGTAATTTGGTTGATCATAGAAGCATATCGAATTTAGCTAAATTATCATCTTCTACAAGTCCAAGCTTTCAAAAAATAAACCTTTCATATAAGAAATTAAATTCTGACATAACACTGGCAAAATAAAAATGTATATGCTATTTCTTATTTATTAGAAACAGTTAACTATTTAATTTAGAATAACAAATAGTTTAAGTTCAACTGCCCATTATCCATCTATTTTCTTTTCATTGCTTATCGATAATAAAACGATAAATCCTTAACTAATCGCTTTAAACGAAACAAAACACTGTTTTTTTCTTTTCAATTCCCTTTAAACTTGAAGAGTTCGCCGTACTAAATGTTTTTATCGCCAAAGAACTCGACTGGACAGCAATTTGCTGAAGTACATTGCGAAACTTGTGCAACATGCTGCTGCTGCTCCTGCCTGTGGCATATCGAAGTGTGGCACGCGCAAAAAAAAAGAAAGAGAAGAGAATTGTTGGGGCAGAGGAGGATGATAAACAAGGCGAGAACCTTTTGCTTGTGGCACAGCCCAAATGCTGTTGGGTGAATCGAAAAGCTTGGGCTGGGCAAGCAGGCAACAAAACACAACACAACACACAACACAGCGTTTAGTAGTGAACGTACTGTATTGATGGTCCGAAAATGAAAAATGAAAGCACAAACAGACACACACACACACGTACACACAGCTACACACATGTGAGTGCTTAAATTTGGGGCAGTCAACGAGGGAGCAATTGTAAATTGCTTTGCCTTAACGCTTAGTATTGAGTTTTGTGGCCTTGCTGCGACTTGCAAGCCATCAAAGCTATCATTTTTATACACATAGCTCAACTAAAGCCGTCTTGGTATACCCTCTCACTCTCTCCCTTTCTGGCTGTCTCTCTCACACTTTTTAGCAAACAATCATAAAAACTTAAGCTGGCTTTGCCTTAGTTATATTTACAGCGCAATTGTAACTGCAGCCTTAAGTGTTATACTATCTCTATCTGTATCTGCATCTCTATTTGTATCCGTATCTATATCTGTGTATCTTTGTATATGTATCTAAGATCCTAGTTTGAGTTTGGCATTGCATAGTTCTGTGCGACAATTTACTTACAAATTGTTGTTATTTACTTTTGCATTGCTCGCCTGCTTTGCTTGATACCCTGTACACAGGCATTGAATAACAGGGTGTAGTTAAGGCAAGCAGTGCGTACAATATATAGTATGTATATCTATATTTATTTACAGGATATTATTGCGTCTAGCACTGTTTATGAAAGCATTTTAACATTTTATGCATCCATGAGTTCTTTTGCCTTTGGTTTTGCTATTCACTGACTGCTTCTTGCGCAATTTGCATATTATTTTCGCAAGAGCAAGAGATAGAAAGAGAGAAGAGAGAGAGAGAGAGAGAGAGAGAGAGAGAGAGAGACTCCTCACCAGCAGCAGCAGAATGTTGTCTGCTACTGTCATAAAAATTCACCTAACAACAAAATAAACTACAAAGCACAGGATACATAACTACTAAAATAACAATAACAACAACGACAACAACAACAACAATAGCAATAGCAACATCAACAACATCAACACAATGTGTTAGCTGCACGTCATTGGCTAAGTAGCCGTTGCCTGTTCTAAAGCGTATTTACTATACAGGATGCTTAGAGAAGAGGAAGGGTATTTTGATTGAGGTATTGCAGTTGCTTAAAATATATAGATATTTCTATATGTTGAATTGTATATCTGACAGCCAAACACTTCATATTTACTCTAACTACCTTGTATTGCCACTGTATCACATGTTAATTTCCCGTTATCAATCATAATTACCTAGGTAAGCGATAAAATTTGTTATTGATAGACAATTTTATGGCCGTCTCATAGTTTACGAGAGCCAGAGACATAATTTGGATGTTATATAGTAAGTATTTACATATATATATCTATATATATTCTAAATATATTTGGATACTCTTAGACATATATATTTTGGTATATACCATTCATCATCTTTATCATCTTTATCTAACCTTCTTTCTCATTTTGGCATATATCATTCTGAATATAATTTGTATATAACCTCTTCTCAGGTTGGTATATATTATTCTGAATATATTGTATGATTTTGAACTAATCCTCTGCCTTGCTTTAAAGGAATTTCTATTATTTCGAAATTTCTATTACTTTACAAACAGTTCCCGCTTATATTCCCAGCAATACACATCTTTTTATACACATCCATCGGATTACCCCTTTCTCAATATCGCCAACTAAACACTCTCTATATACAACATGAGTCTCTGTAAACATAACTCGTCACCTGCTTTTAGGGTATCTACTAGTCCAGCACACTCTACCAAAGCACTCTAACTTGTTTAAGTTAACGGCTGCTGCGTCGTCAGTTTCAGTTGTTGTTGTTGTTGCTGCTGCTGTTATCTTTGTTGCCGCCTCGTTTTTGTGTGTTTTTTTTTTATGTACATCCTCTTGTTTTTCTTCTTCATCCTCGTTTTTGTGCACTCTGCTGGGCACGTGAGGCGCTTAACCCAGCTCAGCTCAGCTGCAGCTGACAGCGAAAATTTTTTTTTTTTGTGTATTCTGTGCGTGAAACAAATTTTACGTTTTTCAGCGACACGGTTTTTTGTGCAATGTGTAGTGGTGTGTGTGTGCACGCGCATAAAACTATGCTATAATGGAATGCATAAAGCATACGCCCCGTGAGCCACGGCTCAGCGATGCATGCAGCAAAGAAATGAAAGAAAGAGAAGGCGTAGGAAGGAGAGTGAGAGGCGCGTAGCTTAGGCAACTTCCGCTGGGAATGCTTCAGCATTTCAATAGAATTTCATATTTAAGGCTACGTAGTGAAAGGCGAGGCGCAACTTAAATGTTGCATAAATTGATTAAGAGTCTCGTAAATTGTGTGAAAATGAAGTCAAGGAGCGAGCGAGCGAGAGAGCGAGCGCAGCTGAGCAAAAGCTGAAGCAGCCACTAGACGAAGGAACAACGGACACTTGCCATCACTCAGCGGCAAATTGACAAAACATGTTAAAGGGAACGTGGAGGGAGCGCAGAGCGCAGAGACAGGCAGGAAGTAAGGTCAACAGCAGACTCAATGCAGCCCGACTACAACAACAATGAAGCGAGCTGATGATAAGCTTTTACATGGCTTGATGAAGTGATAAATACATTATGTGAGTCACTTGCCAGTTGCTCGAGTGGTGTGAGTGGTGAGATTGCTGTGTGTGTGCTGCGAGTGGTGCACAGTGGGTGGTGGGTGGTGTGTGGTGTTGATTGGCTGCGCTTGATAAATTACATAAATGAAGGTTGGGGCACTAGGCAGCAACTGACAATAATTGAAGCGACTTGAAGCAAATAAATTAGCGCACAACGCTGCGTATGATTAATGTGCTTATTAAGCCGACAATACGATTAAAGGGCGGAAAAATGTGTGACTGTGACACTGTGTGTGTGTGTGTGTGGGGCGCGTGTCAAGCAGGGTCAACAACACTTTACAATCAACTTGGGAGCTATCATAAAAACTAACCGCAACTCATAAACGAAGAAAATAAATCAGCACTAAAAATCAAATAAAAAGAAACGTGTGAAGACGAAAGAAAGTACTAAAAGAGACAGTAAAGAAAATGAAGAAGAGTGTGACGAAAGTAAAGGAAAATTTATTTAAGTGCAGCCAAAGCTAATTATAGATATTCGATTAGTGACAATATTTACGTTAATTGTTAATCACCAAAATCAGATTCATTAATGGTTTAATAGGTTTCTGATTATGGCTAGATTCGTAGGTACGAGTAGGGCGAACTTTGCTTCTAATGGATATGTAGATAATTATATACAAATATAATGTGATATATACATTTATTTTTCGATTTTCTTTAAAAAATCTTAATATATCCTTGACTAAAATATCAGGCTATTGTTCCCATAGGAGGTGTATTTTAGTGTACTTGATTAATACCGTAGAGGAATCCATAAGAATATAGGAAAATATTTTTATTATAAAGTTTTGTTTGTATTGAGACAAAAGAAGATTATGACGCAAAAATATAAATTTTGTCGATTGCTTCTATGGAACCTATATGCAATAATGCTTCTATTTAGCTAATATAAAAATAAATTACTAACTTTTACCAAAAGCATTAACAGTGCCAAATTTCAGCAATGTAACTGTTCAAACTTCCTAGTTAACATAGAACAAATCTATGAAACGACAGTTAAATGTGTTCATATTTTGCCTACTTTATAGATATGTGCTACAATAAGCACAAGAAAAGTAACTGTAATAAATTGCAGCAACATAGGGACACATCGACCCTAGTTCACATAGAACAACTATATACAGGAATATAATTTATACATACATATAATACAAGGGGTATAATTCAGAATTTATGTAAATGCTTCACTTATCAACACATTATACACAATATAACATAACTTTTCATGCCCTGATTTGTTGCAAAAAAGGAAGTCAAAAGTTATGAAAGCTCTCCATGAACTTTGAACTTTGTAGAGGAAAAACCTAATCATAAGTTGCATATCAAATTGATATCAATTGCGAATTCCCTGGACACCTGTCGTGTGCTTGATTGTTTACCTTGAAGCCGCTGTTGCTGGGCTGTCGAAAGAAGCGAAACGAGCTGGGCGTATCGATGGTATGCTGCCGGGCAAGTGTGCCATGGCTGCTGACGCTCGACTGGCGAAACCAGGGCAGCGAGATCTTGCGTCGGCTTTTGCGCTGCTGGGGTGCAGCAGCTGCTGCTGCTCCTGTACCTGCTGTCACAGTCGGAAAGGTGAAAGGTGAGCGTGAAAACGGCGCTGCCGAAGCCGAGGCAGCACCATTATTCGTTTGCTTCGGGGATGTGCTGTCATCCTCCTCCAAAGTGCAGAGCGGCGTATTCTGTGCCGAATCAGCGAGCGAGGGCGACGGCGATGGATCACCCACGGCAATTGGTGCGCTGAGCGGCGGCAGCGTTAACGGTGTATTCGGCAGCGAATTAAAGCCGCCGGACTGCTCGCCTTGATCCTCGCCACACTTGAGACGCTCCAGCGTTGTCTTCTTTGGGCCAACATCTGCGGCATCGACGCTGCTCATGCGTTCATTCAAAAATTTCTTGACGCTCTTCATGGTCTCTCTCTCTTAATCGCTCTCACTTTCTGTGTTTTAATTAAACATTTCCATTGCCTTTTGAGTTTATTTTTAAATATTTTTTTTTGCTTTGTGTTTTAATGGGTTTATCAATAAATCTGCGCAGAAATCGATTTGTTTTATTTTTAAACTTGAGCCAAGTTCCTCGAAGCCAAAGCCAAAATCACAAAAAATACGTGAGTGTACGTATGAGTGTATATGAGTGTGTGTGTGTGTGTGTGTGTATGTATGTATACATAAGCAGCTGTCAGTTAGTCGCACATCATACACACAGTTTGGCTGCCTATCAAATCTGACATTGCAATTTGTATCTATTACGAATTGAGTTCTATCGACAGTTGCTCTGCGGCTTCTGCACGATTATCGAATGCTGACATTCAATTAGCACAACGCGGCGTATGAGCAATATTTAGACCACTTTTGATTTTTATTTGCTATTTAAACAAAAAACTCTTGTCAAACAAGTTTGACTATTAAGAGTATAAAAATATGATTTAATAATTAAATACATTTAGCTCTATTTAATTATGTTAATTGCATATTTTGTTTTATCAATTTTTTATTAATTTTTCTTTTATTTTTAACTTTTGTTTGTCATTGAAGTTTATTTGTTTTATATAAGTTCTTTTATTGTTGACAAAATTATTTTTAATGTAAAAATTATATTTTTATTATAATTATTATATAGATATTGTTTTTATCTTATTATTATATATAGATATTTTAATTATATTATTAGTTTATTGTTTTTTAATTCTCCATATTTATTTTAATAATTATGAATCATATTAATAATTATTTTTCTTTATTTATCTCTCAATTAATGAATTTATATAATTCTTTATCAAAAATGTTTCATTTAAATTATTTAATTCTTTAAATTTAATTTGCTGTTAATTTTTCTAATTTTTTATGACGTAAATACCCTATAAATTGTTTATTGCAATTTTATAAATCACTTTCGCATTAATTTTATTGTTCCTATGAATATTTCTTTTTTTTTTTTTCTTCTAAAATTTTTCTAGTTTTGGCAGATAAAAAGTTGCCGCCGCTTTGCACGAGAAATTTATCTTATAATTTTTGTTTTGTTTACATTTATTGTATATGTAAATGTTTGTTATTTTTACACTTTAGCGCCGTCGCTGCCGACGCCGACGGCGACGTCAACTGCAAAGCATTTTTCACAGTTGTGGCAGGTGCGCCATAGCGACCGCCACTTGGCCCCAAACAATCTGAACGTTTGGGCCCAATTGCAATTATGATTCAATAATTTATAAGAACAAGAACAATAGGAACCGTCGATTTTAATGTGTGAAAAATAAATACAAACAAAAAATATATATACAGATTTTTTTTAAATATATGAAAATATAAAATGCGAAGATAAGATAGATCTGACCGATGCCAAAAGCTAATACCCTGTTAAAAATTAGAGAATTTATGATGGTATAAAAAGAATTTGATAGGTTTGCTCAATATTATTTAACTATATTATTATATATGATATTGATTCTCCTTCAGCATTTTAGCATTAATTTTGAAGTGTAGACCTAATACTGGCTCTACATGTGCATAATAATATGAATAGATATAAGAAAGTAATAGAAGAGTGCATTAATAAGCTTAGAAAGAGTCTTAAATGGGATTTGAAACTATTTTTCTTTACAAACAAGAGCTAAAGCTGCACAGATAAACTCAATTTCCTTGGAGCAAAATTAATTTACATTGAAATTGAACAAATTTTGATACCTCAAACAGTTCTATGAGCAAATTCAAATAAATATATATTTCGTTAGGCAATCACTAAGAATCTAAACACATTGTTTACAAGACATTTGCAGTCCAGATAATTTACAGCCAGATAATGTCTAAACCGAAAAACTGAGCAATTGTACACGTAAATTAAACAAAACACTGACAACTTGTGCAAGTCCATCACAAGCAAAGCAAACAATATGCTCCATTTGATATTTGATTAGGGTATACACAATGTGTATATGCATACATATATACTTATGATATATATAAGATTAATATATAGAGAAAATGTAAAACGCTTCCATTGTAGCGAATGCGTGAAAATTGGCATATGTTGGTGGAAATTTGTAGAGGCCATTTTGAAAATGTGAAAAAAATAAGGGAAAGTAATCGAGGCGGCATCGGGTGGGGGCCGTGCAAAACGGCCTGGCAAACAGCTGTACGCTAAGTGGCGGCGGCGTATTCTACATACACAGAGCTGATGAGTTTTTTATTTTAGCTCAATTTTTAGCCACTGGCATTAAAAACTTTGCTACTTTATGGCAGAGACAAAAGGATCCCCCTCTCTCTCTCTCTCTATCACTCTCTGTCTCTTGACATATCCTGTCGTGCTGTGGCTCAGCTGCCACGCCCACAACAATGGGTACTGCTAATACCTTCATTACATTCAACTGCTCAAAGCCAAGTTAATTCAATTTGTGCAAATGAATGCGCACATCACAGCAGAGTGCGGCGCTAAAGGGCAGTCGTGGCAAGGATGCAGGATTAAATATTTCAATGTCCACAAGCAAAAGTGAAAGCAAAAAAAAAAAATAAGAGCGCTGGCAAACTAAAACAATTATAAAAAAATAAATCCGTTCTGATGCTGCCCCTTTATTTTTAGAAGAGAAAAAACTTTGCGCGCTAAATGAGAAAACTATTTTGATTACAGGCACTCAGAGATAACACTAGATAATGGATTAAAAATTAGATTAAACTAACTTTAGATGTTGGATTTAAGTGAAAAAGTAAATTCATGAAGTTATTTAACTTGTTGAAAGTGTGTTTAAGCTTATTATTATTTTAGTATGTTCGTTTCGAGCTGTTAAAATGTTTGTTTAGAAATTATTTAAGTGATTATTTTGTAAATCAAAATTATTGCGTAAATCAAATTTTTCTTCGGCCGTGAAATAATAACTTTTAAACACAGAGAATCTTTTAGTATTCTGTTGTACTTTTTAAACATCTTTCGAAAAACTCTTGAGGAATACAATTTTAGAAATGTTTGACTTATTTTATGTAGGTTTCAGGCATAGAAAATCTTTTTTGAAGCATTTTGATTTTTAATAAAACTCAAATATATAATCTAAGTAATTATATTATAGAACAACGAATGAATACCAACAATATGCTAAAATAAACTCGAATATACAATATATTACACCGTAACTCAAATGTTTTAGTCATACCGAAAACAAGCTATTAAGTTCGTCATCTGGATGTTTTTTACTAAAGTGAAACTATAGAACATTTCAATTAAACTACAATACAATTAGATATATATATAATTACTTTTAACAGCTGTTTTTCTCTGAGTGTATCATTCGGTTTATATAGAAAATATTATTCTTTTCATATATAAATCGCCTTAATCCGCTTTGCATTTAGGCATTTGTTATTGATTCACTTCACTAACAAAATGCATGCAAATCAATATATACATATATAGTATTTTTATAGTATTTAATCATATAGTATTTAGTTTATTCACTTTGTGGAGGAGTTGACCAAACCCATTTCACACACAACATCAAATTTGCAATGCAATGCAATGCAGCTAACAAGAATAATAATTATAATGACCAAAACATGTCGCGCCATGGCAACAACAACAACAACAACAACAGCAAAAACAAAAGCAAACACAATTCTAATGCGCTCGTATTTTAAAATGCAAAAAGCTAAGCGTGCACTTAATTGTATTGCAACAAAACAAACATAATTGCTTTTTGTGCGAATATAAATAGACTACAAGATACCCTGGAATTAAAGCTAACAACTCGAGAAATATTGTTGATTAGACTTTGTCTCGGTTTTCAAATTTTTTGGCATAAGCATCTTAAGGATAACAGAGAGAGAGAAAGAGAGAGAGAGTGAGTGAGGGAAAGAGATATAGTTACAGAGATTGAGCGAATGAAAGCGAAAACACGTACCACCAAAAATATAAAAAAGGAAAAAAAAAAAACAAACAGCTACTCAAGTAGCCAAAGGCGTGAAAAAGGTCAAAGGCAGCGCTAATGGTATGTATGGTATGGGGGGCGTGGCTAGCCCGCAAGGGCTTAAGCAGTAGACACATTATATACACAGTGCAATATGTATGTATTCCATGCGTATTCTTTTACTTCTATATATATGTATAATGTTATATATATACATATTTTTAATATTTAAGATTTTTTCCTTGTTAAATTTAATTATATTTTATTTATTTATATATACAAAAAATATATATAATTTTGTATACATTTTAGTTTTGCGCAATTTCTTCTAGCTACACTTCTATATACCCAAATATACATATATATATACTAAATATATACACACATATTTATTTACATCGCAGACATGCTTTAAATGCCTTTTGTTGACATTATGGCACATTTATTTATAATTATAACAATTCTTCTGCTAAAGGGTATTTCACTATGGCTTTTGGCTTTGGCTTTGGGCACTCGACTGGCATTTGATTTATTTATATATATATATAATATTTACTTATTACGTTTTATTTAATTTTGATAGACAGCTGTCGAATTATTGTTTAGTTTTATATAATTCTTCTTTTTATATAGACACTCGGAAATTGTTTATCTATCAGGCGCGCTTATCAGCTGATTAGAATTTTCAATGCTAAATGTTGTTTCTTTTTTTTTTTCCTTTTCTTTATTATATTTTTCTATCTATTTTATTGGGATTTCCTGCTGGGTTTCCGTTTTAAATTTCACACAGGAATGTCCGTTTGAAGGGAAAAATTTATATATATATAAATTTTGGCAACGATTTTCAGTGACAGTTTGGTTTTTTTCTTTATATATTTAGTTGTAAGCGAGTAACGTTAAGATTGGCTGTAGATGTTATATGGGTTGGGGATGGAGCAACTGCTGCTGCTGCTGCTTCTGCGGCTGCTGCTGCAACGAATACGCCAAGAAGCGTTCGCGGGCGTTTGACCGGGCGCGCATCTGCAGGCAGGCAGGCAGGCAGGCAGTGAAGCTTTAGGAAGAGACAGTGACAGCGACAGCGAAAGCGACGACAAAAAACACACAGACGCGACGATGAACCTATTGGCTTTAACTCTACGAATCAACTGGAGCAGCAGGCAGCGGCCGCTACGCAACGAAGCCGACAGCAATAACAACAACAACAACAACAACAGAGCAGCGCGTGAACCGCCAAAAAAGAAAAGCTTTCAAGTCGAAAGAGAGCGCGTGAGCGAGCTAGAGCGAGAGACACTTGGTCAATTAGCGCGCTAGCTACCTGCCATACGCTGCGTATTCGTAATGTACGTCAAGCAAAAGCTCTACTCACTCTCTCTCTCTCTCTCCCACTCTCAGACACTGGTTTTATTGCTGTTATCTATGAGCGACATAAAAGCTATACAAAAATCTCGCAGAAGCACTGCCAAAAATGACAATAACGGTTAGAAGAGGATCTCATCTGCAAGAGCAAATGGGGCGAAGATATTGCCAAATATTTTATTTATTTTCCAATTTAGCAATTTATTTTATGATTTCATTTGGAGCCAAAAATCTGAGCGGAAATTGCATTAACTATGAAGGAATGTCGCATAGAATGTCCCATAGAAGACTTTCATATATAATTCAAGGGACCTACATATATATACACATACACTCACACACACACATGCACCCACGCACAAGCAAAAATCTCATAAAATCCTGCGATGAATTTTAAACATATTGTAGACAAACCGAAAAACTAGTTCAGCGGCAGCCAATGGAATGCTAGCAGGAGCTGCCGCAGCAGCAGCAGCAGCAGCATCCTTAACAATAAAGCACATAACGGTGAAGAGCGAAACGTTTGAAGAGAGCGCCAGCTGGAGAGAGAGTGAGCGCGCGCTTTTGTGAATGGCATACACGCTTTTCATGTGAGGTAGGACCACGGGCAGCAAAAAAGCTTTCCTTGCAAAACAAAACGAAAGCTTTCAACTGCTTTACAACGCGCGCAACTGTCAAGTTGTTAAGGTTTTGTATAAGTAGAAAACTGTTAAGCTGTAAACGTTCTGTATAAGAGCTACTGTTAAATGTAGCAGTCACTTCTGCTGTTAGCAAAGTGTTAACAAGTAAAGTGGCAGAACTAACAGAAAGTTAACAGAAAGTTTTGGCAATATCAAAAATAAGTGAAATGTAAATAAAAATTTACCATATCCTAAAAGTGTTACATTTAAAGAACTGTTAAAAATATATTTGCCAAATATATTTTATCTTTATGATAGTAATATATATATTTTTTTAAACGAGATATTCCAACGTTAAGACTGTACTGAGAGTAAAACTGTTAAAAAGGTGCTGGGTATATAGAGAAGACAAATAACAGAGGAAAGACTTGCTCATAACAATCCCTAATAGTAAGCTGTATACTTACATAAATAACTGTTATGGTAACAGAGCTGTAAAACTGTCAATGAACAACTGTTAATCGACAGCTGTCACACTTTAAGCGCTAGTTGATAGCTAGCGTTAGTTAACAGACGAGCTGTTAAAAGGTTATTATAAATTTAGCACTTACCTTATTATCACTATCTGTAGTATTGCCCGATCCGAAGCTGGCCAAGGAGCAGCGATCGTGATCATTTTCAGTGAGCGGCTCATCCAGATCACGCGAAGATCGCTGCGAGGAGCCCGAGTGCTTGGCGGGCGACTTTGGCAACGTAAGCGAGGTGCCCGAGAAGCAAGTTTCCTGCATGACCTCACGCAGTTTCTTGACCCAGATCTGAAAGATGAAGAAATATGAAAATGAGTAAAGTATTTAAAGTATTTAAGTCATATCCCATTACCTGTTTGGTTTCCAGGCTGTTCGCCTTGAGCACAATGCGACAATCGGACAACATGGGCGAACGTCCTGTCCACACAGCAAACTTCGTCTCATCGCCTTCGATGTGCTCCGTAATGCCCATATCTGTGGTCATCAATTTGCTCTTGAATTGATATTTAACCACATTCGACTCTTTGACTTCCTTGGCGAACAGTAAATACAGCTCGAAGAGGAACACACGACGCTCGCGTCCTTTGCGGATTATTTGCTTTGTGTCCCATGCCTGGAACGCATCCTGCAGCACTACCTCGCCCAGCTTGTCCACCGAGACATCACAGTTCTCAAGCAGGGACAGATGCATGGCATCATTGGCCTTTTTCGGCACATTCAACATGACCTCCAGGCCTTCCTTGATCTCGCCGTGGCTGCCCTCGCAGCACGACAATAGATCCTTGAGCAGCAATTGATATTTGGTAATACGTTGCACGGGCTTAATGAGATATGCGGGCAACGGATGCTCCACTTCGAGGCGTCGTTGCAGCTCCTCGAAATAGTTGCCCGCATGCTGGACGAGCAGGTTGTTCGATATCGGCTTATTCTTGCAGTAATGCACATACATATCGAACTTAACGGCCCAGGTGACAAAGCAATGGCCCACATCCTCCGGCATCGTCTCATACTTCTCCAGCTCCTTCAAGAAGATCTTCTGATGGAAATGATGCAATTCCCGTATGTTGCCGAAGATGATATCCTCCTGGCCAACCAGAGCGGCTGGTACATTTCGTCCACTGCGAAACTCCTCGAGGAAACATTTGATGCAGGTGGCCAAGTCGTTGACGTAGGCTCGTTCCGTTTGCATTAGCTCCGCCATGATGAACTCTTTTCGGCGCGCCGATTTGCGTTTCTCCTCGTTGATCTCCTTGCTGATCGCCGAGCTAGCTGAGGTGGTTAGCTTCGCTTCCAGCGTCGGATCGGAGTGTCGATCGGTGCTGCCGGATGCGCTGCTAATCGAACTATTCGCATCCGATTCGGGCTGCAGCAGCTGCTGCTGTGACATGCCCAGCGATTTCTCCAGCTGCTCACAGTAGCTGTCCATGCGATTGCTGAAGTCCTTGTAGCGCTGATCCACCGAGGCGACCCATTGCTTAATTGAACTGGCGTGCGCATGTCCCTTCTCCACCAGACTATCAGCCAGCTGGATGAGCAACTTAACCCGCTCCCTCGTCTCCTTGGCCGTGCTGCGAAATTCGTTGTGCTCCTTGAGTAGTCCCTCCGTCTCCTCCCTGGTTATGCCCACCAGATTCGTGCGCGACGATAGATAACCCTCGCCGGTGTTGTGTATCCATTCGATGGCCTGTTTGGCGCTCCTTTCGAAGAGCACAAACTGTTGGCATTGATCGAGCGACTTCTTGCGGAGCGTCCAAAAGTCGAGCACCTGATTCTCCTGGGTGAGCAATTTGTCCAGTTTACTCTTCACATGCGCCTCGCAATTGCCCTGGGTATATTGATAGTATTGTTGCGAACGATTCGCATATTTGAGAAAGGTTTCCGCCGTACGACGAGCCAGTGTGCAGGCCTTTAGGAATGCCTCCTTCTGCTCCTGATGCTTCGAGATTAACTGCACTATCGTTTGGGCCTTATCACTGCTGCCGCCGCCCCCACACCAATCGTCCTCCCTGCGGTATTCACGCTCCAGGCTGTCCAGCACCGAGCACACCTGCTCGGCGGTTTTATAGAAATTTATGGAGGCTGTCACCAGCTTGTGACGCTCCTCGGCATAGGTCACCAGCTGTTGCCATTTTTTGGTTACATCGTCGCTTATTTCGCGTATGGACTTCGGATCGTAGTGATTCGCATTGATCAACGCATCTGCGCGGTATCTCACCTGCACGGCTGACGTGTGCGTCTTCTCAATGGCAATCTAGAAGAGGGAGATTTCGATTAATAACATACAAAACATAACATTTCCACAACTGTTAAGCTAATTTTAGGAAATTTTGATATAACAGATATTTAAAATTGTATAAGGTGCTATGTTAAACTTAACATCATTAACATAACAGCATTTAGATAACAATGTTCACAGCTCCTGACATTTTATCAAATGGTCTAACAAAGAAAAATTAAAAAAAAAAATTATATCAAAAGACCTGTCAAATATGAATAATCGACATTAACATTAACATCGTAACATTACATTAAGTTTTTAAAAGTTCTCAATCTGTTTGACTACATAACATTATATATTGTAGTTAACATAAGACCTTATCTTATAAGGCATTCATATTGTCTCTAAGCTATTCACCTTATGTTAACTATAATATGTTAAACTAATCTCTATTATCTTTACCTGAAACTGTTCGTGTTCCTTGCGCAACTGTTCCGCCTCTTGCAGACTGTTGGGTGTTAGAAAGTTAGCCGTGAGCATTGCCTCGCCATTGCGTATCCAGGAGATGACCTGATTGGCATCGTTCTGGAACTGACATAGCTGAACAGCCTGCTCCAGCTTGGCACGCTTTGCCTCCGACAGCTCCTCCAAGTCAATCTCACGTTCACGTAAAAAGTCCAACAAATATTCGATGCGTGCCTGCGCCGTGTGTGTGGCATCTGCCATGGATATGAAGCCTGCATTCTCGAAGAGCTGCAACAGATCCTGGCCCTGTTGCAGCACCTCGTACGTTGTGTTCTGTATATCGGTTACGGATTCGTTGTGCATGCGTATTAGCTGCTCGGCTTTCTGGTAGTCACGCGAGAGATCTGCATGCTGCAGCTCCTCGGACCACATCTCCAGCTGCGAGGACAGCTCCATGGCATCGCGTTCGAAGTAACGCAAACGGAGAATGAGATCAGCACGAAATTTGCGCGCTGACCACAACTCCTCGACCTCGATCTTTTGTTTGCTCAGCTTCTCAAGCGTCGCTTCGAGCGCGGCCAGCGAGCCCGTATTGTCCACATATTCGAGTGCGCGCATCTCCTGCAGCAAAGCCTCGCCCTGAGCAATCAGCGTCATGCAGGTGTTCACCGTGCTGTCCTGCTGATCTCTGTATTGTTGCAGCAGACGCTCAATGCCCTCGAGGTTCTCCTGCGAGAGACGCGTCTCGTCTGTGCTCACGTCCGTGCGCAACGACTCAATCCAGGCTGTCACCTCTTTCTCATGCGTATAGAATATGACAGCCATTTCCAATCGGCGACGTCGCTGCTCCACACGCTCGGCAAAGCTCGCCACCTGCAGCTCCAGCTCGTGAGCCACGGAGTAAATCTCATTGGGATCGGCCTCGCCACTGCGTGCCAGCTCTTCCGCCGCCGAGAGCAACTTCTCTGCATTGCTGTACGTATTCTGTGCCACATTCTCGAAATGCTCGTGAGATTTCTGATAGACGCGCGCCTTTTGCAGATTGCGGCCAATGCCCGTATTCTTGCGTAGAAAGACTTCGCCATGATTCTTCAGCCAGTCGAGCACTTGCTTGACATCCTCCTGGAAAAGACGTAGCGCCAGGGTCTGATGCAAACGAATCTTCTCCTGATGCCACTTCGCTTCCAGCGTGCGATGATGTCCTAATATTTGGTGTATAACAGCGAGCACATGACTGGCGCCTTCGCTATAATCAGCTGCAGGATCTGGTCGCTCATATTTGTTATAGCCACTGCCTCCGCTATTGCCGCTGCTATTCTTGCGATGATCCGGCACCCCAGGTGGCGGCGGTTGATTGCAAACGTGCACTAGATGATCCAGCTGATAGAGCAGCTTCTTGCTGGTCGAGTGCACCTCCGTGTAGGCCTGGCACATGGCCTCGTATAAGGACTGATGTGTCCTTATGGCTGTTTCGAGACTTTGTATATCTGAGGGCAACGGCTGCGACGCTTGGCAAGCGGCTGCCCAGCTGGCCACGCTATTGCAATACTGCTCGGCCTTGTGATGGAAGAGCACGCTCAGCTGCAGCACAGCTGTGCGCTCATCCAGCCCAGCTCCGAAATCCTTCCATGTGCGATCGAGCCGTTGGGCCAAAGTCTTGATGTGCTGCGCTGCATAATGTTGGCTCTCAATGAGACGCGCTGCCACGGCCAATATGCGATCGATATTCACATTGACGTTCATCGAGGCAACGGCGAATTTTTGATGCTCATCCTGCAGTAGCTTGGCGCCCGAGTAATTGTGTCCGATCTCCACGTAGCTCATTTGGAACACATCACGATTGTGTAGGATCCAATCGAACATCTTCTCGCAGTCCTGTTCGAAGAGGCGCCACTGAAAGCATTGATCGAGTTTGACTTTTTTGTGCTGCCAGAGCATGAGCAAGCGTTCCTGACCCGAGTGGATGAGGTCGATTTGTCGAAGCGCCTTATTAATAGCCGCCGACATATCCGGATTATTGTGGCTAGCGACGCGTGCAGCCTGCTGCTGTTGCTGCTGCTGTTGGCCAGCGCAGGAGGTGCCCGAGTCGGAGCAGTCCGACGTAGAGGCGCACTGCAAAAGATTTAAGATTCAATTAATATATATACACTATATATATATTCAGCTCTTAGCTCACTTGACCCGCTGTGCCTGCATTCGCAGCGGCTGCCATATTGATCTTTGTCAGCAGCTTTTTGCCCTGCATATCCAAATCCTCAATAGGCAGCTTGGTGATCTTCTTGCGCATCTCGTTGTGATGATCGATGGCCAAGCGCGCCAAACTCACATCTTCGGCAAAGTCGTTGCGATGCAAATCCTCTTGCAAATCATCGATGCGATCAGCCATATCGCCAGCTTGCCAAAAGAAATCCTCTATGGCCAAGCGAGCATCGGTCCACTGCTGATGATCGTACACCTGTTGGCCATCGAAGTCGGATGTTAGCTGATGCGATTCGGCAATCTTGTTGAGTGCCTCGATCGATATCGTTTGCGTTTCAAATTTGTATTTGTTGGAACTGATCGAGGCGCGTTGCTTCTGCCAGAAATTGTCCGGCTTGATGATCACCACGTTGTGAATGTTGGCGCTGAAATGCTCTTGGAGCACCTTCAATATTGTCTTCACATTCGTCGAACAGTTGCCATTGCCACGCATATCTATAATGACTGTAAAGCCGAGATTCTTGGCCGCATCGCTGCAAGTGAAAGGTGACCATTAATATAACGTTGAACGTGATCGTGAGAGGGAGAGAGAGAGATAGAGGAACATAGAGAAAGAGGCAGATACAGGCAGCGCGCGCCAGCAAAGTGTACGTGAGTGAGAGTGTTGTTGTTCTTATGCTCTTTTTGAGAGAGTATATTCAATTTTAAATGAAACTAGTTACGTTTTATATAAAATTAAAGATCATTAACGATCCTCAGATTAAAAAATAACCAAAAAAGAAAACTAACAGAATTTTTTTTCGTGCAGGATAAGAATTGAAAAAAAGAATTGAAAATGTTTGTTATTTTATTACTATTAACAAACGATCCTCACCATAATCGAAATACATATTGTTCAGAAAACTGTCTATCTTCGTCAAATATACTTGATCTATCTGTCTATATACTAATCTATAAGTCTATCTATCTGTGGAACTGTCTATATATATTGTATTCATTTTAAAGGCATCTTGTTTTTAATTGATAGATCAGAGAGATCAGCACCTTCGAATGAGTTAAATATCCTGTGAAATGAAGAGTATTCTATTTATCAATATACATGCTCTATCTAAAAAGGTAAAATTTAAATTAAATATTATCCATTTATATATTTTACGCATTCCCCTAAATGGATCGCTCGATAGTTCAATACAGCGCCCACTCTCAGCTTAGCGTATACAAACTTCGATTGTATCCAAACAAAACAAAAACCTAACTGTTCTTTCGTATTTTAGTAGTTCGATTTGGTTAGATTCTCCGTTTGGTTCGTTGCTCTGTTTACGTCTTTTGCATAAATTATGACTGTTTCACTGGAAGAGCCGAGCACAATTTCTATATCGCTTTGACACCAATTTCAGCTAATAATTTCCTAAAGACCCTCCACACCCGTTTAAGAGTTTTGCATTGTGTCGTTCGTGCTTTGATTTGCATTCTATTTGAATTTTAATCGCACCATTAACCATAAATATTTATATTTTATTTATATATCTCATATTCTCTCTCTCTCTCTCTCTCTCTCTCTTCCTCTCTTTGTTCGTCTTCCTCTATTTCTATTGCTTATGTCTTCTTCACGCTTTTTAACAATGTCATTTTAGCCGCTAAATCTTAGCTGGTTTTTCTTTCAACCTGGGATTCTCATGTGGTTTCTGCGAACGCATTTCTAGGGGTTTACCCTTTAGAATCGACAAAACTAAAGGGGAATTGAAGCAAAATACGCTTCCAGCTCTACACTGCTCAAGAGAAAGGCATAATTGTGGAAATCTTAATTGAAAAATTGCTCAAGTTGATTGATTGATTGAATTAGGGGAAATTAGGCAAACTAAATAACTTGCTTTAGATCCGGTATTCATTTTCATTAGTCATTTATTTATATATGTATAGATTCTTTAATTGGTTCAATCTCAAAGTTATCTGTTGATCTTTATATGGAAATAAATATGCATATTGATTGATTGATTGGAGAACTATACATGTTAGAAACAGCATCTAGAATTAGTTAAGTTTGGATTATATTTTTTACAACTATATATGAGTCAGTATATGTAAGAAACTATTTTGGCGGATTGATCAATTAATAAATTTTACCACAAAAAAAAAAAAAAACGAAACGGTGAACAAAATTAGATTGCTTTTCATAGACGCTGGTCAAAAAAATTACTCTAATTAAATTTTCTCTAAATGGGAGTATATATATCAGCTTTACAATGCTAGATTACCTGTGATTGATGACCAAACCACAGCTTAGGTAGTACTTAAGTCAGTCATACCCACAGTCTAACTATAAATCGAAATTCTAATCCGCACTTAATAGAAAGCCCTTACCTTGGGCAAGTTTTTGTGTTTTATAATAAGTTTCTATAGATTTTTCTTTCTCTGTATTCTTTAGATTTTTGTATTCACATTGCAGTCACAAAGCAGACTTTGTGTGTGTTCTTGAATGACTAATAACAAAAAAAAAAAAAAAAAAAAAAAAAAAAACTGGGTGCACGACATATTTATGGGCGGAGAGGCAAATGTTTAAAGAATTCGTTCTCTCATTTGTTTATCAACAGCTGAAATCGGGGAAACAAGACGCCCCGAATCGACTCGAATGCCATAAAAAAATTCGTGTTTCTTCTCAAATGTCGCCCGTAGGAAAAGTCCAAAGACAAGAAAAAGCGAAATGCGAACTAATCAAAAATCGTTTATTTAACCCATAAATCGTTTGGAAATTAAACAAGGGATTCACAAATGGCATCAAAACGAAATGAAGCGCCTAAGGAAGTTGGCCTCGAACGTGTCTAAAATATTGAACGTCCATTGTTGTTGTTGCATATCTTAGTATTGTTGTTGTCGTTGTTGTTGTTGTTGTTGTTGTGGGAGTGAGTTAAACAACAAATTTGCATTGACGCGCGACGCAGCTGCCCAAATGAGCGCAAAAGACAAAGCGAACCCCAGCGAAGGAGAAGAAATAAACAAAAATGTTTCGCATGAAAACAAAATAAATAAGAACGACACAACAACAAAAAGAAACAAAACAAACCAAAACAAAATAAAACAAAGTTATAAACTGAAAGAAAATAACAACAGAAGAGATTTCGATTGTGATTGATTAACTAGTTGATACCCTGTTATTAACTGAGTATCCACAAAATGTTTATTCATAAGTAGAAATATTTTAATAGGATTTCATAATATCTCATATGATACAATGATAGGATAATACTACGATATGATCCATATACATAATACATAAGAACTGTTGAAATTAATTACATAAAAATTGCGAATTAAGCGAAATAATGCATATCGATATACATATATCGATTTGAAATAAATGAATGCATCTCTTAGAAATTTATTGTTCGAGTTTTACGATTATTTTGTTTGCATTTTATGACAGTTTTAATATGTTACTTGTTACATATATTTGTAAACATAATAAAAGTATCGATATTTATCGAATTATAGAGAATAACAATATAATACATTTAGATAGAATAGAATATACATATATTGCCATTCTCTAGAATTCGATAAATATCGATATTTTTACAATGCAGTACAGACTGCCGTTTTTATGATCTTCTATAAAATATTCAAAGTAATGAGCTTACGAAACGACATTTATAAGGCTAATAGGCCAGAAACTTAAAAAACATTTATACTACTTCAATACACCCCATTTTAAACACCTCGAATAAGTACGGGGCATACAAAACATAAGAAGCGATAAAGCGAACATTTGGGCAAACGGCCAAGCAGGGAAGACGCAGAACAGAAAGAAAGAAATAGGGAGCAAAAGAGAAAAAGAGAGAGGAAGAGGAAGAAAGAGAGAGAAGCACAACGCTGAATGGCAGCGCAGCGATAAGACAAACACGCCGTGTCGTCAGCATACTTGGTATATATACTAACAAATATATATGCGCCCGTTATATGTATGTATGTATGTATGTATGTTTCTATAGCCGCACCAAAACAAATGATTGCGCGCGCTTATCAGTCAAAGTTGAGGCGTCAGCAGTTGAGATTTCTAGCTCGAATGCTCGTTTATATGTGGGCCAAAGAGATAGCGCTTACTAATTGGAGGTGGGGGCCAACCCATCAACAGTCACCAATAGGTGGCGCTGATAACAAAGTGCAGAGCATGGGAAAATGGGCAGACAACTAAAATAACAGCAACAACAACAACAACAACAACAATAAGCAGAGTTGACTGTGATTCATTAGCGTCATTTTCTTTTCTTTTTTTCGGGTCTTCGCCGCTTTTCACTGCTCAACGAAAATCTTGTGAAAATAGCCCACGAATTTTCCAACGAATAAGCCAAAAGATATATATACATATATATACATATGGGCATTTCTCCAGAAAGGTCAACCACAGCCAAAAAATTCAAAGTCAATGAATGCATGTTCAGATAACATTTTTTTATAAGTAATCGATTAAATTTAACTAAAATAAACTAATTTTACATTTATTCATAACACATCTCGAAATATTGACACACAAAGCCGAACAAGTGCCAAAGTTCTGTTTTGAGCATTTCTGTTGCACATTTTGTTTTTATTACTGTGCTTAATGAGAGACGCTATGCAATGAAATATGCTATTTCAAATCTTCGTTTATGCTTAAAGAGTAAAAAAAAAAATATAAAAGGTACGATGCAATTGACTATACGGTAAATTTTTTCGTCTGTTTCACCGTATATTTCGATGTCACGTTCGACCTCGAAAAATAGGTTTTGTTATCAGTAAGTCAAATGTATTTGCGCAACTAGCATCAAAATTTAGTAGAAAACAGAGTTTTGCATTGCAAATTTATTAAAAAAAATTTCACACGAAAATATTAAGCTATTTGGTCATAGTGTGTTATTTAAAGTGCGTAGCTTTCGACACCGTAAAAAGGTAAATACAAAATTTTAATAAACCGAAGTGAATTTTAAATCTAGGTTGGAAAAATTGAAATTTTGAACATATTTTATGATTGTAGATAAGTACAAAAAAACAGATTTTCTTTTTTGTTTTACTTATTTCAGATGAATATATCTATTTTTTTTCTCTATTGAATATATTTTGTCACTTTTTTTAAAAAAATTAATAAAATGAATATATTGAAATTCATTTCTAATGCTTTTATTCATGTACAATTACTAAAAAATTAAAAAAAAAAAAAAAACGTATGGTGGAAAAAATGTCACATTCGACACGTCACCTTCGACCCTGATTAAAACTAAAAAATAAAAAAAACTACTCAATATTTTTGAATCAAATAAAATGCTTTGTAAAGATGTGCCGATTTCTAATCATTTAAAATTATTCGTAATAAATTGTCACTTAAGGTTTCGCTAAAATCTCAGGTTGAACTCTTCATTTAAAAAGCGACTTACGTTTTTTGTAGCTTGCGAACCTCTTGGTTTTTTGTGATTATCTTGAAAACTAACAATTGCCTAAAATTTAGATTTAGCACCAATTAAAGAGCTAATCAAGAGCTAAAAGATTCACTATTCGTCAGAATAAAAAAATGTTTTGGTATTCGATTTTTATAAACTCAAATACGTACGAATGTCACATTCGCCACTAGAGAATTGCCCATATATATATATATAAACTACTGTCTGTCGCAATTTTCATTGAGAGATGCTCAACGAAATTTTTATGACTTGTTTTTCGGGTTTTTAAGATCAATCAAGAAGATCGTTCCTGAGAATCATTTCTGTCTAGCTGTTGTTGAGTGTTTTATGGCAAATTATACGCGACTTCAACTATTGTATTGTACTCTATATACCCTGTAATGCACACATATAGCTTATATAGGGTATAGGCTGTTTACATCCTATATCATCTATGTATGAAGTGAGAGTTCTTAAAATATATCAATAATAATCAATTTTCCTATCTATGCTAACTACAGGGTATATCTTAGTCGACTTATGTCAACTAAAAGCACTTTGTATATTGTAATTTACTGTATTAGGTTCGCGCTCTCAATAACATGCTTTGTTCTATGGCCTAATAAAAACCAAGTACAGTGAACACTCACTAAATAGAACAAATTATGTGTAAATAAATTTAGAAATATTTCAATATACTCTATATATTTATTTGATCTTATTTATATTTAAAAACAAGTTTTTTGCTTCCCTTAGCGAGTTATCACTGTATTTCTCAGTCATCTATTCATATTTGTTGCTCCCCTTTAATATTTACTCTAAGCTCTGTTTATAATCAAATCGAATTGGAAGACAATAAAGTTCTTTATGATTCTACGCTCCGTATGCGAATCGATTTCAAGTATAAATTTTTAGCTTTATTCAAATGCAAACAAAAAAAATGTACAAAATTAAGAAGAAATATTCGCATTCCACCTTTCATTTCGTTTGCTTTGCGCTGTTTCGCTTTTTCTTAACTGCTCCGAGCACTTTGACTCTTGGCCGCTTTAATTCGCCAGAAAGAAACAACAAACAACAGCAACAACACCGACAGTAACAACAACATTAACAGCAAGAGCAACAACATTAACAGCCATTTAACAGAGCTTTCGACTCACGCCGCATTCTTTTGGCAAACGAGCATCGCGAAATGCCGGTTTACGCGTTTTGCTTTTGTTATGTATTTTCTCTATTGCTTTCTTTGTCGCACAGATTTATGCAATTTGCCAAGTTGCGAGCGAAAAGAGTAGAAAATGAAAAAGAAGAAGCGTAGCATGTCTGCTTCTGCCTCACACTCACACACATACGCAGAGAGCTGCATTCAATGTCAGCCTAGGCTGCAAGAACAACACCAACAACAATGTGCGTGCTGTTTGCCATTGTCGACAGCGACTGCGACAGCGACAGCGACAGCGGCTGCTTGATGATTCATAAAACATGCAAGAACTGGAAAATCAAGTGGAATGCATGCAGCTGCAGCTGCGCGGGTGAGGCGACAGCCAAAAACCGCAAACGAAGCGTAGCGCAGCGCAGCGCAACCGTCAGCTGACACAATGGCCGCTCATTGTGAATGCTGGCAGCGTGTGCGAGTGCAAAGGAACCAGCAAAACATTTTGCAACAATAAGTAAATAGAAGCAAAGTATCGATGGCAGTTATGCAGTATCGATTGTTTACACTTTACTCACCTGGGTATGCTAATCAAGTAGATAAGCAGGCGACGCAAATCCTCCGGTTTGAGGCGATCCCGGCGCGGTGTTGCCGGAAAGCAT
Organism: Drosophila meridionalis; assembly: GCA_035045145.1. Classification (NCBI taxonomy): domain Eukaryota; kingdom Metazoa; phylum Arthropoda; class Insecta; order Diptera; family Drosophilidae; genus Drosophila; species Drosophila meridionalis. The sequence continues at coordinate 18,838,339 of JAWNPG010000040.1, forward strand.
AATAATGGTCCGCCACGCCTATCGCGCCCGCCAGTGAGAAATACAACGCGCTCCTGCAGCAGCGTTAACAGATCGCGGGCACGTTGACCATCCATGTTGTATGTATGTGTGTGTGTGTGTGTGTGTGTGTGTGTGTGTGTGTGTGTGTGTGTGTGTGTGTGTGTGTGTGTGTGTGTGTGTGTGTGTGTGTGTGTGTGTGTGTGTGTGTGTGTGTGTGTGTGTGTGTGTGAGCAGCTGTTTTAATAGTCTTTAACTATTGTGGGGGCAGCGCAGCATAACGGACTCGCCTTCAATTTCACTTAATTTGAAATATTTATTATTTGAGTTGTTGTTGTTGCACTTTTGCTTGCTTTGAAGGCTTTCATTGATTTTTGCGAATTTCTCGCTGCCATTTTTTCATGGTCAACGCAGCAGCAGCGGCACTATATATATGTATATACACATCCATGTGTTAGTATATGTTTATGTGTGTGTGTGTGTGTGTGGGTGGGTTTGTTTAGAAAGAAAAAAAAAACGGACAAATAAGCCAAATATATACAAATGGTCACACTCAACATGAAGCATATTAATTACATTTTAGGCAAATTTTTTATCATATGGGCAACCCCAACACGCACGCACACACAGACAGATAGGGAGACACACGCACACACAGACAGAGAGGGACACAAGCACACATATGACACGAAACACCCCCTCCGAATAGCGGTTAAATGTTAAATGTCATAAATCAACTCTATGCCGTGTCACGCAATGGCCGCATAAAACATAAACGCGGAAATACATGCATACATACACACACGTAAACATACACATACACATGCACATGTACAAATATGTATATATTCTTATTCTTATTTTTAAAACACACGCGTGGGCGAGGGGGACGCAGAGGAGATATGTTTTTCTTTTTTGCAGCTGCACAGCGCGCGCGTTTAATAATTTTTAATTGCCATTTTTACAATATGGGGCTTTAGTTTTATGAACTCCATCAACAATCACATCATCCGCCTTCGACGCACATCTTTTCACAGTTGCGTTTCGTTTCGTTTCGTTTGAGATGTTGTCTGCGTCTTGTCTCGCCTCCTCTCGCTAACTATCTCGCTCTCTCTCTCCCTCTCTCCACCTTCTGCTACTGTTACTTCTCCATCTCCTTCTTCTTCTTCTTCTTCTGCTTCTTCACCCAACATTAAAAACGCTTCTGGGATACAAATTGATTTTTTTCACTCGTTTGCGTTTGTTCTGACTGCACATATGCACATTACCATTAGACGCGCGTTTGCATTGTTTCATTTTCGGCGACACTGCAATAATTCACATCATTTCTATTTACACTAGGTCGTTTTTTGTTTAAACAAATTTGCGGAGCAACAAAAATTTTCGCGAAATTTATGCGCTTCGTTCGCTTTGTTGTTGCACACTATGTAAAATCGCTTGCTCTGTTAACTCATAATGGCAATGTAAGACCAAAAAAGAGTGACCAGCCACGAGTAGTCCGAGAAATACCTAGAGCATACATAAAGTATGCTGCTAGTATTTTATTGTGCTGAGAATGCCAATTAGAAAATGTAAATCAGCTGTTGTTGTTTGTACTGCAGGAAAGATAGTAATTACTTTAATTAAGAATAAAAATAACGTTTAAGTTTTGTCCAAACAGGTATTTTATATGAAGCAGTCAGTTGCACCATTGTCAGCAAACTGACACCGTAACAATGTGGATAATCAAATTATGCGGCCTCCATGAGGTTGCCAGTTCGTTTAAGTTAGTCATGTGCAATTTTCAACATGCTGGCAGCACTGAGAGCACAATAAGGCTGCCAGTACTTTTAGCAAATCAGCTGCTGTTTTCAGCAAGCTGGCAACACTGCAAACATAATTGCAATAAGAATTTTATAATAATCCTTCCGAAATTCCACAATTTGTAAAAATTCTGCGTAAAATCAAAGTTGCATTGCATCTGAAGAAGCGCCGATCCAAGCACAAGCCAGCAGAGCAACAGGCCCAGGCACAGGCACAGTCACAGCAGCCCCAACACCGCCACCATCGCTGTAACCAAGACGACGACGGCGACGGCGACGCCAGCTGCAGCCAGATGGAAAGCAATTTGAATCGAATGATAAACCAAACGCTGCGTCATCCGCTCAGCGGGCAGCTAAGTAAATATACAAATGTGATGAAGGGTAAGGAAATGAACAACCAAAACATACATAAATTTAAACAGTTGATCTCCGACAGGCTGGCAATTCCGTTGGTTTACGGTGGACGCCAAGACTGGGTACTTGAGCTACTATTTGTGCGACTCGTCAGCTGTGGGCGATGATATTGCGCCCTCACCCCATGTGCTGGCCAATACACCGCGCGGCCAGGTGCAGCTAGCCGGCGCCGTGGTCTATCCCAGCGACGAGGATTCGCGCACCTTTTCCATAGCCTGTGCCTCGGGCGACACGGTGAAGCTGCGCGCAAGCGATGCGCGTGCCCGCCAGGAATGGGTCGATGGACTGCGCGCCGTCGTCGAGAGCCATACACAGGCCATGGACATTAGCAACTCATCGCCCTTGCCGGCGCGCGAACTGCTGGCCGCTTCGGATGCATTAGTCGCCGCTCGACAAGCTCTATTCCTCACCGAACAGTGGTAAACTAAGCTCCAGCAACTGCTCTATAATGATCTCATTCATATGTTCTCTCTAGCAACGCCTCTTTGGCACGCGCCATTGAGAACATTGACTGTGCTTCCTTCTCGCCCACGGATCCGGATCTATTGCTGCTGAAGGCCATCTCCACGGCCAGCACACAGTGTCTGCATCAATGCCTTGGCCTGCTGCAGCGTCACCAGGAGATCAATCAGCCCCAGCTCGAGGAGGTGACGCCGCCGAGCATTAGTCTGGCACTGCAATAGCAGCTCTAAGCTCAATTCTCTTTCTATTATTATCAAAGCAATACAAATAAATACTGTAAATACTAAATAAATACCAAATGATTATATATGAACTTTCAATTGATTTAGATGGATGAAACAAAGAGATGTGACTGTATATAACTAGTAAGAGTGCTCTAGTCGAGACTGCTCGACTAGGGGTGCCCTGTTTTTCAGAACCATCGATAGTGGCTATAGTGCTAGACGGCACTATCGATAGTGGCGATAGTACTAGACGGCACTATCGATAGTGACGTCGATAGTGTAGCCCGACAAACAAATTTATTGTATTTTCACCAAGTATAAGAAATTTATGGTTTATTTCAGCCAAAAGTTTAGATTAAGAAATAAAATAATGGTTCTTGAAGGCGTGTTCTCCTCTCCGAAATTATTTGCAGAAAAGGCTTTTAATATTAGGAAAGTCAGTTTGATTCGGCTCATTTTAGATATTATCAAATATTTATGTATAATACATTAAACATACCCATTTTAAAGCGATCCATGTGTCTTAAATTGTTTATGTAGAACAAGAGCGGGAAAAATTTGTTTAGCAATATGAGAGACTCCCACTATCGACAACACAATCGATAGTGGATGGGCCACTATCGAATGAGTGTGATACTATCGATTGAGTCACAATAGTGCCGAAACATCGATAGTGCCATCGATAGTGTCATCGATATTTCTCCAGCTCAGAGCCTGAGTCCTGTGAAGCGAATGGGGCGTGACATCCAAAATCTAAAGATTACGTAATCTCCGTATACATTACACGAAACTTCACTATGTACATAGCTTTTTCTTATGTTTTCTAGTTTATGTATACAAATTATATATCTAACTATAAATTACTAAAAAAAAAACAGCTATATTTAAACAACTAAGAGTAAGAGTAAGAGTAAGAGTAAGAGTAAGAGTAAGAGTAAGAGTAAGAGTAAGAGTAAGAGTAAGAGTAAGAGTAAGAGTCGAGGTGCTAGTCGGGCTTGGCTGCCTAAAAAATAGTCTTAAGGGAATGCTAAAATCCTTGATATTTGTACATAATTAATAATATTCCAAATTTAAATATATTCTATTTACATTAAATAAACATTAAATGTATAACTTTTACATTTTCGCTTAACATACTTAACTAGTTTAATACTTACCAGCAGACAGAAGAAGAAGAGGAGAAGCACCGCGCTGCACTGGACGTCTGACCACCAAGCGATGAAGAATGCGACTGAAGCTGCGCTGCAGCAGGCTTGCCTTTATATAGGGCAGCGAGAGCTCCACTCAATTCAAGCTCAACTCTTGAGCCTCTTTCTGAGTCAATCCTCACCCCCGATCATTGGGCGACCAATCAGAGCACGTTCTGCTGCTGCTGCTGCTGCAAGAAGCAGCTCCTCTGATCTTCAGCTGCCTTTATATAGGGCAGCGAGACTACCCCTCGAAGTCGAGCTCAACTGTTAAGCCTCTGTCTGAGCGTAAGCTAAACTCTCTATCAGTTAGCGACCAATCGGAGCACTTTCTGCTGCTGATCTTCAGCTGCCCTTATATAGGACAACAAGAGTCGAAGTCGAGCTCAACTGTTAAGCCTCTCTCTGAGTTAGCGTAAGCTAAACTGAGCTGTATAACTATAACTACATATATCTTCATATATTCCCTAGTATTTACCATGTTTTGCTTTTATAAAATATTTTTTATTCCATTTTTTTGTTGATTTTTGTTTTGTTTTTTTTTTTTTTTTTGGTTTTTTGTTATTCGATTAATAAGAAACATTCATTTCGACATTTAAGAGTTAATTTGAACATAAAGTTTTGCACTAAAGTTTTTTTTTTTGATAGAAAACGTATAATAATGTTAAATATATATATATATGTTTATATATATATACTTCCTGGAAATTTTCGGTTAGCTTTATAAACTTATTTTCATTTTTTTATATTTTATTTTGTTTTCCTTCTTGAAATACTCGTAATATACCAAATAGGTAGGGAACATTAGAGTCTATATATTTTTTTTTTGATTGGGTGGATGGGGGTATTAGTGATGCGAGTTACATATATAGATATACACATACACATACATATATAAATATATGTATATATATACATATCTGTCTATATGGCTATGGCTATTGTATAAACTGTAAATACTTCATATTTTTTTTTTAAATTTGATTTTTTAGAGTTTTTGCTATTTTTTACGTTCATTATTATTATTATTATTATTTTATTTTTTATTTATTGTGTGCTTGCAAACGAGACTGTTTTTTTTTTTATTTTTTAAAATATATATATAAAATTCTTTGCCGAAAGATTTGCCTAAATGTTTTTTTCTTCATTTTTTTTAACTTAATAAAATACTTATATATTTATTAAAAAATATATATAGTATGTATGTATATGCCAGACTTTTTCTAAATTAATTAACGAAAGTTGTTGATTTTTTTTTAGTTAAAAAAAATTACAAAAGAAAAAGCTTAAGTTAAAATTAAAGCTAGAAAAGGCACTTTAGAAGAGTAGAAAAGAAATTCTTGAATTTTTTTTTTAGTTAAGAAATAAAATAATAAAAATTATTATTATTAATTATTAAAGTTAAAAAGTTACAGAAGCCTTAATTTTTGTTTAAATTTTCAACAACTTTCGTTTTAAAATTTCCATTTTCATAATTTTCTATAAATTTTGTTTTGTATAAATTTTTGTTTTTTTTTTCTTGTTAAAAAATTTATTTTAAATTTACAAATTTGTTTTTTCTTCTTCTCTCTTTACTTTTTAACAATTTCTCTGAATTTAATTCCGAAAGGCATTTTTTGTGAATTTTTTTGTTTGTTTTTTAAGACCTAAACATTAAATTTAGTTGTTTCCATATTTTCAATTTTCATTTTTCATTTTTCATTTTTTTTTAATGCACATCCAAAAGTTTTTAGTTTTTAGTTTTTAGTTTTACATAATTTTTGTACATATACATTTTTTTTTTATAAACTAAATAAAACTGGGCACACAATTGCTAGAGATTTAAATACTTGTATTTTTCTTTTTAATATTATTTATTTATTTTTTAGTCGGTTTTTTTTTGTTGCTGAAAAACTGTTTTGTGGGATTTGCTGTGGAATGTTCCAGGGTATTTCTTAGAGTTTTTCATTTTATTTATATATATATATTTATTAAAAATTAAAGAGATCGCTATTTAATTAATTAATTAAATTAATAATACTTTTTTAACTTTCGATTCACTAATTATGTTTGTTTAAATTAGAATTAATAATTAAATTCAAGTGGACCGACAGAAAAAAAGGAACGCGCGTTCGAAATACTTATATGTATTATATATGTATATATATATATATATATATATATATATGTATGTGTGTGTATGTATGTGTGTAATGGAGGATGGTCTAAAAAATGTATAAATTAATGCTTTAAATAATTTTAATAAATAATAGATTAAAAATATTTAATTTTGCAATTTTTTGCGTAGAAAAAAAATATTATTAAATTTAAATATTTAAATTCATATATTGTATAATTAATTGTTTTTTATTAAAATTATTAATTAATTATCTAAATTTAAAAAATATTGTTTGTACAATAATTAAAATTTTAATAAATATATATAAATTTCAAATATATTGTGTTAAATAATTAAAATATAAATATTTCAAATAATTATAAATAAATAAAATTTGTTATTAATACATCTTCATTAATATTTCATTTCATATTTTCATTATTAATATTTTAAATTCATATATATTTATTAAAATTTTAATAAATATTTATAATAATAATTTAAGCTTGGAACATAATTATTAAATGAATTATTTTATTTAAATAAATAAATATTGTTTACAAATAATTTACTTATTTATATTAATTTTTTTTTTAAATTAAATTATTTAAATTCATTTATTTTATAATTAATTTTTTTTGTAAAATTGTTAATTATTTAAATTAAAAAAAAAAAATATTTTTTGTACAATAATTAAAATTTTAATAAATATATATAAATTTAAAATATATTGTGTTAAATTATTAAAATATAAATAAATAAAAATTTGTATTAATAAATTTTAATAAATAACCGAAATATTTTAAATTCATATATATTTATTAAAACTTTAATTTAAAATTTAATCTTGGAATTTAATAATTAATTGAATTATTAAATTTAAATAAATATATATTGTTTACAAATAATTTACTTATTTATATTAATTTTTTTTTATAAATTAATTTTTAAATATAGAAATTATATTCATGTTTGATTAAAAAATAAAATTTAAAAAAATATTTTTTTTATATACCAAAATTTTTAATATATTTTAAGTATTTTTAAATAATTTTAAATTAATTTAAAAATAATTTAATTTAAAATTATTTAAAAATACTTAAAATATATTAAAAACTTTGGTATATAAAAAAATATTTATTTTTAATTTTATAATTTATTTAATTTTTAAATATATAAATTATATTCATTTTTTATTAAAAAATAAAATTTAAAATAAATATTTTTTTATATACCAAAGTTTTTAATATATTTTAAGTATTTTTAAATAATTTAAAGTTAAATTTTTTAGTTTTCACAAACTTTTCAGACCACCCACGCTTTCACACACACACACGCACACATAAATATATATATATGCATATATATAATATATAACTGAATTTATATACACATACATATGTATTTCATTTTAAATACTATATAGTTTAAATAAAATTTGTAAATCTTTTAAAATTTGCATTTTTTGTCAAATCTCAATTGCTTAATTAAAAGGAAAATTTGTTGCTCTTTTGATTGATTGATTGATTTAGTTGAGTTGAGTTGGGAGCTGGAGCTGGAGCTGGAGCTGAGCCTGGACTCTACTCGCCGCTGGTCGTAATGGGCTCCACTTTGATGGAGCCGCTGCCGCTGCTGCTGCTGGGGCACATCTCGCCGCCGACTGCGCCGCTTGCTGCTCCAACGGGAGTGCCGCCCGTTGCTGGCGTCGCTGCTGCCGTGGTCGACGCCGACGTGGAGCTGGAGGAGGCGCCCACTAGCTCTGCCAGATCCTCGGCAAAGAGACGTGTGGGCGAGAAGTCGCGCTTGTAGCCCAGCTCCAAGCCCAGCTCAGCGAGCGGCGAGTGCAATTGCGGCGGACTGCTCTTCGCCTTGGACTTGTCCAGCTGCGAGTGTTGCTGCTGTTGTTGTTGCTGCTGCTGTTGTTGTTGTTGTTGTTGCTGCTGCTGCTGGTGTTGCTGTTGCTGCTGTTGCTGGTGCTGTTGTTGCTGCTGCTGATGCTGCATGGAACTGGCACCGAAACCGGATTTGTGTGTCTGCATGTGATGCGAATGCGGATGTGTGTGCGGATGGTGCACTGCAGCAGCAGCAGCCGCCGCTGCAGCAGCTGCTGCTGCCTGTTGATGCAAAGCGTGTTGCTGTTGTTGCTGCTGCTGCTGTTGCTGTTGCTGCTGTTGGTGCTGCTGATGCAGCTGCAGCTGCTGCAGATGGTGCTGCTGCTGCTGGCTGAGCAGTGCAGCCGCTGCCGGATCTCGATGCAGTGCAACGGCCATGCTGGGCGGCAGATTCGGCAGGAGGCCGGCGGGACCGCAGGGCGAGGGCGCATGCCGTGCTCCCAGCGATGGATTTGAGCCGCTGCTCAATGCTGGCGATATGCTAGCCCGTCCCGCTCCGCCCGTCAAGTGGGGCGGCAAATTGAACAGGCCCGGCGGACCCGGTGGGGGCGGTTGCGGCCCCGCCTCCCCGTGCTGATGCTGCGCTGCCGCGGCCATTTGCATCTGCTGGCGTATATTGTGTGCGACGGCTGCCACCGCTGACATTTGCTCCTGCGACATCTGCTGATCCGCTCCACTGGCAGCGCCTCCTACTCCGCCGCCGCTTCCCATGCCGTTGGGGCAGGCGAGAGCACTCAGGCCGGCGGCACCTCCGCCGACCGGCTGACCTGGATAGCTTAGCGTCATATCCTGCAAGGGAAAAACGGGCTAACCCGATCGAGAGTTTAGTGTGTGGATTATTTGAAAACAAACATTTTTCAAATAACTTGCAGAATCGCAATTTAAAATTAAGTTGGCTGCGGCTAATCGATGACATATTGATCACTGCTATGAAACTACAAGAAACATCGATAGGTACTTGACACTTGACTCAAAAGCCAGCTTTCCTAATTGGAGTTTGTAAGGCATCGATAACTGCTTAGGCAATCAGATTACTCTTTTACAATAAGAAATATCGATACTTACGGTCAATTTAGCATTCGTACATAATCTGACAGGCAAAATACTAATGATAAATTAATCTAATAGTTCGGTAGTTTAACATAAACAAATCCTTTCTGGTACTTCCATAAATGAGCATAAAATATTAAGTTTCAGTTTGAGTACTCAGTTTAAGGACCACTTGGCAGGCATCGAAATCACATGTTAATCGATATCAAATTAGTCGCGAAAAAAGATGGCTGCCTGAATTACTGCGTCGTAATTTCAATTTAATTGCTTTTTTTTTTTAAGTGATCTGTGTTGTATTGTGTAGTGAATTGTGGCTTTTTTTAACCTACCGAATGCCGACCGTACGGTGGCATATGTGCGCCTAGGCTATCTTCCTTCATGTCTTTGGTGTCGCGAAACACGACCGTCTTGATGACGCCTTTGATATGCTCATCCGGCCAGATGCCCAGCAGAATGCGTTGCGGTCTGCCCCGGCCCTTGGGTCGCAAATCGGGTCCGCCATCGATCGAGGGCCCGAGCATATTGTGCACCCGATTCGCGTAGAGCACAAATGTCGGATAGGGTATATCGTATTTTCGCGCCGCTTGCGATAGTGAAAGTCCTTCTTTTAGCACGCTGAAAATGGCCTCGGCCATCGTTTCAGGTCGCCATGACTTGAGCGGTCCGCGTTCGCGAAAGCGCATGTGATGCATTAAGTTTTGATTAGTGTTCCAGCATTTTTGCCACATCGATTGCAGCTGATATTGATAGCTGTCTGCTGGAAGGTTCGAGAGGGAAACATACAATATAACGGAATGCAAAGCATTGGGTGAGTGCAAAAGCTGGCAGCTTTTGATTGTCTATACAAACCTGCTAGAGTTGAGCCACTTGCGCCCATCCAAGCGTGCGAGTTCTCCATCATTTTTGCCTGTCGAAAAAGAAGAAGAGGAGCATGAAAATAACGGAAGACAGATAAATACATATATAAAGTGAGAGAGGGAGAGGGAGAGGGCGAGAATTAATTGCATATCTTTATTTGCTGCACAATGCGCTGTCGCCATTGACGTAGAAGAAGATCGACCTATTTTTTATGACATAGCTGTTAAAGAGTGCGTAGGGTATATACGTTTGCAACAATGGTATGTGACGGTATGTTGAAATACATAATAATGATGAAATAAAATTTTATTAAAATATAAAATATTAATAACAATTAAAATAAATTAAAAATCTTTTAGTTAAATAAAAAAAATAATAAAATTAAAATAAATAAATAATAAATTGAAATGACAACAAAACATAAAATTAATTCAAAGTAATAAAAAAAAAAAAAATAAAAAAATATGATTTTATCCATTTTCATATTTGGTTCGTATGGATTTTAGAATGTTTACTTAGGTTCAAATTTATTATTTAATAAATTCAACAAAAATTAGGCTAAGATTCCAAGTGTAACACACATTACTCCAGTTTGATTTAGATATATATCTATATATATTTACAATAGAAAATGTCTGTGCAGTCCACAAGCAATTATTAGTTCAATAAATAGAATAGAATTGTAAAATCCAGACCAAGACTCAAATTGCGTTACAAATAATTTCAACATAAATTGCAGGACATTAATAATGCGTATAATTGCCGTTGTTTTAATAGTGGCATGTACATATATTTATATACATTGCAGAGCATTATTAAGTCGTCTAATTGCAGTTCTTAATGGTTTTCAACCAGTTTCGAATCTAATGCTAACGATACATTTAACTGCAGTGCTTGGCCTGTGAGTTGTTCGAGTGGCTTTTCCTTCTCGTTGACGTTGACGTTACCGTTATCGTTACAGCCGTTACAGCTACCGTTACCTGTCTGTTTGCCGAAGTACCGTTTGCCGAGTGCTTCGTATTGAATTCACTAATTGCATAACAAAGTAACATTTGCATATTGTGCCACATATCCTTAAACGTGTCTATGTATGCCCACTAGAAGGTGAGCCCCGCTATTGCCACCCACCCACTCTCACTGTCTCTCTCTCTCTCTCTCTCTCTCTTACGCTCTCTTCTAGGGGCTTGTCAATAACTTCATTACAAACTAAGTAAGAGGGCTTTTGTTGAAAGTGCATGATTAAGAGATACCCTGTGAGAAGTTGGTATAAATGATTAGTCTTTTTTTTGAATGAGACGCCATATCGGGGTGACATCATGGAATTTTAGGTTTTCTATCTTAATCTTCAATATATATCTGAAGATCTCCCCTGTTACATACACTTTCACAAAAGCCAATATGCCCAGCTCAACAATTTGCGATGAGTTTTAGGGTATACAAATTTCGCATCATCTAACATATCAAGTGGTTATTCCCCGACCGACTCGGGGGCCACTCTTCGGGGCCACTTGTGCCCATTTAGGCTAAGTATTACTTGTAAGTTTGCCATGTGACTGCGTGGCTGAGTAGCAGTTAAGTTGTTGCCTGTTTCACATTTTTAGTTGCTTCCTCGTCCAAATCCATTCACATGTATGTGTGTGTGTGTGTGTCTGTCTGTGTGTGTAATAGCAGCTGCCAAGACAATGCGCTTTCCTTTGCTCTGTTGTTGTCCGAAAATTTGTGTTGCATACTTTTATGGGCGCCAGACATGCAAATTGCACGTCTCCAAACTGGCCATTTCGTTTTCGTTCTTATTATGACGTAAATTATATATAATATTTTTGGTTGCAATTTTGTATTATTTTGATTTTGTTAAGCCAAAGTCAAAATTACTTTATTTGTAAATGCAAGCAAATTAAGTTGGAACTTTGTGCAGAAGTCATACAAATTGTTTGCATATTTTCGGAAAGAAGTTTTAATAGAAAAATATTCAAGTTAAAGTTAAATTTATGGTTTGTTTCTTTAATTGTAATGAAAAACACATTTAACTGATTATTCAATTTTATAAAAACTTCATATGGTCTTAAATTTTTTGTATACTGCTTCATGAAATGAGAAGAGTTTATTGGTTTTGAGAGTATGGATTATTTCTTTTGTAATCTTTTTTTAATTTCATAAATATTTTCTTGAATTCAATTAGTATATTAGTAATTTATAGCGAAATTTTAGATGCAACTGTTTTGGAAACCGCAGTTAAAAATGAGAGAATACAAATAGGATATAGCTAATTCCCATAATTATATATAGCACACATACACATACATAAGTGTGCTCAAGTTTAGCTGTGTGTGTGTCCAGTTAAACGAAGAAACGTTGCAGCCATCAAAGCAACTGCAACAACAACAACAACAACTGCAACTGCAACAACAACAAATGTTGCACGTCCAACTAGGCAGGCCAACTAATGGTCCATTCGTGGCACTTGGTTATTGACGTTGGACTTGAATTGTATTAACAATGCATGGGGCACAGACCAGGCTCACTGAACTGCTCACTGGGCGAACGCGAGCGAGCATGCAGGCGTGGGCGTGGCAGGCGCTGGCAAGGGATGGATGCGGGAGGTGGAGGCGCGGCTTTGAGGTAAGCAGCGGCTGCGACTGCGTTTGGCTTTGATGCAAAATCGAAACGTGGTCAACTTCATTTCGCTTAATTTCGCGTTGACTCTACACACACACACACAAACACACAGGAGTTGCATTTACAGCTATATGTCGCGCGCTAATCTGCAGCGCAGGTAAACATAGAGGGCAACGTGTGTGTGTGTGGGGGGCGTGGCATGCCACTCAGGTATGACATTTTGGCAGCGTCGAAGTGCACCAAGACTGTCAAATGAGTTGTAATGAAATCTCGTTCAGCAAATGTGTGTGTGTGTGTGTGTGTGCGTGTGTATGATGTGCATATGTGTTGGTGTATTAAGTGTGTATGTGTGTGTGTGTGTGTGTTGTGCTGCTTTGGTCAGTTGCACATATAATAAATAAATTATTTGGCATTTGGCGTACGTATTATTGAAGGCAGCTGGCTAACATGCACACACACACACACATGCACACACTCACACTCATGCATGCAGTTGCGGCGCCATCTGTCGGTCGTCTTGCGCATTAGCGTGATTAGTCTCCATAGTCTCGCTCGCTGGCATTTAGACTTACAACAACAACAACAACAACCATCATTCAACTTTGGCCTGGCCCCTGCCTTGGTGTGGCTTTAAAATTAAATTATCGAAAAATTTGTGGCGCTTCCGCCATTTTCTAGCTGCAGACAGACGTCGTCTACGCAGCAGCCGAAAATAAACTTGGAGAAAAAACTGTTTTGCAGAACGCCCCCAGTGTCAGGAAGCCAGGAAAAAGGCGTTGCAGTCAACGCAATTGAAACCTTTGAGATACCTTTCTAACCCCCACACCCTATTTCTCTCCCGTCTCTCTCTCTTTCTGTTTCTCTCTGTAAGCATTGAGGCGTTAAGCTTCCATCAATTGGGCGTAAAAAGCGCTAAACAGCCTAACCGCCAGCTTTTCGACTACCTTAAACCTCTTCCACAATTTGTGCACCCACTTAGCTTCCACTTTTGCGGCACTTGTGCGGCATGTGCGGCATGACTCTAGTTTAGCCCGCGGGGCGTCGCACAACTTGAGCTGGTCTGGTGGTTGTTGCCACAATTTCTGATTTTCTGATTTGCTCCGACCATAAAGCATCCGCAATGCAATTTAACCAAATTCACAGCAGGAAATAGCGACATGTGGCCAAAAACATGTTTATAGATCTCATGTGAGGCAAACAATTAAATAAAAAATATATAGAAATAAGAAATGTAACAAATAGTAAAATAAATATATGATTATTTGTCTAGACGGGGCTTCAATGGGTATTGAAATATAATACAAAATATTTCTTGACAAAAATAAAGACGATAATGTTGAATAAATATAATATTATTGTTGTGTATGTTATATACAAACTGTTCATTGTTCAAATACAGCTCAACTTTATCAACTTTAAAATTACACGAATTATTTTTGTTATTATATGTATATTTAAATTCTTTAACACTTAAATTTAAAGATATATCCATAACTCAATCCCCATTTAAATTGTGTAATTCAAACCCTAGTTGCATGCTCAATTGACTAAGAGTCAAAATTCCTAATTCAAGGATGTTGTTCAGGAAATTATCAAAGTGTTCTGTGTGTGCCTGAGTGTGTATATGTGCGAGTGTGTATGTTTGCGCTTTCTGGAATTTGTGTGTAACCAAAAATTAATTAGCGTGAAAAGCATTTTGAAATGTTTAAGCCCAAGCAGTTGACAAACCGAATTTGGAAGACGGATGCATGGCTAAAAACTTGCATTAGTTTTGTCGAGCTCATTTCCTCAGTCACACACACACACTCACACACACATTTTTAATTTGATTTAGTCGCAAAACTTGCTGCTTCATTAAAATTCGTGCAACAACAAATGAAAAGTTTTTTGGCTCGCGTTTTGCTACTTGAAACGGGAATTACAAAATGCAGCTGCAGCAGCGGCAATGGCAGCGGCAGCGGCAGCGGCAGCAACAAGCGGCATATTTCCGACTTTCCCATTTAACCCTTAGACCCTACCCCGAACAAGCGCCCTCTTAGCCGCCTTAACCCTTAGGCGGGCCAACAAGCGCTCTGAAGTGTGCTACGATTTCACTTGAAAACTGCAATCAAGTGAATTTCAATATATGCCCACGTTCGTGTGTGTGTGTAGATATGTGTATTTGTGTGTGTATAAAAACTTCATGGATTTAATAATCAAACCATCGATGGTTAAAATCGAGGAACGAGAGTGAGAGGGACAGAGAGATAGAGGGAGAGAGCGCGCACAGTCCCCTACATGAGCACTTCTCTACACTTGTTCCTCATTTCCTGTACAATTTTATTATATTTCATATATGGATGTGTGTGTGTGTGTGTGTGTGTGTGTGTGATCAGCAATAACAGCTTATGGTCTATATATTCGTCTAACTGTGCTGCAGTCCTAGCAGCCACGCCCACTACAAAATGTTTGCCAATGCATAAGTATTTATAATGAAAATATGAAACGTTGCGCACATTATAAGAGATGCTCTGTGTGTGTGTGTGTGTAGGGATAGGTTGTTGCATTTGTGTGCTTAATAATAACAGAAAAAATCATTAAGTGCTTCAGACTGAAATTTCATAAGTTCCGGTTATTCAACTGCAGATTGTTTAGAAAATTATTTTTGAAGTGATTGGAAATAATAGCTCAAGTGGTAAATTATATTGAATTAAAACATCGAATCAATAGCAAATTTTAAATGTTACAAAATTTTTTTGAATTATATGGAGACTATAGAGTCAACAATTACAGGCTAGAACGAATGTCTATATACCTGATATAATAGAAGTCATATATAGATATTTGAAATGCATTAAGAGGAATTGCTGCTCCCTTTAAATAAAATAAATTGTTTATATCTGTTTTTTTTTCTTTTCATTTTTTGTTTATCAGAACTAAACTCGAATACAATAACTAATCAATGAGCTTTAATTTGTTTTATTGCATTCTGTCTGCTGCTTTCTGCACTTTGCAGACTAATTGCCAGCAATTGCACGGATCTGGCTGAGCTACTGTACTCAATAAAACAAGCACAAAACAACAAAACTTTAATTTTTTTTTTTATCATTGTTTGTTTGTTAAAAAACTGCGGTAATTTATACAACCGACAGTTGAAAAAAAAAACAGAAAACAAAAAGTTGTACGTTCTAAAATGAAGCAAAACGATTAGCCGCACAGAGGCGGGAGAGAAGAGGTGATTGGAGTTGGGCAGAGCCAGCAATCAATCGACAAAATAATGCGTTAACTTTGCAAAACGCGCCGCACAGCTGCAACGCACACACGCAACTTTTCGCACACACACACACACACACACACACACACCCATAACTAACCAGCAACAGCAACTTTGTAAAAAGCGATTAGGAAAAAAGTATTGCATAGGCAATGGACGCATTAGACCTAGACATGGCCCGTCTGCTGCAGCTGCCACAAAACAGCCTCAATATAACAAACAATAAAAGTTTAAAATATTGCAATCTATAGGCACATACAGAAACTTATATATGAGGTATATAGACATACGCATTGATAAAACTTAACTTCTTTTTAGCTAGAGTTACTTTTTGAGAAAGAGTTGTATATAGCTAAAGTATAACGATTAACGAGTAATGCATATATTTAAGTTATACTATAAACTTTGACTGAAAAGGCAAGAGAATCGAGTATGTTTCAAAAGATAAATTGCCTAGAATAAAATATGTTCCGACTATCATTTGTTAGCAACAAATAAGTCAGTATTTATGCCAAAAATTTCATTTCATTTTTATATATCAATAATCAATTTATATGCCCATCAATTAGACTTCAGATTCAATAACAATTCAATTTATATATACCAAAAATATTCTAAATGTAGAGCCAAAAGATAAAAAAAGAAATTGCTGACTATGATAACGATATCGTTGCATGTTGACGTCATAAATTGTGGCACCTAATAAATTGACACACTGTCATTGTGTGGCATTTACAGTTTATGTGCATATTGCCACATGCAACACATGCGTCCACTCATCCCGCATCCCCCAACTCTTCACCCTCGACGTTTTATCCCTCACAAACAACAAAAGCCACTGGGCAACTGGTCTGCACTTTGCTGTCGTCTGTTCGGTTTTTTTTTTGTTTTTGTGCACACTGCACGTTGCACGAGCTGCATGCAACAATTGTGTGGCAAGTGCAGCCCAAAAAATAAAAATCAAAAAGCCGCCGCAAACAAAATGCAAAATGCACAAAAAAACGAAAACGCGAGGGAACGTGGCAAATTCCCTGGTTGCCGCATCGTTCCCCTATCTATCTCCCTCTCTCTCTCACTCTTTCTCTCTTGTACTTGTGGCACGCTGTGCGGTGCACCGCAGCGTTTAAAATGGTTTGGCAGTCATTTTTTCACATCATTGATTGCTTATTAGATTAAAAACCGCGCGGTTGGGCAGTGGCTGCAATTCCTCTCGTTTTTTGTCGCTTTTTCAGCTGCCCCACATCCCCTGCTCCACTGATGTTTGATGTGCGGCACGTGCTGCCTGTGCTGCATGGGCGGCTGACACGCCTTTAATGTGCTGACAACAACAATCACAACAACAGCAAACAACCAGCAACAAAATGCATAAAAAAGCGTCTGCTGCAATTTGTGCGCCGAAAAATAGGCAACCATTTTTTTTATGCCAAACGGTTATTGGTATGCGTGTGTGTGTGTGTGTATAGGTAAAAATCGTTGGCCAAATGAATTTCAATATTTTTAGTGCATGTTTTTTTGTATGCCCTGTGCACAGACTATTAAAGATTCGTGATTTATAACAGGCAACATCTATATATAAAAAATGTTTTTTCCTGGTCAACAGACTGAATGAAGGCAATAAATACCTACACATGCACATATATCTATAAATATATATATATATATCTGCTAGGTAAAGTGTTAATCGACAATGCATATTGTTTTTTAAGCTATTACGAAACATAAAAAAATATTATGATATATGAAGTGGAGTAGCGTAAAGTCTTTGCGCACTTTTGCGGAAATTGAAATGTATGTTTTTTTGACTTTGCCAGCTGGAATAACTTCCATTTCATTGTAATCAAAATGTATTTAAGCTAGATATATAGATAGGCATATTGTAGACAGGTGGCCTAGGTGTTGTAGAAAATATGTATAATTTATGAAGGGAAAGGAAAAAGATTGTAAAAGGTTGAGACAAACAGAGAGATAGATTAACTCAACTGGTCATCATAATCAAGAATAGTATATACTTTATTTATTTATATTTTCCCAAACCCTTTACTTCACTATTCAATAGGTTTTACAAAGACTATTGTATTTCTTCTGCTATACTTCCTTCATTTTAAGCATATCAAAAGGGATTGCTTTTGATCTCATTCCAAGCTATCTCAAGCCTATTGTAGTATGTTGCATGCCAAATGAGCATATGCCCACAGTATTGTAGAGTATACAATATAACAAGTGGTCATATGCCCAACTTAAAGTTAGAGTATCAACTCATAACATAACGACACTTTGTTGTTATGTTTATACAATCATAAATATATATATAAGTGCAGTAATACGATCCGTCGCTTATGCGGACGGGCCGCAGCGTGAGATCGCTAGCCCAATCACTTCTTGAGTATGTACCATCTGTACATATATACGTATATATACATAAACACATTGGCACATATGTACTGCAACTCTCTCTCTCGCTCTGCCGACGCTTTTAGCGGCAGAGCTCACTTAGAATATTGTATGCAATAAGTAAAATATATAATTAAATAAAACGGAGAAGACACTCCCGAAAAACACATGAAACTGACAAGACGTGTTTTAATTACGTGATATCTACACTATTTATAAATCTGTTTGTCCATGTTTTATTTTGTAGCTTTAACAAGGGCAAGTTTTAACTGCTATATGCTATTAAATAAATTCTTAACCTAATTTATGCTTAATTACGCTTCAAATAAAAGAAATTGTGTAAAAGTTTGCATAATATATTCTTAGCTTGGCCATTTTCTTGTAGCTTTTAGTTAACAGTTTGGCTGCTTGCTTAGATTATCTTAGCTCAACCCCTGACCCTTAGTGCTCTCTCTCTTTCTCATTCACTCCCACTTTCTCTCTTGCTCTGATAAAAAATGGCGAATGTCTGCGTTGCTTCGTTGAAGCGTAGCTAAATTTAATTTTAAATTTTATGAACGCACATCAAAAAACAAGTAAGAGTGCTCTAGTCGAGACTGCTCGACTAGGGGATACCCTGAGCCCTGTGAAGAGCCAAATATCAAATCATTCTATGATTTTGTATGCATACATACAAACAACACATACACACATACATATGCACGCACGCATAAGCGCGCGCTCTGCCAACTGCGCAGTTGACGCAGAGACTGCTCTTGGGCTGCAATGTGAGCATTACTATGGGAATTTAATTGTTTAATAACTTTTCTTAGCGATGGACTAAGTGCATCAAACTTTCACAACTTATTTATGACATTCATATGGGTATATGTGCCAAAGCACAAGTCTCTAGTATTTGATTTGCGCTCTTTACAAATAGGGGGCTATTGGGGGCGAATGGGGCGTGGCATCCAAAATCTAAAGATTACGCTATCTCCGTATTCATTACACGCAACTACACAACAAATTTGAAGTCTCTAGCTCAAACGATGTACAAACCACGCCTTAAAAACACTTTAAAATTATCGATAAATGCTCATAAAATCGAAATGGAATGAGTTATCGGAAAAATTTTATAAACTTGTGCAGCGTATGGTATTATCGAGTATTCATGTAAAATTTCAAGTCTCTACGTTGCGTACTTACAAATATCTCAGCGTTCACACGGACGGACGGACGGACAGACGGACGGACGGACGGACGGACGGACGGACGGACGGACGGACGGACGGACGGACAGACGGACAGGGCTATATCGACTCGTCTTGTCGCGCTGATCAAGAATATATATACTTTATGGGGTGTGGCACGCCTCCTTCTGCCTGTTACATACATTTTCACAAAACCATTATACCCTGATTTCCCATTTTCAATGGGCTCAGGGTATAATAAGTGTACGAGGGAGATGTGGGGAAGACGGGTAAGTAGGACCAACCTTCTTGGGGGTTGTCTGCCCCAAAAGTTGTGGCATTAAAATATGAAAAACAATTAAGCCGCGCACAACGTTGAACGTTCTGCTGGCGTCTGCAAGCTAAATTTAAGTTAAGATTTCATTCAAGATGATTCCCTCGTGTAAGAGCCGAGTGACTCTAACTCTGCGTCGTCCCCTCTGCCCTGCCCTGCCCTGCAAACAAAATGAGTATTATGTACTATATTTCAATTCATTATGAATTATTCAAGGTGTGGCATGCAGCAAGAGGGCTGGGGGGGAGAAGGGGGGCATGCAACACGACAGACACTTAGCTGCCTCTTGCTGCAGTTTTGTGGCATATTATGGCGAAAATTTTGCTTCTGGCAGACAGCCTGACAAGCCGCATTTCAGTCTCAATTTTGTTTGTTGTCGTTGTGTTTGCCGTTGCCGTGTTGAGCAATAAAATGTAATCAATTATTTAAGCCCAGCCAAATGTACATTTTGTAAAAACAAGCAAGTGCTGGCAGCTGCAATTGTCAAATGCAAACAGAGACAATCTCACTGAGTTGCATTGAAAAGGCACTTGTGATTTGTCATAGCATAAAAATATATTTTCAATTGTTGATTTTTTAAAATACAAATCGAAACATTGTATCCAATTGTTGGCTCTATAAAGAAGCAACAATAAAAGAATAGAATACGAATATTTTTCAGCAACAACAAGAAGTATATTTAGTTGAGTTATATAAATTGAATTACGTTTTTATTTTAATTGTTAGCAAATTTTAATTGATTGAGATTTATCTATTTCTAAAGTAAACAAAGAGTAGAACGTGTCAAATATATTGATATATTGATGTGAATAATGTTTTTCTATAAATAAATATAAAAACAACAATTTTTATTTTTATCATAATTCTAAATATAAATATTTTTTCATTGTCTCTTACTTTGCCGCTATTCGATCTAGTTAAGCTAAAAATTATATCTCTATTTTATGCCTTAGCCCTCAAATATCATTTTAGCCAGGCGGAAAAGTGTTTTTTATTTACATACCCTGTATCCATTGAAAATGGAAACTGAGGGTATATCATTTGGATGTTTGTGTGTGTAACAGACAAAACATATATTCTAAATCAGAATTATGAGAATATTTTAGGTTTATAAGTTGGTGTAGTAACTGTATGTCGTACCAGTAAAGCAATAGTTATATTTTAAAAGCTAAAATATTTCTTCAGTATATCAGGCTCTTAATTTTGAAAAATTCAAATTCCAAATTGGATATTGAAAGGCAGGAAGTTGTGTTTATTTTATTTTGTATGTAACCATGTCAAAATGTTTTCTTAATACATTTACTATAATCATGGTATCTTCTAGTCGAATACTATTGACTTGAGCATTATTTACTTGCTTTTTTTGTTGTTAATCTATGCAAGAGGCAGGCAAAAGTATTTTGCATAGTAAAAGTGGCAAACGCTGTAAACAGCATACTATGCTAGCCAAATGCTATTGTTGTTGTTATTGTTATTATTATTGTTGTTGTTGCTGTTGTTGTTATAGGCCAGAGTTTATGGCCGTTTTGTTGGCTGGTTAGTTGGGTTAGTTGTTTCTGTTGCTGTTGCTGGTCTGGGTTGGCTGGGTTAGTTCGGTTGGTTTTCTTTTTTAGGTCATAAGACGTTAAAAGCGCCGTTCAACATTTCGTTCTATTTTAAAGACATTTGTTATAGTTGTTGCTGTTAGTAGAGTAGTAGTAGTTGTTGTTATTGTTGTTGCCGTCAGGCTTCAAGATTGGCACTTGATTGGCGTATATTTCCTGTTGCATATTTAAGTTTTTAGCTTTAGTTATAGAGCACGGCCAAAGCCAAAAACGTAGAGAGTTGGCAAGTGCATTTCTATTTGTATAACTGACATGTGGAAAATTTGCATTGAGTGGAGTCGACCTGACTATAATAGGGGTGCCGTAGGTAGATATTTTTAGCAGGATTTTTCCACCTTTAAAGTTGCTCGTATTTTTTTTTTTATATATTTTTTTGCCTTATTTAATTAAATAAATGCAATAAGTAAGCATCAACGCATTGACATTTCATCTGTCGCGTAATTTATAATTTGTGTTGCCATTATGGTCACTCTCTCAATATATATATCTGTATATATGTATATGAGTATATGTGCATATATGTGTGTTTGTGTGTGCTGTTGCTTTCATTTTGACTGCGCTGCAAATATTTCGCATTAATATGGCGGAAAATCCATAATCGAATTACAGAGTTGCGGCTCTTTTGTTTCCCATCTCTCAATCTGTATGTTTATGTCTGTGTGTGTGTGTGTGCGTGCTGTGTGCGTGTGTGTTTGTATCGCTTTAATTGAATCCTTAACACTTTTGAGCTACTTACGTCCAACACGTTGCGTATGCGTAACTTATTATTATTATTGTTGTTGTTGTTGTTGTTATTGCAACATCTGTCAGGGCTGCGTAAAAGGTTAAAATAATTCAGGGATTGAAAGAAACAGCAGATCCGTTCTGCACAATAAATGTAATTTCTTTAAAAAATGTAGGCAAAGTTCCGGCTAGAGAAAAGTATAGATTCATAATTCTATAGAAGCTAGGAACTTATGAAGCTGCATCTGGATAAAGATTATTTATGTTATAAGTCAGAATACAAGACATTTAAGTCTTAGCATTTATCATCAATCAATCAGCAATTTTTTATTTAGAATCTATCATTCCTGACGTCGATCTATTAGACTTTGCATAACTCATCAATCAGTCAATGTATTCGTTAAACAAGGCATGCTCAGTTATGTTTACATTTTCAACTAAGAGAGCATCTTAACTCTAGGGCTGCTACAGCTTAAGCTCAGTCACTCAATCAATCAATCAGCATACCTTATACTTCACATTGCAACTGTCATTTAGTTGTGTGCTCAGCCCTGAGGCGGCATCCATCTGGGTTTTCCAATTGATTTGTCTGCATTCAATAAAGTCGAAACAAACAAACCGTTCAATCTATCGGAACGGAACGAACTCTTCCATTTGCATTTACCTCTCTTAATTTTTATTTATATATATATGTATATATATATATATATATATGTATATATGCAGGTTTATATATATATATATTTATATAGAGCCACACAGAGCTTATTGGCATATTGACAATTACATGGACGATACATATAAATTAAGCAAACGCTCCGATCGGAGTGACGCCTGACCAGCAGCAGTAGCAGCAGCTGCAGCTGCTGCGGCGTTGACTGCGACGGCGACTGAGGCTCAGCTTGATGCGGCTGGCCAAATTTAATTGACAACTTACTGTTGTACTGGCTGGCGTGGCCGCGGGGCTCAAGCGGCGTAGGCAGAGATATACGCCGCGCAATCTGTCACAGCTCAAAGACACACACACACACACACACACACATACAGACAAACAGTTTGACCTGGCAAGGCTTACAAATTAAAATTCAATATTAACGGTCTGTAAAAAAATACAACAACAAACCAAATGAAAATAATTTAATAGCAGCAGCGCTGTCAGGAGGAGGGAGTATATATGAGGGGGTAGCAGCATATATATCGGCTATTGGCTTGGCGTATTTCCATAATCGTGACTTCATAAAAATTAAACTTCGATTTAAAAATAATGAGCAACATGATGTGTTGTTTGTACGTTCACTGCATGCGCTAGTTGGCTGGCCCAGTCAATATTATCATAATGTGTTGCACAGATAATACAGTCGAAATAAAAATATGCGAGTATCAACAAACTGGAAGCAGTTTATTAAATATGCATGCAGCAGAAGGCAATTAATTTAAATTTAGTTTTATTATTTCAAGTATATTGAAAAGACAAAACCAAAAAAAAAGGAAAAAAAAATTGAAAGCAATTATAAACGTGTGTTAATAATACTTTTCATTTGTGAGAGATACAATTTTTATAAGCTGGTTATGATGACGCTTTAACGCTGACAAAGAAAGTTATTGTATTTGTGTGGAAATATATAATGTTTTCTATATTTTAAGACATAATAAATTTGTTCTGAACTATAGGATTGATAGATTCTTATAGATTTTCAAAGACTTCGCTTATGATGACACTTTGATATAAAATTAAGACTTAAACTTAGTATAAATTTGAAGTCTTGTTGAATTATGGAATTAAATAAAATTTTCTACATCATAAAATTAATTTTTATATGAAAAAAATGACCGAATTTGTTACTCTAATAAGTCTAAACTTAAAGACAGTTTTTTATTGCTTGCTCTCTCGTGTGCCTTAAATTCTTCAAAGTTTTCTGCGGCCAAGATAAAACAACGTGAATATCTTTCGGTCTGCATTCGATGGGCTTTATTGAACGATGCGAGCTGAAGCATTGACAATGGTCTCAACAATGGTGTGAAAAACGCAAACACTCAGACACCACAGTTTCAACTGGATGAGCAGCTGTCTGACTGCGTGTGCTTGCGTGTGTGTGTGAGTGTGTGGGTATTTGTGGGTGTGTGTATGTCGCTTGTGGGTAAATATTTTTAATACGCGTCGCATTCAACCGCAATACAAGGCAATTAAATATTTCAAGCCGCAACGCGTCGCAACGCCTCGCACATCCGACACAAAAAAAAAAAAAACAAAAAAACAAAATGGAGGCGAGGGGCTCAAAAGCGACTGGCAGCATTTACCGGAGCACAAAAGCAACAACAACAACAACAGAAACAACCGCTTTTATCCTGCCAGTTGGCGGTCAGAATGCCACAGTTGCAACTGCAACTGCAACAGCATCTGTTTGCGTGCCACAATTGTCGCTTGATCTTTATTTCTGTTGTTGCAGCAGCAACAATTGCTGTTGGTATTGTTGTTGCTGCTGTTTCGGCATCTGCTGCTGCCGCTGTTGCGGGCTCAATACAATTGTAATATTCAGATCCTGCTTCATTTTTTTTCGCTCCTGGTTTTAATTGGCGGCCATAATAATCAAATAATTTGTTTATTGAAAAACATTTTTTACAATTATGTAAACAACAAATTGATTTCCAGCATGAGTAATTGCCTTTGCTCTGCTGCAAGTCGAGTCTGTAAAAAATATGTGTATATACATACATATACATATACATTGGAATACCTATGTTTATTGCCCGCTGCCTTATTGGGGAATGCAATTATTGCAAAATAACACAAATAATAACTGCAAACGGCAACTGCAACGTTCGTCTGGCCAGCGTTTCGCACCCCATCGTGTTGCGTTGCTTTTGGCGTCAAATGTTGCACGTTTTTTGCATTTTTGTGCGAGTGTCAAAATATGCTATTTAAAAATTCCATAAAACGTTAATAGTATGGGTTTGTAGCAGGAGACGTAAGGACTGAGCGCTTACTGTGTGCGTGTGTGTGTGTGTTGGTGTGTTTTTGTGGTAGTAAATATTGCCTACATTTAAGTTGTTAGATTAGAGCAGTTGAATAGTACTTTTAACTACAATGAAACAAGCTCGACTAAGAAAGACCTTACTTGTTTGGGAAAGAAACTTTGAGCAAGTTTTGTCATTCACAATGAGAACACAATCTGTTAATACAACAATAAGCAAATGTTATTGACATTAATTATATATAACAGAATCGTTTGAGTTCCATTGAACTCAAACCATTTTTAAGACTTTTGAACTGACAAGTTCGATATAATTCGATATATAGAACAAGTAAGAAAACTCTAATTGGTGTTCCCCACTAAGAGATCCCCATAAAAGCCGAATGATCTGTGTTTTCATATATGCCAGTGTTCACGTGTGCTTATTCCTAAAAAAACGCTTGCATGTTTGAATGCATGTGTGCAGACATATAAGAAAAACAGCCTTACAGAGTCTGCCACGACTGCTTCAGCTGGTTAGACACATTTTAACAAAATGATTTCCCATTTTGAGTACGATCAGAGCACAAAAATAAGAGTATTGCATCATGCCACATTCATCACAATTTTTAAAATTAAAAAAAAAAAAAAAAAAGATTTCCTTACCAGAGAACCATCTGAGCAAACCGTTAAAAGAGAATGAGAAATATCTTGTGTTTATGTCCCTGTGCTAGTTATTAAATTTTTCGTCGTTGATATGAGTAAAGCAATTTCAGAGTTAATTTGTGTTATGTGCCCCAACCAGTGGATAAAATGAGCCGATTGAGAGGTAGATAGAGGGGCAGAAGGATTGGGGAGTGAGCCATAGAGAGAGGAAGAGGAGCGAGTTGGGGCTCTGTGCAATGCATTTGATAAACTGTCACTGGGAATGGGTAACTTCACTTTGGGCATATTTAATGAAAATGTTTCCAAATGATAGGCGGGCGCGTAGGCGGCAGTTGAGTGGGCCGTTTTGAAGGGGAGGGGCGTGGTTGATTTTGACGTAACACTTTGGTTGCGATTTGACATGACAAATATGTGCATTGGCATGCAGCAGGACAAACACACACAAGGGACGAGACACAGCGAGACACACGATAATGAAGCAGCACAAGTAGCATCCACATTATCATTATCATCATAATTATCATTAGCATTATCTGTGCGCTGATTATCGTGTTTTGCATTTGCGCATTGCATGATTCAATAATGATTGAATTAATTGCGTTAATAACTGACACTAGCCGCAGCCCACGCAGCATCACCAACTGCAGCAGCAGCAACAGCAACAGCAGCAGCAGCAGGAGCTACAAATGGTTGTCAACCTGCAGCGTACAACCTATTGCCTGCCTGCATCCTGCCTGCATTCAGCTTGCATCCTGCGCCCGTCGTGTCTGGCCCGGGCTGTCCTTTCTGCTGGCTCAAAGGCGCTTTGTGCCACCATCTTGAGTGTGTGGCAAAGCCTGTAGACAAACTCAGGCATACAAATCGAATTTGCGTGGCTAAGTAGCCGCATGTCCGACTCCTGCCAAGTCCGGCGAATCGTCCTGTGGCTCCAAATTAGTGATTTTGATTTGCGCATTACGCATACGCCATGTGTGCCAGCCAATGTGTGTGTGTGTGTGTGTGTGTGTTCGTGCGTCTGTTTGCCTGTCTCCTTCCAGCTTAAACCGTCTATTATGTGCGTCGCTCTGCTTGTTGGCATTTGATTGATAACATACGATTAATAAAATATTGAACAGCCGCAACACACAACAGAGCTAAACTACAATCACACACAACACACATACACATACCTCTCTGCATTGTTGGAAAAAAGCATAAATCAGTTATTGGCCAACTAATTTATAATAAATTGATGGCACTTCATTTCTATCCACCTCTCGCGCGCGTTATCTCTGGTTCTGTTTCTGGTTAGTTTTTAGTTGAGTTTGTCTATAATATAATTTGTTTATTTTGTAGCCAACTTTTGTTGATGTCCCTGTCCATTCTAATAACTGTTAACAGCAATATGCTTTTAATGCGTTTTGCCAAAACAATTTCAAATTAATAATAAATAACAATTACAACGAGATATGAGAGTTTATTAAGCTTAAGCGTGTGTCTAAAAATTTTCAAAATTGCAGTAATTAAAAAAAATTAATTGCTATTTATGGATCATACAAATTTTTAAAGCAATTTCAAATTAATACTAAAGTGTAGATAAATACAAACAAAAATAATCCAAGTGAAAATATCAGAAATCAAATTTTACAGTATTTAGATTTTTCTCAAAAATGAAAAACGAAAATTAAAATAAAAAGTAAGACTCGTTTCTTAAATTCGAATTCAGACATTATATAACATCAGAATAGCATATTATTATATATATAGCTTATATTCATATACATATTTTCCTACCACTCAAATTTTCACTTACAATTCAACGATTTTTTACGACTTTCCATTAATGTTGCTTTGAGTTTTCTTTTCAAATTTTTCTTCGAATTTATTCAGTTCATTTTTCTTTTATTTTCTGTTTTTATTTTTGCTGAGTGTTAGGAGTGTCTTATACATATCCGTGTTGATGATTATTATTTTGCGCCCGCTTTTGTTTCATATGCATAAGTTTTGCCAGTACGTGTGTGTGTGTGTGTTTGTTGTTGTTGAACAAAAGTAAAGGGAAAAGCTCGCTCACGCGTTAGCTACAAGTATATTAAAAAAAAAGTCGGGCAGGGGCTTGAAGGTGGCAACAGACATCAACCTTTTGGCACCTTTGTCTTGCTGCCGCATCTGCTTCACACTTTTAATTTGACATACACACACATACACACACACCCCCTCACACAGCCCCACACCTGTTTCGTTAGACAAAGGGACAAAGTTTTGTTTGATTCCTTTTGTGTGTGCAGCCAGCGAGGACAACAACAAATGGAAGAAGCAACAACAACATCAGACAAATAATTATCATTGATACAAAAGCATAATGCATGGCACATACTTTTTAGCATATGCATGCATATCTTAAAAAACATATATCTATATATATATAGATATAGATATGTGTATAGTATATACATTTGCCTGATTAAAATGTCAAGTCTGTTTTTGTGTGCTCACATCCCGATTTGAGAGCTTTAAACAAAAGTTGCAAGGTATCAGAAGTTTATTCTTGATTTAAAAATGTTGTCAAAAGAATTTTCAAGTAATAGAAAAAAATAGCTGGTAAATTATTTTAGGTATACAAATTTATTTAAAGAATTATAATAGAGAGAATTAGATTTAAAGCCGATACGGAGCTTATAAAGTTATTATTTAATATTTGTATAATAATCTTTCAGTTTTTATTATAATTATTTTTCCTTTATTGATATTAATTTAAAAATTTCGATCTTTTTATTTTCAGCTTAAAGTGAAAATGAAAAGTGAAAAAATAAATATATTTTAATATATTTATATATATTTATATATATCTCATTCGGCAAACGCTTAAAGGTAAGTTAAATGAAGCCTGTTCTATAATCCCGTTATGTGCTCCGACGTTTATCTCGATATTAACCTCTTTAAATTGCATCTTTGCTCTTGTGTTTTGCTTGTTGTTGTCTTCGGGCGGTCATGCCTAGAAAATTGTTGTTGCGGTGCTTGAGACAGACGCTTAACTAGCCATGAAACCGCACACTTAAGCGCACACTTGAGCACAGCAACGCAACACACACACATACACACACACACACACACACACATACATATATCGCACGCACAGCATACAGCTGCTATCTGGGCTGGTTTGCTGTTTCTGGTCGCCCAGGCGAATGTGCCACAAATGTGCGCCCGCAAAAGTATGCAATGGAAAATGTTGCCCGCTGGCTGTTGCTTAAGTCTGGGCAAGTGTATATATGTACATATATATAAGTATGTGTGTGTGTGTCTGCCAGTCAGTTGCCTCAGCTGCTATTGCTGCAGTGTCTCAGCCACATGCAAATGTCCTTGCAGCATGCCAGTTGCCCCAGCTGCTGTTCTCTCCTTTGTGCAGCGGCCAGTTATGCTGGCAGCCACTTTTGCGCTCACTTGACTTTTAAAGCTTGCAGGCGCAGGCAGCAGAGGCGCAACAAGTGGCAGTAACCACACAAACAAAAACAAAAAGGGAAACAGAGTAAAGGGCAAAGCCGAGACTGACAGCTCCTTTTTGTTTTTATTTTTTATTTTTTTTACTTTTTTGGGTGGCAAAATCACAGACAATAAAAGCGCAAAAATATCCATGAAAACATCATGTCAACACGCCCAAAAAAAAAGGACTGTTAAGGAAAAGAGGGTGTGTCGTGGCAAGGGCCAAGTTGCCACATTAGAGACAAGTGGCAGAAAGTAAACGCAAACGAAAAATGTTTGGCAAAGTGCCGCCTAAGGATGCCAACAGGGTGGCCAACTGGGTGGCTATTATGCCCCTTGCAAATGGCTAAAAAGGGTATTCTGACTAAAAGATAATAAGGGAAACAAGAGAAGAAAAGCAACAAATAGTGACTAAAAAGTAAGAGGCAGCTAATGACTAATGACTAGTGACTAATGACAAATGAGTAATGACTAATAACGAATGACAAATGAGCAATGACTAATGACTAATGACTAATGACTAATGACTAATGACTAATGACTAATGACTAATGACAAATGAGTAATGACTAATAACGAATGACAAATGAGCAATGACTAATGACTAATGACTAATGACTAATGACTAATGACTAATGACTAATGACTAATGACTAATGACTAATGACTAATGACTAATGACTAATGACTAATGACTAATGACTAATGACTAATGACTAATGACGAATGACGAATGACTAATGACTAATGACTAATGACTAATGACTAATGACTAATGACTAATGACTAATGACTAATGACTAATGACGAATGACGAATGACTAATGACTAATGACTAATGACTAATGACTAATGACGAATGACGAATGACTAATGACTAATGACTAATGACTAATGACTAATGACTAATGACTAATGACTAATGACTAATGACTAATGACTAATGACTAATGACTAATGACTAATGACTAATGACTAATGACTAATGACAAATGACAAATGTGTAATGACTAATGACTAATGACTAATGACTAATGACTAATGACTAATGACTAATGACTAATGACTAATGACTAATGACTAATGACTAATGACTAATGACTAATGACTAATGACTAATGACTAATGACTAATGACTAATGACTAATGACTAATGACTAATGACAAATGACAAATGTGTAATGACTAATGACTAATGACTAATGACTAATGACTAATGACTAATGACTAATGACTAATGACTAATGACTAATGACTAATGACTAATGACTAATGACTAATGACTAATGTCTAATGTCTAATGACTAATGACTAATGACTAATGACTAATGACTAATGACTAATGACTAATGACTAATGACTAATGACTAATGACTAATGACTAATGACTAATGACTAATGACTAATGACTAATGACTAATGACTACTGACTAATGATTAATGCCGAATATATTTTAATTGCATGAACGTAACTTAATATTTACTTATTTATTATATTTTGGTAGGGTAGGTTATTTGTCAAGGTAGGGTATCTACCAGTTGTCTATCATTTTGGACCTTCACTTACTTTTTTTGTGGGTTAGCTTGAGTGTGGGTTAAAGGTTGGGTGTTGAGTTTTTCCTGCTTTTTTTTATTTGGGCATGTCTTTGGGCTGGGCTGTGCGTCTGCCACAGCAGTTTGTGGCACTTGCTCTCGGATTTTCTGTTTTTTTTTTTTTTCATTTTTATTTGGGGTGGCTTGTACTTGACCTTGAGCTACAAGCCAAGGCGACAACAGCAGAGAAACAGAGAGAGAGAGTGAAAGAGAGAGAGAGAGAAAGAGTGGGAGAAGAAGCGAGAGCGAGACAGTTTAGTAGACAGCACGTAGCATACTTTTTGGGGTAGCTGTGTGTGTGTGTGTGTGTCGGTGTGTGAAGCTTGTTGCTGCCTGCCACACACATATACATGCACTAACGTTTTGTGATTTTGCGTGTGTTTGTGCGACTGTAAGTTGTGCCAGGCAAGCAGACAAGAACAAGCATGGCTCCAGCTAAAGCTGCAGCTGCTGCTGTCTGCTTATTTTCCTTTTTCCGTTTCCTCAGCGCACGTTCCACAATCACGCCTGACCCCAGCTACTTAAACTTGCGGCTCTTTTCGGTTGCTGCCGTAGCAAGTGCTGCTGCTGCTGTTGCTGTTGCTGCTTTCTTCGTTTTGCTGCTGCCTTGGTAAAATCTGTTTGCGTTGATTTCGGGGGCATATTTTTGCCAAATGTGTGTGCGTGCGTATTTTGTGTCGGGCCTAGTCAAGTGTTACGCAATGCAACAACAACAACAACAGCAACTATAATAATAATAACAACAACAACAACAACAACAACAACGGAGGTATGCAGGCTGCTGTTGTTGCTTTTGTTGTTTCAGCCACAATTATTTGTGGTTTCCGGGTTTTTGTGGCTTTTCAGCACAAGCGCAACATGTTGCCGGACCTTTGCCATTGACACCCACACACCCACACACCCACACACACACAGACACACACTCAATCACACCCAAACACTTGGACACTTGTTGCGCGCGTTTGTGTAAGCTTTTTCGCTCTGGTTTTTTTTTGTGGCTCAAATGCAATATTTTAATTTGTTGATTTACTGCGCCGACACTTCGTTCACCACAAACACAATTACACACACACACACGCACACATACGCACAGCAAACCATTTATTTAGCTTTTAAATTATATTTTTTTGTTGTTTCGCCTCTCAGCCAATTCGTGTTTTATGTTATGCATTTTTAATGTTTTTTTGCGTGTCAATTTGTCAAATGCGCAAACATAATTTGTTGCATGTTTCTAGTTGGTTTTTATTTTTTGTTGTACACTTTATTAATTTTTGTGTAATCTAATGTCTTTTTTGCACGCATTTAGCTAATTGCTCTCTCAATTGTTTTTTGTTTTTAGCCGAGCTTTGATTTTGCCTGGATTTCATATTAAGGCAATTTATCAACAATTGTGGCAGATTTTAATGCAATTTGTTAAGCATTTGGAAGTGTAATTAATTGAAATTGTTTACGGATTTTTGATTAAGTAAATTTTTCGGTGTGTAATTTGTGTGTGATTTAAAGGTTTTTCATTATAGATAATTTTATAGTTAACTAATCAGGCTATGATTAAAGCTGCCTTTGATTAGATTAGTTTGGATTTTGCATTGAAGTAGTTTAGTTTAGTTATATTAAGGGAGTTATATGAATAATATTATTGGTGATTAGGGAGAGAACTTGTTCAAGTAATTATGAAGAGTTTAATACATTAAATGATTATGAGAGTTAAGCTGAACTAGATATTCTATCAAATTTTTAAGCTCTTCATATGAATAACACGTATTGAGCTACTAGCTGAACTTCCAATTCAATCTGTGATCAGTGATTGATTTAGTTTATAAAAAAGCAAAAATGCTTTCATTAATATACAGATTGTTAAGTTCAACTGCTCAAGATATAAGAGTTGTAAAGCTGTTCATATAAACGTTATGAGCTGCTTAGCAGATCAGCTGTGTTTAAATTACGTTCAGTTGTAAACTTCAGTTTTATATGAAGTTAACATAATATTCAAATTTGGAATTTCTTTTTATTTAAAAATATTTATAAAGTTTATCATCATTAAGTTGCAGCCGCCTCAACACTTTGACCATTAAATAACATCACTTCAAATCATCTCGCACTTAGTTCTAATGCAACATTCAAACAATTGCTGAACCGTTAAGACACCAAATTGAAGAAAATGCAGGAAATCTGCACCAGTTTTTCGCAGCAGCAGCGGCAGCCGCAATACCATTTGCTAAGTAAAATAACAACTAAAAGTTTTTTTTTTGTTGTTTTTGTTTTCGTTTTGTATTATAATAATAAAGTGGCAATGTCGCAAGTGGCAAGCGGTGAGCTGCGGCAAGTGGCAAGTGGCATAAATTGCAGTCTCATTCAAGCGGCTGTGTGGCGGAAGTAGTAGGTAGGCCAAAGTGAATTGCGTAGAGCAAGGCAGGAGAGCAAGAGAGAGAGAGAGAGAGAGAGGGGAAGAGGGAGAAAGAGAGTCTAAAGAAAGCGGCGCTTGGGGCCAGCAATTGCCAGCTTAAAATGTGCTCCAATGCCTCCGCTCCCTCTGATATTTATCTGCATACGGGTTTTACTAAATAACATATATATAGATATATATATTTATATATGTATATATGCCGTTTGTAGCAGCAGCAGCAGCAGTAACAAAAACTGCAAAGCGCCAGCTGAGGAAAGTAACATAAAAGAGAGAGAGAAAGAGAGAGAGAGAGAGAGGGAGAGAGAGATCATTACTGACTAGGAAGATACCCTTTGATATACCTTTGAGATACCCTTTTTTCGTCAAATGAATAATGGAGTATATTTTGTGAGAATGAGTATACTGAAAAAGTATATCATACGGGCTGTGAGGGGGGAGAGGAGACAAGCTAAGCCTTACGCTCTTAACTTTAATACATGATAAATTTGATAAGTATGGAAAAATGTAACTGTAAAGTAAAATATTGCAGACAGTAAGACGAGAGAAACTATCCACAAAATCTAATTATGATTATATATCATATATAATAAGTTAATTCATAGCTCTCAACTTTCTTACACACCTTTCCGCTAAACTAATCTACCCGTTCCTCACACTTTTTCACTGGGTGCTGGGCATAAAAACAGCAACAACAAAAAACTACAACAACATGTGTTATGTGCTCTGTTGCGGCAATAATCACTCGCTCTGCTGTTGCTGTTTGTTGTGCCACATATGAATGAATGCCTTCATATTGTTGTTGTTGTAGTTGTCATCGTTGTTGTTGTTGTTGCTGTTGTTGCTACACACCACGATGTGTCGGCATTTAACTTCTCAACTTTTTCCTTTATTTTTTTTTTTTTTTTTTTTGCATTGTCCGTTTGACGTGGGCGTCTGTTGTGGCAACAGGGGAAATGGGGGTAGGGGCCTGGCAGGGTGCGGGGGTGGCAGCTGGAGGAGCTGGACGCTCGCTTGGAAAAGCAAGTGCAGGAAACTACTTTGCATTTAATTGTCTGTAATGACGTGCAATATAAAATGTTAAAATCTAAAAATGTAAAAATCCAACACACACGCACACCCACCCACACATACGTACACACATGCGCTGGCAATGGGAAAACGTTGTCGACACAGCTGCAAGTGGAAAATGTTTTACAGTTTTCATTTTGCATCGGCCTTGCCCTGATATGTTTGTATGTAGCCCGCTTGAAAACAATGTGTTGATGTTTGATATTTGCATTAAAAGTCAGCGTGGTGATACATCATGTATGCAGATGTAAGATTTGCTTTATGAGTTCTTCATATTGTCGACTTTACATACATACATATGTGTATATATGTAGAGAGATAGAGCTTGGATTAATTAAAAACCCTTGACTAAAGCATGTGTTGTTACACAGATAGAAAAGTTTGAGTTTGTTAAACAACTTCATTAAATACAAAAAATAATTATACTAATTCCTCATTGTTCTATGAGATCAATAGATTTGTGAAATTGTTAAGAAATAAAATAAATATACAATTTGTAGTTGTACTCAGTAGTTAATCAGAGAATTGCATAATAATTACAACATTCTCAGTATCAATTTCATTATTATCTAAGTCTCCACTGTAAAAATCAGTATTTTTGCTTTTATCATTTCATTTATCATCTCAAGATTTCTTTTTTGGCAAGTCATGTTATTTATGAAGAGAGGCAGATTATATAATACCTGTGTTTCGCTTATTTATATTTTAGCTGCGCTTTTTTGGACTTTTTTTTGTCCATTTTCTCAGTTTTAGTTGAGCTTCTTTTGACTACTTCCAGCTAACTTCTTCAGCAGTTGTTACTAGAAAATATTGTGTCACTTTTTGCGTATGCCACACACAATTCTTGCTGTTAGTTCTTGGCTAAGTGTTTTTTCTTTCTTTGGCATTTTCCTGCTTTTGTGCCTTGGTGGCCGTACTTATTAACTGTTAGTGCCTTTGACGGCTTGTCGTCGCCGTCGTTGCAGACTTTTGATTTATGTTTGGCAAATGGGTTTTTACGAGTCGCCTGGCAAAATGTGAAATGTACATTGATTGCTCCACATTTTGTAGCTGTTAATTATGGCAACAAATTATCGTAAATTAGCTTGGATCTTGGTCAGTTGGAAAGTTGGAAATTTGATTAACATTTGTAAAAGTGTAAAAGGCTTCGCCTCATACTCCAGAAAACACGGAACTTAATAAGTAATGCACAGGCGTGCAGTACTGCCCCGTTTACTCCTTCTTCAAAAGAGCACAACTCTAACCACAAGGCGTTACAAAATCGAAATCCAGATACCCTGCCCTGCCCTGCGACAGAACACCCACCCTCAACACCCTTAGACACGCCGTCGCCCTCGTCGTAGCTCTGGCTTTAAAGGGGGCTTACGTGCGCAATTGTGCGCTAAAACCAAACATGCATATTTTCACTTATTATTTTCATACATAGCATAAAAAAAACCAGAATGAGTTTAATAAGGATATGCAGGCATGGACTAAGGGTTGCGCTGGAAAAGTGTTAAAATGCGCGAAGGATGGTTGGCTACAGATATAGATATCTACTAAATAGATTCTTGCAATCGGTTGCCTCTCCTTTCATATGTCCATAATATTATTATTTTTCTGTATATAAAGAATATATAGTAAATAGTAAATCCTTCAAATCTAATCTCTGCTTTGTCGGCATACCCGAACATAATTGTTTTTCAATGAGTACAGGGTATCAAAATAACATTGAGCCTTCGCACAGGAAATCGACACAAACACACACACACACACTCACACACAGAGAGAAACAAAGTGCCGCCCCGGCCATGACGACTGCTCTGGTCGATCTATTGAGCCGTGAATATGTTGGAATATATAATCAAGTGTAATGCAACACGCCCGAGACACCACCCTAGTTAGTTCGCCATGTGGGCGTATGGGCGTATGGGCGTGTCAGTGGCAGGGGCAGAAGCCGTGCCAGATATTAGGTATGGGGATGACACCCTTTTCCATACACTTGGCGAGCGCACATGACTGAGTCTCAAGTCGCGTCGAGTCAAGTCAATCACCGCCAGAGCGTCTGGGCAACTGGGAACTGAGAGCTGCGAGCTGGGAGCTGGGAAGTCCTTGGCAGTGCTTGCCAGGAAAGGCACAAGTGAATCATAATAATAATATTAAATTTGATTTTCAGCCTCGGCTGCGGCTGATTTTCATTCTGTGACGTCGCAAGAAATTGCGCTGATTGCGCAAAAGTATCGATGACTTCTTCAAGAGTACGCCTACTGGCCACGCCTCTGCCTCTGCCCCTGCCGCCCAAACGCCGAGTGGGCGTGTCGAGCCGAGAGTTCTTTTGAACAGGCGAGTGGGCTGCTTAATCAAATTTGAAGCGAGGCAAAGTGTTCGATACAAATAATGCAATTTGGCAGCAGGCAACAATGTTGATTAAATAAATATATATAAAAATATATATATCTATATAAATATAAAGTATAGATATAATTCTACATTATTAGCATGCGCAAGTTAAATAAATAAAGTACCCAACAAAAATACGTTTCTGTCTACATTTTTATGACTAGAAGGCGTTGCACTTTATACGGCAGACGGCTTTTACGGCTGCAACTGCACCTGCCCAGAACTTGATGCCCCACTGGCCGCACCACCAGCTGCACCAGCATTCGCACCACCCACAGTGGCTGTAAATTTTATTGCGCTGGCTGCTGCACTTGGCTCTTGACTGGGTCTTGGCAACATTGTTGCTAACGTTAGAATTTTTACGACTGATTCACTAGAGTTTATCCGGCTCACACTCTTATGACTCTCTCTTTCTCTCTGTGTGTGTGTGTAAATTACATAGTTTGAATAAAAACCCTTTTCAAAAACTAATACAATAGTTATGAGACGCCGCTAATAAAGTCGCTTGACTATAAAATACCACGCAAATCATGTGAGAATGAAGCAAGACTAGATGAAACTTTAGTAAAAACGAAAATACATATTCATATATCATTCATTGCTAGGCTAATTTTGCATAGTTGTATTTTACTAAGATAATTCAATTAAGAAGAGCTTAAAATATTGAAGCCTAATCGGATAAAATGATACAATAAAGATGCACTAAAAGTTTTATTTATTTAGCTTTCCGCATATTGGGAGAGTATAAAGATTAAAGATCATTCGCCTGCTCAAGTCAGATCCTAATTGAAACCGATGTATGAGCTATCTAAACTTCTTTTAAAGAGTCAATTAAATAGGCTTACTGAACTCTTAAACTTTTTGTATAACATTGTCTCAAGTTTACAGGGTATTTCTAAAACTTTCTGCTGCTCATTCTATTCAGTTTATGCTCGAATACTTTCTATCACTTTTTATCCTGCACAGCTGTGGCATATGTCATAATAAGCTACGTGCTCGCTGCCTCCCTTCATAAATTCTATGCAAAACGAACATAATGCTTATAAAGAATTTGTCGAATATAATAAAGATTATATGCATATTTGAGTATAAGATATTCGGCTTTGGTATTTGAATGAAATCGTATATAATAATATATAATAATATATATAAATATATATAAAAGCTTAACTTTTTCATTTCAATGTTTATAACAGCTGCATTCGCCGTATTCTAAACAAATATTTTCTCTAAAATAATTTATTTTAAAATTTTCTAAAATTCAGTTCAATTATAAATAAATATTCACACTGTCAAAAATTGAAATATGTCTAAACGAAAATATTTTTCTGTGCGCAATAATACTTTTTTTTTTTCTAAATAAATTTATCACATTTGATTCATGAAGCTAATAATATATTCTTTCTTTAGCGCATTCCGTTAAAAGTGTTTTTTGTACAATTGTAATATTTAAACATCTTTCTTTATATATAAATTACTTGCGCTATCTGTGTGTGTGTGTGCGTGTACGTAAATTTATTGCTGGCACTGTCTGCTGCGTCTTGTGCGCCTAATTGTTTTCTGCCCACGCCCTCCTATGCTACGGCACCCTACCATGTCCCAACATCATTTGCCGACATTTGAAAATTTGATTATTTAGCGGATGTTTAATTGCACCTATTTAATTTTTCGCATGTGGTACGCGGGCTAATTAGCATTTGTATGTTTTCATTTTCATTTTCATTTTCATTTTCATTTTGAATTGCAATTGTCATGTAGTTGTGTCTTTTATTTTAAGTACATATTTTTTGTTTTTATTTCTTGTTGCCATCAGCAGCAGCAAAGTGCAAGCAGCAACAGTTGCTCGCTTGTGCACCGGAGAATAACAATTAAACTAAATTTAAATTATATGTGTAATACTTGCTGCTGTTTTGTTGTCTGTTGCTGCTGCTGCTCGAGCTCCCCAACCTGTCTGGTCGCCTCTCGATCCACCTCTCTTGCCCCACTGTCGTAATTATAGCAGAGGAGGCGGCAATCGAGCTGCAACATTCGTCATCGTCATCATCATAATCATCATTGTTGCTAACCGAGTGTTGAGGTCTCTCTTGTTTTTATACCCTGCATATCTTCCACATAACTAATTGGGTATTATCTCGATCTTTAGTTGATTGTTTTAGCTTATTTGAACTGATTTTTGTCTATAAAGTTATATATCATTCCCTTGCCAGAGCGCTGCTTTCTTATTTGCCTTATTTCCCATCTCTTCTCTATAGCTTTATGTTATTCCTCATCCACCCGTCTTCTTTGTTTCTCAATCTCTATTTAAATCTCGTTCATTTCCATTCCATATTTCTCTCTTTGCATAATCCTCCGCTTGCCTACTCGTTCTTCTTTTCTTTAGCTTACTTATTTTCTCCTTCTTATTGTTCTGCCCTGCCTGTTACTCCATCTCCAGTTCAATTAGGGTTTTTGTCTTATTCGTATTCTTTCGAGCTTAACGTCTATCTCCCCACAGATTCATGAGAATCGCGTCGAAGGGTAATTCGAAGTTCATATGCAACTCTTAGATCTCTAAACAAGGCATCTTCTAGTCGTTCACTCTTGATTGGAGCAATTTTAAATGTTGCTGCTGTTGCTGTTGTTGTTGCTGCAGTTGCATATTTATTTATTATTATTTTTGTGTAATGCTTCACTCATTCGTTCGCTCGTTCGGTCTTTTGTTGTCTTTTTATTGTTGCATTATAATTTCTACTTAGCAAAACTGAGGATGTGATGCAACTGCAACTACTACTGCTGCTGCTGCTGCTGCTGCTGCTGATGTTGTTGTTGTTGCTGCTGCTGCTGCTGCTTTAATTTCATTACAAATTTTGCTGCTGTAGTTATTTCTCAAATAAATCGCACACACATTTTGTATGCAATTATTTTTGTTTGCGCTGACAAAAGGCCTCGTAAGTCAATGCAAAGAAAAGTCGTTTTATTTTGTTGCTGTTGTTGTTGAGAAAAGTCATTTGCATTATGCGCCGGAAATTGTTATTAGTAGTTAGTGCTATATTTTTGTTTTTTTTTTTTTAACAATTTTGTCTGTGCTGCCATGAATTGGACTTTTAAATGCTGCTCTGCCTTTGACTTCGCATTTTTTTTTTACAATTTTTTGTTGTAATTTATTTATATGCAAATTTAATTTATTTGCGTTGAAAACTAAACAATAAAATGTGCTAGCTTTTTTCACATGTGATTAAAATCACAGTAGCAATTATAATGTATATATACATATATAATTTTATATATATTTATATTTATATAGTTTTTTTACTTGTGTTTATTTATGCAAATTATGTTTGAGACTTAATGACACTTAATTGTTCGCTTCCTGTGGCACACGTGCACACAACATTCGACAGCCTCTCTCGTATGCAACAATATCATAGCTTAACGCCTTTGCTGTCATATGACACGGCGTTAAACAAAAGTTTAAATCAACTGCCAGCATAAAAAAATAAAAAATCTATGCCACAGCCACAGCTATGGCCACGGCCATGGCGTCATTCTCCACGAGCCAAGAACTGTGGATAAAAAAAAAGTCGGGCCAAAGTAAAAAGCTGTGAACAAACGCTTTAACTTTACGGCTTTCAACTAAATTAATTTACTTTTATGGCCGAGGACACAGTCGGCCCTCGCTATACATATATATGAGCAGTGTGCCTGAGCCCAGGCTAACCAGGCTAACCTGGCTAACCATTGTTAACTAAAACACTCTTCAAGTGGGCTTAGCTCATTTGCTAACGGCTTTACTAGTTGCTGTTTGAAGTGAAGAACAGTTTTGAAGTCCAGAAGCCAAATTTGTATAATGAAACAGTTATATAGTAATTTAATATATAATATATATTAAGAGCTAAAACTTCAGTATACTTCAAGACGAAAAAATGTTTTTTTTCCTCCATTTCCTCCATTTTAAAATGGTTTTCATAT
The DNA here is from genome assembly GCA_035045145.1 of Drosophila meridionalis. Lineage (NCBI taxonomy): Eukaryota > Metazoa > Arthropoda > Insecta > Diptera > Drosophilidae > Drosophila > Drosophila meridionalis. The sequence goes on from JAWNPG010000040.1 coordinate 18,878,881, forward strand.
GAAAAGCCAGAGTATTCAAACAACATATTGTTACTAGACTTCTTTATTTCTATAGAGATTTTAAACCTTAGTTGTTAGGCAGTTAAATTTTTTTTCATTTTCTGTTTTTATTCTTTTCGTAAATTGTTATAAATAAAATACAATTAAATATTGTCGTTTGCGAGGTGAGTAACGCAGATTACGTATACGCCGCATGGCGCTGCAGTCAAATCAATGTGGTCGCTGCTTGGGCGGGCCGCACTAATTCACGTTCGCGATAAGTCAGTGCAAACAAATGCTGAACACTGACCCAGCCGCAAAGTGTCCGCAAAAAAGCAACAGCAACAATAACAACTGAAGAAGAAGCAGAAGCAGCAGAAGGGGAGCAGCAGCTAAGTGCGAACTGCGAAGACCGACTTCTATTCTATTTTTTTTTTTTATTATTTACTAAATTGGCGACAAATGCAAAGCAAAAATAAAAACTACCCGCTGAACAATGCAAGGGGCAACAACAAAAAAAGGGAGTCAATTTAACTGTAGTTCTGCGGTCTGTGTGTGTGTGTGTGTGCCAATAAATACAAGCATAATAAAAAAATGCTAAGGAAATTGCAGAGTAAAGCAAATAAAATTAATTGAATTCCAATCAACTAGAAATGCAGCCAAGCTAACAACAACAACAACAACAACAACACCAACAATAGAAGCAACCAGAACAAAGCCACTGCAAAGGTGACCAAGGCAAAGCAAAAAAAAATATTAAATTGTAAAACGCGGCCACCCTGGCAACAACAACAATAAAATGCAATTTAATTGTGAAGCAAAAAAGGCGACGAGAGTGAAACAAAATCTCTATGGAACGGACGTCAAGCAGTTTGACTAAATAGGGACAGTAGGCACTCGTTAAGTGAAATCAAAATGAACTGAATGAATGCTTGCAGAAAATTCTAAAATAATAAATATAAGTAAAGAAAAGGCTTAATTTAAGTTCGAAATTTCTGAATATAGTTTTGTAATTTGTGTACACAAGAAAATGATTCTATTGCTTATACAGTCCACATCTTCTCGATCTAACACCCTTTTTCAACACTTTCTCTCAATGTGAGAAACTTCAAATGCCAGGGTAACTGCTAGTGCAGCATTCGAAATCAGGTCTCGCGCGTAGTTGCTTATTATAATGTAATTTTATGATTTCGTCGCCATTTTCTTGCTAAATTATAGCATAAATAGAAATAGAAAAAAAATTATAATAAAAACGGGACAAGACAAGACGGCAGGGCGCTGCCGGTTGTGTGAAGAGGGGCAGTGGGAAGGGGGGGTGGGGGGGGGTGAAGGGGGCTATAGAGCATTGGGTGTTGGGCAACGCGCAGTCAATTTGCATAAAACCGATCGATATTTTTGATTACATTTACAATACATAGAAAAAGAGACAGCGCAACGGTTTTCTAGTCGAGGTCGCTTCGATTCGTTGGAAGGCGGCATGGGCGTCCAAGAGGGGCGTGGCCAGGAGGTAGAGTAGGCAGAAGCACTAAATATATAATTTTGTCATCTAAATTGCCCCAGCTCTGTTGTTGTTGTTGTTGTTGTTGTTGTAGCTGGGTTTCGTCGTCTACTTTGGATTTAAAATGCGCTTAAATTCAAAACAAATATAATTATAAGTACCTAGTACAGTAAAATGTCGAATAAAAAGACAAAATACCGACGCTGGCATATTAATTATAATAGACAATTTATAGGAGGCGTGGTTGGCAGTGAATTACAAAAGAAAAAGAAAAAATTCCAAATGTCGTCGCATTTTTAATAATATAAAAATAAATTATATCTTGATCCCAGGGCGTGAGAGTTAATGCTAAAGGACAAGGAATTGAAAAACGTGCAGACTTTGTAATTTATGATGGGACACTGTGTCAGAAGATGGGTATATTAGTTATGGGAAAATATTGTAACAGATTGAAGAAATGATCGGTAATATTAGAAATACTCTATGATATATAGAGTATATATTGTATATTGCTATGTATATGTAAGGTTGATCTAAAATACATTGTGTGAAAGGCTTTCAGCTTAACCTGAAAATGAACTTTAATGCATAATATATTTTAAACATAACTCAAAGACTCTAAAAGCTAAAGATATTTAATTTACTAGATCGACTCTGTTAGTTGATTCGTGTGCAAATTTGCACTATAAAAATATCTTCTGGATATTTTTATAGACATTTGTTTTTAAATACACACTTATTTATATATATTTGATGACATTGCGACCTCAATGAAAGTATTTATTTGTAGCAAGTCAACAGAGACAAAAGTGCGTGTTGTGTGCGTAGCATTTATATCTATAATTGTACAAATATGTGTATGTGTGTGTGTGTGTGTGTGTGGGTAATTACACATATTTGTGTTTCCAATTACGTTCGGTGCAGTGAAACAATTTTAAAAATTCAATATAATGAAATTTACTTAATTGTATAACACTCGTAATTAATTCACTTTGTATGCTAATTCGTGCCTAAGTGCCGTATTAAACTTTAAAATGTCTTCAATATTTATGTGCCATGCACGTGTCGATTATTACACGCAACTCTCTGTGTGCGTGAGTGTGTGTGTCTGTGTGTGTGTTCAATTTAATGTGAATTTTGGCACACACGCACATTAACACACATTACCGATGGGATGATGTTGGCTGCAATGTAAGAAATGCCATTGTTTCTTATAATTATCCTGTGAAATAATTCGAACGCTTAATTGAATCAATAAAGCTTGCAACACAAAACATCTAACTGTAAATGATAATGATATGTGATAAGATTACATTTAAGTACTGATTAAACGATAGCTTAGCCAATGCACTTTAAGCATTTAACTAGATTTAACTTTACCAATTGGACGTAATTATTGTATGCATTTATTGAAGACATTTTGATGCGGTATTTGGAGTTGTGCTTTGGTTCGAAATGTGACTTAAATTCGTGTTTATTAATTGATGGACTGACTGATTAAATGATTGAAAGGTCATCAAGGTACATTCAGATTGTAATAGTAGATATGTGACTATGGTATATCATTGGATATATTAAAATCAATCAAATTTGTGCAGATAAACGATGTGTTTGAATAATGGTGAAGATCGATTCTTATGATTAGTATCTAGTATCTATGTAGTACATGATTGTTCTATTTAGTCTATAGTCTACATTAGTAGCATATCATACTGTATAGTTTTCAGTAATGATATTTTAATTTCTCAGAGTTATAGCCTGCGCAGTGCCCGATTATATAAAATGAGACAGTGTTTTCTACATTTCCTGGTTTGTACACTTCTGCTGATAGATTGACTGTATGACATTGACTGATCCACAATATGAACCAGATTTCAAAAGGATTTCAAAAACTAAAAAAGTATATAGACTATCTTATCTGGTTAGCTGAACAACAGAATGACTGATGATTAATGTACAGCTCAAACAAGAAACAGAGTTTTATACTTCAGATACTTTTAGAACAAATCAGAAAAGATAACTACCCCATGCATGTACAATGATCGTACGTATGTACATTTATATGTAAAAAGTTCTTGCTTATCAGAGGATCTACAAAAAAAAATCCTTTTCATCTGATAATTGCTTCAGCAATCTCTCTAGAGATAGAGAAATGGAGTTGTTTTATTTTAATGTTTGAGTATAGAAACACTTATTCAGGTCTGCACTTCTATATGTATATTTATACATATATAAATATTTTTATATAGAATGCAGTCATGTTCATGTCGCCGACTTGCTTGGCCACCATAGCCATTGGAAGGTAAGCACAATTCAAGAACCGTAAAACAGTAAAATTTACAACAGAACTACTCAAGTCTGAAACGCAATAAAATATTTGCGTTTTTGCCAACTGCACACACACACACACACACACATACACATTCGCACACATGTGCAGCAACTGACATTTTAAGGACTCAGCCACCTACTGGCAGACAAGCCCAGGCCCAACCAAGTCCAAGTGCAAGTCGCGTAGCTATGACTCAGGGCTGGTCCGTTTCCGTTTGGGCGCGCCCTATACCCTGCCTCCTGACGCCTTCATTCCACTGGCTTGTCAGCCAGTTTACAATGTAAACGCGAAAATGCGACAGCAGTGCATAAAAATCCTTGGCCCTAGCAGGACACGGCCCGTCTCGGCTCGACTCGACTCGACGCGACTCTCTTGGCCATTGGCAATGGCGATTTTTATGTGTTTAAACATTTTCATTACAAAAATTGCATTGGCTAGAGGGCAAAGGACAGGGCGGGGTGTGCAAGTGTTTCGTTGTCATTAAATCTGCAGCGATAAAATCAATTTATGTCAATTTCCACTTTTGATTATGCCACCACCCAAAATAAAAATAAAAAAAAAACACCACCACAAGCACTACCGGCACCATCGCAACATACAAACGCAGCCAGTGTCATTGCTTTTTAATTAAAAGTGAAAAGCTTGAGTGTCCAAACAAAACATTGTCCAGATGCAACAAGAACAGACACAAAGCAGCCCCCACTACTTGCGCCGATTCCCATTCTCCTTGCTTCCCGTGCCCCTGGCCAAGGCCTCATATTTCATCAATTTATGCAATTTATAAAATAAATATAAAAAGCGAAATGTGAACGCGAAAGCGAACGCGAACGCCTGGCCAGGCTTAAAAAATACAGAGAGAGAGAGAGAGAGAGAGAGAGAGAGAGAGACAGAAATTATATAGCAAGGAATTTATTAATAATGCAAATACATAAAAACACAGAAATCAACCCCTGATTATACAGATACGAGTATAGCAGCTACCACCCAACCGTCCGACCGACCGAGTAGTCCAAAAGTACGACACAGTACACAGTGCTCACAATGCTGAGTCCTGCTTGTTGCCTGGGCTTAATTTATTATTTAAATATGAAAAGGAGAACAAAAAATACGATGAAATAAATATGAAAATAAAATAAGAAAATGTGACTGCAACGAAACCAAAATACCCTAGACCAAAAAATAATACAAATATGGGTAATAGAGAATGCTAATGCTGAGGAATGCACATATCAAAAAATCTATAATATATTTATGTACGATATTAGGAAAATATAAGAATATGTTTGATATATATATTATTTTAAATATTACAATAATACAATAGAGGGATATAAAGAGTGAGAGTTAAGTGAATTCAAATTCAAGTTGATTCTCCCAGTAATTATTATTAATGAATGAAAAGATATTCTCTCAAAGCAATCTTAAGAAGTTTTACAGCAACAAAACTTGGTCTTACAAAAGAGCATTAAAATTCGACTGTTACAGCCTAATAATTTCGGCAGCCATTCATCGTATCGTCTAACAATGAGAAATTTTGCAATGTTGGCAACATCTAATATTAATACACTTATATATATATATATATATATATATATATATATATATGTATATCTATATATATATATAATAAATATATATAATAATGAAACTGGGGGGCTGGCGCTTGGCTACGACAATGCGCGGCAAATATTCAATAATTTATAATTTAAATAATTTATAAATAATACCCACTACAAAATGGGGAGCAGACAAAGCAGTTGAGTTCAGCTGAGGGCACACAGAAGGGTCGAGACAGTGCAGAACTGGGCGTGGCTGCGGGCGGCTGGCAGCAGCAGGGCCGCAAGGTGAACTATGTGGCGAGTATTTGAATTTGAATACTAAGCGCGCAGACAGAAGACGTGGCCGCCGCAGTCGCCGTCGACGACGACGTCACAGTCGATGCCAGCGCCGTCGCCTTTTATAATTTTTCATTAAACTTGGCAATAAAAGTTTTCTGCGTTTTTACCCATGCGGGCGCGAGAGCCAAGCCAAAGCTAAAGAAAATGTGGTGCACAAAAAAAAAAATTATATTATATATATATGTATATAAATATGTATATATATATAAAACGTATATAATAAATGACATTATGGCATATTTATGACTGCTAATAATTTATATGCAGCCATTGCCGCAGTTGCGAAAATTTTTTGTGCCCGCTCTCGGTTTAGCTTAGAAGTGTGCAGACGCTGTTAAAGGAAATTTAATTTTCGCATACACTGTTAAAAACCACTCAATATAAATTATTTCAGATATATATATAAGTATATATACATATAGATAAGTAAATGCAAATGCATAAGCTGATCATAAATTAAGTTAACGCGGAGGGTGGAAATCAGTTAAGCAGTATGGCAAAATGTGTTGCCGGTACTGCATATTATTGTTATAATCTATAATAAAGGGTATGAAATTCACAAAAATTATAGAAATTGAAATATAGAGTCGATGTCATGAAAAAAGTGAAGGATTAGAAAAGGGGCTTAGTCTGATCAAGCTGATGAATAAAAGGCATCTTAAAAAATAAAAAGAAAAAATAAAAAAAAAAAACAATTACAATAATGTTTACTTCATATTTGAAAAAAAAATACACTTGGAAAAATACTTTCAGAAGTTATTAAGCTGCATATTAAAGAACTGACGTCTTTCATTTGAACACCCTCGATTAAGAACTTCCCTCAATGTCGTTTCGTTTTAAATTTCATTTTATCCATACTTTTGAAGCCTGACATGTTTGTGCTTAACGTATTAAAGGTTTACTCTTTTTATCGTGTCGCAATTTCTTTTAATATTTTATTGTATTTATTTTTTCGTTTTATTTTTTTTTTTTTTTTATATATAAATGCCTTGTTGCCTGCCTGATCACATTTATATATCTGTATTTGTTCGTATTTAAATGCAAACATAAAATTTATGTCAAATGTCTGTTTGACACGAAATATTTAAGCCAAATGCGCGCCAGACAGCGCAAATACAATATTTAATACAATAATAAAAGAAAAAAGAAAAAAAAGAGGTAAATAAAAATGGACTTGACAAAAAAAAACATGAAGGAAAATGCGGCACGCCGACGAGGAACTGCAATCTATTCGTGAATATAAATAATGATACAGCACCGTGTGGCATGCTTAATAATTTATTGTAATTTGTGGAAAGCAATGAATAGAAAAAAACCTTTGAAAGCGAATTTAGTCTTTCAGTCTTTCAGACAGGCTGCACTTCAAATACCCTGCACAGCGATTATGTGTTCCTTTAATCTAGATATTCTTAGATTTACTAAATAGAAAACAAATTTGTTCGGTATGGTTAGTTGAGCCAGTTGTCTATAAGAACTTGGAAAGTATAAGAACTGTTATCGATATATTTTGGTAAGTTCATATAAAGCAGTTGTTCTGAGAATGCATTAAATTGATATGGAATTAGGTAGATTGAACGAGTCTATGAGAACTTGAAAACTCTCATAGCTAAGTTGAGAAATTCAGTATGCAGTTTCAAGGTGTCTTTACTTATATGGAATCATGGTTTCAAACAATTAGTATTAAAACAAAAAAATCTGTTACATGTAAGCTCCTATAATTTATTCAATAGACAATTATAAACAAAACTAGCCTAGCTATACAATAATAAGGATAATACTCAGGTTTTATAGTATTAATATTTTTCATAATTTAATTTTTTATTTATTACAGGGTATCTGCATGTCAATTTGTTACACATTTTCCTTGTCATTTGCCTGTTAATCTTGTTGTTGCAATATAATTAACTTAAACATGTGTATAATGTTGATAGTTATGTCTGTTGAATAAGAGCGTGGGGCTTGTCCCAGTATTAAAACTAAATTGAAATGAAAAAAATGAACGAAACATTTTCCCCCCCAAAAGTTTTACTCAGTGTCATTTTAGTTGTTGTTTCTCTGTTCGTTATTGTTATTTTAACTATACGACTTGTCTGCTTTTAAGGGGTTGCTCTCGACTATTTACCATATATATATATACCTTTATAAATATATATATAGATATATGTATATACTATATTGTTTCAATGTTTTTTTGGGCCTGTAATTGTTTGATGTAATTAAGGCTGAGCAAATAAACGGCTTCCGTTGATTTCTTTCAACGCAAATAGTTAATTGCTAGCCATAGGCAACGCCAGAGTCATTTCGACAATGCAGCTTGGATTGTTCTAGCTGTTGTTATTTTAGTTATTTGTTGGCTTTAGTTATTGTTGCATTTGTTGGTGTTGTTGTTGGAGTTGCTGCAGCAAAATAAACCAAAAAGTAAAATCAAACGAAAATCAATTAGGAAAATATTGCATTGAATGAAAGTAAAGAAAGCTTTTGTCGAATAAATCAAATTAGAAGATAGTTATTAACTGTCGCATATTTTTTTGGAATCAGCAATATATTCGATTGAGGTTTTCATAATTATTGTTATGAAACATGTATGTTTTCATCAATATATTTTTAGTTAAATTAGTTTCAATCGAAATTATATTTATATTTATTAAGTTAAAATTTGTATTATAGGGTAACTACAGTCACGCCATTTTCTTTACATTTTCTGCCTTACTTTGTGTACATTTTGTTCTCGTTATTTTAGTTTTTATTTTTTTTATTTTGTCTTTGGCATCGACTGAGTATAAAAACTAAAAGACCAAATAAATGCAAACTTAAACTATAAAATAAACATTAAACAAGCTAGAAATGCTTTTATGGCCGCCAAGACGATGACTGCGATGATGATGCACCAGCAGCCGCAGCAGCAGCAGCAGTAAGCAGAAGCGACAGCAGAGCAGCGGCAACAGGATGAATATGTGGCTGGGGCAGAGGAAGAGTAGATGAAGGATAGATATCATAGAAGAGTGGAGGGGGCCTTAGTCGGGGGCCTCAACTTGCTGTATTTACAATAGGAATATTTTGTTGCAAGCATTAAAAGACAAGCCCCAAAAGCGGCCGCCCAGGCAGCAAGTGCAGCTGCAACATGCAGCACACAAACACACACCAAACACACACACACATACATACACTCGTGTACAGCTTTTTATACTTTAATGAAGACGGCGTGCAATAAAATTTAATTAAATATAATTCAGCAACAAAGTCAGTTTTATAGCTGCGACTGCAGATGGGGCAGCATTAGAAGTTGAAGAAACTGGGAAATGCTCGGCGCTGTAAAAGTTTAATTGTCTAAAGGGGCTGTGCGGGGTAGGCGGCAAAAGTGGGTGGAGTCATTGCCTGCAGGTGCATAATTACAATAAAATATTTGCTCCATTTTGATGTGCAAGAGCACTTAAAGAACAACACTTTGTTGTGGCATGACATTTGCCAGCAGAAGCGAACCGAATGCGTAGTTTCGAAACCGGGATCGGAGCTTAGGGCTTACAATGAATGGAAGTGACGTTAGTAGAATGAATTGGCGAATAGAATAAAAATGAAGGGGATTTGAATCAGGAAATGGATTAGTTCCCATAAATTAAGAGTAATTAATGTGGGGGTTGATTCAATATTTGTAATTTCTGTTTTACAATGGTTTAGTGGAACAAAATATATAAGTAGTTAAGTCAAGAATTCAAGTTTTGTTTGAGATTCGGTTTGTTATATAAGGATTAATTCAAATCATATTTAAACAGGAAACGGGAAAGTAGCTTGAAAGTGGATTAGTTAAATGAAAATCAGCTAATCAAACAGAGATCTAAATTTGCTGTAAACATAAGAGATACATTCATGAGACATGAGTTCAAGCCCTCACAACAAACTTTTTATGTTTTACCGCCCCTCAATATCTAAGACAAATCAAGCGTACAGTCACATAGATATATGAGCATATGTAAAGATATTTATTTATATATTTATATCTCTGTATATCTGAGTCGATCTATGTATATGTAAGCCCCGCATGTTTTGCCCTTAATTAGATGCGGCGTCATCAGTTGCGGACGATTGCCTTGAAATGGGAATTTATTTTAATATTGCTGCGCAATTTATTTTAATTGGAATAATTTTATTTGTCTTTATGTTTATTCATTATGCGGACTAATGAATTTTGTACCAATACCAACAACAACAACAACAACAGCCGTTATTTTACATGCGTTATCTATGTAGACACATACACACACAAACACACACAGACAGACAGACACCCTTCGAGAGGGAGTGCTATTAGTGGGCCTTGGTTAGGTTCGTGAATCCTGCGACCGGGTGCCTGGCTTTTGAATAATTAACGAGGGTGTCACTCAGTCCTTAGTTGTACGTATCTGTGTGTATGTATGTGCGTGCGTGTGTGTGTGTGTGTATGTGTGTGCATGCTCATAATATTATTATATGTTATTTACCAAGAAAATGCTTAGTCAGCCTTATACAAATGTCTATGAATGTTCAAAATATAATTATAATAATAATTGAATTAGATTTATTGATTATTTGTATAGGGCAACAACAACAAGAACAACAACAACAACATGTACAAGAACACATAACGCACAACTTGCTGCACACGCACAACAAGCTACAACAACAACAACAACAACTTGCTTCATGAATAAATCCATTTACGAAGGGTAGTTGAGAGTCAAATAATAGCGTCAAAGAAACACAAGTCAAACTATGCCACAAAGTGGGGTCGATACATTTGACGAGCAGATACCCTAGAAGTTGAGCAATGAGAGAGTTAATGAAGATGAAGGACAGTCTAAAAGTGGGCGAGAGAAATTTGTATCTCGAAATTATACAAAACTTGAAAGATGTGAAGAAACATTATTATAAACTATATCGAATTTTTATGGAAAAATAGAAAATATGTAGAATATCTATATCGATAGATAGAGTAGAATATAACATAAGAGTTAATAAGTTATAATTAAATTACAAATATTAAGAGGAACAAAATTATGATTTTTATAAAAATATATATTTTTTATTCAAATATTATTATTTTTATAGTTAAATATATAATAGTTTTTTTTCTAAAAATTTTTAGTTTAATTATCTGTCTATAAGTTCCCTCTCGCCTTGCAGGGTATACAAATTAATAAACTTATCAGACGGTACCCCGTCAAACTGATGACGAAAGTCAACTAAACAAATTAAGTATAGTCAGTTGTTGTTGTTGTTGTTGTTGTTGTTCTTGCTCTCAAGGCTGTGTCCAATGTTGTTGCTATTCATGTTGTTGTTTTGCTGCAAGTGCGTCAAAAGCAAAAGGGCAGCCCTCGAGCCAAAAAACCGAGAGCTATTCAAAAGGAAAACTCAAACTAAAACTTCAGACGATGGCGTCATATACGACTGCTATACACAGTTTCATTCACACAACAACTACACACACACACACACACAGATACTGAACACTATATACACACAAAGAGAGAGAGAGAGAGAGAGAAAGCAGTCGCTAAATTTTGCGCGCGCTTTTCTTAAGGCGAAACATCTTCGCCGACTTTCTGTTCGAGACTTCGACTGCGACTGCGACTGCGATTGCGTCTGTAAAGATGTGTATGGGAACGCAGTGCAGGTCCAGGGCCAGGGCCGGAGCCGGGGCGTTGGAGAGAATCATGCTGAAATTGAGACCGAGACCGAGACCGAGACGGAGACCGAGACTGCATTTTGCTTGGGTCGACCTCGAAGATGATTGCGCTGCATTACATTGGAGGGCGATTTGCAGCTGTTTTTGCTGTGCGCCTGGCACTGGCGCAGTCTTCGCTTTCGACTGCATTTTTGTGGCCGTAGAAAAAGTGCAGCAGCAGCACGCGAAATGCAGCGAGCACGCATAAAAAAAAAAAATGAGAAGCAAAAAAAAAACTTGCTTGGATTTTCGCGGTGGATTTCATAAAAGTTGGGGGCAGGTTGCTATTTGCCTGCCTTTCGAGTTGGTCGCATCGATTTTATCAGCTGCTTTGGCTGCGTTTTTCTTCTTCTTCTTGTTCTTCGCTTTTTTGGGGTTAAAGCTGCCCTTCAACGTGTGAAAAAGTTTTGTCAGATGCTGCTGCACACACAGTTTTCTTTTTATCGTTTGTTCTTTGTTATTGTTGGGGTAAACAATTTCATTTTGTTTTAGTTGAATTATTATATTTGTAAAAGTTTTTCTTATGAATTATGGCTGAGTGCAGTGCGTGTGAGTGTAGGTGTGTGTGTGTGTGTGGGTGAATGCACTCGCTAAGAAGTTCATTTAAGGTTAAATCTTGGCCGAGCAGCAGATAAAAAAATATGAAAATATATACACCTAATTCTGTTTTTACACGATAGAATGGTTCCCAAGAAATTCGTGTAAAACAAAATCGTGTAAAAAAAGATACTGGCCAGCTGATGCTTGAAATTTACTTGCTTGAAATTTACTCATCGTGGTGAGTTGCTCTCTTTTTACTTTAAAAAAATTCATTGAAAAAAAACGTGTTAAATCCAATAATTCATGTAAAAAAAGTAATTTTGTTTTTTTTTGTATTCGTGTTATTTCAAATTATGTCGTGTAAAAATAGAAATATTTTTTCGTATTTACTCGTGTTATTTCAAATTCGTGTAAAAATAATTCGTGTAAAAACAGAATTAGGTGTATATGCATTGATATATAAAAATGTGTATAAAACAGTTTTATGCTTAATTTTAATAGTTGTTTGCGGTAAAATTAATATTTAAAAAATGTTCCTAGCCAATGGAATCGATTTTTTATATCATAAAGTCGATTTAGACTACTAAACAAAGATATTTTCTCTATGCATTACTTTTTCATATATTTTCATAGCTACGAGTTTATGTAAATGAGTTTAAATATTCAATTTTTATTCGAATATCTGATTAGTTGACTAAGTTGCATAAATATATTTATATTATATATTATATATGCATTCGTTTTTAATCTTTGGCAAACCAAAGTTTATTTTTTCATCATGCTTGATAAACATTATGTTTCAGTGTTTCTGTTCTTTATATTTTTTTTATCGTTCTGTTCTCACTGTTTGTATTTAAAGTGAAGGTGAAAAGTAAAGTAATATGTGAATGTATATAAAGAATATTTTTATCTGAGGAAGCAGTCTTTGTTTTAGTTTTAAAAGATAAGCTATATAAAATGTATTAAAAAATCTTTTTATATATAGTTCTTTGATGTAACCCATTCAATCATTGTTAATGTTTCTGTTAGTCTTACAGAACCTATGATCCTATTCCTAAATTCCTCATATATGATAGTGGTCTATCTCAGAGACTACGCAGTCAATACTTTAATGTGACATATAATGTGTGATAAGTACAATCCACCCATTGTTACAGCTACCTTATAAATCTTCAAGCTACTTAACTTATTCTATACAATCGCTCCCACAGTAACTACCCATATCTTAACCACCTTTTCTGCATATGCGGCCTCTTAGAACTCGAAGACTTCAAAAGTAGAGCTCGGAAATGAAATATGTGGGCACTCAAATAGCTTGAATGCATAACTTTTATATTACACTTCTTATAACTACCCTCAGTTGGTAAAGAATCGTACAAAGATATAAATGACATACTTCAATTACAACCAGTTTGTCATAGCCCGTACTGGTTGCTACCCTGTTTTGTTATCGTCAACGTGGCATCTCTACATAATTATCAGTTTGCAACAATAGGTCTACCAACTGTAGCGCGTTGTGGGGTAAAACAAAACGGGCTGACTCGACTTGGTGCATTATGAAGGCACGCACTTTGCGCTCTGTCTGATGAGATATGGAATATATTTAAATTATAAATATATGTAAATACTTTTGCCTGCATGAGTATGTGTGCGTGTGTGTGCAGAATGTAGCAGTCGGTGGCTGGTTTTTGATTGTAGCGCGTATCGCAGATCTCTCAGCCATCTGCATGCAAGTTATGTGATTATATTGTATATACATATATAGCATTGTCTGAAATACTTCATATATATATTATATATATTATATTTTGATGTATAGAAAAGCCCTTCGAGTGCTTTTGGTGGCGGTTTTTCTGCGACCCCCGTTTAAGGGTTGTCAACTTTTTGCTATAACTGTAACTGAACCAAATGCTTTGGCTTATTTGAGATTTACGATTTGCATATTTCATCCATATATATATATAGGTATATGCATATATATATATATATATATATATATATATGTGTGCATGCACACTTATTCTATTTTTTTCTTTCGCTTTACCACGCCCTCCCTTTTCACGTGCAACCGCTGCCTCCCAAACACCCAATTAGTTGTGTTGTAGCCAGCGCGAAATGAGAATTACAAATTACAAATTGCATCCACATACACATAGATTATAGATTTCTTAGAGTTTTGGTGTATAATCATGTACCGGATATGAATTAATTTTTCTCTTGCTCACTCTGTCGCTCCCTCTGCTCCCGCTGCTTCCTCTTCGGCTACTTCTTTTCTCACATTTTGTTTTTTTGTGCTTTTCCATATTTCTCGCGCATTTTGCATTTGCTGCCAGCTCATTTGACTTTGCATTCATGTCGTATACCCTGACGTCAAGTTTGTTTAGTTTTTTATTGAATATGTTTTGTTAAATACAAATATAATTGACTCAGTTGAATATTTTTATAAGATAGAGATTTGTTGTATGATGGTTCAGATTTTGCTAGTTTCTTAAGTAGTTATGAATAAACTAGTTTTTATATAAACTGAGTTGACTGGAAGCTTTAAATTTAGAGATCAATATAAATTCAGAAAAATATACTTAATAAGAGTTTTTAGCTTTCAACAATACAATAAGCATTTAAAGTTTTCAAGAGATTCGAACAATTGAGAAGAAAATATTTAAGAAGTATTGATTGCACTTATTTGAGTCCGGACTCCAAATAAAATGTGGAATAAATGTATATCGCATAATAAAGAAAAAATTATATTTTATAAAAATAGCTTGTGTTTTAACGAAGCTTTCTAATTCTACTAAGGAAACTGGCTATAAGTAGATATGAAATGCGGAAAGGCAAATTAATTGAAAAGCCTTTCATATCAGAATTTCAAAGAAATATTTTCCTCTTAAATAGAAATATAGAATTATTACAGATAATATTATATAGTGTTAATAATAATGGAAACTTAAAATAGATTTTTCTAAATTTTTATAAAATTTTATTTAAAAAACCTCAAGAAATTTTTATACTAAAATAAATTCTATTTTTTGATTAAAATTGATTTAGGCATAGAGTATTTTTGAATTCGATTAGTTTTTCAACTGACTTCACATTGCTTGTTCTTCTTTGCTTTGGTCGTTTGTCGTAATTTGTTATTAGTTTTCTTTGCTCTACAGTTTTTTCTCTATTTTTTTCTTTCTTTTTTTGAATTTAGTTGAGTTCGGTGGGTCTGCTGTGCCTGGGGTCTCTGTGGCTGTGCTTTCCATTGAAATCATTTACATATTGCAAAAGTGAATTGTAGATTACACACACATACACATATACAAACACATATATAAATTTATATTTATATATATATTATATGGGTGGGGGCTATAGCGGTGGGCGGGGCAGTCAGCTGACTTGTGCGCTGCATTATTTGCTTTGGCAATTACTATCGACCTGGCCAACGATTTGTTATTATTGTTGCAAGTGTTGTACATGTTGTTGCTATAAGCTGTTCTTGTTGTTGTTGTTTTGGCGCCACTGTTCATTAATTTACGCTTTGCAGCGAGCTGTGTTGGCAGCCAGGCCCTTTTGAATGCGCCCCTTTTGCATAATTGGGCGCCGCACACAATTTCGTCAGCTCAAGTTGCATTTCGACTACAATTTGCGCGTCAAAATAGTTGTAAAGTGGCCAGGCGTCAATTAAAGCTGCTTCCATATGTGTGTGTGTGTGTGTGTGTGTGGGTGTGTGGGTGTAGAGTGTGTCTGTTTGTGTGCAAAGATGTAAAAATATTGCTGCATAGTTATGGGCGCACAATGTGCACTCGCGCGCATCCTGCGTATACGCAATGCGAAGTTTCAGTGCGTCTAAATATTAGTGCAAGTGTGTGAGTGTGCGTGTGTATCTGTGCGCCTCTATATACTCCAGACAGACGACTACATTCTACATTCTAAATTTTACTGCTTGAGCTCCGCTGCCTCTCCGGTGCCGTCCGTTGAAATCTGAATAAAATTTTTAACGCTGCGCGCCTGCCAAAAACCGAGCTAACGGTGCACACAACAGCAGCAGCAGCGGCAGCGCCTAAGCCTAGTTGCAGAGATAAATGCATTTTCCTAACGTACGATATATATCTATATATATATATATATATATATATCTATATCTAGATATATATATATATATAATATATGGTATGTCTGTGTCTGCGTGCAGTTATAGAGAAAACGCGTTGCTAACGGCGACCGCAACAGACACACGGCTCGATATGGTTAGGTAGGCCCCAGCCACACCACCCTCTCTATGCCGATTGTCCCCCCCCCCCCCTCCTGCGCTGCGTCTGCGTCTGCTTTGGCGTCTGTGCGTGTGCGATTGTGTATGTGTGTGTGTGTGTGTGTTTGCATATTAGGTGCAAGCCGTGCGGCATATGCAGCTCGAGTCTCTGTTGCTCCAGCAAAGGAGCAGAGAGTCGTATGTAGGCTGGGCGATAGCTGTTGGTCATGTTCAAATAGTCGACGCACACACATACTCACAAACACACACACGCACGTAAACTCACACACACTCTCATGCGTGGCAGTTGCCAATAACAGGCGCAACGTTACATTCGTTGAGCTTTTTTCCTTTGACCATGACGGGGCCCTACAGCTAAATCCATATACTCTCACACAGATAGAGGTCCGCCCGTATGTGTATTTGTTGTGTATGAGTTCTGGGTGCATCTCATCTCTTTAGGCAACCGACGGCCAGCCAGACGCATTCATTTGTAAAGCTACAACACATGCCTAGCCGGCAAGAGGCAAGAGGCAGAGAGAGAGAGAGAGAGAGAGAGAGAGAGAGAAAGAAAGAGAGCGAGAGAGATGGAGAGAGGGGACGCGTTTGGTTGGCAACTGGAGGAAGAAGCAATGCGTTGTCCTGCTGTGCCTCCTTTTTATGCACCTTTCGACCAAAAAGTGTTAATGAAACACAAAACGCACAGACGACGACGATGACGCGCTATTGCACACTTCAAAGAAAATTAATGGGGCCTGGCAGCCGTCTGTAAGGCTAATAGATACAATTATATAAACAGCATAAACTGAGATAGAATTAGAAATGTATTTGAGCATACTTATGATGCATACTTATTATAACTTTTATTTTATTTCTCACTTTTCCTTAAGGATAATGCCAGACTTTAAAGCTCATACATATTTATATTTGCTCAATCTCAATCTTATCCCGTTTGAGTTAAAAAAGTATCTCAACTGTAAGCATTGTAATTGCCTTTTCTTCATTTTTTTATTATTATTATTAATTTCTTTTTTCTTTCGGTTCAAGCCCAAAACGTTGGCTGTAAAATTTTGTAATTTCCCTGCTTAAAATGTTATTATTGGCACTTTTGCTTTGTCTGCGTCGCCGAAGTCAAGCAGGATATATGCCGTTCCCTCTGCCATATAATTTCATTAGTATTTATATTTCTAAATATAGGACCAGGCGTCAGTTTTTGTCATTTTTGTTGTACCTCATATTTTTTTTTTTTCATTTCTTTTTAGTATATTTTTTTTTTCGAGAGAGACAAGAAAAACGTTGCGATGTTCATACTTCTTCTTGGCCTATACACAGCCTGGCAGTTATTGCTTTTCTATGCATTAGTATGAGTTGCTCTCGAGCCCCCTCTCTTTCTTACTCTCTGTCTCTTTCCCTTTCTCTGTGTATGTGTGTGTGTGTGTGTGCAACATTCCAGTGCCATTCCGTTTGCAGCCCCGGTTCGACATCCATTGGCAAAACGCGGCATAGAAATCGAATTAGATTTTTCCGATTGAATTTTCTACATTTTTAATTGCTTTCGACGTTTCAACTTGTCGACGTACCGGCCATTGGACCCTCAAATGCCCCTCTCACACTCGCACACACACACACACACACACCCGCACAAAACTGAGCCATGCATTTCGAAGCCCCTGCTACCTAGTTCATCGCTTTGAATTGTTGCTGGCTTTTTAGCCAATTTGTGACGTCGCTGACATTTATGGCCATATATATTTGCCATAGCCTCGGCCTGCCGACTGGCATTCGTTATTCATTCGAATATTAAATGCAAGTAAGTAAATCAAATATGTGCTCAGCGTCTAATTTACTTTAGTTTAGTTGCATTTTTGCCAGCTGGCATAGATGATGTCAGCCATAATTCACAGATTGAGTCAGCGCAATGGTATAAATAAATATTTATATATAAATATGTATGTACTGTTGAGAGAGAGGTGTGAAAAAGTCGTTGATGTTATTTTTGTATAGCTAAAAATACTTTTGTTAACTCTTAATTAAGCTGGTCGCATATGAATTGCTTTTAATTGTGAAAATCAATTGAGCTGATGCTAAAAATGGAAATATATATTGCGAACTGTGGTAGGATTTAACAATAGAAAGCTGGGACAACGAATGACGAAATGAAGATTGATATATTGAAATAGATTCAATCAAAAAGAAATCCAGGTCTCTCTCTCTATCACTCTCTTCTATATTTTACATATCTCTCTTTTCAAACATCTCCTCTTTCATTGTCATCTTAATGACTTCTCAAATGTATCTTTAACTTAACGTTTATTGCCATAAATAAAATTTATTATAATTAATATTTATTAATTCCTATAAGCTTTGATTTTCATACAGTATCAGTGTAGCTGCCACATTTTGTGGCACACACACTTAATTAACGTTGCACTGCACTCACTCATTCAATCTGCATCTACATACAAACGTACACCAGCTGTATCTTTAACTTCAAGCAGGCCGACATAATAAATAGTCAGATGCGCTTGCCAAAAGAGTTGCCCAGGCATTAAAAATAAATTACAGAAACACAACAACAACAACAACAACAGCAACAAACAAAATAAAGTAAATAAATAATTGCAGCAGCAAATGGGAAATGAAATCGAAAGATATTTATCTAAAAATAATAAAGCTGCGTCGCTGCCATCTGCAACTGTCTGCAGTCGGAGTCGAAGCCAGCTGGCTTAATTTGTAAATCATCATATATATAAATATATATATATAATTTTTCTTTAATAACAAAATCGGCTTTTGGCTTTTCCACTTTTCTTAGTTTTTTTTTAACTGCCTCCGCCAACAGCATCTTCCGCATTTGTTTGTAATTTACTTTTATGCTTTACTTAATTGCATTTAGATGCATTTTATAAATTACAGCACATGTGGCACATGAAAAATGTGTGTGCCCCAACCTCTTGGCCTGCCCCAGCCCCTCCCACTCTGCACACATCAAAACGAAGTTGAAGTAAACATTAAACAACATTTTTTTTTTGTTTTGTTCACATCAATTCGTTTGCCGACGCTGCACTTATGCATTTTATTATTATAAAATGGAAGAGAAAAAATGGTTGTATCTTTTCTAATGTATCTTTTCTAATGGCAGGCAAATGAAGCGGCCAAAAGCGGCTTTGGAAGCAACAAAAATTCAATTAAATATTACAACAATTTCCTCAGCTCTCTCGCTCTAGCTTATTTTTATACGCTGCACGCATTGATACTGGGTATATCGGGTATATTGTTTGTGTGTATCTAAGAGAAATTATCAAGTTGGCAGAGCAAAGAGATATATATGTATATGTTTAAGTAGTTGATGGAGCTGAAAGATACACTCTTATTCGTGATTGGTGATCCACAACTTCAAACTTAATATCTATAGCTTAAAATAGATATGTTTATCTGACTTATATAGGCATAAGCTGATTTGTTTACATCAGCAGCTCGGCACTTAGTACAGGGTATCTCCTAGTCGATCACTTCCGCCTAAAGCGCTCTTACTTGCTTATTTTTATGATGGCTCCGCAGGTCTGGATTTCTAGCATTAATTACGCCAAATGTAACTTGCTCCAGCTGTAGCTGTAGCTGTATCTGTATCTCTATCGCTCTATGTATCTGTATCTGTGCAACATGCTGCATAATATTAGTTTTCGTTGTACGTTACTTCCAAGAAGGCCACAGCCAACAGCCAACAGCCATATAATAACCATATAATGAAGCAAATAAATGAGCAAGAACAACAAATACGTTCTGTTTCTGTCTGTGGATATCTGCATCTCTTGAAGATACAGTGCTTCACTCTCCTACAATCGAAACAATTAGCCTACTTTAGTTTCATGCCTGACAAGTGGAAATAAAATTAAATACATTATGAAAAACAGAAACAACAACAAGAGCAACAAAAAGTGGAAACAAAACGTGGACTTAGTTAAATGCAAGATATATTCTGATGTCTCTGTATATTTGACTACACACATATATTGTCTAAGTGTGGGTGTGTATGTGTGTGTGTGTGTGTACTTTTGGTATTTGTTTAAATGAAGCAACAACGACAACAACAACAATAACAACAACAAAAGCAACACTCGAATTTAATTACAGCATTTTTTTATTTTTTGTTGCCGTCGTATCTTTTTATCTGATGCGTCGCATTTGTATCTGTATCTGCGTATCTGTTGCTCAAGTAGTTTTTAGTTATTATTGTTATTATTTTTCCATTTCTACAGACGTGCAGCGAAGTCTACGTTTGAGATATTGAAATTTATCGCCGCTATTTTGAAGAAAATGCTCCGTAATAATTGTCAGCACCGCACGTCGTCTGCCTCGCCCCTACAGCAATTGCTCTGTTTGTTTACCGCTGCAGTCAGCGCTGTAGAGTTCAATAGTTAGATATACATACAAACCGTGTTTTTTTTTTTTTTTGTGTATTTTCTACGAATTTATCTCTCACACACATACGTATCGCGTAATATTGTTTTTTTCTTTTTATCTTTGGCAAAGCATCTTATTATAATTTTAATTACATGCTGTTATGAGGAAATGTTAATTGCTTCCGTTTGACGAAATGTATCTATTATATATGCCAATAGCTATAGACCTGTATTTGATAGATAACCAAGCGGCGCACTTATATAAATTATTGCCTAGCTGTCAAAAAGTACAGTTGCGTTTTAGTTTTTGTGTTTAGCCTTATAGCTATTGATTAAGTTTGAAATGAAAGAAAACTTTTTATTTTAATTGATTGTATATCATATTTTTGGCGTGAAAAGCTTAACTTGTATTGATTTGAGTGTTTTTTTTTTCAATATTTGTTTTTCGTTTTTTATGTTCGTAAATTTCCAAAAATTACAAATTTTCATTGACTTTTCTTTATTTAGACTCAATTATTTTATTTATATATATTATTAATTTTTTGAATATATGTGAATTTCTGAAAATCATGTTTTTTTTAAGTTTTAAATTTATATAGTATTGTAAAAATTTGTTATCTAGGCCCTTATATAAAGTCATTCGTTTCCGTTGGCTCTTCTTTGTTTATTCTCAACTTTTTTCTCTAGTGAATTCTTTTTATTATAGTAAAGTAATAAATTACAAAAGTGTATATGCTATAAATGAAAGTTAGGGATAGGTATCATATAATATATATATATATATATATGTGTGTGTGTGTGTTAGAATAGGTGTAATAAAAATATTTGTGCACATACAACTTTTTCAAAAGACATTCTTCTTCTATTAGTTTGTGCTGTTGTTTTGTTTGTTGTATTTGCGGCCATAAAACTCATTGGGGGCATTAGCACGCCATTGTTGATGTTGTTGTTGTTGTTGCTGTTGTTGTTGCTGTGCAAAATCTAAACATCTGCCCCGCTCCAGGCACGCCCTTAATCAACTAAGTAAGCATATAAAAATGCGCTCGTAAAAGCGTCAAATGCAACTTGCAACTGCCGCTTGCAACAATGTTGCCTGCCGAACTCTACGAATATATAAAAAATAACAAAAACAACAAATAACTGCCACAATTAACTTGAGGCAATGATTTTCTTTTTATACCCTGAGCCCATTGAAAATGGGAAATCAGGGTATAATGGTTTTGTTAAATGTATGTAACAGGCAGAAGGAGGCGTGTCAGACCCCACAAAGTATATATATTCTTGATCAGGGCGACGAGCTGAGTCGATTTAGCCCTGTCCGTCTGTCTGTCTGTCCGTCCGTCCGTCCGTCCGTCCGTCCGTCCGTATGTTTGAACGCGTCGATCTCAGAACGTAGACGAGCTAGACAGCTGAAATTTTTTTTGTAGATCCGTGTATAGCACGCGCAGGTCAAGTTTATTTCGTATGAACGATAACTATTTTTGTTGTAATGTTATCGATTTTAATGCTTATCGAAAATAAGTTTTTAAGGTGTAGTTTGTACATTGTTTGAGCTAGAGACTTCAAATTTGCTGTGTAGGTGCGTGTAATGAATACGGAGATTACGTAATCTTTAGATTTTGGATGCCACGCCCCATTCGCCCCCAATAGTCCCCTATTTGTAAAAAGCGCAAATCAAATACTAGAGACTTGTGCCTTGGCAAATACACACATATAAATGCCATTATTAAGTTGTGAAAGTTGTATGCAGTTAGTCCATCGTTAACGAAATTTATTAAGCAATTAAGTCGCTGCGTCAACTGCGCAGTTGGCAGAGCGCGCGCCTATGCGTGCGTACATATGTATGTATGCGTGTGTATATGTTGTTTTTATGCATGCTTAAAAAGATGCGTAGAATGATATGATATTTGGCTCTTCACAGGGCTCAGGGTATCTCCTAGTCGAGCAGTCTCGACTAGAGCACTTTTACTTGTTTTTTCTTCTGTTTGTTTTTATGTGCCGCATGCTGCTTGTGGCGCCACAGAAGAAAAAAAAAATGCAGAAAAATAATAATAAAGAGGCAGATGAAAGAGGAAAGCGAGCAGTCGAATGGCCGATTTTATTGATTGCCATTCCATTTTCATGTCGCATATCATTAGAATTAATCATTAAAATGTAATAATAATGCGCAATAAGTGCTTGCAACATTGTGTAGCACTCGCAGAACAAAACGCTTGCAACTGCCGCGTTTTACGATTGCTGCTGCAATTGCTGGAGCTGCTGCTGCCGCTGCTGTTGCTGCTGCTCGCTGCAATGTTGCTGCTAGGCCAATGTTGCCGTGCAACATGTGCTGTCACTGCTGCTTGCTGCTTGCCGCTAGCCGCTTGCAACGTTTTTATGGCAGCGTGTGCAGTTTTTACAGCTGGCTGCAGCCTTAGCCCATTTGCAACAGCGCCAGCTTTTTTTATATTAAAAGTAATAAAAGTTAAAATGGCAGCCAGAGGGAGGGGGCGAGGGGGCGAGGGGAGTGGCAAGAAGTGGGGCCAAGGGAGAGGCGCACAATTTATGGTCTTAAAACTAATTTAACTTTTATAAAATTACCAAACACGCATAAACACAATTTTTATGCCGGACGCACGTTGCACGCTGCGCGTTGCACGTTGCAACAAACACGTTGCATTCGCACACATACAAACATATATACTTTACTTTACTATATATACAGAGCAGTAAACTGTTCTTCTGTTTGCTTCATCTGACGGCTGTTGTTGTTGTTGTTGTTGTTGCTGCTGTTGTTTTTGTTATTCATATAAATTTTATTTCAAGCCATTTTTTTGTTGCTGTTGTTTTTTTTTATTTGTGCGCAATTTTTTATGAGTCGCAACTTTGTTGCTGATTTTTATGTGTTGCAGCAATGGGCGAGAAAGCGGCAAGAAAAAAAAGCGCATAGTTGGCCTACATAGTAGGGGTAGGGAAAGGGTGGCAGGGTGCAGCCTTAACATTTGCCTAATTAATGTTGCTGCAGAGATAGCGGCACAATAAAGATGCTAATGCCAAGAGTTTGATGAATAACTTAAGTTTGTGGCAAGAGCAACAGCAACAATAACAACAGGAAGTGCAACATATAAAAGCAATTGCAACAATTATTAGCAGAAACTTTAATTAAAATAATTTATTTAAACTATAACTATTATATTGTAACTATTAAATGAATATTGTAACTATTAAATATAATATTGGAAGAGAGGCAGAGAATTCTCGTTAGAAAATGACTGAGAAAAGTTAAGTGGAGCAACTTGCAATGAAGTTTATAATAATCTTTAAATACATAATAATGTGAGACAAGTTTGCTGCAGAAGCAAATGCACTTTATGATGAGATGACCTATATTTAAATATATAGATATCTAACAAGATATATATTATCTGATCGACTCCCATTATAATTCTTAACACTGCGTAATACTAATTTCCCGGTTCAACTGACTTCTTCAAAGTGCTCTTCCTAAGATTTCTCTTTTGTAAGGAAACACTCAGGCTTGTCCAAGAATATGGGACCAAGTGCCTTTATATATACCTTCTGTTAGACTTCCTATTTCTACTCCTTAATCGAAGTTATAGCGAGCATATACGAAGGATACAAGTCGCCTTCTCGCTTTTACTCAGCAACACCATAGACTACGTTCTGCAACAGCTATAGTTGTTTCACTCTCTTAGTGACAATATATCTGCTAACTGTCACTAAAAAGCTAAACCACTCGGATAGTACGAACCATCAGTTTCTCTATAATATAACTGCAATAGCCAATCACCACATATAAACAAAGACAAAGTCTTGTCATACCGGCATGACATATATATACTTTATTGATTCAAGCTATCTATGTAACAGTCTAATGTTATATAAAAATATAAGTATAAAGGTTTAGTTTCTATACTTATATCTTTGAAGATGTTCAGACACATTACTCTATATAAATACATATGCCCAATAGTAAGAGTATTTCCATTATGAATCGAAGTCGACAACTTTATAGTACCACAAAAAGTGGAAAACAAAAAACCTAAATGGGTTTCTAATAAAATATATATTGAGCAATTCGTATGAATATATATGTATATATATCTACATTTTATAGACCAACTGCTTATTGCACAAATATAAAAAAAGTATATATATATATATATATATACACAACTTTTATATATATATATTTATATAAAAATATCTAAGTGGTTAGGGGAAATGTATTGTAATTTGTTTTTATGCGCAGTTTTGTTGACGACTTTGTCGCTGGCAAACTGAGCAATAAAACTTTATGCATTTAGTTATAAATATAAATAATTATTATCTACAGACTTATATTGGATTTCCAAACAGAGATACAGCGACAGATACAGAGTGAGTCTAAGAGAGCGAGTGAGAGGGTGGGCTGGAGGGGGTAAAGCGGAAGAGGGGCAGACATTCGCATGGCCAGCAAACAAATTCAAATTGTATTTGCTTTAGCTTTTACGACTTGCCCCTGTGCGACAGCTAAAACCAAAGCCAAAGCCAAAACCAAAACGAAAACTGAACCAAGTCGAGCCCGGGCCATTATAATAATAACAATGTCAATAATGTTATTGTTATAATAATAATTTGAAATTCGTAACTTTTGTCGTTTTATTAATGGGTCGAACGTGTGCGAGACGTTACGAAAATAATATATATATATATATATATATATATATATATATATATCTATATAGATGATAGACATATATAAATATATATATATATAGATGTATGTGTGTGTAATAGGCCATTGACGTTGCCTGCCTCTCACTCTGCAGCTTTATCGTCATAGGAGTCTAACCATTACACTAACTCCAATATTTACATCTTACTCTATTTAGATAATAACTTTAAGTTTCTCCGTTTTTTTTTTTTTTTTTTTTTTTTGAGCCTCAAATATTTACCCAGCCAAGTCGCAGGCAAACTAAACGCTGCACAAACAAATGGCAAAGGCTTGGTGACGGTGTTTTTTCGAGTGAGAGAGAATGAGAGAAAGAAATGCGCAAGATAGAGAAACGGCAGAAAGAGAGACGTGTGGACTATTCAATGAGTTCCAGTTAACGTCTTCTCAAAGCCGTTTACAATATTTACTTGACTCTGTACTCATATACCCAGCTGTCATAAAAAGAGTTGTGCGGGTGTATCATTTAGGAGATAAAAGAAGAGCTATGCATGTATTTGTAAATGAATAATAAATAATGTTTTTTATAAATATTATAAAATAATTTTATTTTTTTTATATAATTTATTGACAATGAAAATATAATGTATATTGTTATCCATTTAAAAAATAATAATGTTTTTATAAAAAATAAAACGGTTTTAATATATTTTTTATTAATATTTTCTATGATTGAATTTAGATAAAAATAAATTTAATTATAGTATATAATATATATATATATATCTACTATAATTAAATATATTTATATATTGTACATAATTTTACAAGCATTAATATGATTAAACAAAATTTTTTTTTAAATATTTAAATATTAAATATTATTGTAAGCTCACAACTCTAGTAAGCGATCTTCATTTTTGTTTGCTTTATACATTGATGGGTATTTTGCTTTCAGTCAATGCCTTCAGACGTATTCTTTGTTTTAACACATTTTATTTGTATCTAGCCATATTTAGACGTAGCTCTCACAAGCTGTATATGCTATTTAGTTAAGTTTGTTTCTCTCTTTTCAGCCCTATAATGGAATATTTTTATTGCTTGTCAATGTTTTGGTTTATAAAGATTTATGAACAACAACAAAAGTGAAGCTCCATTTATTTCAAGAATATGGTTTATTAGTTCACAATTATGCATTAGAAATATTACAACAAGAGCAGCTAACCATGTTGGCTTATTTATCTTTAGCTCTCTCTGTGTGTGTGTGTGTGTGTGTGTGTGTGTGTGTGTGTGTGTGTGTGTGTATGTGTATGTGTATGTGTGTGGGTGGGTGTATGTCTACATATAAATGGGTTTGTTATTTCCTTGGTAATATGGCGCCTGCCATAAATTGTGCTCATAATTTTTCATTGCAATTTCGGCATACTCAATTTTCCATTGCAAAAACATAATAAATAAAATATAAGTATAAGTAAGTCGTAAAAAAAAGCGCATATAAAATTTAATGCGCTTGAAAATTATGCGCAAACTATTTGAGGCATGCCACCGACTCGCCCAGCAGCAGCACCAGCAACAGCAACAGCAACAACAACAACTACAACAACAACTACAACAACAAAGTTTCTCCAAAAAGTGCGCACGTTCAACGTATGCGTAATTTATTTTATAAGCGCATAAATAAAAATTTTTCCCCAAAAACTAAATGCAATAAAAATGCGGGCGGCGGCGGAGGCAGCATCAGCCAAATACATATTTAAAATAACAAGCAATTGCGCAAAAGTAATAATTTATAAAATATTAAAAAAAAAAAAAATAAAAAAAATATATATAGAACGAAAAGAAATACAAGCAGCAGCAGCAGCAGCTACCAAATTTATTGGCTCATGTCTATTTTGTTTGTATATTTGGCCAAAGAAAAAAAATTGGTAAGAAACGGTTGAGCAATGCTCGTTTAAAGATAAAGAGGAGCTTGAAATTTAGAAAGAGAGATATAGGGATAGAGAGATGTAGGGATAAAGAGATAGATAAATAGCGAGATGAATAGATGTATAGAGAGATAAATAGATAGATAGATACATAGATAGATAGATAGATAGATAGATAGATAGATAGATAGATAGATAGATAGACAGATTTAAAGCTAGAGAGATTGATAGAGATATGGTGAGATAGACAGATAGAAGCATAGACAATCAGTAAAAGAGAGAGATAGAGAGCAAGAGACACACTAATTGCGATACAGATACAGATGGAGTTACAGATACAGTTAAACCAATTTTCAAATAACCTTATATACCCTTCTCACACTTTAAGCCGGCATTAAAGGTAGCTAGAAAAAGTTTTGTGCAGCTAAAGCAAGAGATACAGGCCACAGCAAAAGATACAGATACAGATACAGATACAGATACAACTACAACAGCGACTGCTACATCTACAGCTGCATCTACAGCTACAGCTACAGCCACAGCCACAAACATATTTGAAAAAGTTTTATTCACAAAACAAATCGCACGGCAGATCGAAAATTGCGGCCCAATAGCTGCGGCAGCCCGTGTCCTGCACCTTGAATGCCGCACCCTTCGACATGCCCTCGCTCTCTTCTCCCTCAGCCTCACAGTTTTTTTTCGCCTTCCTCTGGCACCCCCTTCTTATGGATAATAATTTCTGAATTCCTGCTCATTTTGATTGCGCCTAATAACTGAGTACCGATGCCGCCTCTGCCTCGACTTGGGCCAATTTGTGTGAGCCAAGTCTCAACTCGACTTCGACTGCGACTGCGATTCGCGATTCACATTCAATTCGTGGTCCTAACGCCGCCTGGCCACCGTCTCTGGCGTCTTGGCCAACAACTGAACTGGGCTGCGTTTATTTTTGTTACAAATATTTTATTCCAATGCCATATATTTTATTTACTGCTTCTCTCGCTCTTTCTCTCTGCCTCGGCAACGGCTTCGCATCGGTTCTTTTATTTTATTGCATTGTTTATGCAGCCGAAAGTAAATTATGTTTTGTCCGCGGCATCGCGCTGCAAAGTCGAAACAAAACTCGCAACGTCGTCGCAGCAGCTTTTGTCTTTATATGTATTTATTGTCAATAAGAGTTGATTAGCTAAGTCAAGCAATTTGACGGGATTAAGTGAGATATGTGATTCTAAAATTCCACGATATACGCTATCATTCCTTTGTTTTAAGCAGAACAAATAGTTAAATACAAAAGAAATCGAAATAAGCACAATAATAATAAATATAGTGATAATAATAAATATTAAAAAAGAGCAACAGAAATATATTTATATCTTAAAAGTATAATATAGAATATGCATTAGATATTATTAAATTGTAAGCCTAAAATACCCTAGGTAAATATAAGAAATTACTAATACACTAAGCAAAAATTTTGTTAACAAAAACGAGCATAAATAAAAAAATAAAAAATAAAGATTTATGATATAGATGAATAGATTGTATATATACTAACATTGTTTAC
Organism: Drosophila meridionalis; assembly: GCA_035045145.1. Lineage (NCBI taxonomy): Eukaryota > Metazoa > Arthropoda > Insecta > Diptera > Drosophilidae > Drosophila > Drosophila meridionalis. The sequence goes on from JAWNPG010000040.1 coordinate 18,907,603, forward strand.
AATTTTATAGAATTAGGAAAACTTCTTTATAAGTGATTACGAAATGTTTTTCTTGAGATATTTATAACAAATATTTTACTGTCGGATTGGGAAACTTTTTAACTCTAAAACCAAGACTCTTCTCAAAATAAAAACGCCTCCCAGTTAAATTGTTACTAGCTTTCATACTCTTCTATTTCGCCCAGTGTACTTCAAGTACTTGTTATCTGTAGAGTATATAAAGTGCGTTGCTTTGAAGACTTTGTGCTTTTTGCAGCAGTTTGTTGGCTGTCATTTTGCAAAAGTTATTATGCCAGGTGGTTGTTGTCGCTGTTGTTGTTGTAGTTGTTAGTATTTCACGTATTATTTGTTGCTCTTTGTGGTAATACGTACAACAGTTAACTGAGTTCTGTGCAGTTCAGTTGCTCAGTTGTGTTGTCTGCGCCACATTTCAGCAATTGCTTTGCATATTTTATTGCTAAATAATAAATGCCCATTAAGTTAATTGGCAAATTATGCAAATACACACACACACATACGCACAGATACACACACTCAATCGGCATTTACGGTTTTTAATTGGAATGCATACACTCAAAAAAAAAAAATAGGTAAACTATTATTATTTAGAAACTAGGTCTTGGGCATGAACTATTTTATAAGTTGCTTTTTATTGCCATTCACATATGACAAATTGTGAAAAGGTTCTTTTTGGGTGCCCACCAAAATCGATAGGACCACCCCCGTACCCCAACACACCCCCTCTCATCAGTCGCCCACAAGTACAGGGCATAGACATACATACATACATACATATATATATATTTTTTTCTAGTCTAAATGACAAGGCACAAAATGCGTTTGCAGCGAAATTCAAAATGCGAAATGCGAAATGCTGTCTGACAGGCAAACACAATTAAATGTTATGCAGATGCAATCTAAAATGTCATTATATCAAATTCATTAATCCCCAATACAGAGCAGGCCTTCAGGCAACGCAGCAACAACAACAAATGCAATAGCAGCAACAACAACAACAGCAGCTTGAAGAAATGCAGCCAAAGGCAACAACAGCAACAACAACTATGACAACGACAACGTTGTTGCGCCTGCATCTGCACTCATTTATATTTTCATTTTTTTTTTTATGTTAAACTCACACTCATAGATACACACGCACACACACATGCACACACACTCATACGCACACTCATATGTTTTTAATAATAATTATTTTTTTCTTTCGCATTGCGATTTGAAGAGCTGTAAAAAAAATGAGGCGCGCAAAAAACAACAAGGAAGCAAGATGTTGTTCAAAATGATAGACTTGATTATGCCCTGTATGCAGCTTAAAAGTCATTCAGATGGCAAATGGTGAAACGTAACGTATTAACAAAGCATCTATATACTCTTAATAATGTTGTGAATAGAGTATAATAAGTTAAAATAATCTATATAATAATACAAAACTTGATTATACAAAATTTCTGACGCATTCATATCAAATATAAAGTATTTTTAAGTGTTTAAACTAACAAGTTTAAGTAGAGTTATACTATATATATATATATCTATCTATCGTTTATCGACGTTGTGATTTTAGCTTCTGCACTTAGTTTATCCACATTATAATTGATAAAAACAAACAGGCAACAGCGCTCATATGGTTTAGTAAAACATTCTCATAAGAGTCCTAGTCCACTTTTTCTTGTGAAATACACAAACTTATCAACTATCATATATCGTTGTAATCGATGATTATAAATTTGATTTCTGCTCTTAATTTATAGTATTTTCAACAATCCTGGACTATTAAAGAAAAAACATATTCCCTAGTCTAATTGTTGATTTTCCCCCCCACAACAATATCTCTCCCCAACATACCCCAACTGCTACATTTGACTGTTACAGGGTATAGGTACGAGAAAGAAGAAAAAAAGCTGCACTGCGCCCGTTTTGCTAGCGATTAAAATCGCTGCACGTGAATATTTTAACGTCAGTCAATCAAATGGCTTAAAAATGCTTTGTCATAGCTTCACTCCACACACAAACACACACAAACACACACAAACACACGCGCTGCTCCTAACCAGAGCCAACTTTTTTTTTCTTTATGAATATATGTATGTGTGTAGCCCTGCCTCGACTCTGGCAGATACTTCAGTTCATGTGCGCTAGCTAAATCGCCTTTGATTTGATTTCGTTTGATTTGATTAATCGCACGACGTCAACGTCGACGTCGCTGCCTGATAATGAGATACGAGCCAAGGCAGCGGCAGCGACTTGCACGCAATTAAGCCAAATTAAACTCAAAGCCAAGCAAACCTACAAGTAAATACGTGCCAAGATGCCTCAGTGTGAGTGTGTAAGTGTGTGTATCTGGGTGTGAGAGTGTGTTTCGGTTTGTATGTATGTGTGAGGAATACATGTTCAAAGTTCAATGCGCCGCGGCACAGAACTTAAGTTAACAGCTTTAAAAATTATTGTTTACAATATTAATATAAATGGTTATATATTAACACACACACATATACACATCACATCACACATACATATCACACATACATACATGGACTCTGAGCATTCATTCCATTCAGCGTCATAAACTTCAATTTTCGAAAATCATTTCCTTAACAGCTGCGCACAAATATATATGTGTATATAGACGTACATATAAACATGCATACACACATATACATATAAATAAACATATACATATATATACATATACATATAAACATACATATATATCTTTAAACAACAGCTCGACAATAAAAAAAATAAGTATAATAAAATGTATTAAGATTCACAGTGGACTCGTGAGTTTGCTAAATTGTGAACTAGTTGGTGTTGTTGTTGTCGGCATAGAAGAGAAAAAAAAAACGATTAATACTTTGCAATTTCAATGCCAAATGCGCATTTAGTTAATAATTTGTCAGCACCTCAACTAATTGCGATTAAATAAATTGTTCAGATAGAGAATTGAATACTTTGTAAAGAGCTCAATAGCTAAATCTAGCTGTCAACATTAATCTTTATTAAGTTAAGTTTTTTTTTTTTACAGATATTGACAATCTCACATTTATTATTTACTAGCACAAATACTAAAGTGTCGATATTAATCAATATCGTGTATCTGTATATATCTTAAACTGTATTGATTTTTCCTTGCTTTAACTGAAGATTTCTATGTGTGATACTTTTTTAATGATCATATATATATATATATATATTTCTATATCAGTTTGAAGTTTAAACATTAAATTATTCTAATAAAGCTATTTGAAGTATATATTTTCGTACATGTATCTTTAATATGCTTCTATCTTTTAGATATTTTTCGTCCTCTTCGTCTATAGCTAAGTTTTCAGCTGTTCTTAAGCGGTCTTGTGACATAATACACACTTGTATCTCAATCTATATATATGTATATAAAAATGATTCCGTTTTCCTAGAAATCTATTTTTAGTATATACATTTTTATCCTAAGGTAAATCAATATTTTAATCTACAAATATCTATTATTTGCGAATAGAATCTGTACATAAATCTGTATCTTTTTTAAGTAGTGTAAATAGATATCCATATCTATACCTTAGTCCATATTTTTACCTTAAACAAAACCATATTCTATATATTTATCATTAATAGATATCATTGGGTATTTATCAATTCCTTGGAGAATATCTTTATTTTTATAGCTCCATATATCTATCTATAACTGCTTTATAACTAACATTATGTACTTTAATTTTTCGCTTTTATGGCATTCGCTATCTTTGCCCCACTGTTGACGTATCAGTTCCACTGTGCAATGTGTGTGCGCAGTTTTTGCCCTTTGCACATCGTTAAGGAATATTATAAATTACTACAACAACAATGAAGTCGGGGCTCTTGAAATATTTATTTTATATTACGTTTTTCGTTTATATATATATATAATTTTTTTTATATATATTTTTTTTTTGTTTTCCCTTTTCCCTTTTTGATTCTCCCCAGACGCGAGTCTAAATTAAAGAATATTTCTTTGCTGCTGCCTTTACGGCTTCATCTTCTCTTTTTTTATTTTATTTCGTTGTGTTATTTTATTTATTATTTTTCCCGCTCTCCCTCCCGTTCTCTTTCTCGCTCCCGCTCGCTCTTCAAGGGTAGCCCCGTCTTCGTTTAAAGTGCGGTTTCTTGTCTTTCTCCATATATATTCATTATTATTGCTGCGACGGCCGCGACGTCGACTGCGACTTCGCTGCACATAACTTCAACTTTGTATCTGTATCTTTGTATCTCTGCCAAGCGGCTGCGTGTATGTGTGTTTGTGTGCGTGTGTGTGTGTGTGCCTTGTATTTAAGGAAAAAGAATGATGCAAAGACGATAAAATATAATTTCGGCTTTATATTTTATTTTAATGATGAAAAATGTTGAAACTTTATTACGAACTCATAAAAAATTTAAACGTAGGTACACACGCAGCGCGGGCGACGCTGAGGGAGATCAACACACGCACACAAACACATAAATACATATATTTGTATATGTATACATATATTCGTTCTTCTTATTCTTTGTGCTCGACTCATAAATAAGTTGAGAAAAATGCGCTGTGCACAATGTTAAATGTTATAAAAATCCACAAAAAGAAAAACGTATTTATTTTTATTGCACATTGCAGCCATAATAATGTATCTTATGGATACACAACTACAGGTTTAGCTGCTGGGACTGCTGCGGCTGCTGCTGCTGCTGCTGCTGCCTTTGATGACGCCTCCGCTACGCTGAAAGCCAAGCGCAAAAGGTGTGAAAATATATGTCATAAGATACAAATGTATCTAATTGAATGAAAGCGACGCAGACACCGATTTGTTCTTAACACGCAGCTCGACCAAACACCACGCACTGTTAGTGGAGCGTGAGAGCTGCACCACTCAGCAACGTATTCTCCGCTCTATACTTCCCACTCGCAGCACAACCTGTCTTTGGGTCTCGTCCATTTGGCAACAAACGGCGTGCGTCCAACTGAATGCGTCAAAGTCAAAGTCGCCTTCAATGAGAAGTTTTGTGCTGCTTTCGCTGATTCATTATCTGATAAGAAGGGTCGTTTAGCTATGCTGTGCATTGAGAGAGAGATGCTGTAGTGAGCCTGGCTGAGGGATCTGTCAATCAATTCATTAATTACTGATAAATCAGAGATACATCTTATATTAATTAAACTATGTTTGAGGTACAGCATATACCAAAAGTCTTTATGGTTAAAGGTAGACATATCTGCATGTATCTGAATGTAAGAGTATACGCACTTCGTCATTTCGCATTGCCACTTGATACTTTACGCAGTTGTTCAATGTTGCGGCAGGTTATGGCTGGGCACACAGCAACAACAACAACAACAACAAGAGCAGCAATAATACACACAGAGAATAGCCAAAAGCGTGCGACAGCATAAAGCAGACGATAAAGATACAGATACAGATAATGAAACGGAAACAGATACAAAAGTATCTAAGTATCTGTAGCTGTTAGCTAAGTAGCTATATAATGTATTTTCATACTTTAAAGGCATAAATAAAAAGCATCTGAATATATGTTACTATCAGTTGAGTATCTAAATATCCAAATATCTGTTACTATTAGTTGAGTATCTTCCGAATGCATTTCTATACTCAAAGACTTATAGAAAATATCCCGTACTGCTTGTTGCTTATCTTTACATTACATTTATGATCTTTTAGATTTACGAAATCATTGTTGTTTTTAGGCCACGATAAGCTATATCAGCGCGCTCCAATCAATCGCGAACTCAATTCCAGTTTATATTTTTATATATTTATACATATATATATATTTCTATATCATTATTTGTTTGATTGTTTTTTCTTTTTTCTTTTCATTATTTTACATTAATTTGTTGTAGAGCTATAGATTACCCAATCGCATTAATGATATCTTATCGCCGACGACAATAAAAAATAAATAGAGAACAATGTTGTTTTGCAAGCAACAATCGATTTTCGATGGCTATCACGAGTGTGCGCTGCAATAAATATATACAGCACGCAATTATTGTAAATAAATAAATGTAATTATAAATAAAAGACAAAAAAAAAAGAAAAAAATAATGATTCGATTCGTATTGACTCACAGCTGTGCAACTTTCAATCAGAGCACGCAGAGACAAACAGCAAATATATAAAAATTCATTAAAAATAAAAAATAAATAAAATGTATCTCACACACAGTACGCCCACTTGGGCAACGCCTCAGCTCCCAGCACCTCTGCGCCCGCTCTGCCTGCGTGCATTTTAATTAATTTATTTTTGCCGATATGTTTGCAAGGCGCGCGCACAGTCACAAAGCCAGCTCTGCCTGCACAAAGACAAAAGCCAACTTAAAAAAAAAAACTTGCATCTTTAAGATACACACTCACACACACACATACACACACACGCGCGCAGACATACAGTACGAAAAGTATCTTTTGTTGTCGCTGTCCTCGTTGCCAGCCATAGCTCTCTGCCATTAATTTATTTATTTAATACTCTTCCCACCTCCTCCTGCTTGCCCCCTCCCCTTTCCTCTCCCTCCCTCCCTCCCTCCCCCTCTCCATCTCTTTCAGTCTCTGTGATTAATCGGCTGCTCATTGTAAATATTTGTCTTTAGTTTGTTGCACTGCGCACAGCGCGCGAAAACCTGCCCAAGTGATTTTTCAGTATCAGATACATTTGCGAGCGCTACAAAATTGCATCTTAAAATATTATTGTAAAAGCCAAGAAAAATGTGAAAAATGAAAATCTCTTTGAAATTCCAGTTTCCTCTTTTTTAATGATATATGCTGTGCGTACTGGAATGACAGATATGTCTATTTATTTAATATCACTTCAAGTGGTTTTTATTGATCACCGTGTCCTGTTGAATATATTGTATTTTGCGGATAATATCTATTTATATCGTTCACTATTTCATGTGAGCTTGACTGTCTGAGAAGTTAAATTGTTGAAACTTTGTATACCTACTACATTTTAAACGAATTCGAGCTCTTTCTTATGATGGATAGATATCTATAACTATCTTTAAAATAATATTTATTGCTTTATACTTAAATCATTTATAAATCTATTTCTTTTATACACATATATATTTCTATCAAAAATATGATTGCGTATCTCATTCTTTAAAGTCACAATGAAACTCTTACTTATGGCATACATATTTATATATCTGATAGATAATTCTTCTATTATCATTAAGACCTCGCCTCTAGTACATATATCAACATATATCAACATATATGAACATATATCCAACTAACATACACGACCTAGTTATCTACCTAAACTTTATGAGCCCCTGCAGTTGCTTGGGTTTTTTCTTCAGATTTTTCATTGCTGTATTTTATTATATTTTTTACCGTAATTTATAATAAGCTATTTGCTTTACGCACCTTTTTGCGTGCTTGTGCCAGGGCCTCAGACTCCCGGCCGTATCTCAGACTTCTTGTGGCCATACAAATGGGGCTACCCCCTGCCCACGCAAGTCAGGAGAAATAACAACAACAACAGCCGCAGACCAAGCCACTTCAGTCAGGCAGAATTCTCGGCATGAGTGCGGAGGCTGACTTACAACTAATGCAATATAATAAATTTATACAACGTTACAAATAAATGTGTGTGTGTGTGTGCGTGTGTGGGTTGAGAAAATAAATAAATAAATATTTTTAGAAGGATATATGTATATACACATACCTATAGGCAGACATACATACGAGCAAGATTTGATTGCCGCCCAACCCTTTCTGAATTTTGAGTCGTTCTTGCAGCATGCCCCATGCCCCATGCCCCATGCCCCGTGCCGCTGCCACCATGCCCGCTTCTTCGCTCCCCTTAGTTTGTTGTTTTGCTTTATGATGGCATTGCCTGGGCCTCCTCATATCCTCTTTCCCCTCTCAATCTCAATCTCCCTCTCTCTCTCACTCTCTCTCTCTCTCGTTCTGTCAGTCTCTCTCTTGGTCTGGGGCGCCCCTTGGAGCTGACTCTGGCTTTGGCTTTGCTTTTGGTTTTGGGTTATTTATCTGCATAAATTATTTATGCCGCATTACAAGCATAAAAATAAATAAAATAAATGAAGCCCAGGCAAAACTAAATCCGATTAGAATATGCAGAAGGGGCCACGGCACAGCTCTCCAACAGATACAAATTTATTTATATAGATTAATCAACGTGTATCTACGAGCGTTACTGCAGCAGCTGCAATAAATATATATCTATATATGTATATATATAAATATATCTATCTTTATTTAGCTTAGCAAAACAAAAAAATAAAATTACGTTCATTTCATTCCCTCTCCATTGCTGGCTTTTGTATATAAATATAAACACAAGCAATTTTGTTGGATATTTTTTATAGGATTTTCCTTTTAAATTAAATGTTTATAGAATTGGCAACTAAATTAATGTATCTGTAGCTTGTATCTGAATATCTGCTAAAAGACGTAAAATGTAAAATTACTTCAATTTTGTTTTGGGGCAGGGGCTCTATATGTGGCTTTTGTACATAAACAACTTGGCCCAGCATGGAACTGAAAGAATATTTAATACCCTACTAAATATAAATAAATATTGACAAGTGAATAATAGATATCAAATAATAAACAAAATCCATGGAAATTTCGATGTTGATTCACTAAGAGTATTAGAAGCAATTAGAATTTGGTAAAATTTCTTTATATTTTTAATAGGTTTTCTAGTGAAATGTTTTTGAAATGTGTCAGAATAATTTAAAAAATGTTTTTGTTTAATATGACTCAAATATGTCTATGGAGAATATTTGAATCATGGAAATTTGTAATACAAAAACAGTCTTTGAATGATTATAACTATGGTAACTACAATATATGATATACTCAAGTAAATGATTCTACAATTTTACTTTATAATAAAGTCAAGTGATTTGGTTAATATCAGCTTAGATAGTGCTCATAGTGCTGAACTACAGAAAAGTTAAACCAAATTGATGTAAAAAGATAAAAATATGTCAAATTTGATAGATTTGTTCTCAATAGCAGATGAAGATCAGACAGAAAATAAACCAAAAAATAAAATTTATCTTACACCTTTAAGAAATATCTTAAATGAGCTTATATCACATAGACAGATACCATCGCGATACCCTTCTTCCTTAATTTATGAACATATGGAGCAAAATGAAACATTTACACCAACTTTACCAAAACATTCTTTAGACTAAGCTGAATATTCTAAATAGCTTCAGTTAAATACAAGTAAAGTCAATTTGTTCTATACAAACTTATAATATGTATGTAACCATAAGAAACTTCTTTGACAAATTCTATATAGATATATTCATCAAGAGTCCAGCTCTTACAGATCATTCATTCAGAACAGCTGTATGACTAAATACATCGATCCCTATCGATCCTTACTCCCCTAGTAGACATTATTCTTTAGACTTAGCTGAATATTTTAAGTAGCTTTAGTTAAATACAAGTACAGTCAATTTGTTCTATACAAACTTATAATATGTATATAACCATAAGAAACTTCTTTGACAAATTCTATACAGATATATTCATCAAGAGTCCAGCTCTTACAGATCATTCATTCAGAACAGCTGTATGACTAAATACATCGATGCCTATCGATCCCTACTCCCCTAGTAGACATTATAGGAACCCTAACTAATGCAATGCTACACATAGGCTCTATAGAATAATTAATTTACTGGCATTACTTATTGCATCTTAAGTCCATAAGACTCTGCCTTCCGGATAGAGCATAATAAAATATGTCTGAATAATATAAAACAGAAGGCGATACATCAAAGCGGATTATACAATTTATATTTGCTCTTATTTTTATGCGCTGCGGCCGCAGTTTGTTCTATTTTTTCATTTTCTGCTGGTTCTTCATCGTCTTTTCCCCATTGCTTCTCCTCTCCTCTTCTTCGATTTCGACTCGTTTTTTTTGTATATATATTTCTTCATTTTTATGTTATTTATTTATTTTTCATTAAGCAGCAATGTGCATTGAGCTGTTGTATACAAAAGCGATAAGCAGCAGATGCAGCGGTGCACAGATACAGCTACAAGATATTGTATCTTGAAGATACAGATACATTAGAAATAACACACGCTGCGCTTGTAATAAATTGTATTATTTATATTATTTTATTCAAACACACACACACACACACACGCAGACAGAGAGACATTCACACACAGAGACAGAAACGAGTCTCGACGCTGGCTCTGCCGCCACTTGAGGCCAATTTAACACAGGCAAAAGATCAGGCGCAGTCGACGTCGCCGTCGACGCCCAGCGGAAGCGTCGTCCGTTTGTGCCACAGACTCGTGGCAGAGGTAGGGCAGGGCAGGGGATTGCCGGGTCGCTTGGCTCTGCAGAGAGTGACGAGTGTAATGACTTTTGTCGATTGGGTTAAGTGGCTTGTTGGCTTCCTTTGCGCACCTACACAGATACAGTCACACACACACACACACACACACGCACGCGTACACACAATTCAAATGCACCTTCTGCTCATTTTTCTTTCTTTTTTTTTTTGAGAGTTGCATCTTTTTCAATTTTTATGCATGCCACACATTTTGTTGCCGGCTGCTGCTGCTGCTGCTGCTGCTGTTGTTGCTGTTGTTGCTGCTTTTGCTCTGGTTGTTGCCTTTTTGATTGCTGCCTGCCTGTTTTTTTTTCCTACACCTCCTTCTGTGTGTGTGAAGTAGCTTGAATGTGGCACGTTTGCTTGTTGTTGTTGTTGTTGTTTGGCTGCCCCCCTCTCTGAGGTAATTTGTCTACACAAGTTTTTTTTTTGTCAGCTCCAACTTGCTTATTATATTGAGAAACTCAAACCGAGTTTAAGGATATGCGTGCGTAATAGTTTTTTTTTTGAGAGTCTGACTCGTGGAGTAATTCGACAACTAACCAATTGCCCTATGCTTTATGTATTTAGCTTCTTTTTGCTTGCGTCTTTTGATAATGACTAAGGGCGAAAACGAAAGTGCTTAACAGATACTTTTGAAACTTATCGAGAGACACGATTTAGTTAGTTAGTTACTTCAATTATATTTTAAGAGATAGTTTTGATTGTTAAAGCTTAAGCTTAAAATACAACAAATGAAAACAACATATATATGTATACATATATATATTTTTATATATTTTTTCATTTTTTTTATAAATTAATGAAAAATTTAAAAATGTATTATTTAGAAGCTACATGACAAAGGGTGAAATTTTATAAAAATATTTTTATTTTTGTTACTTTTATTTGTCTTTTTATTTAGACTAGTTTTATATGTTAGTTACTATTTCTACATATTTATAGTTTTATTATTGTTATATTTTTTATTTAAACAATTTGTATGTTGTTAACCTCTTAAAATACATATATATATATGTAAGGTGTGACCACACCCATGAATAAATAAGTTTGATCGGTATCAATAGCAAAGCCCTATCTATATGTGTGAATACGTTGAAGATTAAAAACTGGAGAGTGTTCTTATACAAATTTCTTTCCTAGTATATTTCATAATAATATATTGCTTTCTACAAAATCAATTAAAATTAATATTAACTTTATGTTATTGAAAAACTTATTTTTGATTATAATATTATAATATTTTTATTTTATATATACCAAATTTTAATTTAATTTTAATGACCAAATTTGTATGTGAATTTATATAAATATATAAATAATAATGCTCCAAAATATATATATTTATAAATTTGATTTGTTTAAGACTTGCACTCCTAACTGAAGCACTCTGACTTCTTGTTTCAACTTAATTCAATTAAAATTTAATTAACCCTCATCACCTCCAACTACTTATATAAGAGGCAATATACAATATATAAATATATATATTTATATTTTTATATAGCTGAGATCTCCTCGCGTGGAGTTCACTGAACCTGACAGAATAATAAAAATAAAATATTACCTCTAATGATGCACGCATAAAATGCAGCAACAGCAGCAGCAGCAATAAAATATGAACAAGAAGATGTCGACGAAGAAGCCGAAAAAATAAATAAAAGAAAATATAAAAAATCAAAAAAAAAAAAAAAAATAAATAAAAATAAACTGACTTTCAACAAAAGGCCAAGAAAATGAGAAATATTATAAAAGTGCAATTAATCAACGGAAAGCGAAGCAGAAAGATCGACCGATCGCGAGACAAAGGCTGACACTTATCGGCTTTAGCTGCTTATGTGTGTGGCATGCCACAAAGAGAAACAACAACTGCAGTAACAACAACAACAACAACTTTTCAATAAATGAAAAAAAAAGGAACGTATTAAAAGTATTTAAGAAGAGCTGCATATGGGAATTGATTATTTTGCATATAGAGAGGCAACTATAGAGGCGGATGCCGCCTGTCAATATTTGATTTTGATGATCGTTCATGTAGTGCAATGCGGGTATATTGGTTATCTTAAATCTTTCAGCCATTGAATTTGTGGATATACATATATAACTTTGATTAAATGAAGTATTATTTTTATCTATCCATTCTAGCAATTGCAGCTACATATACACATATATAGTAATTCACATTAAATAATCTTTGGAAAATCCTAAATTTATTAACGAGTATCAAGCAGTCAGTGCAACTCGAGTGGAACATTCTTATTAGTTATATATGAGCATTGGCTGCTCAGCGATCAGCGTAACTTTACATCAGGTCGGATGAGGTTTCCGGCAGAGATTTTTAATAAATGAAATGTGTAAATAAACGCACGAGAAACAACAACAACAACAACAACAAAAACAACAGCAACAACAACAAAACTAACTAAAACAACAACAACAAGTGGCATAAGAATTGGTTAGGCAAACAGCAGGAAAGCATAAACATGGCCAACACTAATACCAAGGCAAACAAAACAAAAGATGCAGATGCAGATGCCGTAGCTGTTGTTGTTGGTGCAGCAGATGCATTTCCAAAGAATTTCTAAGCACATAAAAATACAAACAATAACAACAACAACAACAACAACAACAACAACGAAAATCAAAGCCCGCGGTCAGCGTTAGAAAAAATATTTAAAAATGCATAAAAACAAAATATTTATTGAAGAAATACGGGAGGGAAAGAGAAGGAGAGAGTGATAGATGGATAAAGGCGCGGAGAGAAAGAGAGAGAAACATAGAGACAGATACGCTAACCAACAAACGAGAAAGTAGATAGATAGACAAATGGAATACGTGGCAATTTGAACGACTAAAAGATGCCCTATAAAATATATTATATGCAAAAAGTCTGAAGATTGTAGGTAAATTTTTGATCGTACCTTTAATACCGTTCTATAGCGCATATTAGTATGTTAACATTTGGAGAAGTCTAAGATTGATTATAGATTGATTGGGGCTAAGGCTTAATAGATATCAGGTTATGTTTGTGATGATTGAATATGAATATATATACATATGTATATTTATTAATCATAGAATTTCTAGTCCTATAACTATTAAGTATGTCTTCTTCAAAGAATGTTGACAAGAGATATGAGCTATCGCTCCCTATTTCTCTCCATCACTCACACTCTCACTTTGTATCTCACATTAAACTCCAATCACTTGCCAATATACCCTATAATTATATTTTCATAAACTGCAGGGTATCAAAATATTAAATGAGATAAACAAACGATTTCGAATCTTAACATATGAGCATGCTAATGCGCTCAAGAAGCGAGCCGAGCTGCTGTTAACCCGGCCTTTGGTTTATTTGATTAATGCACTCGAAAGCGACAATAAACAAGAACAAACGAATGAACCAACTCTGGCTGGCAACTCTGGCAACGAGCTGCTGGCCATGGCTTGGCCGTGATCTGTCCCAGCCCAAAAGGGAGAGATCCGTGTGCAGAGAAAAAACAAATATCGCATTCCAGCGGACACAAATCGAATGTGAATGCTCAGAATCAGTGTGAGAGTGTGAGAGAGCTGGGTAGACGCTTTGGGTTCGTCGACGTCTATTAGATAAATAAATAAAGATTCTTTATTAAAGTGCGAATTCTGCGCTGCGGCTTAATGTTGATGGAACGCTAGAAGGCGCGTTGACTGTGCGCGTCTAGAGAACCGTTGACATGATTGCACCAACAGATCGTATCTGAAAACCAGTTTGCGGCCAACTCTGATGCAGGCGAGTAAACTCTGTGGATAAGTTTGATGAGGATAAAGAGCAGCAGCAGCAGCAGAGGAAGAAGAAGACGCAGCAGAAGAAGAAAAACAGAAAAAAGTGGCTAACAAACCACTTAAAATAAATAATTTGAAATGATTTATGAACAGGTTTTTAGTTCTTTTCAATTTTTAGTTAGGGTATTCCGTAAAAAGAAATGCTAATGCAATGCTGATCGGATAAGAATTAGAATAAAAAGAAGAAAAATTGGATAGGATATAATTTTGCATATTTTGATAGGGATATTCCCCTCATATAATGTGTTTTTATAGTGTTGTAAAATGCATAATAAATAATTGAAATAGAACAATTTTTAATTGATTTCTTTCGCGTAATAACAAATTCCAATAAAAATAAGTTCACTAGATCAAGAAGTATGCTAAGTCTGGTGAAAAATATAGCTACAGTGTTGTAAAACACTTAGTTTAATTTTTTTGCAGAGACATTTAAACTTTTTAAGCTTATTTATAGTACTAAAAAGGTTAGCTTTAATTAAGCAACTAATATATAATATACATATATGCTTTAGATGTTTCTCAACACTAGTTCAAATTATATGCCACTTATTAAGACTTTTAATTTGTTCTGAGTATATTCCTTTTACCTTAATAATCCCTTATTGACTTGTTAATAAAACTCTGCTCAACACTGAATTGTGAATTTTTGGTTTCATTAAATGTTACACAACACTGACAATTTCTAATTTCAATTTGTATTAAGTTATATACCTAATAAATAGCATCTATTGCTTATTATATTGCTATTATAAATATATTGCTTATTATAAATATATGTATCTGCATTCATTTCACTTAATGTTTTCCAACACTGGTTGCCCTTAATTTCCATATGAAATGAACTCCTATGAATGAATATTCAGATTCGCATTCATATTTAACAATCAATTAATGTGCGGACATAAGGAGGAAGCATCGCATGTGGAACCTACGACAAGGCGAAAAATGTTTAAAATGCTTTCAACGATCGCGAGCAGAAGACGTGGCCGGCAACAACAATGAACAGAAGCACTGGCCGTGCCAGAGGCAGAGGGAGAGGGAGAGGCAGAGGCAGCGCGGCAGCAACCACGACGCCGGCGACGACGTGCAGCACGTGAATGCTGTCAATCAAGAGCGCAGCGAGCAACAACATTCCACGGTAGCTGCTGCTGCTGCTGCGGCTATTATGACGTCACGCGGCGAAATGCCGTCGGCAAAAAGTCGGCGAAACAAAATGAAGATCGCGAAACGTAAACCAAAACAAAACAGAGAGAGAGAGAGAGAGAGAGAGAGAGTGAGCGAGAGCAATTGCTTGACGCGTGAGCGTAAGCAGCGCTGCTGCTGTTTAAGAGAGCGCGTCAGGCAGATCGCGTTTGTGAATGAATTGTCTTAAGAGAGCGCTCGAAGAGAGTCTGTGTGCACTTACCCGCTCTTCCTCGCGTATCATCTCCGCTATGCCCGGCTTGATCTCCATGTCGTCCGCTAGCGAAGCAGAGCTGGATGGTCCGCTGTGATGGTGGGGCGGCGGTGGCGGCAGTCGCGGCTCGGCTGCAGCGACGCTTAGCTCCATGGCGGCAGCGGCCATGGCCGCGGCAGAGCCGAGCGGAAAACGCGATTCAGCGGAACTGCTGGAAGCGGAAGTGGAGATGTGATGCTGCTGCTGCTGCTGCTGTAGATGATGCAGATGCTGCTGCTGTTGCTGCTGCTGCTGTTGCTGCGGACTGGGCAGCGCGCGTGGGCAACGACTCGCTGCCGCTGCTGCCGCAGCTGCTGCCACAGCGGCTGGCGCTGGCGTCGTTGCAGGTGAGGGCATTTCCATTCCGTGCAGCGCCGTCTCCAGCGCCTGTGCCGCGGGCGTCAGGCGACGCGGCGTCAGGCTGCCGCTGCCCGCGCCCATTTGCTTGGGCGGCGGCGTCAATAGGCCGCAATCGCGCTGTCTCTCTCGCTCCTTCTGCTCCTGCTCCAGTCGCTCGGCAGCGATCAAGCTGCTCAATGGACTTGCGGGCGCCTGGAATATGGCATCGGCCGAGGGCCAGCGACGCTTGCGCACATTGCGGCTCTGCTGCTGCTGCTGCTGCTGCTGCTGCTGGAGGTGGTGGTGGTGGTGGTGCTGTTGCTGCTGCGGCGAAAGACGCAGCTCTCCGCAATCCCAGTCGCTTGTGCGCAACTTCTTCTCCGGCTGCATAAAGGAGAGCAGATCGTCGCTCGACTCACGCTCCACTGGAGTCTTGGGCGACAGTTGAGCGGGCGAGGAGCAGGCGGTCGCTGCCGCTGCCGCTGCTGCAGAATTGACTTCCTCCATTTGGGTGACGTCGGCGAGGCCGCGCACCTTCAGCAGCTCGGCGATGCGCAGCAGCGGACCGATCTGATCCTGACTTACGTTGATCTCGCCGCGATACATGAACTCCACGATGGCCTTCAGATCGCACCAGCTGACGTCGCGCATGATGACAATGGGATGCTGGCAGGGCGTCTCGGCCAGCAGCGTCTGGAAGTACGGCGAGCAGGCGGAGAGCACCATTTTGTGGGCCTTGATCGAGCGTCCGTCGCAGGCGAGCGTCACGTCCACGAAGGATTCGTTCTGCAGCAGCTGATCGAAGATCGTGGTCAGATTCGATTGGTAGTTGTTCCAGCGTAGGCAGAATTGCTGGGGAAGGGTCTGCTGCTGCTGCTGCTGGAGCGGCGTCGTCGTCGTTGTCGCGCTGGAGCTGGGCGATGAGCTGCCCGCGTTGGCAGCGCCGCTGACGTCGGCATCGGCGGCACCGCTGGCGCTCGGCGGTGTTGTTAACGGCGGGCTGACGGCCTTTGGTTTATCCTTTTGTGATGTAGGCGAAGTGCTGCCGGCGCCGCCGCCGCTGCGCTGTCGCTGCGCCGCTTGCGCCTGCTCCGTGGCGTAGGTTTCGCTGTCTGTTTGCGCAGCGGCAGCGGTGGCGACGTTGCTGCTGCTGGTGCTGGTGCTGCTGCTGCGATCGTTGCTCGGTCGCGACGTTGGCGTCTCCGTTGACGCCATTTTGTATGCTCCAAAAATTGAGAGCGAGAGCGAGAGAGAGAGACTGTCTATTGATCGAGCGGCAAAGCGAAATGTAACTGTTTAGCTGTATGCATGTGAGAGCATGTATGCATGTATGTGTGTATGTATGTGTGTGTGTGTGTATCAAACACTGCAACGAGACGACGCGGTTTTTATCGCGCTCGCGTTTTGGTCGCGTTTTAATTAACGAACACGTGACTACGTGTGTGTGTGTGTGAGTGAGATGTGTATGGGTGTGTGTGTGTGTGTGTGTGTGGCTTATTTTACGCGCATTTTCAATTTTATTTTCAAATATTTTTTAAAATATTTTCTTTTTAATTTTTAAAATTTTTTAAAATTATTTTGAATTTAGCTTAAATTTATTTGTTGTTTTTTAATCAACAAATCGTATGTTGTGTCTGTGTGTGTGTTTGTATGTGTGTGTGCGTTAGGCGGCTTTTTCGTTTTTGGCGTCTCGTCGTTATTTTTGGCAACGGAACGTGCCCCCAATAAAAAGTCTTTTCAGCACGAGCGTCTGAATTAGACTGAAAACGTTTTGCACATTTTGATACGGAAAAACTCAAAACAAACTTAACGGGCAGCAGCAGGCAGGCAGCAGGCAGCAGGCAGCTGGCAGCAGCAGCAGCAGCAGACGACGTCGATTGGGGCTACGAAAACGCAGAGGCGCTGCTGCTAGTAGCTGCTGTTGCTGCTGTTGTTGTTGTTGTAGTTGCCGTCGCGTCGAGAGTTGCGAATGCGAATTCGCTGAGTCGTCGTCGCGACGTCAGCCGCGAGACCCCCAAGTCGTAAATAGTGTGGCGCTGTCGACGTCGCAGCCAACAAATATTGCAGTTGCAGTTTTCAAGGCAAAGGAGCGCAGCGAAAATAGTGCAAAAGAGCGACGCAGGCGGCATGCGGCGAGCGGCATGCGGCGACAAAACAAATGCCGGCAAACGTACAAAATTCCTTTACTCGGCAAAACGAAAACGAAGCGCCGCCGACGACAACGATAACGACAACGACGACGAATGCGCTTGGCGAGACGAAGAGGCGAAGCTCGCTCGCGAGCGACTTCGGCGCTGGTTCGCTCTCCCACACACAGCCAGCGCCGCGCAACCCCCAAAAAAGCAGCGGCGACTGAACTGCTGAACTGCTGTTGTGCCGTTAGCTCAAGAGATGAGACAAACGCGCTGCATTTTCGGCAATGCGTGCAAAGGGGGGGCGCCTAATAGTTAAGCATGCGTGTGTGAGTGAGTGAGTGTGTATGTGTGTGTGTGTGTGTGTGTGTGTGAGTGCGTGAGCAAATGCAGCACATAGTTAACAGTTAACATTTAGATAATAGCTAAAAGCTAATTAATAATAATATCAATAAATAACATAAATCATAATTTAAACAATTATCTAATTCATAAATCTAACAATTATTTCATATATACATATACCCCTCTCTCTCACACACGCGACCTAAGAAGAAAAAACCAAAACTTGACAGCAGCCGCCGTCACCGTCACCGTCGCCGTCGCAGCAGCAGCAAAGATAGTTCATTAATTAGTTCCGTTTGTATTTCTGCTGCCGCTGCCGCTGCTCTGTTGCTTGTGCTCAATTTTGAGCTGCAGTCGTCGGCTGCGCTCTCGCCAATTCGCCGCAATCTTTTGACGCCGCTCTTTTGTTTTTAAGAGACGCGCCATGTGCCTCTGCGCTCGGCTTGCACTTCTCTTTGGCAAAGACACGAACAGTAAGTCGCCAGCCTTGTGGGAGGGAGCGAGAGGCAGCGCATGGGTTGCGTTGGTGGGGTGTGCGAGTGCAGGCATTGCACCTGCAGTTTGAGCGACGTATTTCGCTTTTCGTTTTTTGCTTCTGGCCTGCCTTTGTCTGTGTGCTGCTCTTGTTGTTGTTGTTGCCTTTTTTCTCGCTCGCTCGCCTTTGGAACTGCCCACACTGCGGGGCTGTCACTGGAGACTGGTCAAACGATATGCACAAGTGTGTGTATGCGTGTGTATGTGTGTGTGTGAGTAGTTGCGTGTCTCTCCATGCAAATGTGTGTGTGGCTAAGTCTTGTATTTTGATTATTGTTTTCGGCATTAAATGTATAAAATAAAGAAAACTGCACACACACACAGTTTTGCAAAAAAATTGCCCAAATGTGCGAGCGAGACAAATGATGCTGCCAGCGTGCAGTGTATTAGAGCGAGACAGCCAGCTGCGGCTCAGTTCCAGCCAGTCATAAATTATGCAAAAAAAAAAAACACATTTTTTTTTTTTTTTGCAACTAGCAAATGGCGGCTGCCTACATTATTATAAATAACACTAAATAAAGAAACGGTAAATTAATGAAACAAATAAAATATGCTTAATAGTTGATCTTAGGCGATCGGGGAATAAATTCTTAAATAGATTTGTTGGCACAGATGCCGCAGCAGCTGTTTGCATTAATTTTATGAGAGCGACCGAATTGTAAATTTTTTACCAGCTATTTTGGGAATCTTTGTTTTGATATGATTATTAATTGGTGTTTATATGCGGATTATTTTTAAGCTTTATAAATGCAAATAAATACTAGCAAAGTTGGCTGAAGTTGAACATTATTTATAGAATGTTTTTATATGGTATTTAGTGAGAAATACAGTTTGATTTTATGTGAATTAGAATTTAAATATCAGTTTAAAAAGAATTACAAATATATTTTGTTTGCACTCAAAATATAGCACACAAAATACACTAAATATTTATACCATTTAAATCATTTATTTTGTACGATTTTTTTTATGAAATGCTTAATTTTTGTTTATATTTACTAAATTAATAGTTATCAAATATTATATAAAAATAAATATTACAATGATTGAAAATACTTTAAATATATTTCTATTCAATTTATTTCATTAATTTTTGTTTAAATATTATTCGTATAAACTTACTTAATTATTATATTTTTACTTGTATTATTCACTCTTTTATTATTATTATTTTTTCTAATTTTTGCTAAACTAGCTTTTATAAATTGTTGTTAAAAAAATATATATATATTTTTCATATTGCATAAGTAATTTTCTAAAAATTATTTTTTTTTTATTTTACTTAAATTATTTTTTTATTTTATTAATAATTTAAAATTTAAAAAAAAATATATATATATATATATTTTTCATATTATTTTTTTTTATTTTACTTAAATTATTTTCATTTTATTAATAATTTAAAATTAAAATAAAAATATATATATATTTTTCATATTTAATAATTAATATATAATCATAATCATAATTAATTTTCTAAAAATTAATTTTTTTTTTATTTTGTTTAGATTATTTTCATTTTATTACTAATTTAAAATAAAAAAAAAAATAAATAAAAAAAAATAATTTAAAATTCTAGCTTTATTATTTGCATTTCATAATTGTTATTATTAATGTTGTTCAAAATTAAGTTTAAAATATTTATTTATATTGTTGTTTTGATATTAAAAACAAAAACTTGAGATATTTGTGAAAGAAAAATTTTTATTTTCCTTATTCATTATCAAAAATCCGTAAAACTTAATAAATTTTTTTGTTTTTTTTTTAATTAAATACAAATTTATGTGCTAACGATTTTTATTATGTTTTTAATAAACATTTAATATTTTAATTTAATTTAAAATACTGATCATTTTTTTAACATATTACATTTTTTTAATCAATTTGTATCAATTTTATAATATGCCTCATTAAACGATCTTACTTTAATCTATATATTCTTTCCATTGCAGGTAACCCTTTTAATATCTCTAAACCTATTTTCATATTTCGTAAGTTTTCTATGTATTTTATACTCGATATTTATTAAAAGATAATTTACAAAATTTTAGAATGCATTCAATTTTATTAATATAATCCCCCTCTATAACTGTCTTATATCTAATAGAATTACATCTAATAGAATTTCTAGCATAAGAAACTTCTATTCAATGCTTCTTATCGATTCGTGTCACTGTGCAACTGTTGCAGCAGTGTTGCAATGCAAAAATTTGGTTGCCACACTAAAAACGCAGCAACGCACGCACTTTGTTGCAAATGCATTGCTGTGTGTGTGTGTTGTTGTTGTTGTTGTTATTGCTCTTGTTGTACGCAATTGTAGAGAAATGTGGCAAATAGCTTTTTCGGGGTTCGTGAGACACAAAACGCGTTTATACGAAAATTTATGTATTTAACTGTTGACGACGACCGCCGCTGTTGCAGCTGACGAGCAAAACGATGACGCGAATGCGGATGCTGGACAGGACATATAACGCGGACAGCAGGGGGGGGGGGTAGACGACTGGGAGAGGTTAGCATGTTGAAAGGCTGTGCGACAAGGCGACAGCCGCTGCGATGCGATGCGATGCGCTGCGATGCGATGGAGGTTTGTGAAAGACGACAACGGACGGCAAAGAGGCAAACAGACAGCAGGCTGCCAAGAGGAGGCGTGGCAAAAGAGGCGCTGCTCGATTTGAGAGGCTTGCGGCACACACGACTGAACGAACAGGCAAACAAACAAATAAAATGTGTGCGTGTGTGTGTGTGTGTGTGCGTGTGTGGTGTGTGAAGGTGACCAAACTGTATACAAGTAAAGGCAGCTGCTTGACGGCCAATGGGCGTGGCACTGTGGTGGGGCAACAACGCCACACAAAGAAGTTAAAAAATTGCCGCATATTAAAACGCCAAATAGAAGAGACAACAAATGCAGCTTAGAAAGCAAAACCCGGCAAGGAATGAGGGGTAGCAGTAGGTGCAGGGGGTTGGGGTTGAGGGTGTATACGGCAAGGGGTGCTGTTGCACAAAGTTAGCTTACGCGCACAAAAGCGATGAGCGATGATGCCTCAAATATGCAAAAATGCCTAGCGCAATAAAACGAAAACCGAATGCGAGAAGTTGTTAGAGAGGGAGAGAGAGAATGAGAGAGAGGGAGCAGGAGTGCGCAGAGGGCGCCACAGCAATGAAAAAGGGCTTAACATGTGTGAGAGAAATGTGTGAGGGAGTATGCGTGTGTGTGTGTGTGTGTGTTGTATAAATCCAAAACGAAGTTCGACTGCAGGCAAAAGTACGAAACGGAGCCAGCGCTAACGATGGCTGAAAGGGGGGACTCTGAAAGGGAGGCAGGCAGAGATGCAGGGTAGTTCAGTTGGCCAGAGCAGACAAACAAATAGACAGCATACGCAGCAGCAGCAGCAGCAGCAGCACAGCAGACACCCCAACCACACCCACACGCCCCCCTTGGGGGCACGGCATTGATGGACAGTTAACGCGGCAAAACGAAACGCGCGCAAAAGCCGAGGCCGGCAAGCGAGGCTGCAACTCCTGCCAGCCAGTTGGCTTAGACGCAACTGTACTCCAGGCACAGGCACAGGCAGAGGCACAGGTCCTGGAACACAGGCACTGGCACAGGACTCTGCTCCAAAGTCCACATGGTGGACACCCACTCTACGGCTGTCTCTTGTCCAGCAGCTGCCTGCGACCCCCAGGCAAAGATTTTCGCGTGCGTTGCAAGTTGTGTGTTGCATGTGCGTGTCTCTCTACATATGTGTGTGTGTGTGTGTGTGTGCAGTTTTTGTAAATTTTGCGCCATTTGATTGCATTGCCTACCCTGCAGCACCTTCTACCCCATCTCTCTCTCTCTGTCTCACTCCAACGTGCTCTTCCACTTGGCCATTGTCGCTTCTTTGGCGGCTTTCGCCTCTACTCGCATTTATATACAAATGAACGCCTCCGCAACAGCCTACGCCCCCGCTCCGCCTCTTGGCGGCTTTGGCCGCCACGCCTATAGGGCCGTCAAGTGCAGACGCTGGCAAATACGTTCTATGCCGTTTTTTCTAATACCCTGTAATAATTGAACAGTTATTAAATGAGGGTTTATTGCAGTTTGGCTTAGGTGCTAGAGGAGAGAAGCTTGAAAGTGATATGCATTGAACTGTGTATATATATCGGATCATAAATTTAGATTAGCCTGGCTTATAGGTAATATTAGAAGATTAGCTTTAGCTATATTTATTTCTATATAATGGAATCTTAGATCTTATATTTGTAGCTAGATCTACTTCAAGAGAATAGAAGCTTAGATCTTGTATCTTTAGCTAGATCTATTTTTATCTTTAGCTATATTTATTTCTGGAGAATTTAAGCTTAGATCTTTTATCTTAACTTGGATCAATTTCTAGAAAATATACGCTTAGATCATATATCTTTAGCAATATCTATTTCAATATATATAGCTTACCTCATTTATATGATTTGCGGCTGGCTTTACTCTCGCTTAAATATCGATAAATATCGATAACAGCTTTGTTGCTTGGATCTTCCTTCGAACAAGCTTTGGCTTATGAGTCTCTTATGGAGAGCAAATCAATTCAACCTAGCCCTAGTATCTTTTAGTATTAAACTATAGATATTTTACAATTTTGTAAAGTTTCGTTAAGGATTTATCTATCGATCTTCAAATCTTTTTGCATATCTTAAAATATTTATGAATTTTGAGTACTGATTTCAAGAGATAAAGACTGCAGCTATAATTCGTATACGAATATATGAGATCAGCTTGAAGATGTCTTATGGGTTTTCATTAGATTTAGAAACTGGTGTAAACTGCAAATAGTTTTGATAAGGATTCTTCTCTCTTGTAAGCATCTGTTTCACTTACAGGATATGTATTAGTCTGTCACCTTTAACGCTTGTTCGCTAACTTGTTCTATTTCGCTGCTGCTGCTGCTGCTGTTGTTGTTGCTGTTATATTTGTAACAACATCGACAGCAACTGTCGTTTGTTGTTGCACGTTCGCCGACGTCCAGTGCGACGTCTGTTATTGTTAGTTGCCTGCGCTGCGGTCTAGAAGGCGCGTGGGGCAGCAGGAAGGCGCCGAGGGGTGGGGGGTGGGGGTCAGCTACTCTTTGTTGCGGATTAGTTGACAGCATGGGGCATATGTGAGGCGCAGCTGCTGCTGCTGTTGATGTTGCTGTTGTTGCTGCTCCGGCTGTTGCAGACTTTAAAATCGAAGCAAATTCAAGAATAATTTGAAAACAGAAACTCGAGCTTATAATAAGAAAGTAATGCAAGGCGAAGGCTAAAAGAGAGGGAAGGGAGAGAAGGGCGTGGCAGTGTGTTGCACTGATTGAAAAATTGTCAAGGCAGTTGCTGCGACAAAGCCAGTCGCAGACTAATTAAAACATTCACAATGACTGCAAAATATTAAAAGGAAAACAAAACAAAAACAAAAACAAAAACAGAAAAATGAAACCTGAAACAGAAGAAAATGAACAAAAATCTTTGAAAGAGCTGTGCAAATCTTTTGGCATCTTTTGTGAATTAGGCTAGGACTGAGCGAGGGCTGGGGAAGGAGTTGGTTGATTTAGATTTCAAGGAATTGTTTTTAATTGTTGCTGTAGAAAATAGTGGAAAAGGCGGCGATTGCTTTGCGCGTTTATAATAAGCCAGCAAAAATATGTAGAAAAGTAAAAAAGGGGCGGAGAGCAGCTAAAGGGGCGGGAAGTTGCTCGCTTTGAAGTCAATTAGCTGTTGTTTTTGTTGGTGTGCAGCGAATGCAGCGACATTAGACGTGTGCAACAGCAGCTTAAATTATGACAGAGAGTAAGGGCAGCTGAGAGTTGAGCTGCAGGATTTAAAGACTTGTAATTTGAGTTATTAGAAAAAAGTGAAAGATGTTGAATAGAGATTAGAATTATGAAATACTTTTGGAGTGCCAAAATATGAAAGTCAATTAAAAACTAATTGAAACAAAGATAAAAGTTATCTTGAAGAGCGCTTGCTCTACCACAAATCGATTGTTTGATTGTAATTCTGAATTTTCTAACATCATTCATCGTCTATCAACTATACGCACTTAGCTCTCTATTGTCATTGTTATAAATCATTGTGATCCCATACTCAGAACAGCTAGAATATGAACGAAGTAAGATATCGTAGGAGAGGACAAATTAAATACTCCAAAATGAAATAAGTAATCTGCATTGTTTTGTAAATAACGTCTTTAAAATGTTGTTTAATATAATGTATAATATATACAAAATTATTATGAATTTAGGAGAAAAGAATTAATTAATCTATATTTGATGCAATTTTATATACAATTTATATAATTTTATTTATATCGGCGCCTTAATTGAAAATATATAAATCAAACAAACCTATTCAGTTGAACGGCATTGTATATATACATTATATATATTATATATAATGTATATATATATTACTATCATTTTTGTATATATCCATGCAGAGCGAAACCTAAACTCATTTCTAACGCTTGACTCTGCATGCCCTAAACAAGTTCTCTAAAAAACTAGCAAATTAATTTATTTAGCTATCAGCTTGATTAGTTTTCTATTCGAAATCAATTAAAGGTATTTATGGGTCATAAAAATATATTACATTTTATATATACAAATATTTACATATATTTCTGAACACATCAATAATAGCTGCAATTATCAGCATTTAAAATATTCATAAAGAAATCGACAAAAAAAGAAACCTTTATAAATATTGGAATTTTTTCTATGTTGCACATAGATTCTCGCCTCAGTTTACGTGTGGCACATATCAAATGGCAGCGAAAAAATTCAAAAATGACAAAATTGGAAAAAAAATTGGAAACGAATTGATAAGCGGCTGTTGCATGCAGCAATGCGTTGCAAGTGGATGAATGAGCCGCTGAAACATGCACCACGAAAAACTGAATGAACGGCACACATACACATACAGACACACACGTGTGCGTGTGTATGGCAAACGCATGAATGAAACGTTGCATGCCGCGAAACGCCGACTGCGCTGCCAGCAGCCAAAACGACGCGTTGCAACAACAGCTGCAAAAGCAAAAGGCAAAAAAGAGTAAAAAAGTGGAAAGCGCGCGCGGCCATTGACGGGGGGCACGCGTCGCGTTTGTTTAATGGGCCACGCACGCAACACTCACAGCCTGCCCCCAAATGCAGCCCATGTTGCACGTTGTCAATGGCAGCGAAAAAAGAGGCCGCGCGCCACGCTCGTTTTGTTGCAGCCAGCCAAAGTGCATTTCGGTGCACAAAAAAATACACACCCGGCCCTGCCACCCACCCACACACACACACACACACACACACACACTTGATAATGTTGCAACGTTTTTCGTTTGTGCAGCATGCGGCACACGCGTCAAGGTCAGCGAATTATGCGACTGCCCCTGCCCCATGCAGAGTGGAGCCCAGCTAGCCCGCCAGCCAGCCAGCCGTGTCCTGTTTGCGTGCAACAGTTGGCCGAAAAAAAATGAACACACACACACACACGCACACACACCTACACACACAAGAGAGTGACTGCCCCCTGCCACTTTTTGTTGCACTTTGATTGCACTGGCCGCGATTATCCGCACGTTGCATATCAATGTCCTGCCATGCTCCATGCACCATGCCCCATGAAGGTCATGCAGCATGTAGGTGTTGCTTGCCACGCCCACTCTCCCACAGCCTGCGTCCATTTTTGACTGCGCTTCGCTGCGCATTTTTGCATTTTTTTTCGCCAACTCTCGCATTTGTGGCGCCTCCTTTCTCGTCATTTTTTTTGTTTGTGCGACGTGTGCGGCAAGTGCATTCAGCGCGATTATTAGGGATTTCAATCGACGCGCTGCACTTGAACCCCATGCCACCTGCCCCATGGCCGAAGCCTCCTTTCGGCCGACCCTTGCGGTTGTTGTTGCGTTTTTTCCCACGTTTCGCGATTTTCTTTTTTGATTTTTTGCCGGATTTTGCCGATTTTTGCATGAATTTTTGCAGTAGGCACAGTGCCACGCCCACGCCCAGGCGTATGCCGTCCCCCTCTCGTTGGTCATTTGAATTGTTGCACTTTTTATGCAGCGAAACGGGCTGTCGCCTCGTCTACACAGCGGCCGGCGCCCGCGCTGAAGTGTGAAAATGCAGCGTAAAATTGAAAATCAAACAGCAAAAAAAAAAAAAATGCTAAAATGAAAATCAAAATCAAAATAAAAATTGCCTTTTGGGCCTTTATACAGTTTAGCCACGTTGTTGTTGTTGCTGCTGTTGATGCATTTTTGTTGCATGTGCAACATTGTGGCACGCATCGAGTTGATTGTTGCGGCCGAAAACCCAATTGACCGCAAATTGTGGCTTTTGTGATCAGATTTTTATGGCCACAACTGTAGGTATGAGAAAATGTGACTTTACTGACGTTTATGCCACGTGTGTGGCATTTATTGCAAATGTTGCATGTCTATATGTTGTATAATATATTTGTATTTATGTGCATTTATTAGACATTGCTAATTGTTTCATTAGGGTTTTAGCTAATGATTGGGGCTGAGAGTCTATACTTCTTTAACAACATTCAGGCAGCCAGAGTTTGCTTTATGGCTGAGTTTAAGATATCTAGTATCATGTGATATATTTTTTTTAAATCAGGGAACAATATTGAATCGGAAGTTGAAAATAAATTATGTTGTTTCAGTTCATGTGTCTCTAAGGTTTGCCTTCTTTTGATTTCTGCTGTTTTGATCAGGCTGACAAGCTGAGTTTATACAGCCTCCGTTGGGCTCTCGTATTTTCTACTAAACTAGTTTCTACTATGGGGCAGAGTCTGTTTTTTCTCTTACGACCATAATATATTGGCTGGCAGAGTTTCTGCGATACCCTACGAGCTCCAAAACTAACACGAATTTTACGTCATATCATGGAAAGAATCATTTTTATACCCTGAGCCCATTGAAAATGGGAAATCAGGGTATAATGGTTTTGTGAAAATGTATGTAACAGGCAGAAGGAGGCGTGCCACACCCCATAAAGTATATATATTCTTGATCAGCGCGACAAGACGAGTCGATATAGCCCTGTCCGTCTGTCCGTCCGTCCGTCCGTCCGTCCGTCCGTGTGAACGCTGAGATATTTGTAAGTACGCAACGTAGAGACTTGAAATTTTACATGAATACTCGATAATACCATACGCTGCACAAGTTTATAAAATTTTTCCGATAACTCATTCCATTTCGATTTTATGAGCATTTATCGATAATTTTAAAGTGTTTTTAAGGCGTGGTTTGTACATCGTTTGAGCTAGAGACTTCAAATTTGTTGTGTAGTTGCGTGTAATGAATACGGAGATAACGTAATCTTTAGATTTTGGATGCCATGCCCCATTTGGCCACAATAGCCCTCTATTTGTAAAAAGCGCAAATCAAATACTAGAGACTTGTGCTTTAGCACATACACACATAAATAAGTTGTAAAAGTTTGATGCAGTTAGTCCATCGCTAAGAAAAGTTATTAAACAATTAAATTCCCATAGTAATGCTCACATTGCAGCCCAAGCGCAGTCGCTGCGTCAACTGCGCAGTTGGCAGAGCGCGCGCTTATGCGTGCGTGCATATGTATGTGTGTATGTGTTGTTTGTATGTATGCATACAAAATCATAGAATGATTTGATATTTGGCTCTTCACAGGGCTTAGGGTATCCCCTAGTCGAGCAGTCTCGACTAGAGCACTCTTACTTGTTTTCCTATTATTTTTGTTTAGCGTAAGACCATCAAATCGATAAATATTGAATTTGACTTGTAAGTATTTATATTAAAGTTAAGTATAACTTAATCGGAAAGATAATATAAATTTATTAAAAATAGTTATACACTTATGTGTGAATGTATATAAGTCTAATGATGCCATGAGATACCTGGAATGATGAAAGAGCAGCGCTTTATAGCACATTAATTAGTCCTAGCATATTCCCATTGGTTCGGGTTCAGCATATTAACAAATCGGCTACGGATAGGGCAGTCTTATAAACTGTAGGTAAGTGCATTCAGCATATCTCCTAATCGGACTCTAACCTTTGAAGCAGGCTTTCTAAAAGACTTTTGGACTTGGAATAAATTCCGCTAATAGTTCAGTTAATAGTAATATATAAACGTAAATTCTGACTTCATTGCGTGTCAATTTCAATTCGAATCATTTAATTTATCATGAGTAAAAGTTAGATATTTCTTTAGCAGTTCCGTTTCAGCAAATAAAAATTAAAGCTAAACGAAGTATATGATGATATATAGATGAATATATTATACAGTTAAAAAAAAATATAACATTTGTTTCTTTTCTTCTTATTTTCAATATACGAATTGTTAGTCATAAAATTGCGCAAAATGCCTTAATTTTGCTTTAAATATTTTAAATAATTTATTTTATATTTATTAAATTGCGTAAAATGAACTCATATATTATTAATAATAATTAAATGTTTTTATTTATTTATTTATTCACATTAAATTAAATATGCATTTTTGCATTTGCTAAAATTAAAAAAAAAAAATTTAAGTTTAAACTTTATTGCCCTTTCTACAATGATAACTAAAATTTGAATGATATATAATTTATGATATAATACAATTGATAGTGGAAAAATTATGAAACAGATAAAAAAACAAACAAAAATGTATTATTTTAGTAATAGCAATAATTTGACAAATTATATGAATATTTATAATTAGTTTAAGGGAATGTAATTAATTATTAACAAATAGTAGAAAACTAGTTTTGAAATTTTAGCCCCCTTGCCCCTTAAATTGCATAGCTAATAATTATTTGCTGTCTATAAATTATATTCAGTTATCAATTCATCAATTCATATTTTAGTTAGATTTTTATTAGCTATTTGAGTCACATATCAAAAGTTATATAAAACTCAATAATTATAATGCAGTCCCCATGAATATTCACATTTATTTATATTTATGTGAATACCGTATCAAAATGCAGTTGATATTGGCTTAACTATAAAATATTTGTGCATCTGTGAAATATTGATGCATCGCCATCAAAGCCCTTCCAATGCAATTGAATCGTAAATAAAAATATGATTTAATCCTATTTTGTGTTTTGTTTTTTTCGTACAGGAAATTGTGGGCGGTCGCATTTTCAATGGAAAATGAAAATATCTCTAATGGCAGCAACTCTGGTTGCAGTCAAATGCGGTTGCAGCAGAGGGCGTGGTGGGTTGCTCTCTGCCCTTGGCTAGGTATTTCTTTTTCTTGTTTTCCATGTATTTGCTTTAGTTTTATTTGAACGTTCACCTGTTGCAATTGCTGCTGCTGCTTGATATTTGGCATCGTGCTGTGCGGCAGCAACATGTTGCGGCACTGCAGTTGCAATTGCAATTTTATGAATGGAAATTGGTCGCACGTGACAACTATTAGCAGTTTGTGGCTATTAAATGTCACTACAAAAGGCGAACAGCAGCAGCGGGAGTAACAACAACAGCAACACCCATTTGCTGCTGCAATTTAATGCTGCTGACAGCGTGCTGCTGCACAAATCGTGTGTGAAAAGTTCATACATCAACGCACAAATACACACACACAGACACACATGCACACAGTGGCACCAAAGCGCATAAAAAGTGTTGCTGTCATGTGGTTGCTGTTGCTGTTGTTGTTGTTGTTGCTTTTGCTGCTATTGCAGGCAGCAATGCGTTTTGCTGCAGCACACACATAAGCACACACACACACACACACACCTACACACACCACTTAACGTGCTGCAGCCACACGCTTTTGTTGTTGTTGCTGCTGCTGTCGCCTGTTTTTTTTCTCGCGTTTCACGCGAAATGCGTTTGAAAGCGAAAGTGTTGCTGGCGCCCACACACACACAGACATACGCACACATATGTACATGCACATAGCTGTCATTGTTGTTGCTGTTGTTAACAGCATGTTGCACGTGTCAATAGTGCATGTTGCAGGTGGGTGGGCAACAACAACGCAGCAATAGCTGCCAATTGCCCATGGCCAATTGCTGGCGTCCCCATCTCCGGCCTTTGCCACGCCCCCCCTTTTTTATAGCCATCAATGGACAAAAATCGAGTGCTGATAGCGCATTTGGTAACTTTATCACAAGAGCATTGCTGTTGCAGTTGCAATTGTTGTTGTTGTTGCTGTTGTTGCAAAACGTTTTATTTGCTTTTCAGTTAGTGATTAAACTGTTGCTGCTGCACCTTTTTTATCCAGTGACTACAATTGTATGTGTGTATGTGTGTGTGCCTGTGTTTGGCTGTGGTTGTATTTGGCTTTAATTGTTGGCCACAATGAGAACAACAACAGCAACAGCAACTGCTGCTGCTGCTGCTACAGCAACATGCAACAGCGCAATTAATTAGCGCACAGTCGACGGCTGATTAAGTCAAATAACATTGATGTTATATGGAACAGGTTCCCTAGCCAAAGCCTATGCTCATTTTTTGGCAGTCAGAGTGCGTGTGCATGTGTGTGCGTATGTGTGTGAGTGTATGAGTGTATGAGTGTGCATTGCCCATTCAAATCTAAACAAATAAACATTTGGTAAATCGCAGACGTGCATTCAAGTGCGGCTAACCACAAAAACATGCAACAAATTTTATATTGTGGCAGCAAAAAGAAGGTAAATGAGAGGTGCAACTGGAGATAGTATAATGTTAAAGGCAAGGTTTTTTAAGTGAAGATGTATATGTGTGATAAACGTAAGAATAAGTTGTTGATATAAATGATATATGTAAGAAAAAGATGAGCCAAGTTGTTGTTAGTGTGAGAATCAAGAAGTGTTCGGTAGTTCTTGGAGCTTAGCTTCAAAGAGATCTTAGTTTGAGTATATCAAATATAGAATCATTCTGCTTTACTTCTTTGACTGAAACTAAACTGAAATGAAATGAAATGCTTTCTTTAGATCGCATTTAGACTGCAAGTAAATGCTTTCTTTAGATCGCATTTAGACTGCAAGTAAGTCATCTGGATTTTCAGCTTATAAGACAATCTTCATGATGACTTTGATGTTATCTGAAATCAAAACAGCAAAACAGCATGGTGACACTGTATTCTTTGAAAATGCTGTGCTGTATAGGAAGTAGGAAACATATCTGATCCCATTATGATCATCCTATAGACGATTCCAGTTAAATATGTTAAGCTATGCATCTGGTTGTAGATCTGAGAGACCCTGAGAGCTAGAGAAGAGCTTTGAACAGAGATTCTGCTATTACTCAGCATTGTAGACCGATTTTCTAATTCTTTTACGATTACAAAATATTAGATAATATAATGATATAATAAATAAACTGTTGTCAATAGTTGTACAGCTTATAAAAGCTGGAACCTATCATATTATTTATATTTATAATTTCTTCTAACTAAAGTCAGATATCTTGGACACTATTAAAGTTCTCACAACTACGTATCTATGTATAGGATATCTATGATCTAGGTATCTTCGGACATTACATAAGTACTTTTCAATGCCGATCTTAATATAATCATCCAGCTCTATAAGGCGTATTAGGTTTCCTAATGAATAGAGAAGTACTCGTAGCTATCAAAGATAAAATTACTCAAATTAATGAACAGTTCTGTCTTCTACAGGAAATCAGGTTTAAGTTCTTACTTTCCTTTGCCCATAACACAGAAATCTGAATAAGCTCAATAGAATTTTTAGCTATGAACTGTTTCCAAAGTAAGCTCTTGAAATGTTTACAAACATTTTAATATTTCTACCATTACATTGCTGACAGTTTCTACATCCGAGTCAAGTGATTTCCTTTATCAGTGCTTTCAAATTTTCGCAATTTTCTTGAAAATTGTGCAGCTACTTTGTTCTTGGCAATCCGAAATATACCAAAAGATCTACTTAAGTTAATGTTGCACTTATGCGTCGGCCATTACCAATCCATTTGACTTTAGGTTGCAACATATCGTGCAACATTTCGTTGCATACACAGAGAATAGAAAGAGAGTGAGAGAGATAGAGAGTTAGATGCAGCTGGAGACTGGGCTCTGGCGAAATCATGTAATTGTAACCAAAAGCTTTGCTCTTTGAGCAGCTACCCTGGCCTGTTATCCTTTATCGGCAGTCCGATTTTTATTTTCGTTGATTTTTTTGTGTTTGTCTACCAAATGCGTTTTTTGTGCTTAGTTTTTATTGCCCGAAGGCACAGTGGACGCGCGGCAGCAGCCAGTGTTGGGAAACGCAGTGCGACGCATGCGGGCAAAAAAACACTGAAAAATAAAAAATAAAAAAAAAACGAAAATAAAACTGCCTCGAATTGCAGACAGGAGCTGACTGGAAGGATCTAGGATGAGGCGAAGCTTCAAGCTGAGTGCAGTAAAAATCAAGCATCTATATAGAGACACAGTGTGTGTGTATGTGTGTGTGTGTCGTGCTTGTCTATATGTGTATATATATTCTTTTTCTATTGCTTGTCGACTTTTTTTGTCTATTGAGTTTCAAATTTCCCGGACAGCAGCCACGTACAATGCGTCGCTGTTGCTGCTGCTGCTGCTGTTGCTGCTGTTGCTGCTGAAGCTGAAGGCTTTGATAAAAAATTTTTTGGCAAATGTTTTCTGAAATCCTTCAACGTGCCTCGGCCCCCACCGCCCCCGCAACCTACAATGGGCAACCCTTGCTCCAGCCCTAACAAGCCATTGCAACAGCCTCTCGCATATAAATGGCATGTTTGACACACAGCAACGGAGCAGGAG
This sequence comes from Drosophila meridionalis, assembly GCA_035045145.1. NCBI lineage: Eukaryota > Metazoa > Arthropoda > Insecta > Diptera > Drosophilidae > Drosophila > Drosophila meridionalis. The sequence continues at coordinate 18,941,297 of JAWNPG010000040.1, forward strand.
GTGGCAGGTGGCACGGTGTGGGGGCCCGTTTGCAAAGGGATGGCAACTGCCACTGCGTTGCAAACAAAATAATATGCAAAATGTTAAAAAATTAAATGCGCAGTGTGAGGCACGTAGAAGTTGTCCAGCAGCAGCAGCCGAGAGTCGGCGGAAAAATTCGCGAATTTTTAGTTGATTTTCAGCGGGAGGCGTTGATGGAGAGTGAGCAGCGTGGTGCACGTGTATGGCAGTTTATGTATGTGTGTGTGGGTGTGTGTGTGTGAGTGAGAGTGTGGTGTGTGTTGCATGCGTTTTTCTGTTTGATTTGTTGGCGCCATGCAAAAGGGCAGCGAGAACACTTTCAATGCCTCAAACCCAAGCAGACATACAACAAGAAGAGCCATAGAGTAAGAGTGAGAGAGCGAGATAGGGTGAGAGGAAGAGAGCTCTCTGTTGCTTTGACAAAACATTAAAAATAAATCAAATAAAATCAAGTACGCAGTACGTATATATAAATATATATATTGTATATCCACTTGATGCCCAAACCAAGGCAAAGGCATCAATTATTATTTTTTAGAATTTACAACATAAAAAAAAAATAATATAAAATAAAATTTGCAAAATTTAAAACACTCTTTAGACAGGGTTGCAAAACACGTGAATAATACAACAAAAAACAAAATTAATGAGAGTTTGTTTGAATTTATTTTTAGCTAAGTGGTGGCAACTCTGTTGCTGGCAGCAACCCTAACGTGACATTCGGATTTATTTTTATTTTTAATATAACATTTTTTGCTTAATACTTTCTGTTGATTTATTTGCGAGGCTAAATTTTAATATGAAAACTGGGCTCAGGTTTGAGTTTTCAACTGTTGAAATTGAAAACAACGGGCAACAGCAGCAGCAGCAGCAGCAGAAACAACAACAACAACTTATTGGCTTTAAGAACAAAGGCTATGCAAATGTGGTTAAGCGATATATACGAGTATTATAAAGTATAAAGTACAGAGTATAATAAACATCAGCGATTAAGCGAACGCTGTAACTTCCAACTATCAAATTGTACAACAAGTCATGAAATGCGAAGGGGTGGTGGTTGCGACTAGCAGATACCCTGTAGAGATGTGAGGGGGAGTAGATTTTAATATGCAATATGTCAGAGTATATAGATTAAATATGGTATATATAGAGACATCATTTGAGTATCGATAATCTATCGCTAATGAGCACATTTCTCAAAGAGTGAGTTAGAAGTAGGAGAAGTGTGCAGATGAAGATGAAATGAGAGAAAAACATAGTGATAGAGAGGCAAAGTCTGAGTGAAGGCTATATATATATCATTCCATATTCACTCTTTCCTGAAATTTTGAGAATCGAATAGAGAGGTGAATACAATTGTTATGGAAATATTGAAGAGTGCGAGGAAAAGCTAGATCGACAGTGATACTAAGATTGAAAATTTTCTTTTTGTATACCTCTATCTATCCAATATGGAAGAGCTGCAGATAGAATAGGCTTAAAGTGAGAAAGAGAGAGAGTGAGAGAGGGGGAGAGATCGATCAATTTGAAAGGCCTAACCTGATGATAATTGATTAGAGTAGCAAATACATTAGTGGAGCAAAATCGAAAAGGAAAACAGGACAAAAGTCAAGATTTAGAAAGAATAACATAGAACGAAGTAAAGAGATAAGGATAGAGAGATAGGGAGAGAAATATATACAGATTGAGAAACACAAAAATACAGATGTGTTTATCAGTTTAAATTGAAGACAGACTATTTCTGCGCGCACATAGCTATGCCGAGCTCTTATCAACTGTCTTAACAAAATCAACTGATTACTGGGTATCGTCAACATTATATACAACGAGAGCTGCAACATATGAGTGCGCCGACAAAAGTTAAAGTTGAGCAAAGAAGAAGAAGAAGAAGCGGCAACAGCAGCAGAAGATGATGATGATGGCAAACGATGCCAACAATTACAGCGTCGTTTTCCATAATATGCGAAATATAAACAATAAATGCTGACGGTCGACAGACCAAAGGGACAGACAGACCGACCGACAGAGAGACCGAGAGACAGAAGACGGGCAGAAACAACAACAAATCATGCACAAAACAATGGGCCACATTTTGTGAGTCGCTTTGCTGCAACTTATAACAAACAATTACACATATTTTGCATGTTTGCGGCAAGGGGCAGCAACGTGGGGCAGGAGGGGCGAGATGCTGGGCCCACCACCGGTAGCTCGAATTTTGAACAATTGTTGAACGGCAACAAGTTGCAGCAATGCACACACAGGCAGACAGCGTCTTCAGATGCAGCTGAAGAAGTTGTTGCAACAACAACAACAACAACAACGTGGCCAACGAGGCATGCAAAGTAGCTGCAACAACAACAACTGCCGCTGCCGCTGCTGCTGCTGCTGCTGCTGCTGCCACAGTAGCAGCCAAAATAGTTGTCTCTGGTGGGTTGCTGCTGCTCCCAACTGCTGTTGCTGCCGCCCGCCCGGATTGGCTTCGAATCGCCCACGATGAAACACGACGCGTCGGCGGCACTATGAGAAAACGTGCACCGCCAAAAAAATATAAAACAAACCACCACCGGGCGGCAGTTGCTGCTGCGGCTCACTACTGATGCTCCGCTCCACTCTCTAGGAGCCATACAAGTGGCGACTACTGTGGCCAGTAGTAGCTACAACAACAACAACAACAACAACAACAACAATAAGAAGAACAATTGCAACTGCAACGCAGATTTTCCATTTCTCTATGAAATTCATGATACTCTAACAAAGTGTTGACTGGGCTAAGTGAGATGTTGTTCGGCAGTGGGAGAGAGAAAGAGAAATGAAAATAAGAGAAACTTAGAGGGAGAGGCAAAATAGAAAGAAAGAATGATAAAGACACACATAGAGAGCGAGACAAAGCGAGTAAGAGATAGAGGGAGACAGAGAGAAAGAGAGAGAGAGAGAGATAGAGATAGATAGAGACTGAGAGAGAGAGAGAGAGAGAGAGAGAGAGAGAGAGAGAGAGAGAGAGAGAGAGAGAGAGAGAGAGAGAGAGAGAGAGAGAGAGAGAGAATGAGAGAGAAAGAGAGCGAGAGAAAGAGAGAGAGAGAGAGAGAGTGAGAGAGAGAGATAGATAGAGACGAATAATAGAAATTTGGTAGGGGAGTACATTGAAATAGAGAACTAAAGAGAGAGATGTAGAGAAAAATTGAAGCGAAACAAAAGAGTGGAGAGATCGAAGAAGAGAATAGAAATAAAATAAAGAAAGTAAGATACACAGAGAAAACGATAGGAAATATAATAAAAAACATATTGTAAGACAGAGATAATAAAAAATATAAAATAATAAAAAAAAATGGACAGTATAATAGAGACGATATCCAGCAAATACCTCCTACACAGAGGGTATATGAGTTTCTCTAACATTTGGAGAGCATTTGATCTTCGTCTTTATGCCAAAGATCTTCTTTCTCTTTCGCTACGCTTTTGCTGGCCGACTGGCAATAATGTCTTTCTTACGCGATTGTCTAGAGTCCCCCCCGCCAAGCTAGGCCACGCCCCCGCATGCCTACTGCTGTAACTAAAGCTAAACATTATATGCTGTTGTTGTTGTTGCTGTTGCTACTGCTGCTGCTCTGTTGCGGCAGCAGCAAAACATTTTTGCAGTAGCAATTGGCTTCATTTGAAATTGTCTTCGCATTGTTATTTTGTACCACAGCATATACCTAGGTGTGCGTGTGTGTGTGGGTGTGCTGGTCTGTATGTGTGTGTGTTGAAGCATTTTCCCCTTGGACAGGTTTAATAAATATGTTCAAGGAAATGCTGTTTGGTAATTGTTCGTTGGCGTTTTTTTGTTGCTGTTGCTGCAGCAGCAAATTTTTGGCCAAGTTTCATTTGCTTGGCTGCATCTCTCTGTTGGCCATTTGGCAACCGGAAATATGGCGCCGCAATGAACCTTCACTATCCATTTATGAGATCTGCTCGCTTTGGTAATTGTTGCAGCTTCTTTAACGATATTTAAAACAGTTGCGCAGTTGCTTATGTAAAGCTTTGTTTGATTAATATGCAAATAAAGTGTGTGTGTGTGTCTAGGCTGAAAGTATGTAACACACACACACACACACATGCATGCATAGCTCAGGCTCAAAAATTGAAAATGAGTTAACGCAGTTGACAGGCAACGTGTCGTATGCGCAATGTTGCTGCAATTGTTGGCCCTGCTGATGTTGCTGTTGCTGTTGCTGTTGCCGTTGGCGCAGGTCAGTAAACCGCCAATAAAATCAACGTTGCCCTGTTCTGTTGCCTAGGCGTCAGCTCTTCCTTTGCCTTGCCCTCTCGCTGTCCAAAAATGAAAATTGAACTCATATTTATTTAACTTGGGCTTGGGCTTGGGCTTGGGCTTGGGCCTGTGCCTGCCTCGCTGGCTGGCTGGCTGTGCTGCTGTCTCCTGCTCCTACTTCAGCTAGGCCCAATTCATCAACGACCGTCCGAGCATTAGCCGTCAGTCAGTCGGCCAGGCTGCCAGGCTGGCAGGCTGGCATTCTGGCAGGCTCTGTCGTACAGGTCCTGATGCGGTCCTGGCTGCACCTCCTGGGCGTATATACTCTTTTGTCTACGAATTTTTGAGTTTTGAGTTTGCATACAAGATGAGTTCTGTCGAGGCACACACACACACACACAAACACACACGCACACACACATGGATGACACTCCTGCATAGTTCTATACGTGCTACCCTTTGGGTGCCGTAATAAAATGTCATTCGTCATTTGGTTTTTGCGTGTGCGTTGCCCGTCGCAACACCAAGCCTACACACATGCATACGCACACACACTTGCACACTCCCACACACACTGTCCCTCTGGCAGCCAGCATCATCTCTCATCTCTCTTCCCCTGCCGCTGCGGCTGCCAATAACTTCAGCAACTGCTGCAACGACAACTAATCGCATTGTCTGCACTTTTTGTATGCAGCACGCAGTCAGAATGCGAAACAGAAACTGAAACAGAAACGAATCCAAATCCGTAGCACTTCACGTTATGTTGCATGTTAGCTGCCCCCCTCCTCCTCCGCACTCGACACTCCTACATAGGCCCTCTGCCTGCGCTGCTGCTGCTGCTCATGCTGCATCAGCTCCTCTTCACCACTTGGCCACATTTGCCGCTCGCATTTAACAATTCTATTAATTTGTTTTGTTCAACATAAAAGCGCTCGCACAGAAATCAAAACCAAACGTGTTGCTTCATCTGTACGCAAATGCACTGAGCGAAAAATGGCTGGATTGAAGCTAAGTGAAATAAATATTTGATTGAAGTACGCTTGATGGGCAGTTAGATAGGAGTCTAAGAGTGGGATATAGCAGAAGTACGTATGTTTAGGGAGAAAGACATAGAGAATTTATTGTATTTGAAATGAAGAGAAAGAAAGGGAGAAAATGTGTGAAAGAGAGAGAGAGAGAGAGAGAGAGAGAGAGAGAGAGAGAGAGAGAGAGAGAGAGAGAGAGAGAGAGAGAGAAAGAGAAAGAAATAATCAGATAGATAAGATAATAAGATTTTTCTCATATTTAAACAATATATGAAAATATCTATACCTAATCAAGTTCTCATTTATTTCTTTGTTAAATAGACAATTCTTTAATATTTAAAAAAATATATATTTTTTATCCAAATTAAATATGAGAGGTAAATTCACAAAATTTGAATCTGAAAAGGAAATTATCTATATGAATATATATCTATATATATATTATATCATTACCTCTTTCCATCTCCCATCTCTCTGCAGTCTTTTCGCTCAGTGTACATTTAGATTTCTATATATACATATGCACCTATATAGCCCGTATAGCCACATCCTTTGCGGCCTGCTGAATAAATTAGATAGAGTTTGCAGCTATGCGTTTTATTATCACAATTTTCGAATTTAATTTCTTATGCAATTCTTTTTGGTTGAGTTTTTGATTTGAATTCGTTTCGTATCGTTTCGTTTAGTTTTGGGAAATTTCATATGCATAGGACAGGGATCTCGAGTCGGGCCGTAAAAACCAAAAGGAAATCAACGTCAACAAATTCGGTTCGTCATTGATGCTGCTTGTCCGTTCTAACAGCGCGAGCGTTTTGCCATAGCAACAACGCATGTAATCTAATGCGGATATTGCTAGCAACAGAATCTACTTACTCCTCCACACACACACGAACTCACACACACACACACACATAAGGCACTGCGAACTCTGACCTCCGTCTGTGGCGCCCTCTGCTGGCTGCGGACTGCACAGATATTCAGATATTGTCTTCGCTTCGTTGATGACGACAACAACTGCAACGACAACAACAAGAACAACAAAATTCAACAAAACTAAAATATATCATTGTATGTGTGTGTGTGTGTGTGTGTTTGTGTCTGCTTGTCTCCCCGTTGCTGTAGACCCCTTGGCGTATGCGTAATTTGCGTATGTTTGCAAAATGCAAAAGGGTCTGCGTCTCCGCCTCAGTCTCCAGCGCCTAACGCAAAATAATGATAGGCCTATGCATTCTCGCTCTCCCTCCCTCTCTCTCTCTTTCTCCTCTCTCCTGCTCTGTCCGGGTTGTCTTTTAATTGTCAATGCATATTTGGGCGACCAGTACGCGTCGCCCCTCATTGGTTTGTTTGCCTTTATGGTCCCGGGTCCATTGTGGCTTCGATTTATGATTTATTTTTTGGTGGCTCAAAATGGGCTACATTGGCTATATCTTTTGGGGTGGATGGGTGGTGGTGTTTCTTTTTAGAGCTGTTCGTTAACCAGCATTACGAAAATTCTCTTCAATATGACATTTTGCATTAGGTTTTATGCCGAAACAGATGTTTCTTTGAGAACTCTAAGGATCGCAATTATGTTGTTACAATGTTAATGTATCATCATCAAACATCAAAAACCGTATAATAAATTCTCTCTTATATCTAAATTCTATTTTATTCCCTGTTTCTTGTTTTACATTTTTCATTTGCTAATGCTTAAATTCCATTTCTAACCCATTTCTGACAAGTTCTGTCTATTCCCCTGCCCCACTTTGTACCTGCAACTGTTGTAGCTGATTCGGTAGTCGTAAATTTGTTATCTTTGATCTCTTTTAACATACATACATATCTAAGCTACCCGTAACGACAATTGTCATCAGCTGCATTATCAAGGCAAAATGTGACTAAGGCTCAGGCACAGGTGTGGCTGCTGCAAGGACTTCAGTCAGAGCTTGCATCAGCCAGAGGGAGCTACAACTCTTCAATTTCTTTGGCTCGGCAAACAATGCAGTTGGCAAACGCTTTTGTTTTGGCCCATTGTTATCGCATGTGTGGAGTTGGAGTCTTTGGCCTAACAGTGACTCCCACAACAACAACAACAACCACTACAACAGCAACAACAACACTGATGATAATTCGAATGGTCATTATTTATATTCTTTGAAAGTGTTTTTGCGTATTCAAAAATTCTATTAAGGAAGTTCAAGTACAAAAGTTTTGTGTACACTTCTCAAATACTTGTACACCCTTCTATGTATTACTGTTGTTGTTGTTGTTGTTATGCTCGTTGTTCATGCATGTCGAATGCATTACAAACGGGTCGCGTGGGAGGTGCAAAAACGCACTAGGATTCAAATTGTGACTCGGCTATTGCTATGTGCTCTCTTTCTATCTCTTCTCTCTTTCTCACTTTCTGTTTGTGGCATGTCGTCGCCAGCCTCGTCATCATCATCATCATCATCTGTTTCATCATCATCATTGTCATTGCCATCGTCGTCGTTGTTGTGTAGTTTTTGCGTTTATTGTTGCATTTCTGATGTGATTTTTAGTATTGTCCAGCGACGAGTGCAATGTGCTCAGCATTTTTGAATGTGTCCAGCAAGCGTCACACACTCTTTCTCTCTCTCTTTCTCGCTCTTTCACTAGTACCCCCTATGCACCCACTCTTTCATACTTCAGTGTGGACGCGTCGTATGTTAAATTGTTTGCTTGATGCTCGATCAAAAATGACAAATGTATCTACAGTGCTCACGTGCAGTATACGCCTGCAAATATTTACATATAAATTTAAATTTTTATAAAATATGCTTAAAATTTTACAGATATTTTTATGAATATTTTTATATTTAATTGTTTTTTGAGCTGGGAAAAAATTTCGTTTCATTGAGCTTACTTAAAAAATGTGTAGGAAGCTTAGTTTAGAAAGTCTAACAAGGTAGATATAATGTTAGCAAATATACAATGTTAAGCAAATAATACAATTTTAAACCAAGACTTTTTGTATAAAAATTTCACAAATTTTGAAAATATGTAATAAATTTTATTTATTTAGCTTTTTTAAATAAAAATCTAAATTGATTTCTTATTCTCTATCTCTATCTCTCTTCTATATTAGCTATTACATATTCTCCTTCTGTATCATAATTCGTTTTTATCTTCCTTCATCGTATCCATGTTTTTCTCTATTTGCCTGTGCGAATATTTCTAGCATCAACTGTTTGCAGCAGGTTGCACGCATAAAGCTGCAAAGTTTGTCGCCTGCATTTGCTGGCAAAATGTTAATTTGAATTTGTGAGCATGTCATTAACACACGCACAAACACACATACACACATATCCACGCACACTCTCACATATCCACACATACGCACAACAATGCATATGCATTTGACAAATGCGTTGTTAATGATGCAAAATGCAATTTTCGAAAATTCACAAGTTTTGCTCTTTGATTTTGGGCCCATAACGAAAAAAAAAGTTGCGACTCTTGTTTGCTTTAGAAAATCATCAAATATATCAAAACGAAATACGAGTCAAATATAAATTATATATACAAACAAGGCAAGTAAAAGCAAGTTCTGATAGGCAGTGATCGACTAGGCAAATACCCTTGAGTTTAAGCCAAGCTGATATTTCAAGCATTTTGGATATGTTCCAGATATCATGTTTATCTCGAATTCTTCGTCTTATAAATTCTGTTAACTCTCTATCTCTCTCACTCTTTCTCTTTTTCTCTGTAACTAAGTTAACTCTGCCAACATTATCCATAGCATTAGATTCATGAATCGTAGGCAAAACCCATTCAAGTTTGATTAATTTTGCTTAAATAAACAAAATATATTTTTCATTTGAAGTCATATTTGTGTACTACATTCTTTTGCCTGCAAACATAATAACTCTTATACCCTTTAGCAATGGGCTTAGGGTATGTTGATTTAGAGTGAAGGCAGTTTTCTATATAAACAGAAAGTCAAGTTAGAAAAAAATAAATATAAAATAAAACTAAACAATGTGCCGCGCGGGCTTTAATCAGCGCCGACTCGAAGACAACTATAACAGCAGCAACAGCAACGACAACAACAACAACAACAGTTGCTAGATCAACAACTCTAGCAACAACTCAATTACCAACAACAACAACAAAGGCAGGCGGCAACAAACGTCGGCCAACATTCATCACCACAAAATTAAATTGCTTTTGTTTATATAAATATTCCACATGAGAAAATGAAGAAGTTGTTGCTGTTGTTGTTGTTGTTGTTGCTGTTGTTGCGGCGCAAGACAGTTGGGAAATTTAAAGAAAATGCGCTGTTAAAAGCAATGGAAAATAATTTTTCAACACCGCCGCATTTGTTTAATTATAAATTTCTGTCAAGATTGTTTTGTTTTGTTTTTTTTTTTTGTGTTCTTCTTCTTTTCTTTTACTCTCTGCTCAAAGGAGCGCCGCCAACGCCGCCGACGTCAAAGTCAGCGTCAACATGTTGCCAAGCACACACTAATACACACACGCACGCACACACTCACAGCAGTTACAGCAAGGCAAACAAATAAACAATTACCAAACGCTGCCTCTGCCTCTTGAGTTCCACAATATTCAATTTTTCAGTTGCAGTTGCCAATGTGTTCTTCTTGTTGTTGCTTTTTTGATGTTGGTACTGTTATTGTTGTTGTTGCTGCCGTTGCTGCTGCTGCTGCTGTTGTTGTTGTTGTTGTAAAAATGCAACACACTGAAGTCTTTCCAATTTTTGATTTGTTTGCTCAACATTTATTGAAGATCAAAGCGAACAACCAGACGCAGAGGACAAACAGTTTCCAGCTTGTCAACGAACAGCAGAGAATTTATATGCATTCATGTATGAATATATATATATTAATATATACATATTCTATGGAAATGTTCTATGAAACTTTTCCATTAATTATAAAAACAAAACAAAAATATTTGCTGATTCATTAAATAAATGTTGTATTTGGCAACAAAATGAATGCAGATTTAATGGAAAAATAAAATGTCTAAAGATAAAATATGTGGAATATTTTTGTTATATTATATGTTATTATAAACATTGGCTATATTTTAGTTAGAGATTTTGAATAATAGTGGAAAACCTAAATCCTAGGGAATGCATCCAAGCACTTTTATATGAAACCATATTCATTTCTAGTTAGATCTGAATCATTTGTGACCTTTAAGCAGAATTATAAGTTGTATAATATTTTATGCTTATCAAGATATATTGAAGAAACTTTTATCTTATGTCATTTTATTTTCATTCATCAACCGACTATCAAGGTTTTCTTTATAGCTTCTTAGAAAAACCTTTTTAGGACTCTTCATTATTAATTTCTGGTACGTATACACGTTGACTCTCTGGGCGAGTTGTATCCAAATGAGAATTATATGGAACGGTACATATGAGAAATAAACAATATTTTTTTATCGGCTCAAACCCGCTCTATATGGCATTCTCTTCGCTTTTCTTTAATCCAGTGATTATCGCTTCTTCAGTTTTTTTTTTTTTTTACATTTTCTAGTTTTTACTTTACTAATATCTACAAAATCTTATGTCTATAGAATTAATAGATCGACAGAAACTGAGCTCTTTATTTTAAAGAAATAGAAATAATTTGTATACGATATATATCTTGCTTGAAAAGCTGTAGTTTTTCCAATTAATTTGATCTAAACTTGACAAACACTCGATCGCTCTTTGTTCATTCACTCACTGAAACATCTAATCATATAAAATCGAATTACTATTGACTGTCATATCCAAATAAACAACTGCAGCTCTCGTCTCTTTTATTCAAAGACAAAATATTGATTAAAAAGCCCATATATACAAATCTCCTTTAATTCTGTCCCAAGCATCACAACAACATACAAAGTAGCGAATCAAAAAGATAAATATTCAATAAATAATCAATATGCAATATTGAAAAGCGAACGAGCAGGCTTTTAAGATCTCACGAGCTGTTTAATAATGTGTTCAAGGGTATTTTATGCAAACATTGCGTTCGCTGCTCTCTGAATTCTAAACATAAGAAGTAGACGACGAAGAAGAAGAAGAAGAAAAAGAAATAATAATAAAGCCAAGCAATACAATGAAGTCAAAAAATATGTGAAGCGGATCGTTAAAACTGAACTTCCCCTCATGGCTCTTCCTCTTGCTCTTCCACTTGCTCCAACTCTTGTTAGCTTTTGTCGTCTCAGTCGCAGTCGCAGTCGCAGTCGCAGTCGCAGTTGCTGTCGTCGTATAGAAAACAAAGTCGCCAACTATAAAAATTATAGTTAATGTATAAATTTAATGGCAACTCGTTTATTAAAAATTTTATTTGAATTCTTTTATTTATACGTTTTATACGCTCTTTTGCGCACGCTCGCAGGCGCTGTTGCAGGCAACAATGTTGCCACAAATAATCATCATGTTGCCGCATCATAATAATGATGTTCGCCCCGTTGCAATTCCCCGCCCAACGTCCCTACACCCCTGCCCACTCCGTCGCGCCCCCTTCAATCTACGCCCCTCGCATCGGGCCCCAGCCATAAATCGAAAGAACAAATCGCTGCGGCAAAGGCGCAGTAAAAGCAAATAAACCCAAGTGCAGACGTAATAAACTCTCGGATGTTATGGACGCAACGGGACTGAAGGGGGGCCCGGGAGGGTGTCCAGGAGGAGGGAGTTCTACCCGCATCTGGAGTTGTACTTCTATATACTTGTAGTTGCGCGAAAATGGAAATGAAAATGAAAATGGGCAACGGGCAATGGGCAATGGGCAAATGGCAAATGGCTGGGAGGTTGTGGAGGAGGGAACGCTGCAAGTGCAGCTGCCCCAATTGGGCAGCGACTGCAACGACTGAGGTCATTATTGCAACTATATATTGATATAATTCGCATGTGGGTGGCCGACCACTCACCCAACCTCTCTCGCTCTCTCTCTCTCTCTCTCTCCCTGACCAGCGCTCTCCCACTCTAGAGATTTCGCTACACGAAATTATGTTAAGAGCAAATAGTCGCGCATTTTATTCATGTCATTTCCGGCTTACACTTTTTTATGCCAACGATTATGACCCACTCGCTCATTCGTTCACTTGCTATTTGCCTTCAGTCTCAACAATCCAACTGCTGTAAGAGCCACTGCTTACAATGTTGTCTAGCGGAACGGCAACGGTCTGCATCGAATATTATGTCATATAAAGTTTATCGAATTTGCTGGGCTAACAAAAGTTTTTGAGCTCCTCAACTTTGTTTAAGCAGAAGATAAATTGTTTTGGGTGAATTATTTTAAATGTCAATATTAAAAGTAATAGGAGAAGGAATTTTTAGAGATTAAACTTTTTTTTTTTAATATTTGATGTAATGTAATCAAGATTAAGTTTATAATTTTAAAGGGTATGGCATATGATGAAAGTAAAACTGAAAGCAAATGTTACCAGATTCTGTTCTTTTACTCTGCAATCCATTGAACACTTGTTTTATTTTTTCACAAAGATATCGTTTTCTGCAATTACAGATCAGTTGCTCCAATATTTTTCTTCAGCTCTCGGGCTGAGTTTTACCCCTCTAGCAACAAACTAATAAATGGTATATGAATCTTTCCCAATGCTTCAACTACCATTTCTTCTCCGCAGCTCAAGTTTATTTATTTCAAGTCCGTTTCTTATAGTTTCATGAATAAATTTTTGGATACTGAATGCCAATCTGTAAACTCCGGGTTCTTTTTTACACACTAGTCAAATTTCCTATTAAAATGTATTATTGTATATCCATAAGCAGAAGTTGTACTTATCCTTTAATATCCATACCTCCTCAATCTTCTGTTTCTATTTACAGCATTTCAATTTCAGCTTTTTTTAATGGAGATATGATGATATATTTAATATAGGCAAATTTAAATTAACTTATATATTATGTATTTATTTATATATATATAAAGCTAAGTTTTATGAGCAGCTTCTAAAAACTCGAAAACTAACTTACATAACATACCTCACTTAAAACAGTTACTGATCTAACTTTTCTAATTCAGTAGACTTCACTCAGTTGAATTCCGTTATCGAAACACGTGCATCAAATCAATTTGTTTTTGTTGAGCTTGACATACTTAAAAGCTGCTTTAAATAAATAGTTTACTTAACAGTTTAGTTAATAACTATTTGCTTTATTGGCCTTATCTCTGTCATGATCTGCAGACAGTTTACATAAATATACATTTAAATGGTTTAAGCAAAGACTTTCCAACGTCTAACTGGATGTGTTTAGAACGAAAGTCGTGCCTGACTAATTGAAGCGTCTCTTATTAAACTGGATGTAAAACCACTTTGCCAGAAAGCTTATGCAAGGCCAAAAACAAATTCGGTGTGTCTGCTGCGTACTTGGCAATGCGTTTGTTCTAGTTCTTTTTTTTTGCCAGACTCTTGGCAACAATGTTGCCGCAACTTGTTGAGCTAAGAGCAGACAGCAACATCTCGGTCGCTCCCTCTCTTTCTCGCTTGATTTCCATTTAGCAGACAAAATACCGTTAGCCGCGTTTAGTTTAGACAAATATAAACTAGATGGCTTTATAGAAATGCAGCTAAAGCAGCAACAACAATAACAACAACAACAGTAAGAGCAACAACTCGACGAGTCAAGTGCCAGCCACGCCCCCAAGCCCCTCTAACGCGCAGGTACTCAGGCGGCAGCCTTTGAAAGCGTTTAAAGTGTTCGAGCGTCGAGTGCTCATCAGCAATGGACAACAAGTTGGAGCTGTTATCATATCTTTCACTTAAAATAAATAAAATTACAATTTAATAATATAACGTGATGCGGCAGGCATTTGCCACAGCAGCGACACGCCCCCGCGCACCGCCGCCTGCCCACCTGCAACAGAGGCCAGCAGGCGGCACTTGAGCGCACGACAAACGCAACAAATAGTCAATTAATTATTACCACAACAACAACAACAACAACAATTGGAACAACAACATTTCTTACGAAAGTGTTTAGCTCCGTCTCACTTTTGTTTCTAGCTCTCTATCTTCCTCCTCTGCTTTGATTTTGTTGTTTCTGTCTTTTCCTACACATAATTGAAACTTGTTGTGTTTGTTAGGCTCTCCTCCCCCATCCTCTCCCCATTAAATATTGTTGCTTATTTTTCGTTTTACCTATTTTTATGTTAAGTTTCCATTTGCCGACTAGCGCGGCTGATATTGATAACCTGCACGTTCGATGATAATAATAATAATTAGTAATTATATTGTTGTAAAATAAACTTGTTTTAATTGCTTGCCAAGCGTTTCTGATATGATATGGCAAAAGCAAAAACAAAATAACAACAAACCAAAGCACGCAACAGCAACAACAATGGAAATGCTAAAACGAGATAACGATAAAAATAGTACAACAAAACTTCGATTGTAAATTAAATACTTACTCCACAAAAAAGCGAAACATACCAAAAAGTTAATGAAGTGAATGTGCATGGAATTTTAATGAATGTCTACAGAAAACATATGGTAGTAGATAAAGTAAAGTAGATCAAAGAAGTTCTATCTGCAATCGGAAATATTTATTGGGTCTTATTTTTAGTAAGAGAAAAACGTACATTTACAGTCTTATCGATAATACGGCTGTTGTTAACCCATAAAATATTGTATATATTATTAGATATTTTTCTATCACTAGATATGAAAAAACACAAAATATAAAAACACATAAGTTTTATGTTTATATTTGAGTATTTTTATATGTTATCGATAAATTTGATCGATATTTATTGGCAGATCAATATATTATTAGCAGACATTTATACCATTTTTTTAATGTTATTCATAAATTGAATAATAGATAATAATATAAGTGATTGGTATTGAGCAAATTCATGTAACATATGTAGCACTTGATATCTGATTGTTATCGTTCAACTGATCGCTTGATCGATAACACTACAGCTAAAGCTCTTTAAAATATTAAATTGCTTAGCAGAGTTTAGCAATTGCCTTTTTTTATAATTCACATGTTTTAGCGTTATCGAACAGTTGATCGATAGACGCATTTGTCAGTGCTTTGTCGCATTTAATTGCGGCAATTTGTTGCAAGATGTTGCCAAACGCACAGAACACAACTAGCCAAGTTAATAACGGTTAACAAATCGAATGTTGTTTCGTTTGCAAATTCTGTATTTTTTTTTCTGCATCTGCTTTTCAAGGCGTTCGCTGTTGTTGTTGTTGTTGTTGTTGTTGTTGTTGTTGTTATTACATTAACCCAAATGTTGTGGCAGAGAGTTGATCCGTGTTGCATTCAGTGTTGCCTCGACTTTGAAGCTGACGCTGAAAGCTGAAGTCGAGGCTGATTTTGAAGTGGTTCTGCCCACATGATATACAAATCAAAGTTTGTTTAGCTCTTTGGCCATGTTTGTCTCAATTAGTGGCATAATTCATGCTGTCACAGCTGTCACAAGTCGTTGCTGTGGCGCTGTTATTGTTGTTGTTGTTGTTGTTGCAAGTTTGTATTTGTTGCAAGTTGTTTACACTCCGCACATATTTTGTCATTTAATTAAAGACCAATCAAACTTCAGACAGCTTTGGCTTATGAATATTATGATGAAAAAAAGCGGAGAGAAAAAGAAACGAATTACATTTGACGCGTCTAAATGATATCCGTTGCACGCGTGTGTCAATGAACGGCGGTGCGTGCCGCATGTGCCGCATGTGCCGCATGTGCCGCTAGCCACTCTTGCGGTTAACTTCCTTATAACGCAAAAATATCAATAAAAAGTAAAGGCTGAAATGAAATTTATGGAATTGCAAATTGATAAATAAAATAGTGCGCATAATGTAAAAAGCGTTGACAGTTGTTTATGAAGACGACGCGCGGGCATGTGGCAGGGGCAGGCAACAATGTGTGGCGACAACAGCAACAGCAACAGCAAACAAAACTGGTTGCCGCTGCAACATAATAAAATATTTTATTTAGTGTTTAGTTTATTTTGTGCATTCGCCAAAATTTATGTGCCACAAACTTGGGGCAGCCAGAGAGAGAGAGAGAGAGGGAAGCAGAGCAAGAGGAAAAAGAGTGCAATGTCTTGGTTTATTTGCTTAAGTTCTGTTGTTTGCTTTAGCTAAACATTGTAAATATATATATATATATATATATATATATACATATATATATATATTTATTTGTATATCTGCCACGCATTGGGGCAGACATCTGCGAGTCAACGATCAGCGATCGGCAATCAGCGATCAGCGTTCGATGCGGCGTCGACGGCTGCTGCTTTAGCTGCTTCATCTGCTGCTGCTTCTTCTTGTTCTTTTCGGTCATTAAAATCGCAACGTGCTGTTTACTGTTGTTGCTGCTGCTCCTGCTGCTGCTGCCGATTGTGGCTGCCACATTTATTGCACAGGCGTTGGCTTTGTTGCTCGTTTTTATTAAATCAACGAAGCAATTGCAATTTAATATTAAAAATAATAACAAACAGCAGCCGCAGCAGCAGCAGCAGCAACAACAGCAACAGTTGCAACAACTTCGCATTGCTCGTATTGCATTCTTGCAGTTAATTATTTGCCCCTCTGTGGCAGCAACAGCACAGACTTCGAGACCAGTTGCATCTCTCTCTCTCTATCTTGCCTTCCCGCTCTGTCTCGCCTCTTTCTGCAGCAGTTCCATTGAAAATGTTTTACTGCACGCTTTGCCGGTCAATGCATGTCAGTTGTTGTTGTTGTTGTTGTTGTTGCTGCTGCTTGTGTTGCATCTGCGTCTGATCTTGCTGCAACTTCCTACTTCTTGTGGCATTTGCACAAATGTAAACAAATTAATTAATTGCCTTTACTTACAGTCTTTTTAGTTCTCGTGTGTCGATGACTCTGCCACATCCATCGATGAGGTGCCAACGGGCACAGCGAAACAGAGAGAGAGAGAGGGAAAGAGTGAGAGAGAGAAAAAAAGAGAGAGAGAAAAGCGCTACAAAATGTAAATATGCATAAAATATATATATTTATTATGATGCATTAGCAACGGGCAATGTTGATATTCAAGTTCTGCTCTTTGTCAGCTGGCCATAAGCTGGAAGGTGTTTAAACTGTTTCAACTCATTCTGCAGCACCAGGAAAAGATAGAAAAAGAGATAGACTTTTTAATTAAATATAATATATGATAACTTTAATTCTTTTTAACCCGGATGAACTTTAAGTAGTCCAACAAATGTAAAGCAAAAGTCAAATTGTATTTTTTGTAGATCCTAGAATGTAGTTATAAAGCTCTTGTGACTTTATACTTTGTTGTAATTCGTCTTAAGATTAGTGTACTCGAATACATTTACTAATCTTTCATAGTTGACAGTAATCATAATCCAAGAATCTGTAAACGCTTAGTATAGAGATTAGACTAACATTATATTTGTTATTTAATTAAGCAGCTGTATAATCAGGTAGTTGGTGTGCTTTAATATAATAAGTATTTATAATGGATACTAGATGCTGCCAGATATACAATACATAGGTAGGCACTAAAGAAAATATAAACATATGTAGGTACAATATAAAATACTTATGTACCTATATATAGGTATTGCCTTTTGTAGCTGTAGACTGTAGGTGATAAGTACTAGGTACGATGCATTTTATACAGGGAACTAGATACTAGGTACTAGGCACTCTTACCTACACATTTTAGCTGTCAAATCCAAGCGATCTTGTACTTAGAATAATAGATCTCTCATCATTTAAATTACAAAACTTTCTACCATAAAGAAGAAAGTTATTATTATTATTATTACGAAATTAACATTAGTTCCTTCAATTTTCCAGCTTTTACATATGAAGTTTACATTTTCAAAGATTCTCCCTCTCTCTCTCTTGTTCTCTTTCCTTTCCTCTTTCTCCCAGTTCACCTGCAAATCGTACCTTCTAATTAATATCTCGCCTGGCTATACTTATTTCCAGCTAGCGCTAAACAGCACTTGATTGAGTTAAGAGCAGCTTAGAATATCTAAATTGTTACGCTCTAGATCTTTCCCCATTCTTCCTCTTAATACTTAGAGTAATATACTTGTTTCACACTTAGTTTAAGTATTTTTTGATTTATTCACTTTCCTAATGAGTCAATTAAGGCGCAACTAATTTAACGCTAGGTTTGGCATTTTGTTAAAGGTTTCATTTATTTATTTACATAAAATATAAAATTTACGATCACGCGGAAAAGTACATGATGATTATTTCAGAAAAATCAGTTACAAATTGCACCTGAAGTCTGCGGGCCTGCAATAAACTAGTTAAAGAGAAAAAACATTTATGCCATTCGAGTTCAATTTGCTGTAAATAAATAATGTGTAAGCTGAAAAGTAAATGCCATTAGTCTATAGTTATTTCTTGACCAATTAAGTTAAGCTCACAATGAAAAGCTATCATACATTTTTGAAGCATATTTAACTATGGGCATAAATAAAAAAAGAAAAATCCAAAATTGAAAAATACTTTTCTGCTTGTTGTTGTTTGGTTCGATTTCAATTTTGTGATTAAGTTGCGTAATGCGCAAATTTCATTTGAAGTCTCTTAATGGATTATGTATGGGCTCGGCCACATAAATAATTGTTTGCACTTCATCCTGTGCGCCGGCCACATACACTATGCATAAATAACGCATACGCCGTGTGGGCCTCGGCAACGGCATTGGCATCGGCAGCCGCAGCAGCAGCACCAGCAGAAGCGGGAGGCGAACGCACATTTTATAGTCGACACTTGTGCTTAGGACGTTGCCATAGCTATATCTATACATAAAGAGTTATATATATATTTATATATGTATATGTATATGTGTGTTTGTGTGTAGCAACCACCCACACACACACACACACACACACACAGCGTGACGCTTGCTCGTTGGAGATTGGCTGCGTCAGCCAACCAAAAATCTTTACTGTTGCGAAAAAGTTGAAAATTTTCGCACAAAAAGGCGCGGCCGACGACGACGACGACGATAACGATGACCAGGACTATGCGAGTGGGTCGATGAGTAGTTTGGGTGCGCTGGCAACGAATACGACGCACAAGGAAAGGCAGCCAACATGGACATTAGATGACCATGTGTGTGTGTGTGTGTGTAAGAGCTGCTGCTGAATTTGAAATTCAAAATGCCAGCAAGCTTATACTCCTTCTCTCTGCATATGTGTGTGTATGTGTGTATGTGTGTGTGGGGTAATGGCCGTTCGTCAATGTCCTGGCGAAAAATGCGTTAGCCGTTGCCATTGCCGTCGAGGAGCTGCCCCAAAAGTAGAAGGCACAACAACTTTTGGGTGCTGGCAAATGAAATGAAAGCGCGCGCGCGCGCGTCCTTTTACTGAGTGTGTGAGCGAGCCAACACGGATACGGATGCGGACAACGGACAACGGACAACGGGCAACGGGCAGACTCGGGACTGCAAGCCCATGCTCCCATCTCCGACTCTAGTCGCACATCAGCTGCAGCAACTTTCGACTCGTTCCTTTCGTGCGAGCTGCTCTCGAGGCTGTGCCTGGTCGGCTTCTAATGCGCAAGGATATTCGTAAAATGCAAATGTGCAGAAACGAAACGAAGCACAAACAAACACACGCACACACGCGTACACACACACACGCACAGTCCATCTTGCTGCTGGTCAGTGGAATAACAAAAAGCAACGGCACATCGTTAAGGTGGCGGTAATGGCATTTCGGGGCCACGTTCGACGATTTTGGACACCTACGAGCGGCAGCTCACACATACTCACTCACACATATACATATACAGGCACATCATCTCCTGCGTGGTTTTTGTGCGTTTCCGCCAAGTCACAAAATGGCGGCCGCCGCAGTCATCGGCAATTTGGCAACGTTGCCACCCAATGTGCACCCACTGTCCACTGTCCAGCGTCGTATGCCCACCTTCTTCTGCTACAGCTTGAACGTGGAGCAAGTTTTGCATCTGCAGCAGCCGCAGCAGCAGCGGCGCAAAAAGGCGGCGAATGAAATTTCAGCAAAAAAGGCTTTTCAATCGCTGCATGCAGCAAGAAAATGATGCAGCGCTGCCTATGAAAGAGGGTTTGATGGAGGCACAGTCGTAGTTTCTTATACTGAATTATGGAAATATATGTATTATCTACGGATAATCATATTATAAGATAAATTCTAATTTAATTCGTACAGTTTCGTTAGGTAACGTGTAAGTGTGAAATTCTGTATGAAATATAATACATTTTTTTTTTTTGTGAAAATTTCTGTTAACAATCAGGAAAGATAAAGTTTCTTAGATAATTTTTAATTTTATATTTATTTTATTATTATATATTTATATTAATTTGTATTTAGTTATTAAAATATTTTATTTAATATAATTTCACTTATCCAGAAAGATGCTCGTTCAAGAGTTGGTAAATGGACAATAAAGTTAAACCTATCAGAACCAAAGAAAACTTGTAGTAGGACCTTTAATATTAGAGAGCTGTAAAAGTTGTCATATTAACTAACCTAAGAATCCATATTTATTTATTTATTAAAAATTAACAATTAATATAAAATTAACTTTAACCTAAGACTAAGCACTGGCAGCAGGGGCCTTCGGCTGGAAGAATCCATATATATATATGAATTATACATGATTTTTCCCTCAAATTCCTCAACTTTCAAATGTTTGATTCACTTATCCCACAACTTTATAAATATTTCAAAAATTATTGTAAATTCTTTTTATCCGACTATTTTTTGTATGAATAATATTAGTTAATCTTTATCCCAAATTCCTCAACTTTGAAAATCTTTGCTCACTTAATCAAAATATTTTTAATTCTTTTAAAAATTACTCTAAATTAATTATATATTAACTAACTCAATCTTTTTCTCAAATTCCTTAACTTTTAAATTCTCTATTAACTTTAGCATACATTTTAAATTTTTCAAAAATTACTCTAAATTCTTTTTTAGTCCGATTCGAACTGTTAGTTGATTGATTCTGTTGGCAAAGTCTGTTGCAGCAGCAAACTTGGTAAACACAAACAGTTTGTCCCACTGTGCAGGAGATTGCTTTGCACTGCGACTCGCATGCGTTTGCCCGTTGTCCGTTGCACGTTGCCCACTGCCCATTGCCCATTGCTCGTTGCTCGTTGCTCGTTGCCCATTGCTCATCAGCGCTGTTTGCTGCGCCGTTATTTTTGCTTTTCCTGTGGCACAGCCTTGCCTGCAGCTCAGGCTACGTTGCTTCTTGCCAACATGTCCATTGTTGTTGTTGCTGTTGTTGTTGTTTTTCGCAGAATTTTCGTTTCCGTTTCCTGGCCAAACGTGCGTGCCTATGTATATATGGCATATACGTGTGTGTGTGCGTGTGTGTGTGTGTGCTTGCAGGCAGAGTGCATGGGGAAAACGAAAACAAAAATCTTTCAAAATGGCAGCAACGGATGCCAGCTTGCACATTTGCACAACGTGGCCAGGCCTAAAACCCAAAACTTGTGTGAGTCCAAGTGGTGTGCATACACACACATACACACACACACTTACATACAGATAGAGGCACATACATATCAAGCCCCTGCCACTTCTTAACTATAGAGAAAAGTCGCTGCAAGTTTTCTGTTTGGCAGTCCTCGCAGTCAACGCAGTTATCGATGACGATGTTGACGGCAACGTCGACGACGACGACGACGACGGCGACGTTGGCGATGGCGATTGCGACGCTGACGTTGATGTTGGGCGCAACTGTCCAGCAACACAACAGCTAGAGGAAGAAAACGTAGTTGTAGCAGGGCTAGAGGAGGCGCAGCAGCAGCATCCAACAAATTTCAATGCATAACATTTGCTTACCTCAACGAACGCAAATGAGAATCGTTTGAAATGGTCCAACGAGGTTCACTAAAACTTAACTAGATTTTAGTTAATAATTAAACTTTAATTTGTACAGCATTTATATTAAGAAATGTATTTAGGTTATGTTAAATATATAATCCAATACAAGAAAATCTTTGATTTATAGAAAAGAATTAGCTGCTTTAAGAATTTTTGGTCTAAGTACAATATTTTAGTTTGTCAATATAGTACAGCATTGAATATTATAGTATAGTATTATATAGAGAGAAATAAATTATAATTATAAAGATATTAAGAAATTATAATTAAAAGGATACAAATTTTGTATAGTATAAACCGCTGAAATATTGAAATTCATCAACTTATTTTTCATTCTTATTCCACTAAAATAAGATAATAATAATAATTTAAATATTTAAGCGCTTGAAGAGTATTTTATAGATAAACCATTCAAGCTAAAGCTTTAAGTAGCTAAATCGGCTGATTTGAACATTTTTAAGCCTCAGCTTAAGAAGTTTCATTAAAAATATTCTAATATCTTTTAAAAATTTTGGACTTTATCTGAACTAAAGTTCTTCTAACTTCGAAATCCGAGAAATTTTAATAGATGAAATAACTTTATGTTACAGTAGCTCAAAATTATGATTTTGAGGATTTTAAAATTTAGTTTAAGGACTAGAGAATCATAATACTGATTAGTTTCAAAATTGCATACTTTTTTGGACTTAAAACTCCTCTAAGCTAAAAATTCATAGATAATTTTAAGATAAAAAAAACAGACCAAGTTCATAATGGCTGAATATATTTTAAGTCAGAGACTTCTGAGCTTTAGTTAAAGAAATGCTGTATCATAACACCATACGTTTTTGTACTTGACTTAAAGATTTAAGACTACTTCAGCCTTAAAGCTTCTCTAAGTTCAAACTCCCAGCTTGAGCCTCAGATTTTGTATTCAAGCAAATTTGACTCTCAACTCCAAAAAATTTGTTTTCTAGTTCAAAGGACAATTTGTCAACACCCACAAACTTACAGCAACATACACACACACATATATATGTAAGCCAATGGCTCATTATCGATACCGCACCAAATGCGTTGCTGTGTCCTTTGTCCTATGGCACCCACTGTACAGGGTGCTGCTGCTGGTGCTGCTGCGCTTTATGGGCCTAGTCTGCACTTAATTATTATCAGCAAATATGCAGCCATGCCCACATATATGCACGCCCTACCTACCTACATAGCTCCCGCTCCCAACTCTCTCTCCATCTCACGCATTCTCTCTCTCTCTCTTTGTTTTTTGGCGCTCCTTTCGCAGCCCACATGCGACTGCACAAATTTTCTCTAAAACAAAATTAATTCCGATTTTTGTTTTTGTAGAAAATTTTCGGCGCTGGCCAACATTACAGCAACAACGATGGCGACGGCGACGGTGACGGCGACGTTGACGATGGGCTAACCAGCAATGGCAACAGCAACAACAACAACGTTGACTTTGACCAGGACTCGTGCACACGCACAATTTCTGTCCCAAAAATACGCAGCACCCATTGCCAGCCCAGCCGAGCCCAGGCACAGCCCTGGCCTCTCTCTCTCACTCTCGCTTGGCCTGGCCTATGCAATTTACGCCTGCAAGCCTCGAGGCCTCTATGTGCGTACACACACACGCATACACGCACACACACACTCTCGCACACACACACTGGCACATCCGGTTGAAAGTTTTCTAGGTGCCCCAGACACTTTGCATGCGTATTTTGCACGCATTCTAGAATTTCAATTAAAAATAAATCACAAAAACGTTGCTACCCTAGCCGACAGCCCGAACTCCAGCTGCAACTCCTAACACCCAACCAGACGGTTTGCATGCGTATGCGTGCGTGTGTGTGTGCGAGTGTGCGTAAGTATGTGTGTGTGTGTGCCCCGTTTGCATTTGCATCTGCATCTGCATCTCGCGTCGCTGTGTTAGAAAATGCATTGCATTTTGCACACGCATCCAATTTCTGCTGCTACGTGGAGACCAGTGCAGTGTGCACCTCTTTGCCCTATCGCCCCCATCCACACACACACACACACACACACGCACACATCCTGTGTGTCTTCTTCCTCTTTGCAGTTGCAGTTGCAGTGGAGCCCCGACTGCTGCTGCTTTTGACCAGCGTCCATTGCCGCTGCAGCTATATCGATGATGCGCTGACTTTGATTCGCCTGTTGATGTTTGTGTGTGTGTGTGTGTGCTGCATCCTGCATCCCTGCATCCCTGCAACTGCTTCTGCTGCGCTTTCTTTGCCACCATATGCAGGCAGAACAACAACAGCAACAAAGGTGGGTCGAACAATGCGCTTGGCAGAAAACTTAATGTGCGTTTTCTGCCCACTGTTCCGCTGTTCCCGTTAGACAGCTAAAAACCGCATCTCACTCCCAGTCTAGCTCTGGATTTCTCTACTCCTCTCTCTGCCTCCCTCTCTCTTTCTCTCCCTCTCACGTGTGTTATATATCACTCGGTTGCTGTGTTCCGTTTCGGCTTTAGCTAGTTCTCTAATGCTCTCTTCAATTATAATGCCCGATTTGCAGTTTTTCCCGAGGTGCTGCCATCTGCATTAGTGCGATAGCGAATATAACGGTATTCTTATGGTACACTACAGTGGTTGTGATATGATTTGGATAATTGAATTTATGAATGATGTTTGTAAATATGTGATATGCCCGAATGGGTAGATATATGGTAATTTAGACATTCTATATGTGTTTTGTATAAATTTCATTATAATTATTATATTTCTGAAAAATTGATTACTTGACTGAATGATTATATAACTATTGAATGAATAACTATTGATTGAATAACTGTTGAAAGGTACATTCACCAATGAATATCTGAAGTACTGAACATGTATTGACGTAAAAATTGACTGATTGATTGATTGAAAGTCTTACATATTAAATAATAAATAAGATGACTGAAAAATGAAGTCATAGACCTTCTCGATTGATTGATTGACCTTGATTGACGACTCTTACTGAATAACAAATTTGTTCACTGAATGATATATGTATGTACATACTTAAGTATATAATGACTTACTGATTGAGTGATGATAAATTTACAGCGGAATGAAATCCTGCCTGATTAAAGAAAGACAGACTTTGTGAGGGAATTGCTGTCTGCTTATCTGTCTGACTGATTGACGCACTGATACACTGTTCAATTGATTGACTAACTGCAAATAACTGATTGACTGACTGAAGAATGGAATTCAAGGATAGAGCTTGATTATAGAATGAAAGGCAAGACAACTAATTGATTAAATTATTAATTAATTGATTGATTATATTACTGTTTGATTGACTGGTTGACTGCTTCATCTAATGAATGACTGACTAAGAATCAAATTAATCGACTGAATAAGTAACTGATTCACTGACTGTCTAACTGACAAATTGATTGATTGATTGACAGTTAAATTAATTGCTAGACTGAAGAAAAACTCCTTAATTAATTAACTGATTACTTGACCAAAACAATTCATAGGCTGAAAGTCACATCGATCAGACCAAATTAAACTAGAAATTCAGCTTGTTGCAACATGGAGACACTTTTTGGTAACAATTTAAAATTCAACTCAAG
The DNA here is from genome assembly GCA_035045145.1 of Drosophila meridionalis. Lineage (NCBI taxonomy): Eukaryota > Metazoa > Arthropoda > Insecta > Diptera > Drosophilidae > Drosophila > Drosophila meridionalis. The sequence goes on from JAWNPG010000040.1 coordinate 18,966,983, forward strand.
TTTCGATTTGACTTGAAGAGATAAATGTAATTTTCTTAATACTCTATATTTCACTCACGTATTTATTTTAATCCACTGTTTCTAATGTGCATCAAATCGTTTTGTTGAATTGAAAATCCTCTTCAGTGTCACACAACGATCTCATCGGGATGGATGGAATGGAGCTCGCACTCCCAGCTGCAGCAACTGCAGCTGCAGCAAACATCTACAAAAACAACAAACACACACACACACACGCACCCATATGCCTAGGCGAAATCATGTATAATGGTCAACACGCATACGCATAGCTATGTACAACTAAACACACACACACAGACACATCTCTATATGTATAAATGTGTGTGTGTGTATGCAATATAATAGTCGTACTTAGAAATGCTGTAGAGCTCGCCCACCCACAGCCCCTAGAAGCGACCACAGCAGTGGGCAGACGACGGCATGAGTGGGTGGTTTTTTGGCTCCTATGCCAAACGCCCCCCACCCTGCTGCCACGCCCCTTGCAGCTAGCAGTGCTTCGTGTGCGCAGTGCGCCTCGGCCTCGAACGGGGCAACAGCAAATGCTGCAAATGCCACATAAGTGCCCGCTGCATGGATGGGTGCCAGGGTGGTGGCCAGTGGGCTGGGCTGGGCTGGGTCGTTGGGTCGTTGGGTCGTTCTCCACCTCGTTTGCATTAGGGGCGCGCGAGCGCTCAGTGTGCGTGGCGAGAATTCGTTGCCTCGATTTGCCTATAATTATGTGTGTTATATAACAAACTGCATTTTGGACGAAATAGTCGGTGTTTCGGGGTGGATCGGGTGATTTGGGTGGTACGGGAGGTACGGGAGGTACGGGTGGCTCGGGTGGTTTGGGTGGCTGCAGCCATACTGCCTGCATGAATATTCAATAGCTCAAATAGAGCATACGCCGCATTGGACGTAGCCTGCATTACTTATATGCCTGGACTCTCGTAATATTGTCGATAATAAATATTAAATTGAAAACGCATTTTGCCCCACTCACCCACCGTTGCCCCCTCGGTCGGCCGCTCCTACAAATTGCTGACCAATTTTTACGCCAATGCAGCACTTGGTACTCTTTTTGTTGCAGTGTAATCGGCTGCATGATAATTTGCAACAAAACAAAAACAAAACCAAAAAAAAAAACCCGCCAACTTTAGCATTCATTTCTTAATGAGCGGCGATGCCTACTGCGAGTTTCGATCGCTGCGGATCGTTCAATTTGAGATTCGTTTTTCTTTTTATGTTTTTTTGCATTTGCCTCTCCGTTGCTCGCATTACTGTAATTACACACACAGCCAAGCAAAAGAAACACACACAAAATAATTCTTAAGAAACTCATAAAAACCAAAACGAAGCCATTACAATCACACATGAAAAGCGGGGCAGGGACAGGACCAGGGAGAGGGACTGGGAGACGGACACAGGGAGGGGGCAGACAATCCACTCGCATGCAAACGGTAAGCAAATTATATAGAGAGCGAAAAAGAGAGAAATTTTGTATTGCAATTTGAATACGAGCTACAGAATTATGCAAAATGTGTTGAAAGGATCGCATAAACTTGGATATACATCTAGAACTTAACGTCTGGGAAGGGGGAGCAAAAATAATCACATTGTAAGATTTGCAGACTACTGCACCTGCTTAACTTAAAACTTTATTTATCTTAACAAAAATGTTAAAAGGTCAATCACGCTTAGTTGAACCCAAAAACTATATCAGAGACATCAATGGAGTTAAATGAAATGAAGTTTCTTCTAAAGTACACTTCTTCTAAAGTACTAGAGTTTACTCTAAGACTCTATGAACTAACTACTTTTGATTTTGTACGTTTTTTGTCATAAAGATAACATAACTACAAAAATATTTCACTTATTTAATACCATATTTATTTTAGGCCATTCTGTATTAACTGCAGAAAAGAAATTTGATCAAGTTACAAAAATATTTGTATTTTAAATAAAAATAAGTATAATATTGAAATCACTCTTAGGCACAAATCAATTCAATCCGTTTTGACCCAGCAATCTAGCAATGAAACTGCAATTGAAATTTGTTATGACAGTAAAAATTCTTATATGGACACCAATACAATTTACTAACCAGTCAGAATTTAATTTAAAGTCGATTTGAGATAAAATAAAATCAGCATGTAAGGATAGAGAGAGAAAAAGAGAGAGAGAAAGAGAGAGAGAGAGAGAGAGAGAGAGAAAGAGAGAGAGAGAAAGAGAGAGAGAGAAAAATAGAGAGCGCGAGATGCTTATATATTTCGAGAAAAACTGATATTAATTTAAGAAAAGGAAATGTGAACAAAACAAGAATGAAACTTAAGCATTTTTTTTTAATTTGCCTGTAATAGTCAAAAGTAAAAAATAAATAATTTGAAATTTTAATAATTAAGTTTTACTTAAGATCTTTGATATATTTAATTTTAAATATGTTTTATTCATTATAGATGAATAAATTGGAATAACTCCAAAGGATATTTCTTAAAGGTCAGTCGTTTCAACATACATTTTGATATATTTTAATAAAAGATTTTAAAAATATCACATTTGCTTTATAGATAATATGCTTTTTTTTTCGACTATTTATTATGTCATAGCTCAAAAAACTTATAAAATAATAAAGGAAATAGTCTCTTCACAGATGATACTCTATTCATGTAGAATTTACATATTTGCTCACAATTTTCAAGCATCTTCTGAATTTAAGTAACATTTCGAACATTTCGAAATTTATTTAACTTGAGATTGTTGTGCGATGCTGAAATTGTGTTGAGCAACAGATAAAATATTGAAATGTTGCATGCAAAGCAGCTGCTGAGTGGGGCTCACGAGTTGCTGTGGCAGAGGCGCTCGCAGAGTTGGCAACACACATACTCACACACTCACACACACACACTCAATATATATTTTCATAATTTTTTTGTTGCCTGTTGCTTCTTTTACAGAGTTTTTTTTCTTTTCGCTGCCTTTTCTTAAGCTGCAAATCGCGGCAATCGTTAAGATCACGAAAAACAATTCAAAATTAATGGTAATAAGCAGTTGCTGGCGCGCCAAAGCAAAACAAAGGCCGTACCTGGCTGGCTGCCTACCTACCTGTGGCTGCTGCAGCGGGTTAAGGAGTCAGCTGAGCAGGAGGAGAAGGAGGAGGAGGAGTCGGGTCTGCTGCATGCCCCAGCAAAATTACTGCGTACAACAGAAGCCGTCTGACCGTGGCTGAGACTGCAAAAGATGACTTGAACGGCAGCTCATTTGCAGGCTCCGCTCAGTCAAACAGTAGTCCAGTTTCTGCTGCTGCCGTTGCTGTAGCTGCTGCTTCTTCTCCTCCTTCTTTTGATGCTCGTTCAAGGAGTTAAATGAGGCAATATTAGTTTTTAGTGCCATAACGTTCGTTGTGTTTGTTGAAAGGATAATTGAGTTAAGAGAGGAAGTGACTTGAGGTAATGTAGGTGTGGGAAGGATAGCTGTGGCAGAAGCTTAGCCGCAAGTTTTAGATTAAGTTTATTAAAAATCAAGGTTTTTCCGATATTTGAGAGCATTTTCGAGAAAAAAAAAAGAAACACTATGTTAATATATAACTATAGGCAAATTGAGATCTATCAAAAGCAGTCTTCTCTATATAGTTTCAGTCACTCTTACGCTTAAGCGGGTATTGCGCAGTCATCTTAATCCAAGAGCAATCCTCTTCCTCGTTTTTTTCTCATTTTTTTGGGGCGTTGCGCCGGCGCTGCGCAGGAGCCAGAGCCGTAGACCCCAACGTTGATCGATGGCAGTCTCTCGCTTCTGCTGCTGCTGCTGCTGGCTATCTGCCTGGTATTTTTTTAATATTTTTTTTATTTCTTCTTTTTTTGAGCTGCTGTTAGAAGTCGTGTCGTGTAGCAGGCCGCAATCATACGATATTTTCAGCATCCAAATTATTATAATATATTATTATTAGCTGTTGCCCGGTTGCTTGATTTTTTCTTCATTTTTTCTTTTATTTTTTATTTTTTGTTGCTGCTGCATATGGCTAGATAATGCGATATTTTTGCTTATGCTGTGTGAATGGACTTTTGGCTGATGAGGCAGGAGCAGCAGCAGCAGCAGCAGCAGTACCAGTAGAAGCGGTAGGCGAAGTAGGAGGTCCGTGAACCCGTGCTTCGAGGCTTCAGTTTTTCAAGCATGATGGATAGTCAACTAAATGAATTTGCATGCGACAAAGCTGCGCGCAGCTAAAAGCCTCAGCCTGAAGTATATCCCAAATAAAAGGCATAACAAAAAAGTCATTAGCATGTGGGTGCGGAAATGTAAGAGTGTGTGGGTGTGTGTGTGTGTATAAAGGCAACCACACACACAGACACACGCACAGCCATCCAAAAGGCTTTGAATATGCCAGCAGCTGGACCAATCGAAGCACGTCGCGCCTTGGTTGGGTGCGAGTGTGAGTGTGTGTGTGTTTGAGTGTGTATTTTAGTCTCTTCTCAAACTGCGACATTGGTTCTATGTTTGCCTTTTACTTGCATTTTCTTCTACTTTTTATTGAAACTTTTTTATATACATTTTTTAGTTTTTACTTTTTATATACATACATCAGCGCAGGCTACTGTGGCGAGTGTGAGTGAGTGTGAGTATGTGTGTGTGTGTGTGTGTGTGTGCCTGGTCACCCTTTATACACACGCATGCCTGCAGCTCTCGGACCTGCCACATGATGTGTCCTGAGCAGGAGGCAGGCTTTATGTCAATGTCTGAGCTGCCATGTTGTAAGTTATGCCACACACACATACACACACTTACGATAAAAAAAACTAAGCGAAAGAAGCAAAAGAAAATTGTAGGCAAGAAAATTGTTTTCCCGACTCGGTAACCGCTCCCCTATCGCCCATACCCAGTGTCACTGTTATTTAGTTGAAGGCTGCGCATCAAAGGGAAAGCAAATTTCCATTGAAAGCTGCAGCGTTGCGTGAAATGCTTTACGAGCTGAGAGAAGAGCTCAGAAGAGCTGCGAGATGTGAGATGTTAGATGTGAGTTGTGAGCCCTAAGCCTTTGCCTGCAGCCTCCACCTGGCTGCTTCTTGAGTGCATTTGTCACACCTCGACGGCAACAACAACAACAACAACGAAAGCAACTGGAGCATTGGCAGCTAAGCAAAGCAAATGGATTTTTATGGATTGACATGACAGGTAATTGGTGCACTTCGCCGCCTCCTTTGCCTCCATAGCTTCATTTTCCAAAATGCTGCAGCTCCTGTTTATCTGCTCTCTCTCTCTATCTCACACACACTCTTTCTCTTTGCTTGATCCTTTGCCGTAAAAGCCTCGGCTTAATTGGGCTTTTGTGAGTGGCAACGGTTTGTGACTTGGCCAAAGGCGCTGCTAATATCAAATTACCAGTGTCAAGCGTCTGAGAGTGGTGCAGGTGGTGCCGCTGGTGCAATTGCTGCCAGTGGTGCAAGGGGTTGTAGCTTGGGGGCGCACGCACTTAATTGCCAGCTGCATGCTAGTTTCTTTTTTCTTCTTACACATCCATTACTTTCCGTTGGCCACAGGGCCCAAAAGATGAAGCGTAAAAGCAAAATAAAACTAAAAACATAAAATTTTGTAAACTACTCAAAACTTTTACACAGGCTTAAACAATTACGTCGAGTGTAATGAAGGATGCATTGCAAACAGGTTTCAGCTCTTTAAGTCTCCAATAAACATCAAATATGAGTTGTAAATGGCAACAACTTCGGAAACAATATGCTTGTGCCGTGTAGGAATGGATAATATGAATATAGTTTTAAATTCGAATACTTAAATATTTTTGAAGAAATCATAATGGAACGTAAGGTACAAGGTGATCGTAGTTTGTTTTTTTCCCAATTCGGCGTATAAGATCTGGTTTTAGCTTCCCCAGTTGATCGAATAATGTTTAAAATGATTATCATATTCATATACAATGATTGTAGTGGATTTAGGACAATCTTACGTCATACAACACTAAGTATAGACATGATAACTAACAAAGAAATTCAAGTACATCATTTTATGTTTTCAGTCATCATTGATTACTTCAGTATATGTATAGATCACATATTCATATATGCATTGGTTATACAACACTGCATATCAATACTGTTTTAAGATATCTTCAATAATATTCTAGAAATTTCATATTACTGTTCATTCGTATTAAATTGAATTAAATTTGTACAGTTCAATGTTATACAACACAAAAAATAAATATGATTGACAGATTTGAATGAACCTTTTTAAGAACAAATATTTTTTTACAGAAACTTTTCGAGAAACCTTTTTAAGTAAGAGCATTTTCTAATGGATCTCACAAGCAATTATGTAATATACTTAAATGCTCTTCATACATGTATGTTTGCTTAAACAAACCTTGCCGTTATACAACACTGAAAGATTTCCAACGCAGTTATTGAAATTTTTCTTTTTCTGTTTTTCGACGTTTTTTTTTGGATATCTCTCAAGATACAGTTGATCATATATTTTGCATATGGGCTTAAGCGAAAACCGTGAAATATTGAAAAAGAACAAACACACAGCTTTACATATGGCCAAACTATAGGAAAGTGGGCGTTACAGTTACCTACTATGTGTGTGTAGGATTGCGCGCGTGTGTGTGTGTGGTGTAACAAAATAGATGGGCCAATAGACGTGATGAACGCAGCAAAAAACAATTCGAGTGCGCGCAAAAAAAAAATGGAACGCAAAGAATGAAAGAGGAAGCAGATGAAGAAAGAAAGCTGGCAATTTATATACATATACATATAGTATGGAATCGTATATACTATGCTTAAGCGACTACACCTATTCGTATCCTTCTTTTGCATATGTGTGATTGCATGTGTGTGGGTCTGTGTGTGTGCTCAAAATTTACTTAGAGTTATTTATGCAAAAGCGACAACCCCCAACGAAAGCAAAGTGAAAAATATAATCGAGGCAACGAGAGAGTAAGAGGGAGAGAGAGATAGTGAGTGAGAGATGGAGAGTGAATGAGATGGGGCAGCGCAAGGATAACCCTATTGTCCTGCTGCTACTGCTGCTATATAGCTCTTGGACTGGAAGATATATTGTAATTAGAAACGTTTTCTTCAATTTATGCATTGGCCAAATCAATTTCAATAAAAAGCAACTACTGTATCATGGTTTGACGTTGTTGCTACATCTAAATTGCATTTGACTGTAGCCAACGAAATATGCGATTTCTTGATTCTAATTAAAATGGCAAGAGGGATCAAAGGGATCAGTTGATGTATGTCAAAGTGTATATACTCTAGCAGAAGAATGGAAAAATTGATAGCAGTTTGATTGGTTTGATTGGATTTGCCTTGATTTACTTTTTTAACCGTTAAGTTAAAATGATTAACGTAATTAGAAATCTGTTAGATCCGGCTGATAGTACTAAGATTTAGTTATTTAATAAAAAATAAAACCATTGTTACCCATGAAAATATATCAAGCAAATTTAATCTAATTTGTTAGTAAGTAGAGAAACAGATATATTCAGGACATTGCAGGCTCATCTATTACAATTGAATCAGCATAAATATATTTTATATTGTCGGGTCTATTCAATAAAAGATAGTAAGATATTCTACATAGCGCATAAAATACTCAGATGAGTATTACTTGTGTTTCGAACCATTTGAGATTTTCGTCTCTATTTGTTTCTCGAACATTCATCAGACTATCCCATATCACCATAAGCCTTCCAAAAACTCTCTTTCCGCTTACTCCATTGTCCCCAGCCTTAGCTAGGATATACTCAAATTGGCACATCCATCTCCACATATGCCGCTCATATACATGCATTGCCTGCTCAACCCTGCTTTATGTACGTATTGTCTCCGCGCCTGGCCTGACGCCTCCTACATGCGTTGTATCAAACGAAATGCATCTTTTGCTCATATGCCGCTCCTCAGTGGCATCCTGATCCATTTGGCTGCTGCGCAGAAAAGTGCGCTGTCTTTTTCGCTCGCCTTGAAAGTCGCGACGCGTTGGAAACGCATCGCATCGCATCACAGCGCAGCGCAGCTCATCTCGTCGTTAACTGGCCCCCAACGTCCACGTGGTGGCCACCATTGCAATTTAGTTTCGTGGTTTGCCCATCAACTTCTTCTTCTACTGCTGCTTCTTCTTCTTCTACTACTACTCATTCGATAGTACATAGGCCGGCGCCACCTTCCATCCAACACATCTCGCCTCCTGCCTACGACCATGCCACGCAGTTTTCATCTTGTCAAAAGCCTGCGACTTGGTTCGAATTTGAAAGTTTCGTGCGTTCTCTGTGTGTGTGTGTGTGTGCCACGCCTAGAGCAGTCGCGCTCATATACCACACACTCACACTCACTCACACACACACACACCCTTGTTGACCAAAAATTGCAGCAGCTCGGACTTTGCGCCTTTTGCCTGCAGTTTGTGTTGCACATGCATTGTTGTTGCTGCTAGCCAAAAATATTTCATAGCCGAGGATCCATCAACAGCATCCGCCCTCCCTCTCTCTCTCTCTCTCTCTCTCTCTCTCTCTCTCTCGTTCTCTAGTTCATCTGCTGCGCTGTGTTGGTTACTCCTATGGCTACGTTTCTAATTAAATTTTATTTTATGCCACCATTTCGGCGCCTTCCACTTGCTGCAGTCGATGCTTTGCCACTTTGCCCCCCCGTTTCTGCCTCTCGGCCATTGCTTTGGTAAATTTATAGCGGTGCATTTGGTGCATGCTCACGTTGCAAGCTGCAAGCTGGCTAGCAGCAGCACACAGGGCCTTCAATTTGCTGTCCTTTAGCTCATCCTGGTGCTCATCCTTGGCCAGGCTTTTAGTTAAGAACGCGCTCGGTGTGCAAAATTTCGCCTGATTGCACTTTGATGAAAACTCAATTATTGCGCAGTGTGCGTGCGCTCGACTCATGTCCTGGCCAGAGCCTGGCCAAAGTAACGCTGCACCTGCACTAGCACCGGCTCGTCTCGCCCATTGCCTAATTGAAATGCTGGTCGGCGCCAGATCTGACATTAGCCACGCATTTGAGCCCATCGATCAAAGGCAGTTGCCGCTGCTCGTTATCGCTGCTCAACACACGCGTTGCGAAATCTTATGCCTAGCCACACCCCTGCTCCCACCCACTTCGCTACTCCCCCTCGTTCGTCCAGACTGCCTGTAGCATTAATGCAACTAAGGTGATATGACGAATGGGTGATTAGGTTTTTGTCATCTCACCAGCTCAACCACCCACTCACCCTCTCGCTCATATGCCACCTACTGGCCACCTACTCGGCCATGCGCCTGCAGCTCAATTTTCGTAGCAACCAATTTTTTAGGGCTCTTTACATGGGGTACATAAGTTTTGATGTGGGATGTGTCATTAGCTGAAATATGTATGATGTGTTATATATGTAAATCATATCTGTAGGATTGATGGATTTTTGAGCCGCTAGAGTAAAGCCTGTTTTTATGTTTCTATTCCTATTAGTCACTTGGCTTCAACGCTTGAAAGTTTGCATAGCTTATTCTCCATCTTTTGCTAGAAGCTCAGAATAAAGTTCTATTTGATGGGCTTAGCAAACTATATCTTATATGCTGCCTTAGTAATAATTACTTAAAATTAAGAAATAAGTGCTGCAAAATAAAAACAAAATTCAAATATTTTACTTAAAAAAAAGGTACCAAAAGTGAATCTAAGAAAAATCTTGATAATCGTATACGTTTTTTAGACGAACCTCGTATATACAGAATTGTATATATGGAACTGTTTATACATAGTTCTACAAAATAAATATACATAAAATATAGAAAATACAGCTTGCAAATTCATTGATCATTCAAATTAATTCAGAATTCTGCACTATTTTTGCACATTTTGCATTTTGAAATAAATAAAAATTAGTATCCAAAACAAATTATAGCTTTCCGAATAGATAGCACTTCGAGAGACGAAACATTTGGTGCTATGAATGGAGAAAATTTTATACAATTTTTTTATTCAGTATCAAAATCAAAATCACGAATGATCCTCTACATTTCACCTCAAATTTTATTAAAATCAAAATACTTTATCATTAAGATTCTTATGTAAGCTCTCAAAAATAAGTTTCTGTCCAAACAACTCTTTTGTTTTGCCGCCAACTACAGAAACTTCTAGCAAATCTTCATTTCATTTGTTAGCATGTGCGCTCTTCGGCTCTACACTACACAACGCGGCTTTCTTGTTACATACTCAGAGACTTACACCCACTCACGCATGCCCCGACACCCACACACACACACACATAACACACATCTACATGCATGCAGCTGCACCCGCCTTATATGCGTACGGCCAGCCCAGGCAGCAAATTTTTCAATGCTCGCCTCTGCAGTACCTCGCCTTTGGCGGCATTTTCTTTGCCATACTTTTCAATCTACACGCACACACACATGCACACGCGCACATGATGTATGTGTGTGTGCGGCCATATATCGTTTTTAGTTTGTTTTTGCCATGTTGCTGTGCCTGTGCCAGTGCCTGCCTCTTGCCACCCCTAAGCTCATCTCTCGCTACGCTCGTCCTGTGCCGTCGTCGTCCTGTGGTCCATACATAGTTTTCTCTATTGAACATTTTACATATTAGAAATTTTGCAAATGGGCAACGCTCTGCGCCTACCACACACACAAACACACGCACACTAGCCCAAAAGTTATGTGCCCATTGCGAACATGCAGAGCTCCCCGCCTCTCCTGCCTGCCTGCCCACCACCCACACGCTACGCATCCGGAACTGAATTCGGCGTCGCCATCGCCATCGCCATCGTCATTGTTGTTGTTCGCCTCGTAGTTGTAGTCGTTGCCATCTCGTCGTCATTTCTCTGCCATCGGCCATCGTCGTCGTCATCGTCGTCGTCGCCGTCGTCGTCATCAACAGACCGCGTCGCTATGGCTATTACAACGGACAGCTGCGGCTCCCTTGTCGTTGTGCTCCCCACTCAGAGAGCTCTTCTTCTTCTACTTCTGCTCGTTGTTCGTGTTGTTGAGCGGGTGCGGCTTTTGATGCTTTTGCATCAATGTGTCCTCTGCTCTCTCTCTCTCTCTCTGTCTGTATGTATGTGTGCGTGTGTGTCTATTCTGGCTGCTGCACTTAGCCAGCAGGTATCGGCTGAGGCACAGGCACAGGCATAGGACCTCATCGAATCAGCCTTCCCCCAAAAACAACTTTGTCCACGCTGACGAGAAACAACATTTGAGCATCCGGTGGGGCAGCCCATTTATGCGTCGTCTATTGATAAATTGCACTGCACGAAAATTGATAGTGGTTGAAATTAATAGATATGTGAATGAATATTTAAATTGTGTTTTGTACGTAAAATTTAAATTAAATTATGAATAAAAAATTTAAATTTATTATAAACTTTAAAATATATAAATTAAATTTAAATTTTAAATAAATAAATTTAAATTAAATAGAAAATAAATTATTTATTATTTATTATTATTATTAAAATTCATTATATCAAAATATAGCTAAATTCTTATTTTATAGCTGCTTTATAATTAAAATCATCAAAATAAATTAGTTTAATTTAAATATAAAATAAATAATAAATAAAATTCATTACATTAAGATATATCTAAATACGCTTTATATGGCTGCTTGATCATCAAAATCATCAAAATAAATAAATTTAAATTAAATATAAAATAAATAATATTTGAATACATAATATAAATATGTATCTAAATTCTCTATAATCTACGACATAATTATACTAATACATTGCTAATTTATTCTCTAACTCATCTCTAGTTTTTCTTCTATATTTCCATTAAGATTTCTAACCCTGTAGCGCCTCGCAAGTAGCCTAAAAAGTGACTGCAGCCAAAATGTGCGCAATGTCGCCTGTGCTGTTGCCTTTCTTCTGCTTGCTCTTTGGCTAAGCCGCTGTTGCCGCCGTTGCTGCTATTTGATGCTGCTGCCAGTGGGTGCTGCTCATATATGTGGCTGCCCAGCACCACTGCCACCTTCACTCGCAGTCAAGTTGCCCGCACAAAACTCTGCAGCTGCACACACACACACACACACAATCACGGCCTAGCTGCCTTCTCCGATACCTACTACTACTATTCTTATATGTGTATATGTGTGTGTGTGGAGTCGCCAATATTCCAGCTTCAATTCGAGTCGAGCCAAACACCACCTCATCCATATTTGCATGTCTCTGCCTGTGTGTGTGACAGTGTATGTGAGTGTGTGCCATTGTATGCATGCATATTAAATTCAATCGAATGTATTCTCTATACTCGATATTCCTCTATGCGCTGCGTTCGTTTCGTTTCCATTTTGTTTTTTTGTTTTTTGCACTCGTTCTCATGCTCATTCTCGTTTTCGTTTCTCTATATTTTTTCTATTTTTTTCCAGGTTTTTATTTATTTTTTTCTATACTCGACTACTTCAGCATTACGTATACGTTACGTATACGTAACATTCGTTAGAAATAGGCGGAGTTATCAACGTTTTTCAAGTTATAATAAAAATGCAACACATTTTACAGACATGCGACCATGTGTATATACATTTATATATATATATAGATATAGATATTTATATGTATGCATATATTGGCATGTATTAGTGTGGACACACACACACACACACACAGAGCGCTGCAGGAGGCGCTCACTTATGACCCTTGCTCCGGTTCTCTGGCTACTTTCCATAGATTTTTTCCTTCAATATTGGTTTGGAGTGGCGCAACTTTTTTATTCGTGATGCTGTTGCTGCTGCTGCTTGCTGTTGTTGTTGTTGTTGTTGTTGTATATCCATATATACAACAGACGTTTTTTGTTGCTGCGATTTTTTATTATTTTTCAATGCTCTCAAACTCGACGTCGCATAAAACTTGTGTTTTTGCTGCCTTGTGTGCTATTGCAGTGGATTGTAGAAATGCTCCAGCTCCAGCTCCAACTCCTACCCCAGGGTAAGCTCAGAGCCCTTACCCCTTTCTGCAGCGATCCCTGGGACATAGCTTGTTACAGTTTCCGTTGCCAGCCAAGAGCTGAGAGCGAGACATTTTGCTAATGCATTGATTAAAATTGAATTTTTAATTAAAATATTGTGCTTGTATATGTTTGTGTGTATATGTGCATGTGTATGTGTGTGTGTATATGTTGGTCCCTGCACAAGTTTTGTTTGTTTGTTTGTTTTGTAGCTCTTGAAGACTATAAATTTTTTCGTTTTTTTCCAACAGCTCAGCGAATTACATTTGCCTTTAAGCCATAAAATACGTAAATAAGAGGAACGAAATTCATAAACAATTAAGAAATGGAAAATTATTTGATAAACAGACAAATTGTCAGAACAAAACTAATGCGAATAAAAGGCTTAAATATTTTATGTTCACCATAAAAAAATATCTAAGTAATACTTTGTTTTTACTGCAATAGCTAAATGACTTGACGGTAAGATAATAAGATTTCTTTAGTGTGAAAATTAATAAAATTCTTTAGAAGCTGTAAATAAAATATTAAAATTAGTTTATGTGCCTTTAAAAGATAAGCAAATTACCCCACAAAAAAAGCGAATATAATTCTTTGGAAACTTACAATTTTTAATCTATCTATCTAGACATGCAGCTCTTAAATTTATTAAAGACAAAGCTGACAAGTTAGCTGTAAGCTATATGAATTTGTAGTAATTTATTCTCATTGACATATTGATTATATATTGATAAGTAATCACAGGAAGAAGGGATTTTTTTAATATGCCTACAAGCTATGACAGTTTACTAGCTGAAAAAATAAAATAAAATGTAGTTGCATTCCTCATAAAAATAAACTCTCAAATCAAAACAATCTAAACCCGCGTCTCATATTAGCAAGCTCCTTTAAATCAAGCTGCCATCCATCAAATATCAGCTCAACTTTCAGCCCAACATATCCATCTATTCCAAGTACTCCCATTCCGAACACATTTTGTCTTGTTATTGACAAACAATTAAAGACTTTGCTCAAGCAGCAAATGGCAAACAATTCATGTCTAATTTGACTTATCTGAGTTATGCAGAGACTTTAAATAACTTTGCCACACACACGTTTGATGAATTTATTTAAGTGCTACAGAATTGCAGCAGAATTGCAGCAGGATTGCAGCAAGATTTGTAAGGAATTTCACTTTCGATGCGATTATGCATTTGGTATTTGCCCAGCCTTGGCGTTGAGTTCACCTCAAGCCGTCTTTACAGGCAAACTCAATAAATCACATGCAATTATGCAAGCAAAAGCATCCTTAAGGAATATTCACACTTTCACACGTTGCCACAAGTGCGGCAAGTGTTGTGTGTGTGCGTGTATGTGTGTCTGTGTGTGTGTGTCTGCTGACCAGAAAGCCAAGCCACAAGTGTATTTGACCATAAATCTCAAAATGCAGTTTCTTATGCAATTGCAGATGAATCGAAAGGCTATTTACACAAAATATTTTCTTTGCAATTTATATTTGCCCAAAACTGTGCTTGGCCAAGAGAGACGCACACACACTGGCGGTGGCCGAGGGGCCCCCGATAAAGGGGGGCGTGGCAGCCGAGACATCCTGGCAGTCTATAAGTGAGCCAATAAATAAACACACAAATTTTCGACAGGCAAACATTTGCTCAAGCAAAAACGTTCACAAGATGTTCATAGCTAAAATTTGCATGCGTGTGTGTGTGCGTGTGTATATATATATATGTGTGTGCGTGTGTATGGGTGTCAAGCCACAAACACCTTTTGCGTAAAATAAAGCAATCAAGCAAATAATGTTGCCACATTACACGACATATCAACAGCTTCCTGCTGTGCAGCCGAATGCCAGAGCGAGATGGTGCTAGGCGTGTGTGCGCAAAAGAGAGCGAAGCACACAAGCTAGGTTAAATTTCTTTAATAGAAGACACAGACACACACACACACATACATAAACATGCTCGCACACAGGCATGCAGCTAAAATAAAATTGAAATCATGTCGCAAGCAACAACCTTGAGGAATGCCGTCGCACATACACACACACATACACATGGATACAACGATGCGCACACACACACAGCCAGAGTTGTCTGGCAAAATGTCTCGACTCTCGACGCGGACTCAATTCAAGTTGACTTCACTTTGCTTTTGGCATGTGGTGTGGCATGTGGCAGCTTAGCCCTGGCGACTGCTCTATCTCCCTTTCTCTCTCTCTCTTTCTCTTTCTAGCCCCACTGTGTGCACTTTCACTTGGCCCTTTAACGCCCCTCTTTTGCTGCACTTACTCTGTGCCATATTTAACAAATTATCTGTAATTTCTCCGAGCAAACGTCGCCATCTTTGCACCCAACCCCAAAAGCCAAAAGTCTGTCCGTCGCAAACATTTAAGCCAAAGCACACACACACATGCTGGGCGCACACACACATGCTCAAGCCACTTGTCAAGATGGATAGCAGGAGCAGCAGCAGGAGCAGTGGTTGCTCGTTGCTTAACGTCCTTGTCCTTGTCCTCGTCGTTGTCGTTGCCGTTGTCCTCCTCGTTGTCTGAGAGGCAGCCGGGAATTTGGGCTTGAAGCAGCCGCAAGTGCTTAACTTCAGACAGACACACACACAAACACACACTGTGACACACACACACACACACATAGACATCAACAGGCAGCCTGTGCTCAACCACAGCCGCATTGCTGGCAAGGACGTCAGCCAGCTGAAGGCAATCAGATGCAGTCCTTTTGGCCAGAAGGAAGTTGTTTGTGGGTCGCCTCGTTTCTCGCCTTCACCTCGCCTCCCGCCCATTCAAGGCTGACCGAGGACCCTTTTGCCAGGCGATTATTGTCCTTATTGCCCAGCCAGCTATTGTCGTTGTTGTTGTTGTGGCTCTGATGCTGCTGCTGCTGCTGCTGCTGCTGTGGGTGTCTTCTCGCAAGATGAAAGCCACTTGCCATTCATGGCCGACCAGCCAGCCAGCCAGCAAGCCAGTCAGCTCTGGCCTGCCTTTTGCATGCTGCAATGGGGTGCTGGCTGCTTCCGCCGCAGTGTCTGCTTCCTGGACAAGAGAGCTCCTTTTGACTGCGGCCTGGCCCAAATGACCTTGAGCATTACAGTTGAACGTTTGTCATGACGGCAGCACACTCTGAGGGTCGTCTCTCTATGGCTCTATCTTCAGCATCCCCTTCGAGTTGGCTAAGCGCCCGCTTTGCTATGGCTTTCGCTCTTGGCCCTTGGCTTTGGTTTGGCTCTGGCCACTCCCCCTTTTAGCAGCTGCAGTTGCTGCTGCTGCTGCTGCTCGAGTCGAGTTTTGCATTCGTGTAAACTGATGTGTTAAGCTGTTAAGTGCCAAAGTAAGTGTTTTCTTTCACCATCAACGGCAGCAACAACAACAACAATTTGACATCCCTTTCACTTGGCACTTGACCTTGAATGTTGGGCGGCGCCTGTTGGCAGCTGTTTAACTTGTTTGTTGTTCCAGCTGCCTGTTGCTTTTAATTTTGGGAGATTTTTAACTTTGGCAGCAACAGTTGGCCAGAATGCTTATTAACTTGGCAGTTCATATAATTTGCTATCGAGTTACTAGAGCGTGCTATCTCTCTATCTCTTTCATTAAATCGCTTCATTATGTTGCCTCTCAACTATCTGGTTTCTTCTTCTTCTACTTGGCTACTCGAGGCGTTGGGAGAGATAAAGGTTATGAGTAATAGCTCGCTTATTATTTTCCTTTCTCTAAATCTTTTTAAATCACTTTTAGTCTTTTGTTCGTAGTTTACTCTAATTAGTTAAGGGATACTAGATAAAGAAATATTAGTTTCTGCTATAATTCCAGTTCATTCTGTGTTCTTAGAATAACTATTTTACTCCCTTCAATCCTACTCTTTCTTTCGGAAAATTTTAATTTCTTTTACTCTTTCCCTCTGTCTCTCTCTGTCACTCCCTGTCTCTCTGTATGTTTCATTCTATCTCTCTATCTCTCTCTCTGTCTTTTTCTATTTTCTATTCTCTTTCTCTTCTTTCTCTCTCTCTCTCTCTCTGTCTCTCTCGCTCTTTCCCTCTCCCTTCCTATATGTAGTTGTGTTTCTGCTTATTTCCACCTATTCCACTCTGGCTATCTCTCTCTCTCTCTCTCTCTCTTGCCTACTTTCTCTCTTTATATAGCTTTTTGGCTCTCATATGGAGAACTCTTACATGTCATTAAAACTATATAATATATAATTTTCTTCGTTTAAACCTTGACTATAACATAGATAAGCTTATCTATATTCAATGAAAACGTTGTAATCTCTGAATTATATTTATATTAGTCGTTCTTGCCTGATTTGGCCGTTATTCTTTTATTATTTTATTGGCAATTATATTTATGGCTTTAAGAAATATTCATCAAATGACTTATATATTGTATATATCATTTTAATCAGCCTCTTGCGTGATATACTATATATTAATCTTTATCGATTGCTGAGTCGCTCTAACTTTATATGAGTCTGATAATTTAGGCTCAGTAGAAGAAATATATTGAAAAATGTTTACCTATTTTCCAGTAAGTTCAAAAAATTCTCTTCGATTTCTTTCCAGTTTCATTAGAAATTTCCGTTTTCCATTCCCAGCCAAGCAAATAAAATCACAATTTTATATAGATTATTTTTTTACATTTACTTCTTCACTTTTATTTCTGTTTCAGTTGTATATAATTTAGGTTTAACTAAAATAATAATAATAATAATTATAATTATAATAATAATTAATAATAATAATAATGAATGCATTATGCTCATTATTTGTTAATGGATAATTCACTCATTAAGAACATCTTACAAATACATATGCATTTAAATAGCTGTGTGTGTGTGTGTATGTGTGTCCCCTCACTGGGATTTGGTGTGCCTGTGTGTGTGTGTGTCTGTGTGTATTTGTATTACATAAAATTAGCACACATACCATACGCATACTCATATCTATAATATCTATGTATATATCTATTTACTTACTGGGGACTTTGCTTTATTTACTTTAATTAATTTTCGGGGGATTATTACAATATAGAGAAAAGTTGTGCGCGCCTAAGACTAAGTCCGTTACTGTTTGTATATACCCTATAGCTATGGAAATTTGTACATTATTTACATTTACATTTGGAAATACAATTGCTGCGTGTGTGTGTGTATATATATATATTATATGTATATTTATATAATATGTACTATAATCTAATTACTTGAAAGACAACATTGCGTATGCGTAATATGAATATTTATGAGTGTGTGTGTGTGTGTGTGCGGGTGTGCGTGTTGCTAAACTAAACTCTAAACTACATTTAAGAAATGCACAAGTCTCTAATTGTAACTGTTAATGGTAGCAAGTATACATATAGATATATACTTATATATATATTTTAAAATGTTAAACAATTTTATTAACTGTTTTATTTCTTCTTCTTCTTTTTTAGTGGCAAAGAAATTAAGGCGCATACGAAATGCATAAATAAATAATAGGCGAGATCTTATCCTTACAGGAAAGTTCTGAAGTGCATGTGTGTATGTGTAGGTGTGTGTGTGTGTGTGTGTGTGTAGGGGCTGGTGGTGGGGTAACGTTAATACTCGTACCGTTCTATAAATCTAGTGACTTAAGCCTATGTTGCAAGCATTTTTCAAAAACTCGGCCTTTGGAACCTCGTTAAAATAACCTAAACATTAGTGGGGGGTCGGGGGTCTGTGTTTATTACTTGATTTATTTATTTTTGTTTTTTTGTTGGGGCATTTTAAAATAGCAGTCCAAATTGATTACAGTTGGCCTCTTCAAAAGCGCCAACCCAGCGGCCTGGCCGCATCTTCTCCACTCAATCCTCATGCGGCAGCTCAGCGGCCTGCTGCTGCTCCAATTTGATTTTCATCAACGGCGACTCACGCATGCCCGGCGGCGCATAGGCGGCCGCTGCTGCGGCGGCGGCTGCTGCGGCTGCCGCTGAGCCAGCGCCAGAGCCGGCGCTGCCATCGGCACTGCCGAACAGTTCGCTCATATCCTGGCCGGGAAAGAAGTCCTCGAAGCGCGGACTCTTGTTCACCGACTTCTGGAGCAGACCGTTCGCAATCGCCTCGAAGTCTATGCCCGCTGGCAGACTCTCGAGAAAGCGCTTGTTGTACGCATAGCTGGGATGCTCCTTAGCGTGCTTGACATAGTGCGCGGAGTAGGGTGAGGCGGCGGCACCGGGACGACTTGATGCCGCCGACTTGCTGCCCGCCGACGAGTTCGAGCCGCGCGACTGATTGCCATACTGTCGTGCGTGCATTGCCTCCTTCAGCTCGCGATCGCGCGACATCTCGCGCTCTCGCTCTCGCTCCCGTGACAGCTCACGTGCATAGCTGGCCGCATTGGGATGCATGCCGCCACCACCGCTGCCGCCGTTGCCCGGTCCGCTGCGCTGATGCCCGCCCGACTGCTGCTGCGTGGGCATCACATTCAGGCCGGGCAAACCCATCAGACCCAATGCGCTCAGATCGGGCAGATTCTCCGAGCCGCGGCGTTCGTTTTGCTGGTGCTTGGCGGCGGCCACAGCTGCTGCCGCTGACACCTGATCCTCGATCTCGGAACGCTGCAAATAGGCCGGCGACTTGTACATGTTCATCGATTGCATATGCGGCGATTGTTGCTGGTGTTGTTGTTGTTGCTGCTGCTGTTGTTGCTGAGAGAGTATCTGGCGGCGTAGCGTCTCTGTCATGGTGCTCAGCGGATTGCTGCCGTCGGGCGGCGCCATCTTGACGGCCGCGCTGTGATAGCCATTGGCCGCAGCTGCCGAGTTGCTGCCATAGTGGGCCTAAAGTCGGATGATAGCAGAAGATGAAGAGAAAAGGGGAAGAAAGTGCGTTAAGATCGATTGAAGTTGGTTGGGTGTAAATAAACATCGATAGCTAAACTTATTGTGTTTATAAATATGTGCTAATGTTTGTGATATATTGTAATATATTTGTATATATTAATTCGGCGCTTTCTATCTTATCTGGTTTTATCTTCACGATCAACGAAATATATTTATATAATATATGCTCGTCTGTTTATATGCAAACTAGACGCTTAAAATTTGTTTTGTATGGCTGTGAATATAAATATAGAAACGATCTTAATCGGACCTTCAGCTTTTATATACCTGATAATATTGAAGACTTTTTATGATTTTCTATTAAGAATTTTAATTGTTATTAAAATTATCAAACTCATAATGAATTTGTTGATGCTTTTGTGGGGTTTTCTATATATAGATATAGGTCTATTAATAATGAGCGGCTTTATTATCCGAGTCTTAGGCTAAAAATATATTTCTTTTATTATTAAAATATCCAAAGACTAAAAAAAACAGTGTCAATATAATAGTAACACTTTAGTTAGACTATAGAAAAAATTTTATTCTTAATGTAAATTTTCTGAAGATATTTCAGTTGATTTCTAATGATGCAGAATAACAGATTGTCTCTTTGACATTGATCCTCCATAGTGAAATTCTTCAATTTTCAATCTATATATTAATTTCCTTAATATATCATATATTTGCTAAATAGTTTCTATAGACAGAGCTGCAATACATGGTATATAGTCAAAGCTCTTTAGCTCTTAACATATAATTTATGCATTCCAAGCATTTCATAAATCTCTTTCAATCTACTTACACCGTGCGACTGTCCATTGGCATAGGGATGTGCGTTAATGTCCTCCTTGATTTCGCGATAGTCGCGAAAGACGACGGCCTTGATGACGCTGCGTATGAGCTCGTCGGGCCACATGCCAAGCAGAATGCGTTGCGGTCGGCCGCGTGCCTTGGGCCGTGGATCGCTGCCGCCGTCGAGCGAGGGTCCCAGCATATTGTGCACACGGTTCGCATAGAGGACGAATGTCGGATAGGGTATGTCGTATTTGCGAGCGGCTTGTGACAGAGACAGACCCTCCTTTAGGACGCTAAATATGGCCTCGGCCATGGCTTCCGGGCGCCAGGACTTGAGTGGGCCGCGCTCACGAAAGCGCAGCTGTTGCACCAGATTCTGTTGGTTAGTGTTCCAGCACTTTTGCCACATGGACTGCAACTGATATTGATAGCTGTCTGCTGGAGAAAAGGGAAAAAACATGTACAAAAACTTAGTTGCCCTGTTCCGGACTCTATGCTAATTGTTTGCCACGAAGGTAGCTCGCCCTCTCCCTCTCACTCCGTTCTCCCCATCTCTCTCTCTTTGACTTACCCGCCACAGATGCGCCTGTTGCCGGTGCACCCATCCAGGCATGTCCGCTCGTCTCAATCATTTTGGCCTGCAATGGAAAAAGGAGAAGCGGAAGATAAGCAAAATTGTCGTTTACTTTTCCATAGGTTCACAGTGTATTCCGCTGTAGTACGGCGTTGACAAAGGCAGCGACCGCAGCGCAGAGCAGCGACTTGCGAAAATGTTGGCCATAAAAGTTTATTAATGCCATAAATGTTGGGCCCAAAGCGCTTTGGTATGCAAACGCCAATGCGAATTAGTATACAAACTTGGCTAGCGCACAACGATTTGCTGCCGCTTTTGTCTTCAGCATTTTTATGGCCCCCAACAACAGCTATTTATTTATTGCTATTATTAGATATGTATACCTCCCTCCCATCCGCCCACCCTCCCCCAGCCATTTCGGCATTGCGATGCCATCCGCTATGACTCTATCTTAACTACACTCAAGCCAAAATTAATCAATGGGGCAGTAGAGGAAGTCGCTCACAAAGAACTTCCTCTTACCTTACGCTCTTGCTGAAACTTTCGCTGAGTGTAGCTGCTGTTTGCAAATGCCGAAATATTAGACTTTCAGATAAGGCATAAATTGAATTAATTAATAAGCACAAGCAAATTTGACCTAAAACAATATCAAATCAATTTCAGCAAAAAAAAAAGTATTTATAATCTGATTTTTTTTCTCAGTGTAACCGCAAAGTGAGCGCCAGGCAATTGCAATAGCTCTTAATATTTATTAATAAAAACACGAAGCTAAAAAAAAAACGAAACAAAATGTCGAGTGTTAAATAAATGAAGGCAATGCCGTAGTTAATTTCTCGAGTAGAAAAAAGAAAATAAGTTGCACCTGCTACAGGATGCACCGGCTAACGCTGACCAGACCGTAGCGCCGCCCATTTTTTGTTTCAGGCTCGTCAGCGTTGGCCCAACTGCACAGAGCCATGCATTTTATATGGCCAACGGGCGAGCGCTATACAAATTATGTGCAACAGCAACAAAAACAGCATATACTAATACACATCTGTATGTATATAGATATATATAAATATATCTTTATATAGTGTATATATATATATATGTGTGTGGAAGTGCAAGTCTTAAATATTTGAAACGGGTTTTGGGCCATGTTTGGATTGGATTTGTTAGACTGTTAGCCTCTGCATGTTAAGGAAAAAGGTCATAAAATGTATGAATAATTGAAATTGAAAAGTCAGTAGAATTTTTTTCACATTTTGTTTTTTTGTATTTTCTTTTCTACACTAGACTATGCGGCACGTCGCGCTGTTGCTGCTGCTGCCCCCCCACAAAGGCCCCATTGCCGCGCTACAAAATGGCGTTAAAAATGCTTTTTTATGTTAAGCATTTTGTTAATGGCAAAGCGTCAGGGCAGTTGGCCCAACTTGTTGTTGTTCTACTTTTAATGAGAATTGGCCCGGGCCAGTAACAAAAATTGTCGGGAGTTATGTAAAACACGTAATTAGGCTCTGACATGGCAGCTACAGCTAGCTAACTAGGCAAACTCAATGCACAAAAGGGTTGAGAGATCGGTTGTGGAATGAATAAACGTATTTGCGAGTTATTATACATTGTCTGAATGCATTTCGTAGTTTGCAATGGCTGTGCAGTAATTGAGCTGTGGATACGTTTGTTCGGAGAGAGTGCAACTGTAGAACCTCGATATTATGTTTAAAATGTCTTTTTCATTTTGATCATTATACAATGATGTAGATCAATAATCATGTTGATAATGCTCATCACTATGACAATGATGATAATGATAATGTCAAACTAGTATATCTGTTTTCAATACTAGTATATCTACCAATACTAGCTTAGCACTAGAACCGTTGTTCATACACTGATCTAAATAACAACTCACTTACTCATAATGCATATATAACATGCACTCAACTATTTATGTTGACATTTTCCACTTTAGACACTGTTAACAGCTGCCTTGACCATTAAGCTCTAATTGCTTGATGCTATTTAATAATTAATAATTATTTAACTGTATATAATAAAGTTTACTCTGATGGTATATGCAAGAATTATTCGAATTATTCACACTAGTTCCTCCAAGACTCACATATCAATTCATATAATTGTTTACAACGAGGGCAGCCATTAGTCACTGCTACATTGTTCGTTTTGCCAGTCATTTTGCCAATGCATTATGACGACCTTTTAACCCCCCCTTTGCTAGCTATATAACCCCATCCCCATTCCAATCCCCATTCTACATCTATCTAAACACTCATCCCCCTCACTGGGCCAAGTCACGTCTAACAATTATAAGACTCGCCTCGGCACAATACATACGACATACAATATAATAAAATATAGCTGCTGCCGCTGCTGCTGTGCTCAAAAATGTTTAATTAATTAAATTTTCAATTTCCCGCCAGCAGCGGCAGCAGCAGCAGCAGCAGCAGCAGCAGCGACAGCAATAGCAAAAACAACAACAAATTTGAAGCGTGCGCGCATTCAACTTTCTTTCAACTCATTTAATTTAATTTGCGGCGCTTCGCTGCCGCCGCTGACGTCGGCGTCGCTGTCAGCGCTGCTGCTACTGCTGCTGCTGCTGCGGCTCATCGTCTTCTTGTTCTTGCCAATTACTCATCGTGTGCACACGCCCCATTCACATAATAATTTATTTAATTAACTTTATGCGCTACAAAATTTCTATAAAAGGAAATTATTATTTTTTATTATATTTTCCTTCGTTTTTTTTATTGATTTTGGCAAATGTATATTGATATATACATATATATATTTATGTGTGTATAGATAGGGCATATCAATCCAACTGCTTGCCCTTGCACTTAAATCCTAACTAACACACACACACACACACACACACACACGTCTTTCAACAGCCTTCAAGTTGCGTCTGCCACGCCCCAACCGCGCGGCCATAAAAACCCGTTGGATTCCTAATGCAATTTTAATTTTATTTTTCAAGCGAGCACATAAACTCAACACCAGCCCCCGAAAACCCAGAACCAGAACCAGAGCCAGTGCCAGTGCCAGTCAGCCATGCCCGCTCAGCCCTTCATACATCACAGATAGCAATAGCAATAGCAATTGTGGGTGGGTGGAAGGGTTTTCCACTATAAACTACAGACGCGTCGCGGTGTCCTCTCTCTGCCCACCTCCCTCGCCATCTATCGCTCGTTCCTTATTTGTTGCCTTAGAACTTTTCGCTGTAGTTTGTTGCTTCCTCTTGCCACACGCACACACACACACACACTCTTCTCTCCCTCTCTCTCTCTCTCTCTGACTCTCCCTCTACAGCTAGCAGACTATATTTCTTATATTATATAACACTTTATTTATTATTCATTTTCGATTCGTGCTTTTACTGCTGCAGCGACGCCAGCCGCGACGCCAGCAGCGACAGCGGCGTCTCAAGTTTGTTATTTCTCTTGTCTGCAACCACAATCCGCACCAACACACTCTCACTGTCTCTCTCTCTCTCTCTCTCTCTCACTCACTCTCTCTTTCTCTCTCTCTTAAGGAACATTTGCACCACCTGCCGTGCCTTTTGCTCTTGGCCATTTCTTGAGCTTCCTTTTTTGGCCCTGGTTGCGTTTGCTGTGCGCCTGCTGTTCCATAGCCTTCACTACTACTACTGCCAACTACTAGATACTAAGATATGCCTCCACTTCCCAGACATGCCACTGCTTCCCCTCCCTTCCGATGCCGCTCTAGCTGCTGCCGCTGCTGCTGCTGCTTTCGACGCTCATTCATTCATTCATTTATTTATATTACTCAACCAACCGCACGCACACGCCCCCCACATTTGGCTGCCCCCACCCTGCCCACCTCCACAAGTTGTCTGTCTCTTCTGTTCTCGCTCTCCCTCTACCTCTGCCGCTCTCACTCTCGCCCGACAGTCGCGTCTTTTATCCGCGCCCGGTTTTATAGTTTTTGCGCTCATGCCATTCATTAATTTTATAAGAAGCAATGCTTGGCATAATAAATAATTAATTTAAATGGCAACTCCTCTGCCTGCGCATACGCGACAAAGTCCCCAACATCCTCAAGGACCTTACTTCCTAGTTCGCTCTAAAGTGCTTCAACTTGTCGCACCACACAGTCATCGCACAGTGGGCCAAATAATATAAAAACTGAAAATGCTTCAAAATCAATATCATTTTAATTGAGTTTTATGTTAAATATTAACATGAGGAAGGAATTTCGGGATATATTTGTTTGAATAGCGAAGAACTTAGTTCAATAATAATTTAATAATTCAGTTTTCAAAGTGCGAAAAAGAAATATGAATAGACAAATTTTCAGAAAGCTGTATAGAAATCTCAAAAGATCTTTAAAGAATAATCTCGCTTTTCATTTGAGAAATAATTTTATTACCTTCCCATATATTAATCTATTTATATCTATATCGATCTCTCTATTTATCTATCATATGCCTAGCTCTACGATCTCTATTACTTTTCATAATGCATCCCATCAATTAATCTATCCATCTATATATGTCTAACCATTTTTACTTTATCTTTCTATCTTATCAATATATCTATATTATCAAATGACATATCTTTTCATCTTTCTATCTAAGTAGATAGCTATCAATCGATCTATTCACCTATTGAACTCAATATCTATCTATCCAGCTATTTGTCTATCTATCTACATACTATATATCCATTCGTATATATCTATCACACATGAATATATATATCTTCATTCTGATATCTTGTTCTATTTCTCAACTTCTTGATTCTCTATCTTACTTCAACTCTTTAGTTTTCATTTGTCTGCCTTCTTCCACTTATCTGTATCGATTAGTTGCTATTGTAACTCTTATCTGAAATCTTCTCTCAGTTTAGCATTGCTCGAACAGCTGTTGACCGAAAACACAAAAACTGCTCGGGCTCATCTTTCGTTAGGTATGCAACTTCTTTGCTAAGCTTGCTGGTAGCAGAGGCCACGCTGGTGGCAGTGCTAACAGCAACAACAACAGCAGCAGCAACAGCAGTTGGCGTTGCCAACAACTAAATATTTAATAGTATTTTATTGCACGAATTTCACATAAAATATGCATATTAGCCAAATGCATTATTCATGAAATAATGTGAAAAACACATTTCGCGCTGAGGGCGAAGCCGCAAAAGAAGGAACTGCCAGAGGGAAATATATATTTTGTAGGTGCGTTGTATGCGCCAACTCACTCTATATACAAATATATATGTAACTATTATATATATATAAATATCTATATATATGTATATATATATTTATAAATATGTTATTTCTTGCAATTGTTGTATGGAAATGCCAGAGAAGACGGCAAAAACAATTGCAGTGGCAATTTCTGCGAAAGGAGCTGGACTTGAACGCAATGTGTCAGCAGTTAATGCAGCGGCAACAACAAATGTTACAACAATTGCTGCAACAACAACAACAACACCAACAACAATGGCAACAATAATTGTAGTAATCATAAAATCAAGTGCGAGTGCATGCAGCTCCTACACACACACACAGAGACACACACACACACTTCACTTCTGTCTCGTAGCACTCGCAATGAAAGTTTCGTTTCATTTTGTTTGCTACAACAACAACAACAACAACTGCAACAGCAACAACAAGAACACCATGCAACAATAATTTAAATGCAATAAATAATTATACAGCAAGTGTTGAGTGGAGCGCGCATTGAGGTGTGGCAGGTGTTGTTGTTGTTGCTATTGTTGTTGTTGGTGTTGCCGACTAACCAGCAGCCGACAAAACCGAACAACCGAACAACTCAAATTACAATAAAACATTCAAATGGGGGCAGCTTACATAGGGCCAAGCCCAAAAAAAATAAATATATATATATATATAAATGAATGAATATATATATATATATATATATATATATATATATATATATATATATATATATATATATATATATATACATATATATATATTAATGTTTATATATATATATATATATATATACATATATAGAAATACCACGACATATACTGGGAACCCTTATGCAAGTCAAGCTGCGAACCCTTCGCTAAAGGAACTCGCACTCGAACTCAAGGGCTAAAGGGAATAATAGTTGAGAAATGTCTGTGTTGCAGTCAGCGATGACAGCGTGAAAACAGGTTTTTGAAAAGGATATGTAGTAGAGGGTAGTATTTGAAAGAGCTATATGTAGGTAGGGAGCTAATATTCTATATGCTAATGCAACTATATGGTTAAGGCAGAGCATTTAAGGAGGAGTTATCAAATATGGGATAGAAGATGTGGGATATGATCTATATATAGAGATATCTTATATCTCTTATCTCTTAACTCTTATCTCTTATCTCTTGTCTCTTATCTCTTAGCTCTTGTCTCTTATCTTTTAGCTCTTAGCTCTTAGCTCTTATCTCATATCTGATATACGATATCTTATATCTTATATCTCGAATCTCATATCTCACACTTCTTGTCTTACATCTTATATCTTATATTTTATATCTCATATTTCATATCTTTTATATTATATCTTATCTTATATCTCATGTCTCATTTCTCATGTCTCATTTCTCATATCTCATATCGCATATCTCATGTCTTATATCTCATATCTCATATCTTTTACCTCATATTTCATATATAATATTTCTTATATCTCATATATCATATCTTATATCTCTTATCTTATATCTTATATCTCTTATCTCATATCTTATATCTCTTATCTCATATCTGTTATCTAAATTCTCTCTACCCATACCTTAAATTCTCTCTACCATTACCTTAAATAATATTCTATCTATATCAACTTCAGCTACAGGGTATTTCCTAGTCATCTCTCCATAATTTTCCATACATTTCCATAGCGCTCACGCTTCCATCTCTAAGGGCAGGACTTGCAACATTGCAATGTTGCAATGTGTTGCAGTTTATTATACAAGTTGTTGTTGTTATTGTTGCTGTTGCCTGATGTTATTTACTTTATTGTTGTTGTTGTTGGTAATTGCAACTTTTTGCTCAACTGTTTTTTTTTTCTCATGTAATTTTTTGTTAGCCACATTTGATGGCGCCGCTCATCGCCCCCTCGTGTTCGTTCTCTGGCCGCACCAGCGCTCGCCCTCATTCGTTGTTTCGAAGTAAAAATTAACCTTTTGCAAATAGTAATTTATTGTTTTTAGCATGCAGGATAATGAGGATATATGGCCCGACAGTCAAGCTGCTTGGCAGGGCCCATGCTTAAAGCTTACACATTGTTTGTTATTTTAATGGCCACAGCCTTGCGTGTCCTTTCAGCTGATTGAAAAGCGTGAGTGAGAGAGGTAGAGGGGAAGAGAGAGAGAGAGAGAGAGAGGCAAAGAGTTGGTCGAGTTGATGAGCTGTCTACAAAGTGTTAAAACGCCTGCACACAGTCATTAAATATTAATTCAATATGTAAGTACCAGCTAGACAAAGCACAAAGAAATAAAGAATTATATAGAAATGACACGCCCCCTTTTTCTATTGCCCCTGCAACGCCTTCATTAGGTCGCTTTCAAATCTTGCAAGTTTAAATAATAAAAGAAGCTAGAAAAAAAGAATGCAGCACGGCATGTCCTAGCGGGCATATAAATATATGCATGCATCTATAGACATATATGTGTTAGTGTGTGGGTGTGTGTGTGTGCGCTATGAATAAGCGAACGGCTAAGTAAATACCAAGACACGGAACAAAGACAAAGGCGAAACGACAAAGGCGAAATGCCACAGCAGGAGCGGCTGCATTTCGGTCAAGCGCACAAATGTATGCTATGCCATTTAGACGTAATCTCACGCACACACTCTCACACACACATGCACACAGACGCGCATAGCTAATGCATATTTGAGAACGCCTGCCTACAGGCGCAACGGCCAATCGAAGCGGCCAAAGCCCCTTCAAAGGCAGCACACAAAAACTGCATGCACACATATATTGGCCATACACACGCACACCCAACACACACACTCACACACACACACTTGCCACACTCTGTATGTGCAGTCGCATAAAGCCTTGAAATAATATTTAATATTTAGAGAGACATAAATATTAAATGAATGCCGCTATGTTACTTAGCAAAATCCAATGCTATGCAAAAAGGTAACACAACTTTGTTGCGCCTCTCCTCGAATCTCCTCTCTCCCTCCCTCTCACTCTCGCCCTCTCTACATATAAGAAAGAAAAAAGCCAAGACCCCATCCCGCAACTAACTCCAACTCAAACCCCAAGCTAACGCCTATGCCATACCATGCTCTGTGCCGTATAAAACAAGAATTACAGCTAACACATTCGAGCGTTAATATTTCTATGCTAGTGCTTTCTTTCTATCTGAGCTGATGCACTGAGAGAAATTGAAAGTGCTAAACGGATGACAATGGATTGGGGACTTAAATGAAGTAGGATCTGTAGTTTGCGAGGTTAAATTTAAAAAAAAAAAAAACAATTTTTTAACAAAATTTTCAACTGCAAATATTTTTGTTTAATTCTAAGACAAACAAAATAAAGAACAATAAGAAAAATGTTTAAAAAAATAACTATGACTTTTATATATATATTTCTATATTTCTTAAGTTAATAATAAATATAAATATTACTTTAAAGAACTTTTTATTTATATGACTAAAAAGAATTTTTCGATTTTTAATTTAATTTTTTCTTGACTTCGCCAATTTTTCCTACTCTCACCTTCCATCAGCAATTGACTTGCTCATTTCTCTCAGTGTATTACCTTGACATAATCGACATCGATTCTATTTTTAGTTGTTCATTTTTTTTCTTACAAATTATTGATTTAAGTTTACGAAACTTAGAAACTTTCGCTTTTCACATTTGTTCCCGCTGCAACTATAGTTTACTCAACTATTTCTGGCAGTGTAGCTGCCTTTGCTGTAGGCCAAAAACTGCAATCCAACTGTTATACATAGAGTATTTTGTAGCCATGGCATGCATTTCTTTAGCTAGTCGGGGACTCTAGCGGGCGCGTTCACATTTTTATTTCTATTTTTTTGCCATTTTTTTTTTAGTTTCTATTTCAGTTTCTGTTTTCAGTTTTCAGTTTGAGTTGTATTTGATACCTTTGGGAAGTCGCCTCTCGCCTCGGCGCTACACGTGAGAAGGGGGCGTGGCATGTTAGACTGACGTCGTCCAGGTGAGGCGAGGCAGCGGCGAGTCGAACTCTCAGCCGCCACGTCGAACATTTTGCCGGTGCCCATACGAAAATCTTATGAAATATGCACAGCCTCTGTAATTTCTTATTTAAAATGCCATTAAATTTTT
Organism: Drosophila meridionalis; assembly: GCA_035045145.1. Lineage (NCBI taxonomy): Eukaryota > Metazoa > Arthropoda > Insecta > Diptera > Drosophilidae > Drosophila > Drosophila meridionalis. The sequence goes on from JAWNPG010000040.1 coordinate 18,997,458, forward strand.
TGAATAGCATAGAGAGGAGGAGAGAGCTAGAGCGAGAGAGAGAGAGCGAGGTGGAGAGCTCTAAAACAGAGCGCAGCATGCACTCGGGCTCTGGGCAAATAGAGGCGCGCACCTGGACACGCTGGCAAACGTGTATGCAGGTGTGTGTGTGAGAGTGTAGGTGTGTGTGTGTGTGTGTGGAGCGACGAGGTTAGACAAATATGGTTGGTCTGCTGCAGCGACTGTTTGAGGTGCAGGCCATGGGGGAGCGCACTTCTAGTCGAGTTTTAAAATGCATATTTGATTGTTTTTCGTAGGCAGTTGCGCCTAAATGAATGCAATAGCTGAGCTGCCACACACAGGCGCACACACACATATATACGCACAAGTGTGTGTGTGTGAATGCGTAGCTCATTAAAGTGCACAAGCCAGCAACTGCTGCATCATTTATATAGACACACGCATCAGAGCATCAGCTGCTCTGTCAGTTGTAGCTATAAGTAACTCTATGTACATACTATATACTATATATCTATCTAGATATATATATTATATATAGATTCAAATATATATATATATATTGTCAGTGTGGTCAAGTTAATATTGATTTCGTCAAGCGAACGTTGCGCTCGCGCGCTTTGCTTAAGCTAATTAATACACACACACACATATACACGCACACACAAATTCGACTGTATCTGTGTATTGTAAATCCTTGTATATTGTCTCTCTGTCTCTGTCTCTTTCTCTTTGATTTGCTGCACGGATTTCTAAAATAATTACAAATACACACGAATTAAATTTGCATTAGAGCCGCAGCCAATTAGCCATTTGGTAAAGGGATTTTGCTCTTGCTTTGGCTTTGACTTGTGAGTGCAGCTCAGCGCAGGCTACACTAGACAACACAACAGATGTTTGAGTGCAATGAAAGTGCTAAATATTAGAATAGATGAGATCAAAGAGGAAATGAAGCTATGGTAGATAAAATCTATATAGATGTTTATTGACTTGTTTAAAAATTAAGTTCGTAAAAATTTGTATTACTCAGAGGCTAAGACTTTGTTTTGGGAATGATTTAACAATACTATAAAATATATTTTTTTTATTTATAAAAATTTATTGATTGCTTATTCATATTTCCTGGAATTCGATAATAAAGATTTCCAAAGAATTATATTTTGCTCTTTGCTAATAAATTAAATATTGGAGAATGTCAGAAGAAATTTATGTATGTATATGTATATAAATATTATGAGTGTTCTGAACGAGTTTCTGTAAACATAAGTGCTAATGCTAGGAAAAGTCAAAATAGTTTGTAGATAAGTTCTAACTTGAGCATCTTGAGATATGAGATGCTAAAGGATAATCTGAATATCTTTGTTAATAGACTTTAATGAGAATTGAACTAAATAGCTGATCATGAAATTAGTTAAGATAATATACTAAACTAAACATGTTCTTGAAGGATCTCTTAAATACTTTCAAGAACTATCTGATCTGCAGCTTCAGCTTTAGCATAGGCCTCGACTCACGGCAAGTCCATTCAACTCTATAATACCCATTATGATTTGAATTCATAGAATACTGTTTGAATAATGCCCATAAACAACTTGGATTCATTTTAAAATTTGTTTTTGTTTTATTTTATGATTTTTATTGTGTTTTGTTTTTGCTTTTTTGTGCTTTTCTGCTGAGTAATTAAATAAAAATTGCCTTTTGCCGAGCCATAAAAATAATTTTTCTCAAAAGCGAAATATATGGCTGATATAGCATTAGCTGATGTTTGCATTTCAATAAAGATTTGTGAATCTAAATATTATGTGCACATATATATAATATATATATATATACATATACACACAGCAGCAAGGTTGTGGAAGCAGCAGCAACAACAACAACAAAAGGCTGCGTCATTTTTATTTGTTTCGCTTCAAGTGCAGGAAATTGTCTGTAGCCCATTTAAAAATAAACAATAATAAAATAAATAATTAAGAAATACGCGCTTTTTTTGTGCTTAATTATAAACAAAACAAAAAAAAAAAAAGAAACACCGATGGTGACTGAGGGGGAGCCAGGCATTGTGTTGAAAAATTTGTTGAAAAGCGAGGCATTACATAAACGCTCGAAATATAAATAATAATAATAAATGGCAGCGTTTAATAAGTGAATCACTGTGAATGAAAAAACCAACAACAACTGCAACAACAAATACAACAACAGCAACAACAGCAATAACTACCTCAACACGCGCAGCTCAAATTAATAATATAAATATAAATGCCAAAAATAATTTTTAACATTTTTTTTCTCGCTTTTTTCTTTGGTTTTTTTTTGTGTTTGCGTTTTTTATTTTTGGCCGCGAACGAAATAAATCAAATACAATTTGCTTCTTTCCTTTATATATCTCCCTGTTGTTGCCGCTGGTAAACTATATAATGCGTCTCCGATCTCAAATCGTGCACACAAAAGGCTGTGTATGCTATAGCGGGCGTGGCCAGTCGCTCACGAGTTGGCTTTAGAAATTTACAAATCTCTATTTGTCGCGCCTTTCATATTGTTGTTGCACATCTTATAAAGCCATCTATATATATATATGTACATACCGAGATATACCTATCTTTAAATAGATATATTATATGCCTGCCTTTATGGACTTAACATTGTTTTTTCAACAAACAAAATGCTCGATTGTTTTTTAGTCTGACTTTTTATTTATTTTTAATGAGCAGATTGCTCCAAGGCGGGAATCTCTGTTGTAATAGTGTTTGCTATTGTTGTTGTTGCTGTTTATATGTATGTATATATCTTTTAGTATCTATTTGTCTAACACACGTACATATATAAGTATCTCTGCGCTCGTCTCCGGCCCAGCTCATGCGTATTTTATTTTATTATGGATTTGCGTATATCTGCGCGTTTATTTTCTTTATAAAATTTTATATATTTTTTCATTTCTTATTTTTTAGTTTTTATTGCTCGCCAATTACAGTGAATGTGTCAAGAGCACTTGGCGAGCAGCAAATCGACATGGAAATGAAACGGAACAGCTATTAAGCTGGTCATAAAAACCATAAAAAAAAATATTTAACATAAATTCAAAATTCTCAGATTTTATATTTTATCTACATGTGTGTTGGATACAAAAGTCGTTGGAGAACTTTTCCATGATATCATATCTATATGGTTTATCAAAAATTATGAATAATGAATTAATGTTTGAGAAATATGCATAATCAATATGATAATTTTTATGTTAGGATATTTGAGCTTATAGATGTCTTGAGCTAATCGATGACTTAACACATCGATAACTAACAAATGTATATCGATCAATTTTAAGTTTCCATCGATAATAGATTTCTCATAATATTATTCATTATGCACTGTTGCAAATATATTTATATTTATAAGCTCTTATTTGAGCTTATAGATGTGTTGAGCTAATCAATGACTTAACACATCGATAACTAACAAATGTGTATCGATAAATTTAAGGTTTCCATTGATAGTAGATTTTACATAATATTATTCATTATGCACTGTTGCAAATATATTTCTATTTATAAGCTCTTATTTGAGCTTATAGATGTGTTGAGCTAATCGATGACTTAACACATCGATAACTAACAAATGTATATCGATAAATTGTAAGTTTCAATCGATAATAGATTTCTCAAAATGTTATTCATTATGCTGTGTTACAAATATATTTATATGTATAAGCTCTTATTAATTTTCTTATCTTAGAGAAATCGATAATTTTACTATAACAATATATCGATAATTGTTTGCTAAACTTTATAACATATTCAATGTATTTAATCTCACACAGTTAATCTGTAATCTGTAAGTCATGTGTATATTTTAAGTAATAACTCACTGATTTCAACATTTCGACTATTTCCCTTTATCTCAGAACTCTACAGTATCTCACTTTGATATATTGCTCTCCATAAGTTATCCTTTTGCTTATGCACGCTTCATGTGAACTCGCAATTCAGCTTCAATTCACATCGACGAGAAATACAAATGAAAACAGATATAAAAAAAAGATAAAGAAACAGAAACAAAACCTGAAATACATCGGATATGCCGGTTGGCTTTGTCTTCGTTCGCATTCGCATTCGTATTTGGGAATCGAATTTGAAATTGACTTATTAATTAATTTATGCAGACACGTTTTAGTTTTATTATTTATAAATTTGTGTAATTTGCTTTTTATGTTTGCGAAGAAGATGCAGAGCTAAATTTGTTTATTGTTGTTTCTCAGTGTGTTTTTTTTTTTCTTTATATTTTATAGACAATTTATATTTATATGTCTCTTTTGGCCATCGGAATTAAGCATAAATTATATCGCTCTGATTGAGAAATGTTGCTGCTCCAATACATAGATATATATATACACGATATCTATATATATCTATTTTTTGCCTTTTTATAGCTCAGTTGTGCGCTTTCTGCGTGTGTTTGTAAGTTTTTATTATTTTAAATTTAAATAAATTAAATTTTATTAGTAAACATTGACGAAAATATGCCACGCACTATGACAACAACAAGAGCAAGATCAACAACAACAGCAACAACAATAACAATAGCACATTTATAAAGAGAGTTAGATTTGATAACAAGATACTTTTTGATTAATAAATACAGCCTGGGCCATTTGTTTAGTTACATTTTAGAGAGTAAATGTGACTTTTGAGTAGCAATGCGCAGCGTCATGTGCATTCAGTTAGATAAAGTCCAGAAAAAAGTCAAAGAAAATCAATTGAAATTGAAAAAAACTTTTGAAAGTCTCGTTTTGTTTGGTTTTTTTCTTCTTTTTTTATACTTTTTTTTTATTATAAATAGATTTATAGATCTCTTATGGCTCATTAGGTCAGTGCGTACCCCCCGATGTTATATAATTAGCTAAACAACAACTCGGTTCAGCTTCAATACGACGTTGAGTCGACTTCACATAGCGTATCAATCAAAATGCCGCTATTTTTAAGCTCCACGAATGTTTGATTTGATTAGACAGCCGCCACACGCCGTTGCCAATGCAAATAGCCGACAACAACAACAACAACAATGGCTACAACAACAATACAACTAATTCTCACTAATAGAAGTGAATAGCAACAAGAGCTAAAGGCATGCCCAGCGCTCTCCCTTGCCCGCTCACGTTCCCTCTCGCTCTGCCGCCATCTATCTCTTTTAGCCACGGGGCAAAATGTATATTAAAATAAATTTTAAACATTCCATTTTTTTGTTGTCTTTTTTTATCTTTTTTTCTTATTTATATATTTTTTTTTATTTTTTTTTTATACCATTTGCGCATGCGCGCAAACTGCCAAACGAGCAAATAAATAATTAATGCAAATAAACACAAAAGCAACAGAAAATAAATGCTTACAAGTTAAATGATTTAAGCTGGGCTTAAAACGACTCTTGGATATTCTGTAATGTGAGCTATGGGAAATCTATAGGAACTTTGAGAGGACTAAAAGTCTGCTGGATGTTTTTAAATATTTTTGTTTCTATATAGTGGAGTAAATTATTGAAAGAACAAATTTAAAGTAAATAATTGAGTTATTATTATTTATATATGATCATAGTAATATTTTATATACTATGTTATGTACATGTTATATAGAGATTTTAAAAATAAGAGACCTAGTTCTATATATATCTATATCTCTGTCACCAATGGCATGCCTAACGAACTATACCCTTTGTTAGGGTGTAGAAACGTGCCGCCAATAACCGCTCAAACATAAATATATTTAAATATATAAATTTATTATATATTTATACAAAAATATGCAATTAAAATTTGATTTATATACATTTTTAAACACATATAAATTATGCATTGAATACTTTTTTTTTAGCAACAAATGAAAATTCAAAATAATTTAAGCAAATGCATATCATTTATAAAATAATTATAAAAATAATAATGAAAATAAAAATCATTTCAGTTAGCAGCATTTAATTTTCATAAAAAACTAATTTCAACTTGAAAACCTCGAAGTGCCAACTCACGATGACTTCGAAATAAAATTATATATATATATATATATACATATATATAGTAACCCAAAATGCATAACTACAATGAAAATAATTACAAATGTAATGCGGCTGACCGACAAAAGGAAAGAAAAAGGCAACTCGAGGGGAAAATGTGAAAAACACATTAGACATACGTGTAGGAAATGTGACGCACCCTCTAAAGAAAAACCCAAGCACTAAAAACCATTAATTAAAACTATAAAAATTACACCACCAACACAATGCCAATGGCTAGACACATATATTTTATGATATGTCTGAACGCAGTACCATATAAATTTCTTATATATGTATATATAAAGCATGTCTATATAGTATTTAATTACAGAGAGCAGAAGTCTACAAAAGTCTTGCCCACTTTATATTATTATTAAAAAAGAAAATTGTTTGTCTTGTTTGTGGTCTTTATCTTCAGCTGTAGCGGAAAACATGTGGGTATACTGATTGTAAGGCTTAAGTAGTGATAGATATATATAGAGATATGTAATTTGAAAATGAAATAGATGTTTGTTTATTCATAATATATAATTCAGAGAGAATATATATAGTCTATAAACGTTAAGTCTTTTATATAGTCACTATAGTTTCTTTTAACTCTAAAGTTTTTCTCTTTCCTGATTTTTCTGTATTCTCTAAGACTTTCCAACAAGCAAGAAACTCTAACATATCATATATCATAACAAAGAGTATTCAGACTTCGTGATCGTTTTCGTCTCTTTCTCCTTTTAATGAGCGTTGGCTTTTAATTGAAACGAGCACCTGCTTCACATATTAAAATACAATAATATGCTTAATTATATATCATAACATGTACAAATTTTTTTTCTTTTTTCTATAAATTTAAACTTTCCTAGGCCTAATTAGTGGGTTTTTCTTTTATATATTTTTTTTATTTCTATTTAATGACAAGTTTGAAACTAGTTTTTGGGGTCAGAAAATGATGGCTATAAATTACGCGCATATATCAATTGTATTCACGCCTGTGACAAGTCGTCGCAATTTATTATATCATTATTTAAAACAGCTTTTAAGTTGACTCACAAATTATTTTTTGGACTGCACCTCAGACTCCGGCCATATTTTAACATTAATAAACCAATTTCGATGACATGAATCAGCAGATCAAGAGGAATCGCGGGCGCTCGCAAAAAAACAACTTACAAACAATTGTTGATTTCCTCAAACACAGCAACCAGCCTCAGCACCAACCCCTACCTCAACCCCACCCTCACCCTCACCCCACACAGCAATGCGCTTAGTCAACAACAACTCGAAATTGTTTCTTTGCATTGCAAACTATAAATTTAGAATACAATTTGAAATAATTATGCACATTTACATAAAACTTTAATAACTTGTCCGTGCAAAGCGAGAGCGAGAGCGAGAAAAAGAGAGAGATAGAGACCGATTTTGTATCTTGTATCTGGCGCACATGCAAATACAGTTCAAAGACCTGTTCGCTGTTCGAGCGAGCCCAAAAAATGAAAAAGAAAACGAAAAATTGTATTAAGAGAATAATTAAAAATGCTATTTGAACAAATGCAGAAAAATGTCTAGGAAAAAACTTTGCTCAGATTGAGAATAGCAAGAGCGAATAAATGAAATAAGATATTGAATAAATATACACATTGCGAAAAATATGATTGGACGTGTGCATTAAATATAAATAACATGCATTACGATTGCCGCTAAAAAGATACATTTGTATCTGAAGCGACATTTGTATCTAAATTACTGTTGCCTGACTCAGCAGTTTTTCGCAACTTCATTACAAATGTATCTATGTGCATATTGAGAGATATATCTATATATATGTGTATATATATATATATATATATATATATATATATATGCATATATATCGTGAGTGACATAGACATAGATATAGACCATTGACCAAGTTGGCGGCTATTCAGTCACAATATGTGACTCAGCCGCATAATTTTAATTATAGCTCTGCACAAACATTTATTTAGTTTTACTCAACCGCGTTATTAATCAGCCCCACAAGCACACATACACACATATATATAGATATATAGCTTTATATGTACATATATATATAAAAAAATATATTTAATTAATTATTGCGAACATCAAAACTACAATTTGTTCCTGGAAACTTTTGCGCTCTAAACAAATTGCGCCAGCTTTGCAAATTGCTAAGAAACATGTGTCTCGCTCAATATATTATATATGGATGTGTGTGTGTGTGTGTGTGTGTGTGTGCCTTGTATACACTGTAATTAAAACGAATTTGTAGTTGCAAGCAAGTTAACAAAATTTTGGTATTCGTTTAGCTGTTTAATATAATTATAATTAAATAGTGAGCAAAGTACACTTGGAGAAAAGGACAGAACTCTAGAGTTGAAGGCCTCAATTTTATTTAATTTTGTAAATTTTTAAATTAAACTCCTTCACAACAATTAATTGCTAAATACCTTTCTATCGATAAAAGTTCTGAAGTTTCGAATTTTTAATACATTTTGTAAAGAAATCTGTTCTAAACCCACAAATCTACCCTTTCTATAATGTTATTTCTCTTCGTGTAGACTATTTTGCAAAGTGCTTTTACTTATATTGTATATGCTAAGTAGTTTATTATAAGAAAACATTTTCTAATTTAGATTTTTTTAGCATATTATAAATGTATATATATATTATTGCAAAGGTACTAATTATTTTATACATTTCAGTATTATTTGTTGTTTACTCCAAACTCTATTTGGAACTTAACTTTCAACTAATTCTGTGCACGTTTCCATATAAGAGTCTATTAGAACTTCGTGAAATACCTAATCACCTATTAATTACTCACTATACCGTCTATACCCAATTATTTCGCTCAGTGCATTCAATTCTTTACCATTTGTGTTTGTCAAAAATTGAATTATGTTATACGCTCTGGTGATATATGTACATAAACTAGTCTCTACAGATCGAGCTAAACACGCGCGCTCACACCATCGATGTTTAGTATTTTTAAAATACCATTTATTATAAACGTCTTTCGAGTAGCGATTTGTGCGTGTGGCAAAAGGCTGAGTAAAAAATTAGCTAGCATTTAATTTTCAATTTTCTCGAAAAATATATGCGACGCACACACAGCGAAAAAAAAATAGATTTGAATTTATGGTCGAGCCGCTGTCGCTGGCTGTTGAAATTAATAAAGTAAATTTGACCTCACACAGATACACACAAACACACGCGCAAAGAAACAGAAGCGCGCGACAATATAATGAATGAAGAGCTAAAGATGCAGCTATAGACATTCATACAAAAATATTTATATAGATATATATTTATATGTCTGTATATTTGTGTGTAGAATGACAAACGGCAGCGGCTGCAATTAGCACGCGGCGTACGCTGTTGCAACAGCGGACCTGCCTTGATAAATGCCTTTGGCAGCGCGCGAAACAAACTGTGCAAATATTTGACAAAATACAACTATAAATATTGCCTAAGAATTAATGCGGCGTCTCGCACAGTGACACCAAAAAGTGCGTTGACAGCAGCAGCAGCAGCAGCAGCAGCAACAGCAGCAGACACGACAGCAACACATACAGCAGCAACTGTTGCTGCCGTACAGTCTGCAGCCATAGTCTGTTGCTGTCTAACAGCATCTTGGCCTCAAAGAATTCATCATTCATTTCTATTAACGGTGTCAATTTAGCAACGGGGCGTGGTCAAGTGGCTGTTGCTGTTGCTGTTGCTGCTGCTATTGCTGTTAGCGTTTATCTGCCTTGTTTAAGCATTTTCCTATTGACTTTGGCGTTACAGTTAAACAAATATTGAGTTGAAAATGTATTCGTTAAGCAAATATTGTAAATACGATAGTTTTTTGTTTTTGTTTATCTATGTAGACAGCAAAACGATGACAGCGTCGTATTTAGTCTCTTGCATTTGCATTTTTGTGCACAGGTAAGTCCCAAGAGCCCGCAGGTGTAAGACCTGTATAGATATCGCATACATATATACAAAGTACATATATATATTCATATATATACATATATATATAGTGTATGCTCAACTTATTTGCTGTTAATGCGAGGGTGGCCCATTAGCATTTATGTGTCAGCCAAGGGATCTTAACATTTCACAAAATTCTTGAAATTGTTTTCAATTTACTCTGCCTTAATGTACTCACAGCTATGCCAAAATTGTCTAGAAATGTTTGGTTTTATAATCTTATTTCTTTTTTTGTGGTTTGAACTTAAGTTTAGTTATTTTTATCTATTTGTAAATAATATATGCTCAGGCAAATTTATTTGTTAGACTATTCAAAACAAAATTAATGCAGTTTCGCTTGAATCTATAAGTCAGCTGTGTTACCTTGAGTTTTCTGAGTGATTTGCATAGTCAATTTTTGATTTTCAATTTTTTCAATTTATTTTAAAAAAATTAAAATGCTTTTATTTAATACAGAAATAAATAAAACAGCTGTTAAAAGATTATAAATTGAGTTTTGGTATGTATACATAGTAAAGAAGCAATTTCAAACCGTATTGCTTTAAAACTCTATACAAATAACTCAGCCAGACGTCCGTCTGAGGCAAAATCAAATAGATTTTCATATATGATACTTGATTAATCAGTATTTGAAATCTAGCTGCATTTTAAGCAATTCCAAATGATATTTTTGATATATCGTATATCTATTTTTATGCTCTCCACTTCAACTACTTTGAATGCGTTTCTAAACTTCAGCGAACTTCAATCAATTGCCATATTCAATATAGATTCTCTGCTGCAGCTGATAAATATTTATGTGCAGAGCAACAGCAGCCCTTGTCTAAGCAACATCTACATACACATAGATAGCCATATGCAGGCCAGGCACTCAAAAATGAAGGCAAATATTGTATAAATCCATTTGAAGCAACGTCTTGGTATTACTTTCTAAACAATTTTTCGAGCAAGTGAAGGCGGACTTCGATGTGGCGATAAAATGTTGTGCCCCCATGCAGCACAACTAATAAAATACATAAATAACGAAAACTGCAGCAACAGGGAAATACATTAAAAACCAAATACGAACATATGTTTCGCTTTACAAATTATATATCCAGAATCGTAATAATTACACGCAGCACTAGCACCGGGGAGGAAGCCAAATGCAATGGATGAGGCGAGGCGCACAGATGATTCGATTTATTTAACAGATCTCAGCCGGAGCCAGCGCTGCGATGCGGGGGTGCGAGGGTATGCGAGAGGGCTGCCTAAATAAAGAAATGCATTCAAAAAGGCAGCGCGCAGCGGCAGCGCGGAGTGAAGATGATGATGGAAAAAAAAAGAGAAGCAAAAGAAAAACAAAGAAAAAGTCGAGCGGCAAAAGTAAAAGAAATAAATAATGAAAACAGAATTTTACTAAAGCAAACGCTGTTGTTGTTGTTGTTGTTGTTGTAGTGCAGTACACAGAGTAATAAATATTGATATGCGCGCACACACACACACACTCACAGATACAGATGCATCAGCTAGAGATACAGATACATGGCTAAAGATACAGCTACACGCTGAGCAACTGGCCAAACATGCCATTTACATGTGTTTGTTTGATGCCTGCTCTGTCTCCCTCTCTCTCTCTCTCTTGCAGTGTCTCTCTTCCCCCTCTCTCCCCTCTCCAGCCTTCTTCCAAGATGCATTTAATAATTTACAAATGCATCTGCTGCAGATGTGTTAAAATTCGTAAAGTAATAAAATAACAAATCTAATGCACACACAGTCACACAGCATCCATCCAATCGACGGCGGCTGCAAAGATGCTTCAAACGAACGAACGAAAATGCCACGCCCCCCGCCTGCCCGCCACTCGTCAAGCGTCCCGCACCAGCATCTGATCGGTGAAAAACTTCAAAGGCGAACGGACATAGGTACAAAATATTTTATTTACAGTTTGCGACTAAACAGTCGTAGATAAATAAACAGACAAGATCGAATGCACTGTACAAAATAGTATTTTAAGTATTCTAGTTTTGGAAATATTTTAAGAATTTGAAAATTTGTTTATGAAGTGAAAAATGTGAGTAAATATTGAATTGATAGCTAAACTATTTAGGCTATATTTTACAGTGTATACACAAATTTTTTTAGAGTGTGTTTCAATAACTAAAACTAGCTCAGATTTTGCTGTTTAAGATTGGAGATTAAAGTTAAATGCAAGCAATTAGAGAGAGAGAGAGGCAGTAAACTTTTTTCCAGTGTATTTTTAGCATCATATAATGGAGTGCTTTACCACCTATTCGTCTTACTCTCTTTTTATAGATATGTGATGACAGCGCATCATCTCTCTCTTTCTCTCTCTCTCCGTTCCTCTATCTTCCTCTTTCTCTATATTTCTCTTTCTCTCGTATGCTTTGTCTTCTCCTCTCTTAAATACCCAAGCTCTCCTCTATTACTCAATAGTTATAACAGTTTTATGTATATGAATAGCCAAGCCAACTTTATAAGAAATTTCTTACAGTGTATTTTCGGTTTATACATATATATATCTACATTATATCTACTTAACTCACTTGCCTAGCCAACTAAGGGTGCTTTACAAGCTCTATTGATATACCTAACTCATTGCCAATGACCATAACTACCCTTCCCTCGCACTCTCTCCCTCTCTTTCTATCTCTCACACACGATTAATAATCAGATTCTAGCTACCTTCACAAATATTTCTCACAGTGTATTAACACCCTCAACACTCCACTGCCTAAGCAGCTAAACGGAGCTTTGTGCACTCTCTGTTTTACTTTCTCGCTTAGCTCTTTAGAGCTCAACTCGAGCTCAATTGGCCAGGCAGCAAACGTGGCTGATGTAAGCCAATTTGTAGCCAAATTATACGCACACTTGGCGCCAACAGTGGCATACAAAAGGATACGCACGGCAGCAATAGCGAACGCGATATGCGGAGCTCAGGCTCGACCGCAGCGTCAAACAACTGGAAAACCAGAGTCGAGTCGACTCGACTCGACTCGACTCGGCATAGAGAAAGAGGTGTAAAAGGCGGTTGGGGGAAGCGAAGTTTGCTCCAGCAAATCGAACATTTCCAGCAAATTGCTTTTGCATAAAGACTGCCGCCACTTGTCGGGCCACCGTGCCACACCCCCTCGCCCAATCGCCCAGCCTCACAGAATGTGCGCTAGTTGCAGTCGAGTTGTATGTGTGTGTGTGTGTGTGTGTGTGTGTGTGTTTTGTAGCAGGGAACGGGGGCGGGGCAGAGTTTGAAAATGCAGCACAATTATGTGAATAGCTATGTACTCTTCCTCTTACTCTTACTCTCTGCACACCTGCACTGCCTCCCGATGCTGTGCCCCATTTACTGACGCATTTGGCTAATATGCCGACTAAGTGCAGTTAGAACAGCATCTCTTCTGCTTCTTCTTTTTTTTTTAGTTAATGCCAAATTAGAGGCGTTTACTTAGCGCGTTGTCCTTTTTTACGCAGCATTCGACACTGTTTGCCACTCGGATGAGGGCGACAGATAATGCAGCTGACGCTGATGATGATAATGATAATGATGGATGGATGCAGCAAAGAGGCAGCAGAAAACTCGACTAAAATCAGGCTTTTTAGAGTAGCCATATCTAGCCTATGAAAATAGAAAATAGTAATGATATAATCCAGCATGCATAACTTTGACTGTTCCAACTGATATATATATTTGAATATATTTTATTATTATATGAATATATATATATAATTATATGAATATATTTATTATGTTCATTGAATTCTTTACCTAAAAATACAATAAAAATGAAATTCATAGAACAGTTGTAAAGGAATATATTTTTATATTTATATACGAAATTATGTAAGATTCTCATAAAGAATTTTGGAGAAATGTTTAAAACTAAAGGTAAATTATATTTTATCATGAATCATCAAATGAACGTTCGCCTGAGTTTTATACAACCCTTTCTCTGTTTCTATTACAAGAAATCTTTTTTAATATTTACAAAAATTTATACGTAATTTTCTGCCCAAGTCTAGATACTACACTTTACTACAGACAACTTAAAATTATAAATCAATAGCTTATTAAATTTCATTAAATTTTTCTTAAGTAAAAGAAAATTACACCAACATTTTAGGAATTGCGGACTTGGCAAATAATTTTCGACTGTCTTTAATTGGGCGATGCAGTCGAAAGTATCTGTAAGATACATAAGACAAAGCTTGTGTGTGTGTGTGTGTGTGGGTAACTGTACCCAGCACCTGCTGCTGCTGCTGCTGCTGTTACTGTCAGTTATAAATATTGTATTGCCAGAGACGCCTCATCTCCTACAACAAAAGCAACGGCGAACGCTGCGACTCTTGTGGCAGTTGCAACTCAGCTCTAGCTATGTGTATGTATGTATGTGTTGTTGTTGATCTGTTTGTCTGTTTGTCTGTTTGTTTGTAATTGCGTAAACATACTCGTACATATTTTATTTTATATTTTATTGTTTCGCTTCGCTGCGCTGCGCCATAAGGGCAGATACCTATAATTTTCTTATGTCTTCGTACAATGAAAACACAGCAACAACTACAGCAACAGCAACAACAACAACAACGGACAGCGGCAATAATAATAATAATAATCATCATCATCATCATCATCATCATCAACATCGACGTCGTCGTCATAAAGACAACAGTCGGTCGAGTTCGTCGCCAACTGAACTAACGATATAGAGAAATGTTGTGTACCCTACAATAAATGTGGAATAAATAAATAAAATGTAATGAAAGCCAGTCAAATAAATGAGAAATGAAAAATAAAAATAACAACAACAAAAATGTAAATATAACAAAACTTAACGCAGCGCAAACAAATGACGCGCGAAAGGTGCAAGAGAGACAGACAGAGACAGAGAGAGAGGGGGCTGAGATGAAGATGTAAATGGATGTGAATGTGCCTGGAAAATATGAATGTTGAATTATTATTGTTATTGTTGTTGTTGTTGTTGTTGTAGTTGTTGCTGTTGTCTTCAATTTGCTGCCAATGGAAATTGTCTTTGTTGCGGCCAACGACCCAAAAGCAAAAGATCTTAAGCTAGCGAGTGAATGAACATGACGAAATAACTTGGGGGTAGGTAATTAAGACTGAAAGATATCTAAATTATATTACAGAAATTGATAGAGTATAAGCAAAACTATAGCAATGCAATGAGCTGTTATAGAATGGAACAAAAGTGCGCTAAAGTCGCATGAAAATTGTGCTTAAATTAGAGAAAACAATCAATCAGATTGTTTTCATTATAATATATTAGTAAAGCTTTAAGATAGAAATAGATTGCAAGTTGCTGGAACTTGTAGGAAAAATGTTATACAATGAATGAATAGGGTTGGAATAAATTGGGAACGGAACGATGCAAAGAAATGTGTTTGCAGAGATTATTATACTCTGAAAATTGTCAGACAAAGCTAATAGTTTACTATAATGTGTCAGCAAAAAGAACTAGTTCGAAGTAAAGGTACTGACACTTGAAATAAATTGAATTTAAATGGAATAAAATAATAAAAATTGGAAAAAAAAACTAGATAAATAATAGAAAATAAAGATATATATTTAAGATAAGTTCAATTATGAACCAGTTCTAAATAAAAAATAAGTCCAAAGATATTCACGAGAAATTCTATGCAACAAAATTAGAGCACATTCATAAACTCATACAAGTAAAAGTAAGAATTCTAAATCAGTTCAATTAAGGACTAGTTCTAAATACCATAGCATTGCAACTCAATAAAAACATATCCGGCAAAAGATATACCAATCTGAAAATAGATTTTCTAATTGAAGTATAATTCTGTTCTCTTTGGTTTTGCTGTGCATTTTTATTGTATAGATAAGTTTTGTTTTTAGCCACAAATAGCACGAGCAATTGACGTAAATATCACAAGAGCTTCGTATTTATATAACACTTTATGGCACAACATATAATCGGTTTTTATTTAAACGAATCACCGTTGAGCTGTAAATTGTGTTACGGGTCTAAAGATAAATTATTCCAAGTCATTCAAAATTGTCGAATGTCTATGACAATGGAAATGTTTAAACTAGCGCATTTAATTGCCAGCGATTAGCTTGTGTATCGTGTTCCATATTACTGAACTATATTATATAGATTATATATATAGTATATGTCTAGGTATAATATTTAATAGAGAAACTACAAAGGGGTTTGGGGGTTGGGAATCTTATCAAGGAAATTACTTTTAAAAAACCCAAAGATTACAAGCATTTGTTATTATTATATTGTGCATTAGTTCTCCAGCGATAAGATCTATATATGGGGCTTAATATACATTCGTTTAGCTTTTTTCTTTTTTATTATTATTATTTCTGTTGCCTTTTGCCCCTCAATAAAATAAATTAGTTATTTATTTCGAGTGTGGCCCGAGGTGAATTCTTCGTAGTGCGTTTTATAATATCACATTTTATGGGTTTATTTTGTTGTTGTTGCTGTTCTTTTTCAAATGATTTAAGCAAAAGACGACGAAGAAGAAGAAGAAGCAGAAGTTGCTCAGCAGCAGCAGCTAATGCACAATATATTATCGAAAATTGTGCCATAAATTATAGAGCATGCTCATTTCCTGATTATATTTTCGTATCAATTTATACCAAGATATCTTCTTCTTTTTTTCGAAATAGCAATAAAAACAAACCTTAAAAGGTAATTAAGCCGTTAAGTGAGCGGGAAAACGAACACAGAAGAAGAAAAAGAGTTGAGTATAATATGCCAGCCCCTTTGATATTTTCACACTGTGTTACGTGGTGGTCTAAAAGGTTTTTCCTTTATGTAAAATAATAATAAAAAAAAAAAAAAATTAAAACCCTAAACATAAATTTGATTTATTTGCGGCTTGTGAGTGAAAATCAATCAAACTGGCCTAATGAGTCGCCGACCCCACAGTTCGATACTCCGGAAACAGTTGACAAACAGACTGATCCAAACCCTGATTCACACGATCCCCAAACAAAATCTTACTGTGTCTATCTCTTATCTCTCTCTCCCTCTCTGTGTATGTCTTGTAAGTAGCTAACGACCTCCGCTCTGTGTGCTCGCAAGTTGGGAGTTCAAGCAACTTGATTTGCATAAATCGACATCGACATTCGGCATCGAGGCTTAAAGACAAGTAACTCGCAGACTCTGCGACTCGCACATTACAGTTATGACTAATACTTCAGACAAAGAATCTGCCTCGCTTACTCTACCTCTCTCCAGTCTTACTCTCTCTCTCTCTTTCTCTCTATCTCTCTCTCGACAGCTGCTCACTGAGCTGTCAAAGAACTTTTCCGCACTTGGCAATTTTCAGTAATTTTCTTGCAAAAACAATTGCTCGCCATGAATGCAAACCGAAGAGCCGCAGATTGAATAATTGATAGCAGCTAAAATACCCTGTAAATTATGAAATAGACTTTAAAGGTGGACTGGTTTCATATTTTGTGATTTAGACGAGATGAATTCTTAAGTATTTGTGTTTGTTCTGATTACTTGTTTAATTAACTGATGAAGTGACAATATTTTAAGAGTGAAGTCAAGAAAAGTTCTAACATGCATTGTAGGATTAGAATGAGAAAGTGTAAACATTATGTCTAATTTGGATATTTTATATAAAATATTTTTATATATTAATTTCCCAAAATTATGAAGCTTAACTAATATTCCCTTCACAAATTGCTCTACGTGGTATGAACACACAAGCGCCTTGCTAGGAAAATCCACCAAAAAGTCAAGGAACTCAAGTGAGCGTCACACAAAATGATGTGTAAACACATAGTAGGAGAGAGAGAGAGGAGAGAGTGAGTGGGGGAGTGGGGCAGTGGGAGCCCAGAACTGTGTAGTACACAGACACAGCCACGCCCACCCTCTCACTCTCTAACCGCCCATCTGCTTATACGCAGCAGCCGTGGCATTTGCTACTTCGCGTAACTTTTGCTGACTGCTTGGTATGCCAGCGCTCTCAATGTGTGTGCGAGAGTGTGTGTGGCTATGTGTGTGTGTGTTGACTACAAACTGTCTGTGAATGAAAGCTCAGCTAAGCTCTCGCTCGCCTGCCTCTCGGGAGAGTTCAGAGAGCAAGTGCCCTGACGGCTGTGACTCTATTAAGTAATAGGCGCTCAGTTTTTTGGCCAACATTTGCCACCTACACGCAGTTGACTTCATCGGGCAGCTGTTGCGAATGGGGGTAGGGGTTGGGGGTGGGTGCTGCTTGCTGGCTGTGGGGGCCTTTGGGGGTTCGTCTTGACGGGGATTTCCCCATTGATGACAGCAAGGCGTCTGCTCAAGTTTTTGCTTGCGTCCAAAAAAAGTTTTATTTTGGCTTCCACAATGTTTCCTTTGCCTCTGCTTCTTCTTCATTTATTTGTTTTCTTTTTTTGTTTTTATTACAATTTTCTCTTGATTTCATTTCAATAAATTAACAGAGCAACAGTAAATTGCGCCAGCAAAAAGATAATTAAGCGCAAAAATGAAGAAAATGGTTGCCATCGGTTTTTTTTTCATCTCATTTCTCATTTTTGTTGTTGTTGTGTTTTTTGCCCCTCATTTATGCAGCAGCTGCTACATATTGAATACTTTGTTGCTATCCATGAATATATATATACATATATATATAAATATATATATCTACAGCTCAGCATTCATATTCATAAGCCACACACATACACACTCAGATATACACCCATCGAGCAGCGACAACGACGCATATAATGCATTATTTATGCCACAAATCAAACACGAAAAAAAAAAAACAAATATACAAATACTTACAATATTTATATATATAATGCATACAGCTATTTCTTAAGTGCAAAAATAATATGAAAAATATTAGTAAAACAAAAAAACCATTCGAAACTCAATGTCAAGAGTTTTACATAAAATCTTTGCAGCCGGCGAAGTCTAACATAAGCTAGAAACTAACTCAAATAGATTTATATATCTATATATGTATGTATATATCTAGCTCTATAGGCATAACTTCAACTACACTCAGAGAAAACTGAACGTAGTTCGAGTTGAAAAGGTATATTTTATTTATTTATTTATTAATTATTTATTTAGTTCTATTTACACACTCACTCTGCTCTACATTTCATCACTCTCATACTCTGCATTCCCGAAGTGACTTATCTTAAACATTCTTCATAACCTTTGTATATTCTATCTATTTATTTATTTATTTATTTAGTTGTACATACTTTTTTCGCTCAGTGCACTTGAAAGGCACTCACGCTTTGCCTTACATTTTATATACTCTGTATTCTATCTATTCATATTAAACATTCTTTATAAGTTTTCATCTTCTGTCTATTTATTTACACTATTAATTTATTTATTTATTTATTATTTATTCAGTTGTATATACTGTTTTCGCTCACTGGAAAGACATTCATGCTTTGCTCTATATTTCATTTACACTGCATTATTCCGATTTCTCTAAGTGGTTAACATTAAACATTCTTCATATATTATCATACATTCGTCATATATATCATAAGTTTTGCTCCAAGTCACCTTCTTTTTCAGCTTCTCGCTACCCGTTTCTCTCAGTGCCCTCAGCACTCTGCATCTTGAGTGTAATCAATGTTGAAATTAAAGCCGCATTAGTCGGAATTATAGATAAATGCAATGCAACTCCTTGAGATAAACGAATAAAAACAACAACAACAACAACAACAAAACGTGTTGCAAGGCAAATATTTGCGCGCTTTTGTTTGCATTGCCATCAATTTTTGTCATTTGTTTAACTAATGTTTTTTTTGCTGCTGTTTTTGTATTTTTTTTTTTTTTTTTTTTTCTAATTTCTGTCGTAGCTGAAGCCCACTTTTCTTTGGTCTATGCGTGCATTGCGCAATTTGGCCTCATTAGCATTAAATGTTGAATTATTTTTCAAGTCGTTGACGCAGTTAATGTCGAGACCTCAAACCCTCCGCCACTTGCTGCCTACCCCGTCGCTCTAGACTCTCTCCTTTGCCCTGACTTTTGTAAATGCAACGCAATTTTTTTCTGTTTTTTGTTGTTTTTTTTTTTTTACTTTATACAAATAGAAAATCGACTTTAATGTGCTATCTAATAGAAATAACAACCAACACACTTTAACTAGCTGTTGTTGTGGTTGTTGTGGTTGTTGTTGTTGTGTAAATTCATTTGTAATAGGCATGCATTTATGCACTTTTCCAACTTTGCTGTTTGTTTGTCTTCAGTATTTTTTGTTTTTAAGTCACACGCGTCGTTTGTGCATTATGTAAAAATAATTCAACTTCGATCGCAAGCCCTTTGACTTGTTCGCAAATGCACAAAACAACTAGAAATACATATGTATATACATATATATCTATATACTTATATATAATATTTCATATCATATAGCACACATTCTACGTATGCTCTCACCTGGCTTTAATTAGCCAATTAGTTAATCTGTAATCAATATTAATCTATTGACTGATTATGCGTACGTTCAAGTAGCCATAACAATATTTTATTTTAAAAAATTAGCAACATCATCAGCCACTTAGGAAGATTGTGCGTAGGTTTTTTTAATTTTTTGTTTTAAACAATTAGTGAAAAGTAAAAAAAAAAAGTGAACACTAATCAATTCAAGAGCTTTGCACTAAAGACAAACATTCCTAGGTGCAAAAATGTGAATATAATAAAATTTAATTAATAAAAGGGAAAACCTGAAGATATTGAAGATTTCAAATGGAAAATTCTAGAGGAAAATTATTAAAATATGAATTCAATTACTTTTTGTTTTTGAAATATGCTTAATTTGAGTATTGAAATTGGATAAAAAATGTTGTAATGCTAAGTAAACTACCTATACATTATAAAATATTCAACAAATACGATCTAGTCTAAAATATACATTTATATATGTATATTAAGATATATACTTATATATAGATATATTAAATATTCAATATATTTGAAGAAAGAGCTGATTTTAAACACAACAATTTGCATTAGATTATTTTTAATGGATTTCATAAAAGAATTCAAAATACTTTCAAAGTATTTAAAATCAAAATATTTCAAAGTAGCTAAGATAGTATATAGCATATCAATGCTTCACCCTTTTTCTTAGAGTGTAGAGAGATCTATCTATATAAACATATCTCAAACATATATGCCTAAAGTATATATAATATCATCCTCATCAAAAAGAATCAACTTACCCGCTCTTCTTCACGTATCATTTCTGCAATTTCCGGTTTGATTTCCATATCGTCATGATGTCCGCCCACCGAGGAGGCAGCATTGCCAGCGCCGGCTGCGCTGCCCGGTGCAGCAGCGCCGCCCGCAGCAGCGGCGGCCAGCGAAGCGCCCAACACGCTGGCCATGGCAGCATGCGAATGTGCGAGCTGATGCTGGGCGGCCAATTGCTGAGCAGCAGCGGCGGCTGCATGATGATGCATGCCTGGTGGCGGAGGCGGAACGTTGGCAGAGGCATGGTGAGCAGCAGCAGCGACAGCGGCGGCCATGTGCGGCGGCAGCTGCGACTGCGCAGCAGCCGAATTCTTATTGCCATTTGGTGAGCTCAGTCCGGCAGCAGAGCTGCCGTTGCTGTGCGCCGAGGGCGGCGGTGGAGGCGGCGGCGGCGGCGAGCGATAGGCTGCGGACGACGAACCATTCGAAGGAACACCTGCCGAGTTGGAGCTGCCGCAGTTTGTGGCTGAAGGTTGTGCGGATGCTGTGGCTGCAGAGCTGCTGTTGCTGTTGCAGTTGCTGCTGCTGTTGTTGCTGTTGCTGCTCGAGCCGGAGGAGGCGGGCAGCGTTTGCGGATTGGGCGAGGCAAAGGGATTGCGCACTATTGTGGACGTAGTCATGGCCAGCGGCAGCTGCGAGCTGTGCGCCGCCAGCTGAGAGTTGGGCGACTCCGATCGCAGCGGACTGGGCGTGGTATAGCTGCCGTCTCTGGAACGC
Organism: Drosophila meridionalis; assembly: GCA_035045145.1. Classification (NCBI taxonomy): domain Eukaryota; kingdom Metazoa; phylum Arthropoda; class Insecta; order Diptera; family Drosophilidae; genus Drosophila; species Drosophila meridionalis. Next base: position 19,019,411 of record JAWNPG010000040.1, read on the forward strand.
TTGCGCTGGCGCTGATTGAGATCGAGCGCAGTTTCAGCAGCGCGCAGCTTGGCCAGCAGGCGAGCACGCTTGGGCTTGAGCAGCTCATCCTCGTCCTCGTCGTTCAGCAAAGCTGCCGCAGCAGCCAGCTCATCCTCATCTTCCTCGTCGTCGTAGACGCTCATGCGTTGATCGGGCAGCATAGAGGCGCCGCCCATGCCCGCTGCTGTCGAGCTGGCGCCCACCTCGGCCAGGCCGCGTATCTTCAGAGTTTCGGCGACCTTTAGCAAGGGATTTATTTGATCCTGGCACACATTGATTTCGCCCTTGTACATGAACTCGACCAGAGCCTTCAGATCGCACCAGTTGACGTCGCGCATGATGATAATCGGATGCTGGCAGGGATTATCGTAGAATAGCGCCTGGAAGTAGGGGGAGCAGGCGGAGAGCACCATTTTGTGAGCCTTGATCGACTGTCCGTCGCAGGCGAGCGTCACGTCCACGAAGGATTCGTTCTGCAGCAGCTCATCGAAGACGTTTGTCAGATTCGATTGGTAATTGTTCCAGCGCAGGCAAAACTGTTGATTATCTCCACCCGCCGTGGGCGTCACCTTGCGCTGTGCCACGCCTACATTGACAGGTGGCAACAGTTTGTGATTGATTTTGGGCTTGTGCTCGGGCTGCTCCACATTCTTGCCGAATTCGAAGAGTCCAATCGCTGCCAAATTGTGCGCCACCAGTGGCTGTGGAGAGACGGGCAAGGAGCGGCTCTTCTTGGCCGTCAGCTGGATGCGCAGCTCCGGATCAGTGGGCTCACTGTGGCCCACCACCTCGCTAGAGGTGAGTGGACGTGGCGGTGGGGTCAGCGGCTGTTCGTTGAGCACAGTTGGCTTATCGGCGGCAACAGCTCGACTCTCCTCCTTCAGCTGTGGCATCGGCTCTGGCTGTGTCTCTGGCTCCTCTCTCTTGGCCAGCTCAAGTGGCACCTCATGCTCCAGCGGACCCACCTGTGCCGACTGCTTGGCCAGCTCTGCATTAACCATTGTGTAGTCGCTCGGCTCGTATTGCTCGGCGCAGCTACTTTCTAGAGACTTCCTCTCGAAGTCCATAATGTCCTTGGTCATATCCATTGTTCGGTTTCTGTTGGCTTTTTACTTTGTCCGAGCTGTTGTTGCGTTTCGCTTGTTTCTCTTCTTATTCTCTATTTAGCACATTTTACGGCTGTTTCTCTCTAGTCGAGAAATTGTTTTTCAGCTGCAAGAGAAATAAAGCAGAGGAGAAACACAAAATGCAAATTCGTTCGTTTCAGTGAAATCGTTAAGCAAACGCAAATCTTATGGATAAATAAAAGATAAGCAAAACTTTCAGTGCAAAATATAATATTATGATAATTGCTGGAGTATATCTCCATATCTATATACGAGTATACATATATACATATGTATATGCATAAGCTCATATATCTTTATATACTCCAACAAGTTTATGATTGCAATAGAAAGATAGTGCCTTATTTTTTGTATCAGTCTAATTATTTTTATTATCATTATCACTGAATCTATATTTTTTGTGATAATTGTTATTATTATTGTTATTGTTCATATAATTATGAACGTCATTTTGTTGTTCATACATTTGTCATAAGTATTAGCATTAATCTGTATCATTATCATTATCATTATCATTGTCTTTGTCTTTGTCTTTGTCTTTGTCATTGTCATTGTCATTGTCATTGTCATTGTCATTGTCATTGTCATTGTCATTGTCATTGTCATTGTCATTGGCATTGTCATTGTCATTGTCATTGTCATTGTCATTGTTATTGACATTGTCATTGTCATTGTCATTGTCATTGTCATTGTCATTGTCATTGTCATTGTCATTGTCATTGTCATTGTCATTGTCATTGTCATTGTCATTGTCATTGTCATTGTCATTGTCATTGTCATTGTCATTGTCATTGTCATTGTCATTGTCATTGTCATTGTCATTGTCATTGTCATTGTCATTGTCATTGTCATTGTCATTATCATTGTCATTGTCATTGTCATTGTCATTGTCATTGACATTGTCATTGTCATTGTCATTGTCATTGTCATTGTCATTGTCATTGTGATTGTCATTGTCATTGTCATTGTCATTGTCATTGACATTGTCATTGTCATTGTCATTGTCACTATTTTTATCAATATTAATATTATTTTATTTAGCATACAATTTCCCATTTTCATTATCATTAGTCAATCCAGCTATTCAATATGTTAGAATTAAGTCGATTTTGGCTTATGTCTATATACTAGCTAACAGACTTGTGATGCAAAAGTTTTCCCATAAGTTTTGTATATTAGATCAGATTTTAGAAACAGTTCTTATATATATTTTATTTATTTATTTCTCATTGAAATGTTTACCAAATATAGTTAGAGAGAGCTAGATTAATAGCTAGCTAGCTTGACAGATGGACAGACAGACAGTTAGATGAATGGATGTAAATTAATAAAACAGATGGATACAACACATATGTTATATAGTACATAGCACACAGAAGATCTATTCTAAGATAGATTAATCTCAAATATAAACATATCTAATGTTTGTATTATTTGTGTCTAATTGATAGATATGTGTATTTTGTTTTATAAAATGCTCGCAGTTGCGTAAGTTGGACATAATTTAGTAAGAGCTCTATAATTCTACAATCTATATTTATATAAGAGATAGGAATCCTACGAAAATATTTAAGAGAACATAAATAATAGGATTTATTAAAGTAAATTTGAATAATAGAAAAGGAATGAAATTGAATTGAATACTTTAACTTCATTTATAGAAGTGGATAAAGCCAGATATAATATATATTGATGTCATTATTTTAATATAGTTTCTAAATTCTTTTTCTCAGTGAGTTGTTCCATTAAGTGTTTCTCTTTTTCATAAAATTAATACTTATAATATAATTTTAGTAGCTGATTCAACTTTCTAAACATAGACTGATATATTAAATATATTTTTATTATTTTATATATATATATTTTTTGTGTATATATATTTTGCTCTATAAATTGCTCAGCTTTATTATAGTATTTATTTATATAATTTTTTGCTTGGTCAATAACTCTATTAAATAAGTCCATTAATCTTTGCTGCTCTCTCGAGCATTTCCATTTCTATTCATTTTGGCCTCCATAGCCCCTCGCCTCCTCTCCCACCCCTGTACGTTCCGACGCCCGATTATTTTATTAGCAAAGCGCAAAAATTTATTTATATTTCATTTCGGCCTAATTTATTATGGAGATTTTCCAAACAATTATAGCGACTGCATACATACATATATATATAAATATATATATTATGTATACACACATATATCCAACTATTATCTGTTTTATATTCTATAAATATATATATTGTGTATATATATATCTGTATTATCTTTTCATTTCATTTCTGTTTCGCTTTATAAATAAGTGGAATACATTTATATTTAATTAAATATTATTATTTATGGCTGACGCTGAACATTTGCGTAATTATATTTATTTAAATATATATGTATATATGTGTGTGTATGTGTGTATATACATTAATCTACATATATCTGCGGCTCTGTGTGAATGTGGGCGCAGTGGGCGTGGCAGGGGGCAACAGCGCTTGTCTCTAACTGTGTGGGAGAGCTGCAGAAATGTGTGTTTGCTGTCTCCCTTTGAAAGTGTGTGTGACTCTGTGTGTGTGTGTGTGTGTGTGCAAACACAGTGAGCCATAAAATTAATTTATTTTTATTATTATTGTTATTATATTTCTTTTGCTGCTTCTTCTGCGACTCTTTGCGTCGCTTTATGCTCGTTCGCCAATTGTGAAACGGGTATATTAGTTTTGTGTGTTATGTTGCCTGTTTGGTTGTTTGTTTATCTATAAATATGCCAAGTTTTGCAGTTAGAGTATTGAAATTTGATTAGATTCGACGTTGAAAATGCGCATTGAAGGCGTGGCATATGGAAGCTAAACCATTAATGTTTTAGTATAGATTATATATAGCATATAATAACTAAAATATTGAATTGGAACTGGAGTTATTGATTAAGATAATATCTAGCACAGTTTTTAGAGATATTTTTAGGAGAGGAATACCAAAATCTCTACGCCCACTTTAAGGGCGTATCAAGTATAGAGTTTAGAGTACTTTGGCAACATTTGGTTGCTGCACGAGCATTGTGCAGTCAGCTACGCTCAGTCAGAGCATTCTCACTTATTTTGTTTTATGTTTATTATTTCATTCCAATTAAATTCTTGCGCTCAATGCGAAACCTATTATTATTATTAGTATTATTATTATTTTTTATGGTACAACAACAACAACAACAACAACAACAATAACAATTTGCTATCTGGAATTGCTTTTGTTTTTGTTTTGTTTCTCTCATATATTTATTTATTGTTGTTGTTGTTGTTGGCAACTTTTTGTTGGATTTTGTTTCTTCTAAATTTTCTTGCTGTGGCAACTTTTTATTTGTTTATTTATTTTATTGCTGTTGTTGTTGTTGTTTAGGGCCTTGATTTTTCGACGGCTCGAAAAAAAGCTATAATAAAAATAAATATATTTATATATATATGTATGCACACATAAATATAATAATATTTTTTTATTTTTATATATAATTTTGGGCATTTCCTGTTTTTATTTTCTCTAGAAAAAATCGTAAAGCTCTGTAGTTGTTGTTGTTGTTGTTTTTTGATTAATTATTTATAATGCGCGCAGCTGTTGCGCCGCATAAAAATAAAAATTAAAATTGAAGCGAAGCAAAAAAAAATGTAAGAACAGAAAAAAATAAATAAAAAGAGAGAGAAAAACATAAAATAAAAAATAAAAATGAGCACATTAAAAATATATAATAAAAAAAAAACAACAAGCACAGGCCGGCAACAATAATAATGCACACACACACACACACACACACACGCGCAGCAGTCATCGTTTTTTTTTATTATTTTAATATTTATTATTTTTATTTATTTAATTTACGAGTCCTTCGAAGTTTGCGCAGCGTTTGCTGGCTTGTAGCAGTTGCCTGACTGCCTGCCGCACACACACACACACACACACACACAACACTCAGCACACACAACACACACACATACACCTTTATATATATGCGCATATATATAAATATATATTTTTGTATTTATTTATTTACGCTTATTTATTATTTATGCAGCAAATAATAAATTACACAGCAGCAGCAGCAGTTGCTGTTGTTGTTGTTGTTGTTGCTGCTGCTGTTGTTGCCTGCCTTTTTATGACTCTGTCTGCTGTCTCTGTGTGCGTGCGTGTGTGTGTGTGTGTGTGTGTTCGTGTGTATTTTGGCGGGCAACAAGGAGCTGAAGCAAAGTTTTGCTGCTGCGCGCCCAAAAAATAAAACTTTGCAAGGGCGCAAAAGATGAAGAAGAAGAAGAAGATGAAGCAGCAGCAGCAGCAGCAGAACAACAACAACTTTTTACGAGCAAAGGAGGCGTGGTAGCTGAAGGAGCAGGGGGCGCCATGCACACGTTATAAATTTATAAATTACAATTTCAGCGCCGAAGACTAAGAAACAGCAGCAGCAGCAGCAGCAGAAGCTGTAAAATGTGTGTGCGGCAAGCGCTTACAATTTATATATATAAATCTATAAACATTTATATATATTCCATAAATATTATATAAAAAATATATAAAACTTGTTTAACTAACAAATTGACATAAATAAACATACATACATACACATATATATACATACATGTATAACTCATTTAATTCATAGATACAACTAAAGCTTACTTCATGCGCTAGCATATTTATCAATTATTTTAATGCAATTATTTATTGCTACTTTTTTTCGTAATTATAATAATTAATTATGACACATACATTTTACAAAACTAACTGAGTTTTCCACGTAGCTTTTCCAAGGTTTTCTTGTCGCACATTTGTTATTGTTGTTTCAGTTTGTGCAGCGCGTGCAACACATTGCTTGACTATTTCCTTTTTTTTTTTTGTTATTTATTTATTTATTGCTTATTTGTTGTTTGTTTTTTGTTTCATTCACTCACACACACGCACGCACACACAACAAGACGACGACGCGGCACATTCGTTTATTATTATTATGATTATTGTTGTTGTTGCTGTTGTTGTTGTTGTTGTTGTTGTTGTTGTTGTTTTTGTTTGAATATTTTGGCATACGCTGCTCGGACCAAACGTTGCGTTGCATTCACGACGAAAGTTAAATACGAACTGATTGCTCGGCAAAAGTATCTAACAGATACAATGAATGAAACTCGAAACGCAGCGTCAGCTGCGCTGCCGACGTTGGCGTCGTCGTCGCTGCGGCGCTGCGAGAGCGTCAACACGAGAGCGTGACAGCGAGCGAGAGAGAGAGAGAGCAAGTATGAGAGCGAGTACAAAACGCCGCATATGTTAACGCCGCTTGTGTTTTGCGGCGAATTCGCTGAGTAGCGCGTCTTAAGAGACGCAACGCAGCTGCTTAAGAGAGCGCCAAAGTGCGCTCTCTGCTGTTGCTTTGCGTTGCTTGTGATCTTTCAAGAATCAATGATTAAAAGTAGTTTTTTTTTATTAATGAATAATTATTAGATATCTATAAATTTAAGCGTGACTGTACTTGAGCAGCAAGCGAAGTCTCGGTGCATTTGTTTGCCTTCAGTCTCGGCTTTGATTGGAGCAGAAGGCGGTGAAGATGTGGTTGGGGGAAAGCAGGCAATTCACGAGCCAATAAGGCAAATACATAAAAATCGCGAATAACGTCAAGATACGCATAACCAAAAACTGCGCCTACGAGTGCAGCAACAACAACACATTAGCAGCAGCAGCAGCAGCAGCAACAGTAACAATAACAACAGCAACAACAACAACCACAACCACAACAGCTGCGTGCCTCATTCTTTTAGCCGGAAAGAAAGAGAGAAGCTACTGCATTTGGTCCAGTAAGAAAATGTTGCAAATAGTTTTTAGCGCAACCCCCGACGACGAATATCTTCAGCTTATTGCAGCCATTCATAGTAGTTGTTGTTGTTGCTGTTGTTGCTGCTGTTGCTGTTGCTGTTGCTGTTGCTGCTTAGGCCAACTACTGCGCAAAGAGCACAGAAAAACTACAGCACTTGGCCACGCCCTCTCGGCACAGCACAGCTAGCGACGAAACGCATTGGTGTGAGCGAGCGCGCAAGCTTTGCGCTCCCTACAATCACACAATCACACAATCGCACACACACACACACACAGGCGCACGGCACAAATCAAGCAGCTTAGGTGAGAGGCGACCCCCCTCTTCGTACAGCCCAACTCGGATAGCGCGCGTGTGAGCGAGAGCGAGCCGAGCATTGCTGCGACGCTCTCTTAGACGGCGCTCATTGGCAAGGCTAAAAAGAGCAAAAACTTTTGCACAAAACAAAAAAAAAAACAAAAAAAAAAGAAACAACAAAACGCAATAAGCAGAAAGATGTGCAGTGGCCAAAGAGGAAATGCACAATGCGAGCGAGCGAGCTTGTTGTTGTTGTTGTTGGCGCTGGTGACGTCACTCGGTAGGCGGCGCCACGAACGCATTTTTAATATGCAGCTCGCATAGTTGTTGCTGCTTGTAGGCCTCTTGCTGCAGCAGCAGCAGCAGGAGCAGCAACAGCAACAACTGTAGTTGTAGTTGTTGTAAGGTTGACATGTGCGCAACCAATAACAACAACTAAACTAAAGCCCCCGTGTGCGTGTGTGTGTGCGAGTGTGTGTGAGAGCTCGTGCGTGCGTGTGTATGTGTGTGTGCGTTTGTTTTTGTATATTTTGCATATTTTATTTGATTTGCTTTCTCGCTTTTTTTTGCCTTTTTGTGCTTCGTGCGCTTTGGCGAGCCGTTCGCACGCTTCGTGTTGAACGCCCATTGGCTGGCATTTTAAATTTATATATATATATGTATATATATATAAATTTTATACATATAAATATATATATTTTTATACACACACATGTGTGTGTGTAGAAAAAAGCGTAGCATCGTAAATATTTATAAGCGCCTCTTCGGCCTCTCTGCAGGCAGCTTCGGCTAACACGAAAGCCCGCCGAGCTACAAAGGCGAATCAAAATCATTTGCTTGAATATACATATGCACATATATTTATACATATGTACATATATATTTGTTTAATAGTTCTTAATAAAGAATCAAATGTGCCTATGTAAAATCATATATATTTGTATATAAATGTAAAAGTAGTCGCTTCAGCTTTTTCTTTAGCTTAAACGAAATGATATAAATAATTGTTGTTTAATTGGTAATATTACTTTTATATAAATAGAAATGTACTTAAAACTCTAAGAATTTGATTATTATTATTGTTGTAGTATATTTAACAGCTTACTATCTGCCTATATACAAATATAATAATATATTCGTCTTCAAAATACAAATATAAACTATATGTTTTTATCTATTGTAGAAATAGTTTTATTATACATTGTTTTTATATATTTTCAAGACTGTTAAATATTATATATGTATGTATGTACGTGTGTGTGTATTCAAACGTAAAATCTAACTTTATGAAGCACAGCAAAGTATATTATAATACAGTATACTATAGTAAATCCCTATTTATGGAAAACGTCACATATTTTTGAAAGCGAATTACAATTTTGAGCTCAAAATCTCTCTAAAAATAATAAAATTAGAATATTCAAATATTCAAATTATATTGATTTAAAGATTAATCCTCTTATTTAAATTAAAATTAAATATAGCGAATATATTGTAACTATGTATATAATGATTTTTAATGGTTTAGACAACTTATCAAAATTACAATTAAAATAGTAAAATAACGTTAGTTTGAATACTAAATATACTAAGCTTATCTTTTATATCATTATTTAATATTTTTTTTTTATTAAAAGTAAATTATATTATATAAAATATTGTAAAATTTAATATGTGAAATTTATATTATTAGAATAAAAACACGTTTGTTATATAATAATTATAATTATTATTATTTGTATTATATATATTAATTACAATTATAATAATATATAATAAAATTCAATCAATATCATTTATAGTATAAATATTGATATTAAATTTAATAGAAAATTCCGTTGACAAAATCTATTAAATCAGTTGCTGAAGTCTTAATTTACCTATATACAAGTTAAGTATATTTCGCATAACTTTTTCAAGCATAAAAGGTTTGATTCATTAGATGTATCTAACTCCTTTTTCCAACCATTTTTTTTTTTTTTTGCATTTATTCAAGTCGATTTCTGTTGCGCCGGAAATGAAAGCCCTTTCCGCATTCGCCAGTTCAAAGATGGCAGCCAAAAAAAAAAAAATCGAAAAAGCTAAAAATTGAAAAAAAAGAAGTAAAACTAGCGAGTATTGGCTTCCGTTCCGCCGTGGCGAGTAGGAAATTTCAAAGTGCAAATTATTGGAGGGAAAAGCGTGAAAAAAATGAAAAAAGAAAAAATTCTACAGCGGGCAGCGGTGTGGAAACCACGTTAAAGGACATCCGCTAGCAAAGCGAAAGAGTTCATATTGGCAGCAGCCAAAGCAGCCGAGGCAAGTCAAAGAAATGGCGACAGGAAATGGACATAGCCACTAGAAAGAAGAAGAGAAAGCAAAACAGACCAAAGCAGACCAAAAGAAGTGGACATCAAGTGGAATATCCCTGGAGCTGGCATTTCGGCATAGGCAAAAAGCTAACCTACAATTCGAACTGAACTGAGCAACAAACCAATCAACAAAAAACAAAAAAACAAAAATAAAAACGCTTGCCTTCAAAAAAGCGAGCAAACTCTCTGAAGAGCCTGCCAGGGTATTTGATGTCTTTTGGGCAAACAAACAAAAAACACTGGCGGAGGCTTAAAGATTTTGAGTGGCTTCAAATGGACATTTGAAGAATTTGAAATGAAATGCAAAAAAGAGAAAGAGATAGAGAAAGAGAGAGAGAGAATGAGATAGAGAGAAATAGAGAGAGAGAGAGAGAGAGAGAGAGAGAGAGAGAGAGAGATAACAGTATTTGCAAAGATATCTCAGTGAGTGTTTCACTCAAAGCTAAGAGCGAAGAAGCTGGAAACCGCTATAAAATAAGTTTTTTAGTTCAGAATTTGGAAGAGTTTAACGAAAATAGAATTAGTCTTGCTTGATTCAGTATTGTTAATGATTGTTTATATATATATAAGAGTAATAATATAATTATAATAATATAATAACCTTAAATAAAACTTCATTTATAATAAATTCCGCTTGCATCTGTGGACACTGAAAACTTTCCTCTGGGAACTCATAAGAAATTTAGAAAATAATGCAATCTATATTATTCAAGTATTTAGATGTATTTCTTCTGATTTTCTATACCCATATTTATTTATAATTATATATATAATAAATAAATAAATGACCCAGCTTTCATTCTTATTCGCCACGCCTCAAGAGACTTCTATTTCTATATTCGTTTTCGATCACTCACATAGTAGATCAACAGTAACTGAGTTATCTTAGTTGTTTTGGGTGTTAATTGCGGATTATATACATATATTTATATATATATTTTAATATTTACTGCAGAATTAATTCATTTATCTCTTATACACATACATATATCCTAATAAGCACCTATATTCTAAACTTAAAATTATGTAAAATTAATATTAATATATTTTATAAATTATTTAGATCTTTCTTACTTGTATTTAAATATTTGATATTTATTTTTCCGTGTAGATATATAATGGGAATTTAAAAAAATGGACAAATTTTAACTGAAAATTTAGATATGTAAATGGTTCTTTTATAAACACTTATAGATAATAATTTAAATAATCGAATTAAAGTTTTTCTCTTCGAAATGTTATAATTGTTAAATATAAACATATTTCAGTACATACATATGTCTATATATATGTATATATGTGCTAAATTAAAAATAAAATTATTCTTAAAATAAATTTTAAAAAAATCAAGTAAATATAATGTATGAAACATTAATTTTTTATTATTTTTTAAGATATTTATATGAAGCATTAAAATAAATTTATTTTTATAAAAAGTTGATTTAAAGATTAATTTTAATATTTAATTTTACGTGAGACTATATAAAATATAAGAAGAGCAATTGTTTCCAAATGCAAAGTACTTTGTAAAAATCTTTTAGATATCTGTTACAATTTTTTGTAAAATCTTAGAATGAGTGAGAAAAGCGAACGTATATGTAAACATTAACTTCCTAAAAGACAAAGGATGGAAGGTATAAAGAAGATATAAGTCATAATTAGTAACAGAAAGAATACAAAGTCAATCTTTTGTACAATGTTTACAGCAGCAAACAAAAGCCGCGCAAAGCCGGATAGTACCAGCCAAACCAAAGTCCTTAACTTCTTCTGTTTGTCTAAGGAATCTATACTTCTTTTGTTCAGTTTCTTCGACTCAATTCTAATGTCACTTAGGAATCTTCTTTCATCATTATTAATAATTAAAATACTACAATTTCTTTAACTTCTTAGAGCTTAAAGCCTATTAGAACTCAATTTGTGTCTATGCCCATTTGATGCCCAGTCCAATAGACAGCGGCACAATCGAGTGTAGCATATCATTGTGCGAGGCAACGGAATAATCCTTGGCGCATCCTGGCGCATCCTTTTGCGGCGCTTTCCTGCATTGTTTTGGTCCGTGGCGTCTGCCAATGCTTTGGTCGAAACCAATTTTTTTTTTGTTTTTTGCTTTAGCTGCTGTTGCCGTTGCAAATGCTTAAAGTGTAGATCACGCAAAATCAACGAAAGCCAGCTGCAAAAAAAAACAGGCTCAACAAACTCCCTTTCCGTGTGTGTGTGTGTGTGTGAGTGTGTGTGAGTGTGTGTGTGTGTGTGTGTGTGTAGGCCTTTAACAATAGAAGTAGCTACAGCAACAGCAGCTGGCTCTGCCCTAGGCCTGGGTCTTGGTCAATTGGTTAGCTGCTGCTGCTGTTAGAAAATTGCGCATACGACGCGTTGTCCACCTACTACTGCTGCTGCTGCCCTGAACTGCCCACTGCGCCTCCTACTCCCGCTGCTGCTGTAAAAAAAATGTATGCTCAGCGTCGCCGTCGCCGTCGTCGTCGTTGAAGTTTTCTCCAGTTTTATTTGAAACGCAAACGCAACGCAACGCAACGTGCGCTAGCTAACAAAAGAGTTTCTAATGATTTTTGCGCCATGTTTGTGCGGTAATCCCCGCCCCAACCCAACCCCCAACTCCCAACTCCCTCCCCGACTTCTGGTCAGCGCCTCATGCAATTGTTGTTCGTTTGCTGCTGCTAGACGGAAATGAAAATCGAAAGAATTGTTAACCAGCCTACAAACTAGACGCAGGCATACAAAAACAGAGAAAGAAAGAGAGAGAGAGAGAGAGAGAGGGAGAGAGGGACAGAGCTAGAGGGAGTTGAATTTGCTTCAGCTCATGCTATGGCTTTTCTTTCTACTGCTCCTGCTGCTGCTTCGGCTACTCTTCCTGCTCTTCTTTCTATACTTTTTGCTGCTGCTGCTACGTTGCCTGCTCCTGCTGCTGCTCCTTTTCCACCTCCTGCTGCTGCTGCGTACAATGCAAATAAATTCAATCGATGCTCGAGCCCCCAAGTCGCCGTTGGCCGTTGTCGTTGTTAAGCTCTGACCAGCCCAGCCCAGACTCCTGCCCACCAGCTAGGAACTCGCCCCAGCTCGCCCCCATCATTTTCTATGCCTGCATCAGCTGCATAGCTGCGCCTCTGTGTGTTTGGCTCAAGGGGGGGAGTTTTGTTGCTTCAGCCGCTGCAAAAGTCGTTGGCGCGATTCGTCGCAAAGCAGCTGCAGCTACGCGTGTGTGTGGGTGTGTGCGTGTGTGTGTGTGTGTCCAGCAGCCCGCATCGTTGCTAAGCTGCCAAATGAAAATCCTTTCGATGGCACGGCCAGGACATGGGCAACGTTCTCCCAAGTTGGGGCTCGAATTTTCCATGCGATTTGCAAGCGCAAAATTTCCGCCAAAAACCAAACAAACAAAGCACACACATACATGAGTGTGTGTGTGTGTGTGTGTGTGAGGCAAAGGATGCTGAAAGGAAATGCGCCGTGTCGCTGTGCATCTAGAAAGACCTGCACCGCCACCTCGCTCGCTCTGCCTCTGCCCCAACCTCTCTCTCTGTCTCTCTGCCTTTTTCTCTGCTTTTTTTCTTTTTTGGTGCCTGGTTTTGGTGCAGCGGAAACGCAATTTCCAAGCAAAGGCCGAAGCACAGGAACCAGTTCAGGTGTAGGAACAGGTGCAGGAGCAGGAGCAGCAGCAGGACCAGATCCTGAATCGTTGGCCCAAAGACAGCAAACAACATTTGGTCGAAGCAACAAACCAAAAATTTTTGTTTGAGCCAAAGCAAATTTCGTACACAGCCAAAAGGAAAACAGAGCTTGGTTGTAATAGAGGGAGGTATGTGTGCGTGTGTGTAGTGGGCGTGGCAGCTGGTGCTGCATATTGGTTGGCAATTGGGTCTCTGCCTGGTTTTTGGTTTTTGATTATGCGTTAGCTAACTATGCAAAGAGCAGGCTACAAGCGGCTGCCCGCCCACTGCAGCTGCAGCTGCAACTGCTGCACTAATCATCAAAAGCCAAAACTCTTCTTCTTCTTGCTGTGCCTTGCCTCTTGGTTCTTTGGTGTCACTTACAGCGCTCTAAACTATGCAACAAGCAGCCGCAAATTGTCTTCCAGCTCTCTCATTAAAATCGCATTTAACACTGAACCAAAATGCTGACGCCAAAAAGCCGCAAAACAGCGCACCACAACAGCCAACAATTATCTTTGGCCATTTTTGTTGTAGTTCTAGCTGTTGTTGTTGTTGTTGTCATATTGTGGCATGCCACACATCATCATGCGACATCAAACATAAATAAATTTGTAAGTTGAACTTATCTGTTGGTTGGTTGAAAAAAAAAAATATAAAGTGTCAGCAGAACGAAGCTGAAATACTCTAGAAATTGTTGACTTAATAAAAAGGCCAAGTGTAAGCTATGTTTGAATAGGACAGAATGGATCTAAAATAGTATGGAAACTTTTGTTAACTTGTAAAGAAGCTAGATGTGAGTCTGCTTTAATATTACAGAATGAAGCTGAAATACTCTAGAAATTGTTTGTTGACTTAAAAAAAGGCTAAATTTAGGCTATGCTTCAATCGCTATGAATTAAGCTGAAATATGAAAAATATGAAATATGAAAATAATCTAGCAATTGGTTGTTGGTTTAAAAAAGGCTAAGAGTCTAAGCTAAGTTTCAATCGCAAAGAATAAAGTTAAAATACTGGTCTGTACTGTTGGCTTGAATAAAAGCTAGTTGGGAGCTAGTTTTAATATCACAGTATGAAGCTGGAACACTTTTGATTCTTTTGCCTAGAAAAGAGAAAAGAATTGCGCAGAATCTCAAATCTCTAAGTGGCTTTTCTCTTAGGAAATGCTTTGTATTTACAATTATTTACTCTTACCGTCAAAATTCTTATATTTGACTATACGAATATATACAATAGTATTTATATTACTTTATTCCTTCTTATATAATTATTATTGGATCTCTAATCTACGCTTACCTCTCTGTCCATCGTTTCTGTTCTATAGTTCAGCACTTCGAAAAATTGAAAATTGTATTTTAATGTGTTATGTAAGCTCTATTATTATATTATTATATTTGACTATACGAATATATACAATAGTATTTATATTACTTTATTCCTTCTTATATAATTATTATTGGATCTCTAATCTACGCTTACCTCTCTGTCCATCGTTTCTGTTCTATAGTTCAGCACTTCGAAAAATTGAAAATTGTATTTTAATGTGTTATGTAAGCTCTATTATGAGGTACATTATCTTAATTTAGTATATATTATTTTGAAATATAACAATTTTATATATTGTATAATATTTATTTTATAAATTTTTATTGCATCTCAGTTGGCTTTGAAACAGTTTTTAATTTATCAACTTATGTACACAGCCACAGCTATTGATACTTGCCTTGGCGAAAGTTGTGATCATAGATCTCAGCTTGCTATACTTTAGTAGAAATTTCGAGATACAAAAGGAGTAGTTGATTTAATAGAACATTTTATTATCTACTATAAAATCTTATATGAAATCAAGCTTAAAGTTGTTGAAAAAGTCATACCGTGTTTAAGCTTGGTATTAATGTGATTTATACGAGAAAATATCTGTTTGTCCCAAAAGTCTTATATATCATTCATATTGCGGTTTTTAATATAAGTAAAAACAACAAAATATGTACATTATTATTTATAATAAAATTTGAACCTAAAATATAAATAAATAAATATTGCAATTTTGAATATAAGTAAAAACTAAAAAAATTTATATTTATATTATGTACAATATTTATAATAGAATAATAATATATGAAACTGAAATATTTATTAAAATTATAAAAAAAAAACCTTAAAAAATATTTGTTGAATGTTTAAAAAATCAAGATTTATTATTTTTTTAAAAATATTTTCCCCTTATATTTTGTTGTCTTAAAACTAAATCAATTTTAATACTCATTTTGTTCAGTTTCTAAAGAGTATTCAGTTGGTAATATAAAAAAGAAAAATAGAAAAAGGCAAACGGCACGCCAAGGATCGCCAGGACTCGTCTGCCAACCCGTCGAGGCATTGTTTTGAATACAAATATATATACATATATATTTATATATATATATTTATATATATACATATCTATACATATATATATTTATAGCATTTTTTCATGGTGTACCCCAGAATGTTTGGCGTCCTTAGAATGAATTCCTTTTTAAATATATATACATATAAAAATATATATATATTTAACTGTGTGTGCGTAAAAATGTGAAAAAGGCAGCTCGTTGTCCTTGTTGAGGTTGCAGCTGAGTGGCTTTCAATGTGTGTGTGTGAGTGTGTGTGTGTCTGTGAGTGTGGCACGCGCGACTTGCTGTGGCGCGTGCCTTTTGGCCAGCAGCAGCAACAGCAACAGCAGCACAATTCCTTTTAGCCTGGAATCCACTGCTGGCATATCGCTCTTAAGTGTTATTTGTCTACGTCCCACTGTGTGTGTCTCTTACACCAGATGTATTTGTGTGTGTGTGAGTGTGTGTGTGTGTGCTGGCGTCTGCTTGTGTCCTGGGCGTGCTTTGGTAATTGTGGCGTTCATATGTGTGAATTAAATGTGCCGTAAAGGATCCCAATTTTCCGGTCACTTAACTGAAAACCGAGAATGTGCCAAAAACGCAGGCAAAAGGATAAGGAGCATAGCACAGCTTGGTTAAGAAGGAGTGGAGGGGGAGCAGGCACAGGACACGCCACAAGTTGGCGTTGGCAAAATTTTTCTGTGTGTGGATATTCACGGATCATGTGCTGATTGTTCATTTGCCAGGGACATTGTCTGACAGCGAATGGGTTTCAGCCTTGCGCAAAGCAATGCAAATAGAGCCCTGGGGGGCTAAAGGTTAAACACATCAAGTATTTGCGCACAGGTTAACAAGGTTTAGCGGAGATTAAAAAAGCATCGGATAGAGTTAAAATTATTATATTAAAATATTAATGTATTTTTTAAATATAATCTGAGAGAAAAGTATAAATGGTATATTGGAGCAGGGTAATCTAAGCAAATCTTATTGTTTTCTTTTATTAAACTGTTTTTAAAATAACTTTATTAAAGTAGACAAAGTTATGCTTAATGAAGAGTTCAGCTTACAATTTTAAATAAATCATATAACGATTTCTTTTTCATTTCTTATCAAATCCTGAAGGGAAGAAAAACTGAATGAGCTCAAATTTTTTAATTTAATTAATTAATTAATAACTAACTTAGTGCTAAGTAAGAACAAAACATAATTTTTATTGTGTAAGTGAAAAACAGTTATTTGCAGAGCATTGCAAACGGTCGACCTGCGAACGCTGATAAATATGGATCTTCCATATAATTTTTTATATATTTTATAAAATTCTTATATAAGGAATTAGATCTATTGATATTGTTTCCCACGACGTATAATTGGATTTATGTCCTTACTCTGAATGGTTTGGCTGTTGAGGATGATCGTAAATTCCGTAATGCTTCTCCGCAGCCCACTTGAATGTGAACAGAGGTAGCTGTAAATATCATGATCATACTTAAAAAGATTTTGTTTTACATTTAAAGATGTAAAGTATTAAAAAATGTCATTTAGTTTCATGCTTCGTTTAGTCTATATTTATTTAAACTGACAGTTGTTTCTTTGAGTATAGTACATATTTATTTTGTAAAATTCGAATCTGCTTGATACTGATTGAAACTCTGATACAATTATAAGTTTTAGCGCACAATTTTGATCATAATACTAACCCATTTGATACATTTATCTCTATTATATACCAAATAACAAATTCCAAATATTCTGCTCTCGCATCTAGCCAGCCAAGCTTGCATTGCGACTGCACTGCTAATTGGCTAGATCTGTTCACCTATATACCCATATTTATGTTAGTAAAGCTCATCTACATTTAACCTTCTTCGATTTAAGTCCTAGGCTCACTGCCGTAAAGCCTTCAGCATCTGGGGCATTTATGCACAGCTTTTAAGCTGCTTAGAGAGTTTTGTTCAACAGGGCGCTGGGTGAGTGGTTGGCCGCCTCTGTTGCTGCACCGCAAGAATCAACCGCCAACTGAGAAGGGGGGCCAACTGGGACGGAGTCGGCAGATGCTTGTGCAGCATCTTCTTCTGCCTCAACTGGCCACAGACACACATCGCAGGCAGTCAAAACCGAGTTCTGTTGCCCCAACCGCATAATTACCTGGGACTCATGACAATTTAACTGCCTTGGCATAATGTGACAGTCGCACAAAGATGCAAAGGACACACAAACACACTCACACACACATACTCATACATCGAGCACATCTCCTGCAGGCAGGCAGGCATTTGCCTGTTAGGTGTTGGGCATATGTTATCCTTTGCGGTTTACACAATTCCATTTGTCGCTGGCCGAGGTGTCCGGAACTCCGGATATCCGATAGCCCCAACAATGTTTTTAATATAAACAAAGTAAAACAAATTAGCGCCAACAAGCCAACAAAAATACACACAGTTGAAAAAAGGCGAGCTGCGATGTATGCAGAAGACCAACAGAGCTGTCAGCGCGAAATGGTCTTCATTTGTGTGCCCTCACCTGAATAGGGTATACATGTTATGGCATCGAGTTGGAAAAGTGTGGCAGGAGAGACACTAAGACTAGGTTAACTGAGTAACTCCAATATATGATTGTCTGTATTACTTGTGGTATATCATATGTATCACGTTATTCGATCTTTCAGTTATCGATTATCGATTATCTTATGCATGAGTTCATTTAGCAATTATCTTTTCCTTATATCATAATTAACTTAATAAGGTCTGCAATCAATATCCAACCTTATATTGCTGATAAACATTATCATAAGTTTATCGATAACCACATGTCTGTAGCATAAGTATCAAAAAACTTCTTCAGAAGTTGATCGATAAAGGATTGTTCATAAACTTGCTTCAATAAGATAAGTATGTCATCGGGCTCATTTATTTAGGTTTAATCAGTTAAGTATATAATCGGTTTCTTTCATTTCAATATTTATTTAAAACTTATAGTCATTTAAGTCTTTATTAATAATAACATTAGATAATCGATAGGCAAATGAGTTTAAACGCGAATTTTAAGCAATTCAACTATTGCTTTATTATTTGAGTCGTCCTTAAGCTAGAATAATATTTATAATAATATTATCATATAATAATATTATCTTAAATATGAATAAAATTTGTCGATTGTCTACAAATGCTTGAAAACAAGTCTTTTAAAGTAGTTAAAAACCTTTCACAATAATTCGATAAGCTATTGATGAAGATATCTAAAGATATCTGAACAAATCTAAGCCTAGACGCATTTAAGATCGGGGATTTAATAACTTATATATATAACACAGCTTTTTTTGCAATCATCTATGATTGTCATATTTTTTGTCAGAGTATTCAAAGGTCCTGCTCGTTTAACTTTGTTACATGCCCGTTTTTCATGTGTTATCCTTTCTCGGACACTTCATTATGCGGTTAGGCAACAGAGCGAAAAAAAAGGGTTTTTTCTATATATATATATATCAAATTTATATATATATATATCTTGTACATGTCTTTTTAATATAGCAATAAAAGCGAAAAGGGAAAGGCATTGTCATGTGAGGACACGTTGTTAATTGTTTTGAGTTAATTTAATGCCAACAAGGATCAGCAGCAAGCGGGTCGCTGTTAAAGGACAAACGTGTGTGGCTAATTACCAACAGCCAAGCAGCAGGCACATAAAGGACATGCGAGTGAGTGTGTGTGTTCGTGTGTGTGTGTGTGTGTGTGTGTGACTCTGATACAAACGCACGTTAACGAACTTCAGCTGCAACTGTGAGTCGAGGATAGCATCCAGCGAAGGACGAGCAAAGTACTTGGCTGTGCCGCAGTTAATTAGCAAATTAAATTGAGCAAAGTGTTTCAACATTTTGCTTGTTTGATTCGTCTGTGTGTGGGTGAGTCCGTATATATCTATGTGTGTGTGTTTGTGTGTGTTCTTAATACAAAGATTATTTAGCACTCAAAATAAGTCTAGCTCGGTTTTGCCAGCTAAAGCATTCATGATTGATCTCTGACTAGCTAAGCCGCCCCCTCCACAGACTCCGCGCCCTGAGACTCTGCTTCTTCGGAGAACTAGCTGCAGGCTTTAGTTACTGCCCCCAATGCAGCTACTCCTGCTACTCCTGCTGCTCCTGCTGCCCCTGCTGCTCTGACGCCATCAGCTCCTCCTTTGCTATTTGCGCTCGTCAATGTTGAAACCAACGTTTTCCGCCTCTGCCTTTGCGCCTCGACACCAAGTCTCTGTGCAGCCTCGCTGCAGCTCCCTTTCGCCTCCTTGTGGCTCGGCTCCCTCGGCACTTATGTACAAGTGGGCTACGCTGTGCGTTGCCTACTTTTAGGCGCCTGCCATTCATTTTCATTTGCCCAGTCGCAATTTTTGCGCCTCTTTCGCCACGTTCCCGCAAACTGAAAGCCACGCAGCAGGCAGCTAGGCAGCTACGCAGCTTGGCAGCTAAGAGCTCCCTCTCTCTCTTTCTCTCACTGTCTCTCCATCTCACTCTCCAGAGTATTTCGTCTTCTTCGTGGCAATTGCTCTTATCGCTTGTTGCCGTTAGTTTTTTGGTATATAACGCGTGTGTCGAGGACGAGCACCAACTGGCTGGCCAGCTAGCTGGCTGGCTCGGAAGGCGGAGCCTATGGCCATGATTCAATGTGGTGGCTTCTAAATGTTAGAAGAGGCGCCACTTCGACTACTTCTTCTACTTGACAGCAGCTCCTCCTCCAACGCAACGCGCACATATAAATCCAGGCCATTAATTTTAATGGAAATGGATATATGCATTTGACCGATGCATGGGCTTATATCAGCTTTATGCGCTGACAACACAGAGGAAAAAAATTTAAAAAAAAAAATAAGAAAAACCCGAAGGCAAACAAACAAATCTGTGAGCATCAATCAAACTGCAAATCACGCTAAATTATATCAGACACAGACAACGGCGCATCAAGTAAAAAAAAGGAAGTCTAATGAAACTAAAATGAATTAAAATTTGAGAAATGCAACGAAATCTACATACACTTAATAACACATTATTATGACACTTAATAACATATAATTATTATTAATATTAGATAATTAGATAAATAGAAACTATATAAACTATATAGGAAATGGAAAAAATGGAGACTAGGGCTATGGTATATACCATGTATTAAGTTAAATATATCATATCATATTTTAAAAAATTTATAGAAAATTATATATGAAATACTTTCAGATAAATCAAATAAAAGTACAATTTTTTAATAGATTCCAGTTAGAAAAAAAATATATATATATATACATTTTTAGTAACATTTAAAAAAAAATGTTTACATTATACCAAATTTCATTTTCTGATATTCTAATTGTTAAACAAATTTTTGTTAGTTAAAATTTTTTATTAAAAATTAAAATTAAAAAAATTTATTAATAAAATTAAAAAATGGTAAGACTAATATAAATTAAAGGCTTATAAACTAAGGCTTATATAAAATTTAAAAACAGCCTGGCAAGTTAGCTTTTGTAAATAAAAGTCTCTAACAATTTTCTGGGTGAAGAATGTTTCTCAGAAAAAATAATAGAAGAAGCATTTCTAAGAAGCACACAAATCACAGGAAGTTGAAAAACAATCCTTTCTAAGAAGCACTCTTTCACAAAGTTGAGGAAATTCAAGGGAATTCAAGAATCACAAGAATTCAAGCTAAGCTTAGATAAGCTGCATTAGCTCTTGAGTAGATTTTTAATGATATTTTGACATTTTGAAAATAAATCTTTTACAAATATGATTATCAAAATGAAGTGGTATTCCGTAACTGAAAGAATTGGCAATAAAATCATATGAAATCATCATATAAAACCCTATGCCAAAGAATTTGCTCAGCTTAGGCTTTTTGCTCTCAAACTTCATTTCCTCATAGATTTAACTGTAAAACTCGCTTTGTGTACAAAATTGAATAACTTTGTTGGTCATTGTAATAAGCAAGCAAAAGTTTTGGACTCCTCAAACTTTATACTCTTTGCTAGTAAAAAGGGATATCTATTTTTTTTTCAGCTTTATTTTGCATTTGTGCATTTTATCATTTTTGTTGGCAAATAGAAAATGTTTTAGCGGAAATTTGATTTGAAAAAGCATTTTGCCGGCAAATAAATGAGATTATGTGCTGCCAAAATGTAGAGGACACTAACGTGTTGTGTCCACAGTCCAAAACTCCTTCTACTGTCTGCTGCACGTCTCTTCTGAGCAGCAGCGGCAGCAGCATCAGCAGCTTGGGGCAATCGAGGCATTAAAAAATGCAAAAAATTATATATATCAAAGCAGCCGAGGAAGGAAACGGATGACGACAACGACGTACAGTCCGGACAGGTCCATTGCACGTCATATGAAATTATTATATCGCACACATACACTTACACACACACACACATGTTCAGCTGGACATTGAGGATATTCCTACGTGCTCTGTCTGCCAAGTGGACTGGGGCACAAAGCAAACCTTGGCCCCTTTGGCCAGCGGAGCCATCATGGCTGCAAATAAAATAGCTTCAATCAAAAAAAAAAAAAAAAAAAAAAAAAAAAAAATCAAATTTTGTTAGAAAATTGCAAAAAATTACATACATGACGTATGCGCAACAAAAAAACGCAGCAAAAAGAAAACTAAATGAAAACCAAAGACACAACAACCGAAGCGAATGCCAACCGTATCGACGACATCGACATCGACAGGGGCTCAGCATTGAGGCAGAGCTGGGCTGTTGAGAGCTCCATGGGAGCTTAGGTTAATGCTGAAGGCCAGCAAACTAGCACGATTGCAATGGCACTGAATTTTAAGGCTGTATAATGTTTAAAATTAAAGATGTGATTTATTCATAGGCGTATATTAAAAAAAAATATGTATAATAATAGCTGAGTACTACTATATACGAGTGTTAAGAGATCAATAATATTTTTATCTCAGAAATAGTTTTAAACTAATATAATCGCAATATTTGTTTTTGAAATGGAATATGTCTGTTAAACTATCTATATCAGACTTAATCATCTTGAAAAGCAAGCTCATAATCAATATCAAAGTGATCTAGACAGAGTTTAGCTTACGCTAACTCAGAGAGAGGCTCGACTTCGAGTGGTAGTCTCGGTGCCCTATATAAAGGCAGCTGAAGATCAGAAGAACTGCTTCTTGCAGTAGCAGCAGCAGCAGCAGAAAGTGCTCCGATTGGTCGCTAACTGATAGAGAGTTTAGCTTACGCTCAGAGAGAGGCTCAACAGTTGAGCTCGACTTCGAGGGGTAGTCTCGCTGCTCTATATAAAGGCAGCTGAAGATCAGAAGAGCACATGCTTGCAGCAGCAGCAGCAGCAGAACGTGCTGTGATTGGTCACCTAATGATCGGGGGTGAAGACTGACTCAGAAAGAAACTCAAGAGTTGAGCCTGACTTGAGTGGAGCTGTCGCTGTCCTATATAAAGGTAAATCTGCTGCATCGCATCTTCAGTCGTATTCTTCATCTCTTGGTGGTCAGTCGTCCAGTGCAGCGCGGTTCTTCTCCTCTTCTTGTCTGTTGGTAAGTATTCAAATAGTTAAGTATGTTAAGCGAAAATGTAAAAGTTATAATTTTAATGTATATTTAACGTAAATATAATATATTTAAATTTGGAATATTATTAATTACTATAACGATCATGAAGATAACGATCATTTAGCAAATGCATATATGCAAATATCAAGGATTTTAGCAGTCCGTATCTGCGTTAAGGCAATTTTATATTCAGGCTAGCACTTCGAATTCCCCTCTAACTCGGAGTTGTTTAAATGTAGCTGTGTTTTTAGTCATTTTTAGTTAGGTATATAATTTGTATACATTAACGAGAAAACGTAAGAAAAGGCTATTTACATATCAAAGTTTCGTGTAATACATACGGAGATTACGTAATCTTTCGCTTCACAGGGCTCAGGGTATCTCCTAGCCGAGCAGTCTCGACTAGAGCACTCTTACTTGTTTTGTTTTGTGTTTGTTTTTCATCTTTTTGTGTTCCAACATTTTCATGACAGTAGAATACTATAGGAGCTGCAGATTATTAATTTTAATGTAATCCTTTATGTAAACTTTAGGACAAAACATTTTTTCTTGTAAAAATATTACTCTCATTCTATTCCATTCTATTTCCAATATTTTCGACTTCAGCTAAATATCAATATAATATTTTTAAAAGTCTTTTATAAAATCTATAGTTATACAAAAACATTATTCTTTATAGATATTATTTTCTCTGCGGACTTCCATAATACTATTTATTATAATAAATCTATATTTCTGCCAAAGCTGAGTTTCATGAGAGAAAAAATCGTTTCGTCTTCCCTCATAGATCCATCGAATGAATTCGGCCAAGCAATTAGCAAGCTGCAATTGCCTGGCCATTGGCAGACGCTAATAAAACCGATCCTAATAAATCAAATTTTAGCTTTAATCATGAGTACATGTGTGTGTGTGTGTGTGAGTGTATGTATGGGTGTGTATTGGTGACACCCATCCGCCCAATCGAACGCCTTCCTTTTTGGCTGTGGCATTATAAGCGCAGACAATGCGAATCCTTCCCACAAGTTCATATATCAAAAGCAACAGCAACAGCAACGTTCCGCCCTCACACACATATCTTCAATGCTGTCTGCAATATTCAAGTGTATTTTTTTCTCACTTTCAATATATAAATTTAGATGTGTGTGTGTGTGTGTGCATATCTATATAGATATATATTCTCGTATTTGGTGGTGGCAGTCGCAACAGCAGCGAGCTAGACAGATCCTTCGAAAACTTATCGCATTCAACATCATTTGCATGCGAGTGTTTGAAGCGCACCAAATCAAAAGCTTGACAAAAAAAAAAGAAAAATAAATGAATTCAAACCTGAAACAAATAAATGAAATAAATTAGAGAAATGCGGAAACATAAAGCGGAGAAAAGCGGGCAGCAGCCGGAAATGTTAGATGCCAGCTGCAGAGAAAAAATAATACAATATGGAAAACAGGCGAAAAATCAGAATGATATAAGAATATATCTATATACTATGTCTAAAAATGTTTGCCCTGACTAAACGAATCACTAACTTAATACATGATTGAACTACTAAATAGTTATTTTACTGAAGAAGTTATTGGATGGGCAAATGGATAGTAGATTAAGTGATTAAAAAATTGACCGATTGAAAGTGAGTTAAGTCAGTCAATCACTGACCGGGCATAAGAATGATTGACTAACCGAGTGAGATCATAATTGTCATAATGATAGAATATTTAACTGCCTGATTAACATATTTTTTTAATGATTGACTGACTGATTAACAGCGTGATTGAATGAATTGAATGATTGACTCTGTCAATAGTTAAACTATTCAGTCAATTAATCAATCACTGAATGAAAGATTGACAGACATAGAACATAGCACTGACTGAATGATTGACTGTTTCAGCGAACATTCAGAGATTGATGGACTCACTGAATAGTCGATCAATCAGCCAAGGAGCAAACCAATTAGCTGAACAACTGATTGAGAAGCTCAGTATTTGACTGGCTAGTATTGATCGACTAATCGATAGAGATTAATAAGCTTACTGATTGACTTATTCAGTTAATGTTCAATTTACTGAGAAATGGATTGATTGATTAAACGAAAAGTCATTTATAAGATTATAAACAAATTGATAGAAACACACTGTTCACCTCCCGAAAGTTTAGAAAAACTTGAAAATCCATTGCGTTTAAAGACTTTTTTATCAGCCATAAATTCATCTTAGAACTAGTTCTGCCTGCACTTGCAGAAAAATGTGATTTAAGCCAACAGTTATATACCGCGCAAAGCCGGGCAATACTCGCTAATATTTATATACAATATATGCATGTGTGTGTAAGTGTGTGTGTTTCTGTGTGTGTAACGCCAACAAATATGCGGGCAGCAGACAGTTTTCTAGTTGATTTTTTGCAATCTGCAGTTTTCTGTTGCTTTGTATGAAACGTCGGAAATGTTGCTACAAGACCCAAACCCCAAATCAAATGCTCAAATGCTAAACCCAATCTCAATTCTAGTCGAGCTTCAGCTAACAGTTCCAGCTCCAGTTCCAGTTCCCAGTGCCCAGTTTAGTCGTCTGTCTGGAGCTGAAGCTGCACCCGAGACTCAAACCAAGCAGCTACACTTGACTGCAGCAGCAGCAGCGGCCGCAGCAGCGGCAGGAGTCGGGGTCTGTGCCTCTGCCGTTGGCTCTGTCTCCACCTCAGCCTCTGCTTGCTGTCTGGACACGTCGTCTCCTGCCGCGTGTATGTGTGTGAGTGTGTGTGTCCTTCAGCTGAGCAACACCTCGCGACGCATTCGTGGCATGTGGCCAGTGGCAGCAACCACCACCGCGTTTAATCAGCGACAGCAGCCACAGTCGCAGCAGCAGCCGCCGCTTCTTCTTGACCATCCGCATTCATTGTTGTTGTCGCGACGTCGCTGCCAGCGTCGCTGCTGTTGTTTAGTTTTCTTTGTCCCTACGTACATATTTTTGGCTGTTTTTGGTGGCTCGAGCATTTCAATATTTGCACACACAAACACACACACACATACACACAGAGCAGCCACCACCCAGCAGTGCTTAGCGGTTGCCATTATTTCCTGTGCTGTGTCTGCTGCTAGCCCTCACTCACCCACCAGATAACACCAACTGCTCCAGCTCTTAGCACCAACTCCAACTCAAACTCCAACTCCAACTCCAGCTCCATTTACTTCTATCATATATCATATTCAGGCGCAACACCTTGCTGCCCCTGCCACGCCCCCGCGCTCGATTTACTTTTGCTTCAAAGCACTTTTTTATGCATTTTCCATTATTTTCGTATTTCAATTTTCAATTTACCAATTTGTAGTGTTTTTTTTCTGTTGCTGGAAATTTATTAAGCGCTTTTTCTATGCTCGCTTTAAGCTTAAATTTAGACAATTTGATGCAACATGTGGCATGCTGCCTGGCGCCCAAACACTTAACAAATCTTCAAGTAATAAACGCCGCACACAGAGAGAGAGAGAGAGAGAGAGGGAGAGTGGGAGACAGAGCAGTCGAGCAAGTGCAGCTGGTGCTGGGCTTAGCGCCTTGATGCATGCTGCAATAAACATGCAGCAAGTGGCAAGACGTCGCACAGCACAAATCTGCATGCTCCACACACACTCCGCCACACACACAAGGACTCGGCAAGGACTCGGCCTGCTCCTTTGCAGCAGACAACAAATTTGTAAGCCAACACACAGCCAATTAACCAAGAAGAAGAAGCTGCATTCAGTCCTTGGCCACTGACCATTGGCCTTGCAGCACGCTTGACTTGTGTGTGTGTGCGTGTGTGTGTGTGTGTGGCGTGTGGCATGTGGCCAGAGCTGCAGCAGTTGGAATCATTTTTCAAAAGGCCAAGCCAATGGACACTTGACTGAGCATTTGCTTAGCTTCCACTTGGCACTCGCCTTACTCTCTGACCAGCGCCTCATCCTCTTACTGCTGATGTTGTCCTGCTGTGTCTCTGTCTCTGTCTCTTTGTGGCAATTGTGGTAGAATTGTGTGTCAAGGTCGTCTGCTGCTCCAACTCCTGCTGCTGCTGCTGCTGCTACTTCTGTTTCCTGCTCCAAGACGATGTGAACAATAAGTTCTTCACCTCCTGCTCCGCTCTGCTTGCTCGCTTCATATCGCCCTCTCTCTCACTCACTCTTTGCCAAATGCTCTGGACTTAACTGTATTGTGGCAAGTGTATTGTGTAGCAAGCACTGCCTGTGTGTGTCTGTGTGTGTGTGTGTGTGGGGTTTGAGCTGCTGTCTGGTCTGGCACTTTGCCGTCGACATTCTTGGGGAATACCTTTTAGCACAACTCAGACTTGTCTGACTGCCTAGACTCTCTCTCACTCTCACTCTCTCTCCCTCTCTCTCTCTCTCTCTCCCTTTCTGTGTGTGCTACTTATGGCTGCTGCTGTTGCTGCTGGCTTTGTTCACATTTATTTTACCACCTCCTTCGCCGCCTCCTGCTGCTCCTGCAGCTCCTTCGCCTTCGTTCAGCTCTGCCTCAATTTTTGCTCTCGAAAATTGTGTGAATATTGTTTTTCTTGTTGTCTTGCAGCTGTTGTTGTTGCTGTTGTTGTTGTCGCTTGTTGAGTGGCCTTTTGGCTTTTTGTTTAAGATTCTGTGGTTTGTGCATTTGTAAATAATCTTGTTTTACAACGCATCAAGTCTCGTAGACCAACAGCCGGACAATTCCGGTCAGCATGCTGAAAGCAAAGGGTGTATGTGTGTGTCTGAGTGTGTGTGGGCGTGGCAGCCAGCCGGACGGCTACATAATTTATGTGTGAAAAGTCTCTCTTACTCTTTCCCTATGTGTGTGTGTTTATTTGATTTTGGCTTAAGAATTTCTGGCTAAGGATACGACTTTGTGTGCGTGTGTGAGTGTGCGTGTGAGTGTGGCAACTTGAGTCAATTATGTTGCAAATATATCAGGTTAACAAATTAAATGCTCTTTGCCTGCCACACAAAAGTGATTGGCTTTAAATAAACACTTTAATTGCTTGATTTTTGGTTACATCAAAAGGAAGAGAGAAATTGAAAGGAGCTGAAAAGTATTGGAAGGAGTCTCAAGAAGAGTTGCTTTAAGTACTTTGCAGATGATTGTGTAAGGCTTATTTAAGCAATTGAATAACTGACTGAGTCTTTAATTACTGGAAGCTGGGGAAGATTTAAAGGCTGTCAAAAACTTACTTGAAAGGTAAAGAGTAGAAAACCGTCAGGAAACAATAAAAGAAGAAGAAGATGAAGAAAATCAAAAGAAAAGAAAGTGGAAGTCGAACTGAAGTAAAATATAATAAAATGAAAAACGAAATAATATCTACTAGTACTACGAAATACTCATAAAAAATAAGAAGATAATATATCGTAGTACAATAGAAACATATACAGAAGTTAGCTTATAAATATAGTATAATATAATAATATATAGAAAGTAAGATAGATATAAATCATGAATAATAATTTTTGAATCTTAGCAAAAATATTTAAAAAAAAAAAATTTTTATTTTGTTTTTTAGTCTTTCGCTCATTATAAAGATAAAGACTTAGAAGTCTTTATCTTTGAGAAAATATGTTCATTGTTATATATCATAAATTTATTTTAATTTTATTGTGTTTCTCATTTTCCTTTTAGCTAAGTTCAAAAAATTTGTAGAAATGCCAAAGATTAATATTTATTATTAATCATTAGATTATAGAAAAGTTTCATCAATAGAAAGTTTGTTGCAGGTATAGACCATGTTATATAATCTTATCTGATATGAATTGTTTTATATATTATAAAGATCATGATTTTTGGAACAACACCAAAACTTTTTATATAAAAACTAATTCTTCTAAAACTCATTCGTCTCATTTTTCTTTTACAGCTATATTATTATGTAGTGAGATTGTGCTAATATTTTGTTAATGTTAATGAAGTACTATTGTCAATGAAAACTCATCAGTTTATTTCGGAATATTATTGTAATATTACAGATATATATAATTTCATCATCTATAATTCTGTTCTAGTCCAGTCTTAAAAGATAATATCTTCTTATTATACCTTTATATAACATTTTAATCCGTTATCTGCACATACCAAATCTGCATTTTAAGGTTCTTTGCTGCAACTTTTTAACTCAATTAAATGATTCAAACATATAATTTAAATCACCCTTTAATGCTTCTGAATCTGATGTAACGAGAGGTTTTCCATATTCACTAATGACAAATATGCGCTAAATTCGATCTTTAGAACCTTCAAATATATAAAATTATTTCTGTATACCTTAAATTTTTCTACATTAAATTTTAGGTTTCGCTTCGTTTAATATTTTATATTCGAAGATTGACTTGCATATTGCTTTAATCGCCTCACTAGAATTCATATATTGAGCTCATTTTATGATATAACTATCTGAATTATTAGTTTTCTTATAAACTTCTCATATATTTAAACCTCCCCAGCACTCATAATTGAAACATAGATGGCGCCAATTAGCACTTCACAGAATTTAGCTTCTATAAAAACCACCGGTTGTTGTCTTTGCTAAATATTTTGGTTGCATTTCCGTCATCACATGCACAAACCATTGAAAGCATGCGCATGCGTTCCACATGCATTTAAATTCGATTAAGCAGTCGTTATATAATATATGTATGTGTATATACTTATATATAACATTTTAAATATATGTTTATATATATAAGAAAACTCAAGTGATAACACAATAAGCGATTCGTGATATCTATAATATTTCCGTAATTGGATCATAAAAAGTGACTTCCCAGTTAAGATTTAATCTCAGCCTTGAGCAAACATGTCTAGACATATGTTTGTATATATTTTCGATCAGTAAACGAACGCCTGCTTATCAGCGAGATTCCAATAAATAAAATGTATCAATAATTCCCTCCATCCTATGAGCAATGCCGGAGCAACTCATGCACGACTTTCGAAGTGATTCCAAAGTACAAAACGAAATGAAATGAGCATTACGTAGTTTCCAAGCAGAGTTATTTAGACGCCGTCACAAAATAATGCACAAGTTGAATGATAACAAGTTATCAGTAGGTTTAGAAGAGAGAGAGATAGAAAGAGAGAGGGATATCAAGAACGATAAGACGATAGAAAGAGACGAGGCCAGAGCCCTGGACTGATCCAAAGATATTCTAAAAGCATTATATGTGTACATATATGCATGCATACACATTTATATATGTTTATATATGTACAAAGATAGTAGCATATATATTGAGCATAAGAAATCCATTGGTAACCATAAAAATCCAGCCTTATCGCAGACATGTTTCGCCGCTTATCAGCTAAGGTTGAGCGAAGCGCTCAAAAATCAAGCAATTTCTGTCATTGATTCAGTTCAGTTTTAGCCTTAGCCTGGTGTGGTATACAAAGTCGTCAAACGGAAAGAGAAAAAGCATTATAAACGGATTTAAGAAATATATATATAGATGTTAAAAAAAAGCTAAGCTAATTGAACTAAACTTTTCAAGTGCCAAAAATAATTTTAAAAAAATAAATAAAAAATTCAAACTAAAATTGAGACTTAAAAAAATATAAAAATAAATACGTTTATATAAACTTACAAATAGTTAAATGTTTACTTAAATATTAGAAGTATAAGCACAGTGAAACACTCGATAAATTTTAATATAATATATTTAATATAATAGTGAAAAGTCTATAAATTGTATATATACTGAGATCGTAAAGAATTACAAAATTATATTAAAACTAAATTAATAAAAATAATTAATTATTATATATTAAAAATACACAATATATACATATATATGAATAAATATATATGTGAACAATAATTATAATCCACAAGACTCGACATCATTAAATTTTAAACAAAGTGTGAAACAGCCTTTGAAGCACATCTAAACATTAAAGAAAAAGACAAATTATTATATAGTATATATATATAAATATATATTCACATATATACACAAATATAGCGCTATATAATCGCCTGACTGATAAGTCGCTGCTTAGTGCACGCAAAAAAAAAATTAGAAATCAAGACGCATTGCAACTTTTGAACTCGGCGCTGCGATGATTTCCCATACAGTGAGGTGAGCGCTGAAGGAATTGAACATGTGCACAGATAACCGAATGCTAATACTCTCACTCTCACTCTCACTATCGCTCACGCTCTCGCTCTCGCTCTGTCCATCTCATTCACACTCTCTGCCCGTTGCAGAGTATTCAAGCTGATGTATATCGTGGCGGGCATTCTGATTAGCAATGAGGAAATCTGCGATACAGTCGATCGCATACAGATTGCGCCACGCGTCGAGATGAAGAACGAGCTGGAGCATCGAGGATCACGACGTGCGCTCAAGGAAGACAGCGATTCACCCACGTCGAAGCGCAGGCGCAAAGTCAGCGTCACGGGCCTGGCGGGCGGTGTGGTGCGCGGCGTCACCAGCAAGGTGACCAACCAGGTGACCAGTCGCATGGGCAACCGCTGCAGCTGGCTGTACGATGTGCCGCACATTGTGGCGCAGTGGCGCAAGCTGGCGCTCAGCTTCACCGTCTGGACCATACCCAACTGGCTGCTGGAGTACACGTCCGGCTACATCAGCCGAAAGTTCTTCCTCAACAGCGACTGTGATATGATCTACAAATAGATCGAGAGCGCTTAGAAATGCTTAAGCTTTACTGTGTATGCCCTAGAATTGGTTATTAAGAATACTTAACGAGTTGTATAACACCTAAGGGCAGTCGATTTGCCTAATATATATAGTCTTTAGACCAGCATAGTCGGTCCAGCACAGTCTGTCCGCCTATCGGAACTTGACGCTGCGGGCAGCCAAGATGTTGAAACTTGGTACAGCCATACCATTTGGCTACCAGCGTAGAATATATTAAAACTGTTCGAATTGAGTGACTATATCATATAGCTGTCGTGTAATATATGGTCAAAAATTAAGATCTTATACGAGCAACTTTTATCTTAATGGAACATGCTTATCCCAACTTGGCAATTGTGAGTTTAAGTAAACTTTAAGTTTTCTGATTTGAATTTTTTTTTTAAATCAGATGACTCTATCATAAAGCTGTCATTTGGAAATTTACTTCTTGTACGCAGAAGAGTTTGGAAAGAAAGAAAAGAAAGTTAAAGTTTTCCTGTTCCTTTTTAAATCAAGTTTACCAGAAATTATATTGATTAAGATTTACAATAAAAGTTACCTAAGTCTAACTTTTATGTATATTTAGCATTGATTATAATTATAATTACAACATTGTATATTGGATTAAACTACTTTTGGTCTTTGAAGCAATTAAGATCAATCTCGAAAATGTTACTTTGCTTAATATAAAAATATCTTAACTAAAAGTCTTAAGATTTCTGAGTTTACTTTAAGATCAATCTGTAAATTAGTTTTACTAAATGATAGAAATTGAATGAAAAAGATACATAAAGCTTATTAAAGTTAAACAAACGATATCTTAAGTTTCAGATATAACAGAATTAGTTTTTGACTTCTCTTCAACTGATTCCTTAGAATAACTCCATGTGCGGAAATAATCATAATGAATATATCGGCTAGGGTAGTCGAAGTACGGCATGCTGAATATTGTTTTCATTTCCCCCGCCCTCTTCCACACCACCAATAAATACAATAAAAAGTTCGCTAAGACACACAGAGAAGTGAAATTTATTTAAATTTGTTTAGAGCTAAGATGCAATATTTAGGCATAAGTTGAAATAAAGTTAGTATTCGCCAAACATTTAGACATCGATATATGTGTAGATATATATATTGATTTATATTTTATATATCCTTTTGTAACTTCTGGTATATATAGCTTCTGGTCCCAACAACGTTTCCACCTCGAATGTCATCTCTCTCTCTCTCTCTCTCTCCCTCTCTTCACGCTCTTTAATCACCCTCGGTTATATAGTTCTCGGTATTATCTGGACTATTGCCACCGCCAGCTCCAGCGGCACGCACATTGAGACTGTTGTGCAGCATATTTGCTATGCTGTCCACATCGAGATTCTCATCCGTGGCCGAGATCTTGCGCAGCGCAGCGCAAACGATGCTGAGATCTCCCTTGAGCTCGCTGACCACTGCGGTTATCTTCTGTGCATTGGATAGCACCTCGACGCTGCTCGTATAGGGATTATAGCGCACGCCAAACGGACGCTGAATACTCTCGGCAAAGGAGCTATGGGAGAAGAGTTAAAAGAGGAAAAGTATGGAAAGTATATAAAGACCGTCTGCCTACCGCATTTGCTCCTTGGCCTCTTCAAAGGAATCCGTATAGTAATAGGCATTCTGATAGGATGTAATGATGCACTCCTCCTTGCAGGTTAGTTCCGGATCAAATTTCTTAATCTTGTCGTGTGCCGTTATAGCATGCTGCAGCTCCGCCACCGAGCTGAGCAACCCAGCGCCAAAGACCTTGAAAGTGCCTTCCGACTGCTTGCACAGCCCAAACTCCACAGTGAAAAAGTAAAGCTACGAAAGAGATTAGACAGAGCAGGTATTGAAAAGGTATCGAAAAGGTAGTCAAAGTTCCACTAACCGTAGCTAACTTCTCAATATCCGCATCGCAGGCGCCCAACGAGGCCAAGCCAATCTCCTGTGAGAACTGAGCAAAACTCGAGTTGGCCAACAAAGGCATATGGCCCAAAAGTTCGTGACAGCAATCACTGAAAATAGATAATACAATTAACAAACACAAACACACACACTCGAGCACACTTACGGTTCAGGTGTGTAGAAGGGATCGGAGGAGTGCCTGATGTACTGCGTGCAATGGAACACACGAAAGGCCAGCCCGGAGAGAAAGTCACGTGGCGAGAGATAACCCGCAACGGGACGCAGCTGGAAGCCCGTTTTGCGCTTCAGATAGCTGCTCACATCCTGCAGCTGGGGCACATTGTCCTCGCGATAGCCACAGAACTTGACCAGCTCCGGCCAGTTCTCCATATACTCCGGCACCGCGTGCAGCTGATACAAGCGATGCAGCTCCAAGAAAACAGTGCCCCTAACATACGGCAAAGTTAAACAGAATTAAAATTGAATTAAATTTGCACTTACCAAGTTTTGACCTCCTCCGGCGTATACTGAACCCGTGGTATGGGATTACCACTGAGAGAGAGAGAGAGAGAGATAAGATTGGAACTAAGTGTGAAAAAGAGCATAATGTTCACTTACTGCTTGAAATTGTTGGCTATGGCCGAGAACTGTTCGCGACGCTTGCGATAGATGGGATCCTTGAAGCCAGGATGATCCGCATCCAGCTCGGAGCCATACATGAGCACATTCTGCGCCTGATCCAAGTCGGAGATCTTGCGTGGAAACCAGACCATGTCACCAAAGTCTGAGACAGAAGTTAATTATGTTAATAGAGTATTGTGAATCTATATTGAAACTCTCTATTAACTATGGTCTAATCATATTATTTCTATCTTTACTAAATAAAATCGAATCCAGTTGCAAGCTAAGGCCTATATCTGATGCAATACTACATTCTTTCAACAATTTGTTGTTTATCAGTTAACTAAATAAATGAATCACTGAACTAATTTATGTTAGCTAAAAGGCCACAAAAATATTTTTCTATAAGAATAAAGAGTAAGTTACATTTAAAAATTGATTCGAACTTGAAATTTCATATCTGGAACCACAAAATTTCATAATTTATAAAATTTTTATTTTAAAGAAATGGTTTATTATTTAATTTTTTTTTAATGGCAGATTTGATGCAAATAAATAATGCTGCATTCTTATAAAACTTTAAAATTT
The DNA here is from genome assembly GCA_035045145.1 of Drosophila meridionalis. Classification (NCBI taxonomy): domain Eukaryota; kingdom Metazoa; phylum Arthropoda; class Insecta; order Diptera; family Drosophilidae; genus Drosophila; species Drosophila meridionalis. The sequence continues at coordinate 19,054,378 of JAWNPG010000040.1, forward strand.
AAAATTCTAATCAAAGTAAGAATTCCAGGTCTGATAAAGCAGTTTGAGAGTCGCAGTCAAGCTCTCACTGAGGAGTTAATGAACATACTGTGATGTGTCATACATTTTAGACTTTGACTTGATACATAATATATATAGACGATTAAATCAGTTTTAAGAATCAAGTATTATTATTCGAGTGCCTTATCAAGTTGCCATAGATGATAGAAGTACAGTCAGAATCTAGGTTGTATATATCAAGTGATTTCTGATTTAGATCTTCGATTTATGGAGTACAGTTTTAGCGACACAGTTGCAATATATACTTTTTGTGGCACAGTTGCGGAATATAATTTTGGAAACATAGTTTTATATTTAGAATTTATTTAGTTACAAATTAGTGAAAATAGATTTGTTGTATTAAAAATACACTGAATAATTTCACTTGTTTTCACTTTATAAGTACAGAGATGTCGTAGCCACGCCCACAAAGAAAACTAATTAATGAATATGAACCACTCTTGAATTCTTTTCTCTTGTTACCTACGGCAAAGTTTAGAACTTCCAACTAATCTGTATGAGTCTCAGCTTAGCTTACTTCATAAACTATTCTATAAAATATATTATATCTCTCTAAAGATTATCTTCTATTTACCCTAACTATCCAATGTCCCTTCCTAAAATCCCTGCTCCACAAAATTTCGATTCGATATTCCATTCGAAACTTACCAAAGCTCGAGCATGCCGACAGAGACGGTGCCCGCGCCAAGCTATGCGCATTCACCGACGTATAGTTGACGGAGGCCACCTCGCGATTGAGCATCTTCACCACCTGATCCAAGCGCCGTGGATCGCACTCGACATCCACCAAGACATCCGCCTGGTTGCTGCTCACCTCCAACGGCGACAGCTCCAGGTGCAGCACATTGATGCCCAGCTCCTGGAAGACCTGCAGAGCTCGTGCCAAATTGCCCACCTGATTCTTGAGAGTGAACAAAATGGAGATTCGCTCGCCGGGCACATGCGAACGCTGCACTACATCCGCGGCGCCAGCCTGCTTGTTGTTGGAGAACAAGAGGAAATTGTCACCTGGCGCCGAGGCGTGCCGCGAGAGGCTGGCATGCGAGGAGGACGTCGATGAGGACGATGACGGGGATGAGTTAGAGTCCTTTTTGAGTGGAGTGTGCAGCGGACTGCCCTGCTTGACGGACCACTCCTGCTCGCCGCTGCGATATAGCCAAAGGCCTAACAAACTCTTGCCCGATGCACTCATAATCGATATATCTATATAGTTTTGTCTATATCTCTGCTTATATAATCTGTGGTAATCCAGTTAATGCACTTTTATTCACAAGTTCTAGCACACGCGTCGTATGCGCAATCGAAACGCAACGGCAACTGCGAGATCCTGCCACACGGCCAGCGCCTTTTATAGCCAGCACACAGACACACACAGAGAGAGGCACACACACACACACACAGAGATAGATAGATGGCCACATACATATTCAATTGTATTTATCAAGTGTGCGTAGCGAGATAAATTTGTTCAAGGATATAAAGCTACAAGTGAGTTTTTTTTTGTCTGTTTGTTTCTTTCTGCCTCACAGACTCCACCTCCTGTGTGTGTGTGTCTCTCTGTGTGTGTGTGTGTGTGTGTGTGTATTGCGGGTGGGTGTCTCTCGTTTTGATTGGCCAAATCATGCTGAAATCAGGCTAGCTCTATAACGCATGACGTCATTTCACTTTCTAATCAACAGCAGCAACAAGTTTGAGCTGGAGTTTAACTTTTATTTTTATTTAATTTAATTTTACTTTTCTTCCATTTTTTATTTTCCTTTTTGCTGTCAACGCTTGACTTTTAAATGCGCTTGCTTAAATTATGCGGGCATGAAATACCGTAAAGTCAAAACATTTTGAAGTGAATTAAGGGAGTGTTAAGAACTTATATAGAAAGTAACAGAAGTCATTGATGTGTTTAACTGAGAGTAAGCTAAATAAATAAAAAAAAAAATAAAAATAAAAAATAAAAAAACTTACAAAAAGTTAAGAAGTTAAGTTAAGTTAAGAAAAAAACGAAAATTATTAGATTGATTAGGAAGAATTTTAAAAAATAATGTATAATATATAAAATGTATATAATATATATAAAATATAGAATTAATATATTAAAAATTATTTCATTTAAAAAATCTGAGTTAAGGAGCATGATTAAAAAACAATATATAAGTGAATTACAAATTCATAAGAACAAAAATAATTAAAATAAAATAGGTATTAAAATAAAATAGGTAAAATAAATAGGTATTAAATAATAATATTACAAAAAAAAATACTTAAAAAATAAATAAAAAAATTTAAAAAAATTAATAAAAAAAATTTGTTTTTAATATATAAAGTTAAAGAAATATTTATCCAATATACATTAAAAAAAAATACATTTTTTATCTAACTTTCATATATCTTTAACCTTCATATTAAGCTCGAGTAATCGTTGGAAATATCCTGAATTTTATATTTTTCTTAGTCAAATCGATTCTAATCTATTTTTAGTGTACAAAATATGCTATTCTATATAAATTTATATATTTGATAAATTTATATTTGCCTGCTCCATATATTCGCTACAAAATCTAAAATGAGTTAACTGTTGCTCAGCCTTTTTGGCCAGTTCACGGTATGAGGCATGCGGCATGACGAGGCAACCACTTGATGCGCTTGCTTTGACAATGTGCGGCCACCGCGAGGCACAGTAAAAGAGAGAAAGCGAGACAGAGAGGGACAGCAAGAGGAAAGGAGTTGAGCTGTGCCCCAGTGGCAGAGTCAATAATAGATAAATGGCAATTTCTTTTGCGGTTCTGCTTTTGGTACACTTTGGGGGCCCATTGTTTGCGCTTAGAGAAAAGCAAACAACGAGCTCGGAGCTGCAGCTAGCGACGACAAAAACAACTTCAGCTACTGCTTGAGCGGTAGCTACTTGGCTATTAAAATATGCGGGTGTAGCACACACACACACACTCGCACACACACACGCACCCACACACAATGTGTGGGCAGAAATGAGCTGATGTGATAAACGTAATGGCTACAACATGGACTCAACTTCTGCCATTGCCATTGCCAGTGTCTCTTCCTCTTCCTCTATCTCTCCCACTCCAGAATCGCTTAACCACACTTGAAACGGACATTCAAAGTGATTGCGGCTGTTGCTGCCGCTGCTTCTACTGCTGCTGTGTGGCAAACAGTTGATGGATTTATAGCAGGCGCAGCGTCTTAAAGACCCTTTTAAAGATCCAGCCACCCTTTGGACCATTTCTCAAATGCTAAATGAATGAATGAACGAATGAATGAATGAATGGCGCTTCTGATTTCTGTGTTGATTTCTGTTGATTTGCGTCTAATTAAGTTAAGGCCTGGGAAGGCCAAGGCAAGCAAAGTGTAAATGAATAGACACTGAAATGCAAAGCTATATATGCAGATGTATGTATGTATATATACTGAGTCTATGTATGTACATGTGTATGTATATATGTATGTATATATAAGAATATGCGCTCACAAATTTATATAAGGCTTTATTATTTTGCATAAAACAGATTTATTTTCATATAAATACTTATATTAATATAATTATTCTTCTTTCTTAAATTCTATATAAATTTTCTGTAGTATTTTCGCTAAGTGTATACCCATTCGTACTTGCAACCTTTATTCAATCTTCATTAGATCTGTCTATAATCAATTCATATCGATTTCGCTTTCATTTTCGCACACTTCATTTACATTCGAACGGCTGCTGCTACTTATCTAATTATGTCGAGTAGCTATTGCTTTCCGGTTCTTGAGCTCTTTAATTCCTAACTCTAATGGGGCTTATCTTATATTTAACTTATATATAACTTATATAATAGCTGCATTTGATACAAATTTTGGATTTTCGACTGTTTACCTTCAAGGCTTGAAGTTAAATGGTCAAAAATCAAAAATTTTATGTGAATGTCAATTAATAAATAATACTGATATGAGTTCGAAAAGTTACTCCATTCGAAATTCTGGTTTCGTTTTTATAAGTTTTAACAAATGTATGCTCAAAAGACATTTCATCCTATCATCAATCAAATCTAATTCCATAAAAATACTTTTTTTATATATTTAGAATCTTATAATATCTGCTATAAGATGATAGAAAATTGCTGTAATTGTAAGTTTTTAAAATTAACTCTACATACATATGCGAAAACTCAACCCTTTCGAAGATTTCTTCCTGTTTGAGTAACTTGCATTCATTTCGAATTTGGCACCAGCTGGCGCCAGAGTTCAAATGGACTAGGGCTTCCGACCGACATCCGCTTGTGGCAAACAGCAGCATTGCAATTCGCAGCACTCACCCCAAAGCGTGTAAGAATCGAAACAAAATGCGCATGCGCGTGCCTTGCCAACCCCCAAAGTGCAGCTCCAGAACTGCTTGACTGCTTGTAAACAAAAACAAGTTACAAGCGCTAACAGTAAATGAGCGTGAGAGAGCGAGCGAGAGCGAAAGGGAAATTATGAGCGAAATGGAGCATGCTCCTGACAGCTGAGGCTTCGCACTAAAATGTCCCAGGGAACGCTTTAGCTGCGAAGTGGACGTCAAACTGGGCTGAAGTACGAGAAGAAATACGCGACGTCAAGGAAATTATTGATTATTTTAAGTTTGTGAAGTGAAAAAGTGTTTCTTTCGGCTGCCTGCGGACATGTCGTATAGCTGCAAATCTTGAAGGCAAACAAATCAATACGCAGATCTAGTGAAAACTAAAGCCACATTAGTTAGCCTCCACTTAGTAGGCGTGGCAGCTGCGCCCACTCAACAGAGCCATGGCCGACAGCGAGTTCGAGGAATTCCACAGGCCCATCTTTGAGCCACATGCAATCAGCGCCCCATTTGGCAAGAAGAACACCACACATGCATTTTACTCGTAAGTAGATAAAAAATGAAAAATGAAAAAAAAATGAGAGAAACACTTGAAAAATCAATCGACTGTGTGGGCGAACACGTGTTCCAAATAACTCTACTCGGTGGGTGGGCCAGACTCGTTGTTGATTAGCCCTGCACGGCCAGACAGTGCGTCGGGCAACAGCTGAGCTCAAGGATGCTGTGCTTCAGTAGGCGTATTTCACAAGATTCCTGTGCAGCTCAAGTTGAGTATGTGTCAGGCATATACATAGTATAGAGTATTAACAGCTGTGCGGCTTTAGCAGGGAAAAAAGTTTTAAATTGAATTACTCGGAGCGTTTTGCATAGATCCTTGAAATATAGTTTGCAAAAAACAACGTTGTATACTTAATTAAGCTAGTAATATGGTCAATTAGTTATTCAGATGTATGTCAATCTCTCGTATTCTCAATCAGTCTGGCAGTCAATGGGATTGATACCTTCTCAGCCCATCAGTCAGTCATTCAGTCAGTCAATCATCCGAAAAGTCGTCAATCAATAGTATAGTCTATCAGTTTGTTAGTCTGTCAATCATTCCAGACCTGGCAGACTATCAGTCAATTCGATAGACAGTCAGTCAATCATTCAAACAGACATTCAAGCAGCTGAACAATTATTCTTTTAGTCAATCAATATGTTAATCAACTAGTTGAGAATCCATACATCATAAAACATTTAATATATACTACAATTTATAATTTTTATTATTTATCATTGCGAATCAATCAATCCTCAGTTATCCTTAGTCTATCAATCAAACAATCAATCATTCAGTTAGTCGTTTGACCAGTTAGCAATCTTTTTTGTTTTTGTCTGTCACTCAGTTAGTCATGAGAAAGTCAATCAGATAGAAAATCAGACAATCAATCAATCAATCATTGACGAAATCAAGTAGTCATTAATATAGTCAATCAATTAGTTCATTATATACATTTTGAGTTTGCATCAGAAAAGAGCTCATCACCATATAGTCATCAAATAATCAATCATACAATTAATAAGAAAATTGTCCTTCTCCAACCATGTATTGGATATATTTATCTATCATCACAATAATCATAAAACAATCAGTCAGTCAATCATAAAATGATAATCTTTCTCCAACTATGATATATATTTATCTATTTATCAATCACCCATTCAGTTGCAATCTACTTTGACTGATCTTTAAAACTTTCGAATTTCTAATTCGCAATTCTTATTCCTAACTAATATCCAAATATTCTGAATCTCTCATTTTTCCTAGTCTAATACCCAACGATGATCTGGAAGATTCGCATTCGTCGAAAAGCGACGGCTCTGACCAGGAGGACGTTATGGTCGATGGCAAGCTGCAACGACAAGTGGAAGACGATGAGCTGGGCGATGGCTTAAAGGTCACGCTCTCCTCTGACGGTTCGCTCGATACAAACGATTCGTTTAACTCGCATCGGCATCATCCATTGAATCATCAGGATGCTATCGGCGGCTTCATAGGCATCAATGGCATGACCACAGCTCCGACTGTGACCAATGTAGGCCCCATGACGGAACTTTTGACGCCCAATGCGGCAGCTACACGACGTCGTCGCAAGCTGCCCGAGATACCAAAGAATAAGAAATGTGAGTAGGATGTTTTAAAATATCAAAATATCGAAAATTCGAAAATTCCGGAAAATTCCAAATTTTCGAAGCTGAAAAAGACTTAGTTACAATCATTCGAAGTTTATTATTAATTCTAAACTGGATTCAAACTTATAAAATTTAAGTTTATTTCTGAGTTCGAAAAATCATTCTATTGAATGTTTGAACCTTCCTTATAACTAACTACCAATCCATGCATGCCTTAGTTAGAGAGATGAAACTCTATCCCACGTAGTTGAAGCTAATCTACTCATGGGCTCGTTGCAGCTTCCATTCTGCATATTTTAGGTGGTTCCAATGTCTGCAATTTGGCCGAGGAGTTTCGCATGGGCGAGGCAGCTGGCAATGGAATCGGAGCAGGAGCAGGAGCAGGAGCAGGTGTCGGTGGCGCACCTGCAGTTCAGCGCTCGTTTCTATCACTCAAGTGTGGCTATCTGCTGGACGAGGACTCCAGCCCGGACTCGGAGCGTTTGCAGAGCTTGGGCGATGTGGACAGCGGTCACAGCACCGCCCATTCGCCCAACGACTTCAAGAGCATGTCGCCACAGATCACATCCCCGGTCTCGCAATCCCCGTTTCCTCCGACCCTGGGCGGCGTACCCTTTGGCCAGCTGGAGATGCTGGAGGCCACGCATCGTGGCTTGCACAAGTTTGTGCCGCGACATCACGATGAGATCGAGCTGGAGATCGGCGATGCCATCTATGTGCAGAAGGAGGCCGAGGACTTGTGGTGCGAGGGCGTGAATTTGCGCACTGGTCGACAGGGCATCTTCCCGTCGGCATATGCCGTGGATCTCGATTACAACGAGTTCGATCCGACGGTGCAGCTGGTGAAGAAGGAGCGCTATCTGCTCGGCTATCTGGGCTCTGTGGAGACGTTGGCACACAAGGGCACCGGCGTCGTCTGCCAGGCGGTGCGCAAAATTGTGGGCGAGTACGGGAACTCGCCAACGGGACAAACTTGCATACTGGAGGTATCCGATCAGGGTCTACGTATGGTCGATCGCTCGACGCCAAATGTAAGTAGAAGTTGAAAGTGGAGTTAAGGGAATATATGGGTTAGTAAGAGGGGGTAATAGAGAAAGGAGAGTATATCATGTTATTGATAGGCATAGATTATTAGGCAAGTATCTGAGGGGGCTTAAACATATCCGAGGGCTGATACAACATACGTTTAATCGTTGGGAAATCTCATATAACAGCATGTATATGTATCCCTGATCATAATGATCAACCAATTACTGATTGTTCTGTGTAGGGCGGATATCTTGAAACTGTTAACTCTGTTTACTGTTTACTCTTAAAGCACTTAAAAGTCAAATTTGGACTTGGTTTTTTAAATATAACTCGGAAGCTACAATAGCGGGAAGCAGGAGTTGGTATATTGGATCTTATAATGAATGAACAGTATTGAAAGAATTATCGACATTGAATACTTCTCAATTGAATATCTCAATTACACCCTGAAAAGTGTTTTATCAATAAGAATAGAATTTAAGAGTTATATCATAAATCTCAACTAGTTCTTGAAAGCCTATATAACTAGAGAATGTTCTTTTATGATTAGACATAGGCCTCCCGCATCGGAACATTCAGTTGTTTTTTTAGTGGATTGTTATCAACTGAAACGGTATTCCTTTTGCTTTAATATATTTTATTTATTTCATAGTTACTATATATTTCATATTTAATTGTATATATTTATTATACCCTTTTCTGATTTTTGAACAGAACAAAAAAGAGAAGAAACCCTGCATCGATTATTTCTACTCGCTTAAGAATGTCTCGTTCTGCGCGTTTCATCCGCGCGATCATCGCTTCATTGGCTTCATCACAAAGCATCCGACAGTGCAGCGATTCGCCTGTCACGTCTTCAAGGGCTCCGAGTCCACAAGGCCAGTGGCCGAGGCTGTTGGGTAAGCATCCATACACAATCTATATAATCTATATAAATCATAACTAATATCTTATCTTTTCTCTTTCAGTCGCGCCTTTCAGCGTTTCTATCAGAAGTTTATTGAAACAGCTTATCCCATCGAGGACATCTACATTGAGTAGAGAGCGCAATACTTTAAAAGAAAAACAAATGAAAAAAAAAATACCATACAAAATATATAGCTCTATATTTTTTGTGTGATTATTAAGAAATACAAAAAAAAAAAGATGGACAGAAAAGTTTGGTCTTCGTCAAAAGCTACAAAAATACACCAAGTGAAAGCAAAACCCAAAAATTATTCAAAATACAAAAATCATGCAATAAAAATAAATTTAAAACAAACCCAAAAAGTAAAAATCTTAAGCTCATATTTGACAGTTCTATTAAAACTATAGTAATATTTGTTAACGAAATTTTTCTCAAAGTGTAAATAGTTCATTTCGGTTCGTAAAGCCCACAAAGAACACAGCGATTAGACAATTTAAGTGTAACTTATAGAGAAACGCTATAATCCACTCAAACAAAAAAGAAAATAATAAATAAATAGACTTCTTAAAGATATTTCGGAATAAATATATATACGATTTATGCACAAACCAGATGATAGATAAGCAGCACTCTTTAAACTTTGAAGTCAAATGGAGCTGGTTGTAAAACAAAAATATACCAGCCTGTACACTCAGAGAAAAAATACATATAAATAAATTAAGTCGAAGAAAAAAAAGATTCGAATTTGCACTAAAATTGATTTACGATAATATCATTTGTTATATTTACACTCACTTAATTATGAATTGAAAACAAAAATATATTTTAAGATATTACCTACTTCCAATTATGTATAAAACTTATTAAATTAAAAACTTTGGAACTAAGATATTTTTTACTTTTCTAATAATAATTTAACTAATTAATTTAATGCAACCTAATTTAATTTCATAATTTATAAGTGCAGGTATTTTTTCTCTGAGTGTACAGTCTGTGTGTGGCCAAAGTAGCAATAAGCCTTGAGATTTTCGAATAGAACTTTCATCTGGCTTTTGTGCAGACGCTTTATGGAAAACCAAATACAAAACCAAATACCAAATATCAGATTCTTATTTCTTATAAACAAAGCTCACTCCACACGCAAATTTTCTAGTATTATAACGAAAAACAAAACCCAAAAATTCTAAGATGTGTAAAACAATTATATATATATATAAAGAGATGAATATATATGTACTTATACAGAAAACAAAAGGAAATATATATCTATATATAAAAACAAAGAGAAAATTGAAATGATTTATATAATCGTGGCAAGTGCTGAGGAAGGTAAGTAAAAGACTTTTGATTTTAATAATTTATGTATAATTTCTTCTATATTTTCATATTTATAATACAACTTATCTTTACTAGTTGGTTGGTTTTCAAATTTTCATATTTTTACAGCATTATCTTGTTTCCGTATTTTACATGTATATCGAAGTGTTGTTTAGAAATCATGTTCATAATTATTTAACATACAAAAAAGTTGTGTTATATATATATATAATTGTATATATATATACTCATTTTGTAGTATGTTACACAATACTTATATATTTGGATTTACTAGGCATGTGCTTAGATTGTTCGTTTTATATACTTATATAACACCTACCCATTGTTAAACCTACATATCGATCTTTAGTTCCTGACACTAATTACTAGCACTATAGATTTCCCTATGTAGCCCTACGTACTTACGAACTAACTGTTGCCATCTGCTCAACACCTATATCATATCAATAATAATAATAATAATGATAATAATAATAATAATAATAATAGTTTAATAATAATAATTTCATTAGTAATACTTATTGTTTGCCTATTTTGCTTATATAAATGTAATTCTTGAAAAGTTTTTCCTTATTTTTTTGTTTTGTTTTTTTTTTATAGGCATATTTAAGACATTTTCTTGACTTATATCAAGTATTTAAATATTTATTTAACGCTTGGTCTGGTCTGTATCGAACTTATGGGAACTAAAAAATATACGATCTATTTCTCTCTATTTGTGTGTTTTTCATTAACAAGTTCAGAGAATATTGCTTGATTTGTACAAAATACGGCACCAAAAATATTGTGTCCCTACTTCTTTAATATATATATGTATATATATATATATATATATGTGTGTATACCCAGTTCCATTCATGATTTATGTTTTCTATATACTTTACATTTTGTTTTTTTAATTGACAAATCGTTTTCAAGGATTACTATGCTATATAGTCGCTTTTTCGTTTGGTTCCCCACATTTGCCAACTTCTCGATATAAAGTATCAGATCATAATATCATATCGGATTAGCTTCTAGATTGATGAAAAACTAAATTGGGCTTGTGCAGATTGCAGATTAAGTGTTTAAATTGATTTGTTTCACTTTGTTTTTTTTTTTTAAATAAGGCTTTTGCTTGTTGTTTTATTTAAATTTTCGCTAAAAACTACAATTTAAAATTAATAATCAGTATTTATCAATAATTAGATTAGAACGTAATAATAAAAAAACATTTCACGCACACACACACTAGCACGCACACACTCACACAACTATTTACAGTTAAATCTTTGCCATTTACAACTCCAAATAGTTCTAAAATTACAATTTTTTGCCTGCTTGCTGAATATATTGGAATAAATACGTTTTTGTTTTCGTTTTGTAAGTGTATATTAATTTATTTCTTTTTAACTTTTAATTTTTAATAGTTTGTCGTGTTATACTCGCTTTTTGTAAATTATAAGACGAATCTTTCAAATATTGGCATATATATACACTTGAAGCTGCGCTCGATGTGATTGATTTAATTTTGTTTTGTATTTTAAAAACGTTTTTAATGGCATAAAAGTTGGATTGAAATTTTTTTTTTTTAATTATATATTTTTTAAATTTTGTGATTTCAAGTCATCTGGAACTGGAATGCGCAATCACATAGAGCGTCTGCTAAAAATATATATATAATGTAATGATTGTATACATGTTTTCGAGTTGTCTGTACAAAATCGGTTTTGGACTATTTTGAAAATGTCTAAAAAATTTAATAAAAAAAATAAAAAACTAATATAAAACAATAAACTTTAAATGATTTGTTGCAACTTTGAAATTTTTTATGGAGTTTCGACACGGTTTTGTTTTTGGCTTACAATCTAAAAATACAAACATTTCCATTCTCCAAAAGTTTCTTGATTTTCACTTTTCAGTTTTGTTTATATTCTACTTTAATATGTTGCTGTTCGCTTTAATATATGCACTTAGTTGCGGCCACGCCCCCAAAATGTTGGTAGCCGACTTTCGATTTTCGCTAAGAACTACAATTAATGACTACGAGCTACAACTGTTAAGTGTTTCGCTTTTCTTTTCTTTTCTTTTTTTTCGATTTTTAACAAATTTTCTGCTATTTTATTTTTTTGTGTTTATTTTATGCATTTTCTCATTTTTTTTTGTTTTGTCATTTTTAAATAGTTATTAATAAATAATTAAAATATATATAATAATAATATATATTTATTTATATATTTTAGTTTTCTGTTGTTTTATATATGAGTAGGTATTTTTATGGAAGTGGGTTAACTAGCATAACGCATGCTGATCCGTATGCGCTATATAAACCGAGCATTTTAATTCTTTTATTTTTAACTTTCTCTGATATTTAGGCTAAACATAATTGCGAATTTTTACTTCGTGTTTAACTTTTAATACAGTATTTGTTTTTTACATAGGCTAGACTACGGATCTACATATAAAATTCGCTTTAATTAAAAATGTACAATCATTATTTAGTATTAGTTTATGTACGTTGTTGTATTATTCATATATATATAGGCATACTCTATATAGTTTTAATATCTTGCGTGTGCACAACAAAATTGGGGCAGGACTTACGAACTAACTGTACAAAATAGGGCTTTACAAAAGTGTTTCGGAAAGGGATAAAGAAATGATTTACAGATGGGTTTACAAAAGAACATGCATGAAAGTGGATGTAGATGAGGGTTTGTGGGTTTGCTTTTATAGGACACTTTGTTGCTGCTGGAAGTAAACGATCGCTGAATCGTTTCTCTTTATATATATATGTGTGTGTTTCACATACACATGTAGCTTGGTCGAACGCTGGCTTTATGATTATCATCTAACCTCACAGTCTTTTTTCAGTGGAAGTAAACCGCCTGTGCGGCTGCCGTTGTTGTTGTTGCCGTTGTTATTGTTGTTGTTATTATTATTATTATTGTTGTTATTGTTGTTGTTGTTCGAGTTGCTGTTGCAGGAATTGCTGGACGCGGAGCCGGAGCCGGAGCCGGAGCCACTGGCCGACGGCAACGAGTTGTTGCTATTGTCATAGTTGCCCACATTGACGCAGAGCGGCGACGTGGGACCAACACCGACACCAACAACATCAGCAACGCCCACGCCTCCACCAACGCCACTCACGACTGAGGCAACCGTTGCACCGCTGCTCTCTGGCAACGAGGTGGAGTCGTGCACATCCGCACTCTTACTGCTGTCAATGACCAGGCAGGGCGGCGAGGGCGTGCTCGTATCCTTGCCCAGCAGTGCCGGCGAGGCATTGGCGTTCTGGGAGTGAGGCGTGAAGCTGCTATTGTTGTTGGTGAGCGATGGCGATGCGCCGACCAGTGGCAGCAGCGGCAAATCAGCTGGCGCTGCTGCTGGTGAAACGGATGAGGCTGGCGTTGGCTCCTTGTTGTCCGTCTTGGCACCGATGACATAGGTGCCTCCAGCTGAAGAACGCGCGATCTTTAAGCGCAGCGGAGCCTCCATTTGCTGCTGTTGCTGTTGCTCTTGTTGCTGCTGCTGCTCCGAGTTGACCTTTGTCGTGGTCGTCGTCTCCGCCTTGCGCTTGTTGATTCTCAGTATAAGCTTCGGCTTCTCGCCAGGCGAATCGCTGACCGTGTTCTCAATCAGCGTGGTAGTCATGGTTGTCAAGGTGGTGGTAGTGCTGTTGTTGTTGCTGAACTGCAGCAGCTGCTGCTGCTGCTTGAGGCGCTTCTTCTCCTTTTTGTCCTTCTTCGGCTTGTCCTTTTTGTCCTTCTTCGGCTTGGCCAGCAGCGTCTCGTTATCGCCCGCCAGCTCACGCTTGTTGTTGTCCTCGCCCTTGTCAAAGTCCTGCATTACCTTCTTGCGATAGTTCATCGAGTCGCGCTTAATCTCCTCCAGCGTCGGAGTGCTGTAGTTGCTGGTGAGCCGTTTCTTGGGCGGGCAGGCGCGTCGCGTCATCTCGTAGCTGTAGCTGCTGCTGCTGCCGTCCAAGCCACTGACGGACAATCCAGCGTTCGTATCATTTGAGGCTGGCAGTCCGCGAATCTTGATCTTCAGCTTGGGCGCTTGATGATCATCCTCGCTGCTCTCCAGCGTCTTGCTACGTCCGCGTCGTTTGCCCGCACTGCTGGCCGCTCCAGTCTTGCCATTGTCGGCGCTGCCCGAGCTGCAGGCGCTGCGTCGCCGACCATCTGGCGGCTGTGCTCCGCCCGCACCACCCGCCGGCAACAGCTGCTCGTCCAGGCAGGCGTTCGCATCGAGCGCACGCAACTCCCTGTTGCTGGCGGTCTTCTTGAAGCGCTTCGTATTGCCGCCACTGGCCGTCAGCTGCTGCTGTTGCTGCTGATGCTGCTCGTCGTCCAGCTCGCTGGCGTCCGACTTGCGCATGTTCTCCAGCGGCTGACTGTCCGAGGCGGCGGGCAAGCCGCACGAGCTGTCGTCATTCAGCGTGTCCTTCTGCACCACGTACAGACTGAGCAGCTCCTTCTTGCGCATACGCCGCGAGTTTCCGCTCACGCTCAGCGTGCACGCCGCCGAGGTGCTGGCCACGGTGGCGCCACTCAGCTGTGCCGTCACGGTGGTTTGCACCACATTCGCCTGCACAAGGCTGCCGCTGCTCGACAGGCAGCTGCTGTTCGTGACGCTGCTATAGTGCAGATCCGGATAGGCGAGTGGCTCCTTGATCTTCAGCTTCAGTTGGTTCAGCGACGCCTTGGTTGTCAGCGTGGTGGTGTCCGAATCGATGGATATTTCCTCCGAGGTGGCTTCCAGCGAAGCCTCTAGCGGAGGTACCACGAGCTCGGAGACGAGTGTATTCGTGGGCGGCGCCTGATTCGCTTCGCTCGACTGCAGCGCGCTGTTCAGCAGGCTGCTAGGAGCTGTGCCGCTGGCGCCACTCGCTCCACTCGGTGGTTTATTAGGCGAGGCGTTGTTGCTGCTGTTGTTGTTATTGGTGGTGCTGCTGCTGGTGGTGCCCGTGGCGCGCAATGCCGATTGAAACTGTCGCTCGTCCTCCTCATCGAATTCGCTCAGCGTCTGGTCCGCGGTGCCAGAGTCGAAGGCGCCAAGCAGATTGTTCTGGTAGGCTTCCTGGGAGGCGGTGCTGTGCGGTGCCTCGAAGCCCAGATTGTAGGTGCGCATATCCACTGGACCGGGTAGGACGGGCTGCAGCAGGGGATTGTTTGCTTTGTTCTGCCCACGCAGCTTGCAGCTGGCATAGCTGGTGGTGTTGCTGGGCGCTGAGCCACCACCGGCTGCTCCTGCGTTCGGCGTGCGCAGCTCGAAGCTGCGTCGACGATCCCGCAACGACTGCAAGTTCTCCACTCCGGGCCCGCTCAGCTCGTCGTCGTAGTTGTTGAACTCGTAGGGCGTACCCACCAGGTTGCTCACGATGTGCGTGTTCCGTCCGTAGTCGGACATGGCAGGTGGCAGCGGCAGAATGGTGTTGGCTGCATTGCCTCCGCGACCACGACCACGACCGCGTCCTCGGCCACGCGTGCCCGTTTGGGCGCCACTGCCGCGCGGCGCTCGCTGACGCAGCTTACCCGTCAACGTGTGCGTCAGTGGATCGTATTTCGATACTGCCGGCGTGGGCGTGACTGAGGGCGTGGCAATGGGCGCCGGCGGCGTGGGCGGTGGATGCAGCACGACAGGCTGCCTGGGCGATTTGCCAGGTGACTTGCCTTGCGGCAACTGCGGCGATTTGTGTTGGATTTGCTGCTGTTGCTTCTGCTGCTGCTTGGCGGAGTTGTTGCTGCTCCGTTTCGTGGGCGAGATGGCCTCCTTGTTGGGCAGGGGCGGGGCAACGGGCACAGCAATGGGCACCGGCACAGGTACGGTTACGGGCACAGGTACGGGCACTGGCACAGCCACGGGAACAGTGACGGGCAGTGGCAGCGGTTGAACCGGCTGCACCTGCTCTACCGACTGCTGCTGCATCAGCGCTGGCATCCGCTCGGCACAGCTGCTCAGCAGCGGATAAGGCGTCAGATTGCCATCCACTGGATACTGATGGTTGGGCGTGGTGGTCAGCGTCAGATTGGGCGTGGCATAGGATGTGCTCACATAAGGCGTATTCGGTTGTGAGCTGTTGCCGAACAAGGTCTGGGCACTCGGCTCCGCCAGCGTCGCCTGCACCACCTGCTGCTGCTGCTGCTGGATGATGGCCGCCAGCTGGGGATAGATGTCGCCATTGAATTGGCTGTTGGGTGTGCGCTGCGGGTGAGTGGGCGTGGTCTGCTGCTGCTGCTGCGTCGCATTGTTGTACATGGACATGGCATCGATGCCATTGACCAACGGCGTATGGCTGCCAAACGCATTGCCAGCTGATACTGCACTGTTGTTGCTGCCAGCTGGAGCACCCTGGTTGACAGCTGCTCCGGTTCCGGCTGGAGCACTCACCGCCGCCGCTGCATAGCTGTTAAAGTAGCTCTTGTCCAGCTGGCTCGGCGGCTGATCGTTCGACTCGGACACTGAACTGGGTGAGCTGCTGCGCCTGGCCGCAATCAAATCGTTCTCGTTCCAGTGCTGCATGCCGCCAAATGGTGACTGCATCCGCGTGTTCTCATCATAGTCGCTCAGCTTGTTGTTCGACTGGGAGTTGGATGAGTT
Organism: Drosophila meridionalis; assembly: GCA_035045145.1. NCBI lineage: Eukaryota > Metazoa > Arthropoda > Insecta > Diptera > Drosophilidae > Drosophila > Drosophila meridionalis. Next base: position 19,070,799 of record JAWNPG010000040.1, read on the forward strand.
GATGGCTGCATTGGCCTGGGTGGGCAGCGATGAAGCGCCTCCCGCAGCACCCGCTGCATACGCGCTCAAGCTGTTCTTCACAGCCGCCGCAGCCAGATCCACAAAGTCAGGCGTGGGCGGCGGCACAGCCACTGAGACGGGCGTGGTTGGAGTTGCAGTCGTCGGAGTGGTGGCCAGCTGGTTGCCATTGCTCGGCTTGTGCGGCAGCTGCGGCGAGGACTTGTTTAGATAGCAGCTGTAGTTCACATTGCCGTAGCCCAAGTTGTTGGCACTGGCATTTGTGGTGGGCGTGGCATTGGGCGTATTGGTTAGACTGTTCGCGTAGCTGCCTCCACTGTTGGCCGTCAGGGGAGAATCCTTGATGGTCAGCTGGCTGGCCACCGAGTTGGGCGCTGAGTTGCCAAAGAGACAACTCTGCTGCTGCTGCTGTTGTTGCTGCTGCTGCTGCTGCTGGAGTTCCTTTTGAGCGTGTATCAGATCCTCAGGATCAGCTGCATTGTGAAAGGGAAACACCGAGGGTATGGCTGGCGTGGGTGGCAACAGGTCCAGCGAATCTTTGCAGTCGTCCAGCATTGGCTTGCGTTTCGTCTTGCGCAACTTCTCGACCAGATTACGCGTCGCCAGCGTGCTGTCCTCCTCGAAGATTTGCTTGCTGCCGCTCCCGCTGCCCGTGCTGTCGAGCAGGCTCGTCATTGGGCCCGAGTTGGGTGGATTCAACACATTGGCCACGTTGGTGGCAAAGTTATTGCCGTACTTGCTGTCCTCCATCTCCAGAATGGTATCCACAATGGGCTGATCCAGCTCCAGGGCGGCGCACGGCGTGGCAACAACCTCCGGCAAAGGCAGCTGCTGATGCTGGTTCTGCTGCTGATGCTGATTCTGCTGCTGCTGCTGTTGCTCGCCTGAATTGGAGTTAGAGTCCAGCTCAATTATCTCTGGCGGCTCGGGTGGTATGACGGTGACAGCAGGCGAGGATGTGGACGCCGAGTATTTGCTGGCATTCGCCAGCAGTTCGTTCTTGCGCTCTTCCTCCAGTTCACGTACCATTGCCATCTCGTTGAGCAGGTGTTGCGTGTGGTGTGTGTGCTGCTCCTCGTCATCCTCGTCGTGCGTGCGTCGGCGTCTGCGGCGTGAACGCCGGCGACTGCTGCGACGCCGTTCGCTCTGGTCGCTGCCCACCTCATCGGAGAGCTCATCATTCGAAGGCGTTGGCGTGGGCGAGGCAGGCAACGGAGCTGCCGGCGGCCGTTCGTCGATGTCCGCTGCCGAGAGCTCCGCCAATTTGCTGGCATTGGCCGAGATTTGGGTGTGGGTGGGCGCTATGGTCAGCTCCTCATCGATGTCCATGGGCTGCTCGCCCGACTCCTGCTGGGCAGTGGATGGTCGCAGGATTTCTGGTTCCGGACTCGGCGCTCTTTGCTTGGCTGGCGGCGTCGGCGTTGGCGTAGGCGTTGCTGTGGGCGTGGGCGTGGCATTGTTAAGCTGCTGCTGCTTCTTGTCAAGCAACTTATCCAATGCACTTGTCGTTCGGCCCGTTGCCGCCTTGCGCTGCGCTATCTCATGCTCCAGATTGGGCGGCGTCTTCTTCGGCGACTCCGCTCGAGACTTGCGTCGGGAAGCGATTGGCTTCTCCGGACTGACCTTCGTTTGGCTGACCATGGCGGGTGAAGGAGGACGCGATTTGGAGTTGCGTGTTGCACGTTTATTCACCTCCGGCGGCGTCTGTTTGCTTAGATCGTCCAACGAGGATTTGCGTCGCTGCGTCGATTTGGGCGTGACATTCGGCTCCGGCGCCTGCGGCTTCTGCGGCGTTCTCTTTGGCGATTTGTTCGTGGAATTCTGACGCGTTCGACTGGACAGAGGTGCAGCCGGAGCAGCAGCTGGGGCTGGCTTGTCCAGGGATTTGCGTGGCGAACGCTTTGGCACAATTGAGCTAGAGGCGGAGGTGGATGCTGAGGCGGAGGTAGAAACGGAGGTGGACGTGGATACAGAGGTAGCAGTTGCTGTTGCAGTTGCTGCAGCTGCTGCTGCTGCTGGCGGCTTGCGCTTCTCCTGAGCTGGTGGCTCGCTGTCGCTGTCTGAATCGCTGCCGCTGCCACTGCTGCTGCTGTCGCTGTTGCTGCTTGAGGAGTTGCTGCTGCTGCTGTTGCTATCACCCGAGCTGGAGCTAGACAGATTGGGCGCTGCAATGCGCCGCTTGACGGGTGTGGGTGCTGCCTCCTCCTTGGAGCGCCGTCGTGGTGTCTCCTTCAGCAGCGAGTTGCGCCGCACAGGCGTCGTCTGCTGCTGCTGCTGCTGTTTGGCTGACTTAAGCGGCGATGTATTTGATCCCATTGCTGCTGTCGATGCTGCTGCTGCTGCTGCAGTTACTCCTGCTCCCGCCTCCTCATTTGTGCTCGACTCTTGGCTTAATTTGATCAAAGCTGCGCCGCTGCTCTTCAGCTGCTCGGCCGCCTTCTTGGCTGCCTGTCGCTGTGGCACATACGAGACGGCAAAATTGCCCAGCTTGGCTAGTTCATTGTTTCTGGGCGCAGGCTTTTCTTTCTCCTTCTCCTTCTCCTTTTCTTTTTCTTTTTCTTTCTCCTTCTCCTTCTCTTTCTCCCGCTCCCTTTCCTTCTCCTTGTCTTTATCCTTTTCCTTCTCTTTCTCCTTCTCCTTTTCTTTTTCCTTCTCCTTCTCCTTTTCTTTTTCCTTCTCCTTTTCCTTCTCCTTTTGCTGCTTGGGCGGTCTACCGCGTTTGCCCCGCTCGGCCGTCGTCTCGCCCGCCGTCTTGCCCGTTGTCTTTTGCAATTCCTTCGGTCGCGCTTTGTCCACCTCAAGCAGGCGATTGGCTGCTTCCTTGGACTTGCTCTTTGAGCTGCTGCTGTTGCTGCTGCTCGTGGCATTGGCTGCACTTGATCCAGTGCCGCTGCTATTGCTGGGCTCTGGCTCCCTCAATCGCTCGCTCGCGTCAGGCAGCAGCGCAGTGGCGAGATTCGTGGAGATGCGCATGTTTTCGCTTGCCTTCTTTGCTGCCTGCCTTTGGGGCACCACCAGCAGATCCACAGGCGGAAAGACGGGAGCATTTGCTTTCGATTTGTTGGCTTTTGATTTGTTCGTCGTTGTTGTTGCGCCAGTAGCCGTCGCCGTTGCTGTTGTCCCTGGCACAAACTCCTTCATGGCTGCCTTGGTGCGTATCGTTTGCTGATTTTGTGAATCGCTCACGTTGCTCTCGGCTGCCGCCTGTTCCTCCTCCTCCTGCAGCCGCTTCGGCACTTCACGCTCCGGCGTTGTTGTCGTCGAGCTATCCGAATCGGAGTAGATGTGCTGGCCAGGCTTTCGCAGTGCCGTTATTGCCGTTGCTCCGGCCAAGGCTGACGTGGCGTTTGTATTTGCAGCGCTCTGGTTGTGAGTGCGCGCCTGTCGCTCGCCCAGCTTTACAGGCAGCAGCTCCTCACTTTCATCGCTGGACAGACTGTTGGGGTCCTGCTGCCGCATTTCCTTGTCCATCTGAGCAAGGCCGCGCGTCGCTGTGGACGCTGTAGATGACGATGCGGCCGTTGCTGCTGCTGCTGCTGCTGCTCCTGCTCCATTACTGGACAGTTTTCGTCGAGCTGTGCTCGCCGCAGTTGTGCTTTGCTTTGACTTAGTTGCTTGACTTTTGGCAGGTACTGTTGCTGTTGCGGTTGCTGTTGCTGTTGATGTTGTTGACTTGCTGACACGTTTGACACGCTGCGTCCGTTCATCGTTATCATCGCTGGAGGAGCTGCTGCTCCTGCTTCTGCTTCTGCTGCTACTGCTACTGCAGCTGGTGCGTGCATTGGCAGACGCTGCAGACGCACACGCAGCTGCCTCACTTTGACGCCGCTGCCGCTGCTTCTTGCGCTGCTCCACGCTGCGCGCATAGGATTGCTTGCGCACGGGCTTGACTGCTCCAGCTGTGGCAGCTCCTCCTGGCTGGGCTTTATTGCGGTAGCTGCGGCTTTCACTGCCTGAATCGGTGGCGCTGCTGGAGTCCGAGCTGCTGTTGCTACTGCTAGCGCTGCTGCTACTGCTATCGTGGGCCGAGCTCGAATCAGCCGATGTCGAGCTGCCGCTAGACGTTGGGGCGGACGTGCCGCCAATAGCATTAGACGATTTAGACAGTTTGTGGTGTTGTTGTTGTTGATGGCTCGACGTCGCCGTCGTAGCCTGGCCGCTCTTTGAGGCACGCCTCCCCGCACACGGCACCGCCGAGGACGCCGTTGTCGACGCCCTTGGCGAGCCACGTGATTTGGCGGCTTTATTAGCCATTGTTCCAGTTGCTGTTGCAGCTGTTGTGTTTGTATTTGTTGTTGTAGTTATTGCACCATTGTTGAGTTTCTTTTTGGGCGAACCCTTGACAGCCGCCGCCTGCTGCTTGCGCTTGTTGGGCGATTGAGAGGCGCGTCCACGTGCCTGCTTTTTACCCTTCAGCTGCTCCAATATATATTCCAAGCTCTGATACTGTGCCGGCACAGTTAGCTGATCCGAGCTGTAGAACCGATCGTAAAGAGTCGGTCCATCATTCGCATAGAGTATGGCATCTGTGTCCAATGCGGGCTGCTCCTTGGTGCTGTCCATTGTGCCTTGCTGTTGCTGCTGCTGCTGCTGCACAACCGTATCGTCGAGGACAGCGAGCTGCTTGTAGAACACCTGCTCACGCAGCTTGAACAGCGAACGCGATAGCTTTTCGCGTCTACTGACCATATAGCAGAGATTACGCACACGCTCCAAGTCCTGACGTAAGTGGACAACCAGTTTATGATTCTCGAGATCCTGTTGCTCCTGCTTGCGTGCGAGCATCTCCACATCCTCCGATTTAGGCGGAATTAACTCACGATTATGTCGCGATTTACGCTTCAGTTTCCAATAATTGTAAATGGCCTCAATGGCATCCTCATCCACATCGTACAAATGATAGCTTATATCATTGATATTCACGTGCTTATCAAACTCCGCTTCGACCTCCTAAATAATAATAAATAGAATACATTTATATATAAGTATTATCTGATACCACTTAGATTTGTCATATATAATTCACCTGTAATCTTTGCGCACGCGCCTGGTTGCGCTCCTCTGAAGTCATGTCGTTCTTGCGATGATGGTTTTTACGTCTTCGATGGTCCTCGCCTTTGGCACCCGCCGTGTGCCCCTCCTCGTTGGCCTGTCCAGTGCTCGACGAGAATTTGTTGTTATGCTTTTGCATGCAACTGGATGCCGATGTATGCGATGCGTGTGCACCCTCCTTCTTGCCCTTGCTCATGCTATGCTTCTGGCAGTAGGAGCGCAGCTTGACACCATCCTCGGCATTCCCCTCCTCGATAATAGCGCGCATCTCCAGCCCATGCTGAAACGCACAGGTGACATGGTAAGCCGTCTTGCACGTCTTCACCGAGCACTGTATACAGCTGCCCACGCGCTCCCGACAAAGCACACAGATCAATGCCCAACGACTTTGAGGAATGCTTGAGATTTTTGTTATCGGTTCCATTCGATCGACACAGCCAATGCTAACTTCGGGTATCCACAAGGCGCATGAGACATGCGCCCAATGTTTGCCTGATTTATTAGATTTCATGGCGCCTCCCTTATTGGGACAGAGCACACATTCTGGCTTAATGCCCATGGAGCAGGTGCGACAAAGCCATTGGCCTAAAAAGCAATCGTAAATATTGTTTAGTATACGCTGTAGGGAATGCTTCTGTCTGATTTACCTGATGGAATCGCTGTAATGCCGTAACAAGCCTGATGCACACAGATGTTGCAATTATCACAGAATACCATTTCGTTGGCCTCCTCGGAGTCTGGCGAGCGACAAACATCACATATAACATTTTCATCAAACTCAATGCCCAGACCCTCCTCTTTCTTAAGTATGACCTGGATTTGCTCCCAGCAGCGAACCTAATTAGGAGATAATTGAGCATTAATATTGATGTTTAGCTTTACCGTATAGCAATCTACCTCCAGATCCTCGATGACCCGCTCGAACTGCGTTTCGTTAATGGGAAATGCTCCACATTGCGCACGATCGCCATTGTATAAACGCAACCAAGCCTCATCGATGGGATCAATGTCATAGGCACACGTGTTCTCCGCCAGTGCAACAACATTCGTCAGACAATGCAGGTCTGGCGAGTAATGTTCATCTTTGGTGATGCGCAGGAAACGATTTTTTGGACTGCAAGAATAATAATAATATATGAATGCAGTTCTTTCTACTATATATTATATATTAGAATATATTAAGATTCAATTTCTTACAGTTTAAAGTCATGCGCTGGCGATACAATTGGGTCGGACAGCACATAGACACACGGCTCGGGCAGCGAATCGGGATTGACGGGCACCTGTACGCCCTTTTCCCATTCCTGTTTCCATTGATCGGTTACAATTAGATACTCGTAATTGGCCAACGGCTCTGAGTCTGGCAATTTCATTGCGCTAATGAGATCCTTGCTGTAATGGAGCATATTAGCAATGAGGTTTACAGACGTGTATTGATTTCTCTCCGACTTACCGATACAGTTCAGCTGGTGCTTCGGTTGAGCTTCGATTGTAGATGCTCGACATTTTGATATCGGCCACGGAGCGCGCTTGCCAGGTGTTGCTGCTGTTATTGTTGTTGCTGTTGTTGTTGCTGCTGTTGTTGCTATTGCTATTATTGTTGTTGCTGTTGCTTTGCGCTTTACTTTTGCTGGCCGATTTGGCCTTGCTCGGCAGCTTTGATGTTGACTGTTGCTCGCTCGCAGCAACTGTTGCTGCCGCAGCAGCAGCAACCGCTGTTGTTGATGTTGTCGCTGTTGCTGATGCTGTTGCTGTCGCCGGCGCTCCATTGGGCGGCCGTCCTTTTCGTCGCTTTGTGGGCGGCGGCTGCGGCTCAACATCTTGTCGCTGCTGCTGTTGCGGCGGCTGCTGCTGCAGCTGTTGCTGCTGCTGCTGATTACCGCGTTTACCTCTTTGTGACATTTTTCATTTGTGTGTTGTTTCTCTTTGTTTGTGTGGGTGTGTGTATATATTTGATTGGTTTTGCCTTGTGGAACCACCTGCGCTGAGGGGTTCGACTTGTGCTACTTAGACCGCCCGCTTTTGCTGCTCAACTGCGACCTGTAGATGGGTTTAACGGAGGTGCAGGAAGAATCGTTATTAATTAAGTGATGCAATTTATTATGAACATTTCTTACTACATGCTTAAGGCCACAATTGGCGACACCACAGCCACACCGCCGGCTGTTGTTGTTGCTGCTGCGAACTCCGCTGCTGTTTGTTGTTGTCGTTAATCGAATTGTTATTGTTATTGTTGTTGTTATAGTTCTTGTTGTTGTTGTGCTGCTGCTGCTGCCGCCCGTTTAACATGGACGCCGCTGCCGCTGCACCAGCACTAATCCCGAGTAGCGCCGCCACTTTGCAGTCTGTGCAATGCACTGCTCTAAGCAATAGATGCGCGCTACCGCTCCCCCTCCTTCGTTTTCTGTTTGTTCGTCCGTTCTCTTCACTATTTTTGTTTTTGCACGCACTTTGTCTCTGTGTATGTGTGTATGAGTGGTTGTTAAAGCTTACACTTCTGTTTTGTTCACTGCCCGCCTAAACAGAAAGAACGCAGTTAATTAATATTTGCGACTAACCAATTTTCGATTTGCAAACTTTTTTCGTTGTACATTTTCTGTGCGCTTTTCGTCACAAAAAATACACAAAAAAGAGGAGAAAAAAACCTGAAACTGACAGTAAAAAGGAAAATATCAAAACGCGTGTGGCATAACAAAAGCTGACTGCTGTGTAACGCAAACAACACATTAAATGCCATCCCAAAAAATCCATCTATCTCGCACGCTCGTTTTAAGGGCGCGCGCATTCGCGGAATTGGTGTGAGCGAGATGGAGTTGGCCGTGCGTGCTGCAGCCATCAGCTTTTGTGCAAACGTCTCTTCCGCTCCTCAGCTCACTGCTCCCCCCTCTTTCATTCACATTCGATTCGACGTTTTTGCACCTATTTTTTTTCTTACTTTTTATTGTAGTAATATTATTTGTTTTTGCAAATTGCACATTTTAAGAATGTATGTGAAATTATGCCCGTGCCCGCTGGTTGGCATTGTCGCCACATTTGTTGCTTTGTTTGCTGCCTGTTTTGGTTGTCGCGTTCGAGCGAATTTTGATTGGGATATATTACTCTGGGCTTTGCTTTTGCCGCCGCAGACACACACGCGAGCACTTTGTTGTAGTTGAAATAGATATAGTAAACAAATTGCACATTACATTTATTATGCACTCGCGATTCGCGCAATTGGCATAATGTTTGCGACAAATATGCAATTTTTTTACGGATTATTTACAAGATTTTCTTCTCGGTTTCCTTTTCTACGTCTGCCATTTTGCTTTTCGGCTTATCGATTATTAGAGCTGTACCGGAATCGATTATCGATAGCGGCTCTCTAGTTTATGTTAGTTCGTTCTTTCACTTATCGAAACCAGTTTCAACCCTTGGCTCGCGGAACCGATACCGCGCACAAAAAAAAGCAGCTCATGGATATTCAATCGCTAATATTTATTAAGAGCAAAGCAGGTCAATGCATGAAAATTCAAAGAATTTAAAAATTTGTTTGTTTCTGTGTTGTTCTTAATGCCGCCGTTTGTTGGCGGTTTGTTATAAATGAACCTTCGATGGTCGCGCCGATGTCATTGGCACTTGGTTATCGAGTAACTGTCAACCACAAAAAAAAAAAACAGCAAACGAAGAGAATATACAGAAGCGCAAAAAACAGTTCGCACAAATTTTTTTACATCATAAAATAATGTAAGGAGATTCTAGCTGGCAAATAGTTATTGCGACTTACAGATCAAAGCAAACGATAAGCACTTTAGTGAAACCGTCCACACGTAGCTGCGCCAGTGCAAATGCATTTCTTTGTCTGCACTTTGCTGGAATAAACTTCTCGAACAAACGGTTTTTTTTTTGTTCGGTCAAGTGCGAATAAAAATTCCTGAAAAATGTCAACAACTCCAAATTCCAATAGTAGTGGTAGTAATAGCAACAACAGCAACAATAATAAGCAAAAGCAACAACAGCAACAGGATACATACAGTGACAGCAGCAGTATCGAAGAGAATTTGGAGGCTGCCGAGGAGCGTCGTAGGCGCATCCTAAAGAATCGCAGTCGCAGCAGCACCTACATGCAGAGACAACAGCACACCACTATGAGTGTGGCCAGTGGCGCGATTTCCAAACATGACAAGTCCATGACACCGACGACAAGCAGCGCAGCCGCGGCCGCCGCTGCTGCGGCAGCTGCTGCAGTGCGTCTTGGTCCACCGGAGCGCATATCAATGTTGGTGGATGGCGTACGCTTTACTGTAGAGCAAACCCTGCTCACCGCACATCCCAATACCATGCTAGGCACAATGTTCGGCACCGGATTTCAGTTTGTGCATCCCAATGAGCGCGGTGAATATGAATTGGCCGATGGCATTTCTCACTTGGTATTCCGGTCCATTCTGGAGTACTACAAAAGTGGAGTTATTCGCTGCCCGCCCACTGTATCGGTGCCCGAGCTGAAGGAGGCGTGCGACTATCTGCTAATACCCTTCGACGCGACCACTGTGCGCTGCCAGAACCTAAGTGAGTATGTTGTAGCTGTTGCAGCTGGGCGTCTCTTAGTCAAGTGCCGTCCCCCGTTTCTTGCTTCTCTCGTTTGTTTTTACTTGATCTCTCTGTGCTACACTAAAAAGGAGGCCTGCTCCACGAGCTGAGCAACGAGGGAGCCCGCCAGCAGTTCGAGGTCTTTCTCGAGGATTTGATTCTGCCTTTGATGGTTGCCTCTGCACAGCGCGGCGATCGCGAATGCCATGTCGTAGTTCTGCTCGATGACGACATGGTCGACTGGGATGAAGAGTTCCCCCCGCAAATGGGCGAGGAGTATTGCCAGAGTAGGTCACAGATATAATATATATATAAACATATATCTTAAATGATAATCCTCTTCCTGCCTGCAGCTGTGCACAGCACTGCCATGCATCGTTTCTTCAAGTACATCGAGAACCGTGACGTCGCTAAGCAGGTGATGAAGGATCGCGGATTAAAGAAGATACGATGCGGCATTGAGGGCTATCCCACGCACAAGGAGAAGATACGTCGACGTCCTGGCGGCAGAGCTGAGGTCATTTACAGTTACGTTCAGCGTCCATTCATACACATGTCGTGGGAGAAGGAGGAAGCCAAGAGCCGTCATGTCGATTTCCAGTGTGTCAAGTCCAAGTCTGTTACGAATCTCGCTGAGGCGAATGCCGATCCGCCTCTAGAACTGGATGCAAGTGAGTGCGACATGATTGCTTATCTTTTCTCTTTATTGTCTTATCAACTATTTTCCTGTCACTCTAGGTGGCAATCCCATTCCACCACCCGCCATAGCTGTCGTGAATGCTCATGTTGATCTAGTGGCACCAGCAATTGGTCTCGTTGGTGCGGGCGTGGCTGCTGACGTTGTTGTTGCTGTGGATGAAGCCGCCGGCGGCGTCGTTATGTTAAACGAACTGGAGCATGCAGCCGCTGCGAACGCTCCACCTGGCATCGTTGATGAACATGTGTAGAGATCGACCCCAAGGGTTAGGGTTAATACACTGCCATCTTAGCTGCACGCACCACCCTCTCGAAGCAACGCTTTGTACGTTTTCAAACCGAACATTTTGTATACACTATCGAAATATAACGAACACATAAATTATAACAAACCCTGTATACAGAAGGTAACTGCGGATCGGATCAATCAACCAATGGGTAACTCCAGTCAGACAGGCAGCTGACTTCTGTTGCTGTGATTACAGAGTAACTTCTAGTCGGATAGCCTTTATTTAGGCCGCCTATACATCATCAGTTGCTTCACTTTAACAACAAAACAATATTTTATTGAATTAAATACAATTTGCCATGGTTATGCTTTTGGAAACTGCCGCAGCTTAGACACCATCGAAGGATTCGCGTTCGCCTTGGGCAAGCGAGGAGGTCTCCCAGTTCAGGGATCTCTCGATGGCCATCTTCCATTTCTGGTAACGCAAATTGCGCTCTGTGGAATTGATCTTCGGCTTGACAGCTTCACGTGCGTCCGCCTTGGACAGCGGGCCCTCCATATTGTACTGTGGAGCAATCGTCTTATAGGCAGCCATTGCAGCGCCCTGAAAGGGATGAAAGAGGTAAGCAAGAGCTGATCAGAGTTAGGTGTGGGATGGTGAACCTACCAGCGCTGTGGTCTCCGCAATCTTGGCGCGCAGCACATGAATCCCAACCAGGTCGGATTGTAGTTGAAGGAACAGATTGTTGACAGTCATGCCGCCATCAACCATCAGCTTGGCGAGTGGAATTTTACAGTCCTTGTGCATGGAGTCGAGTATGTCACGCACCTGGAAGCACACGGCCTCCAGCGTAGCTCTCACAATATGCTCACTGGTCGTCTCCTCGCTCAGGCCACAGAGCACGCCCCTTGCATCCTGGTTCCAATAAGGAGCGTACAGGCCATTGAACGCAGGCACAAAGTAAACGTCCAGCGAGTTGTCCACCATGCTGGCCATCGTCTCGATCTGGCCCGTGTTCTGAATCAGTCCAATGTTGTCTCGCAGCCAATTGAAGGCGGCGCCGGCAATGGAAACACTGCCCTCCAGTGCATAGTAGGGCGTGGCCTTGCGTCCTAGTTGATAACCCACTGTTGTGAGCAATCCATGCTGGGAATGAACTATTGAAGGACCCGTATTGTATAGCAAAAAGCAACCGGTGCCATAGGTGGCCTTCGCTTGGCCCTTGGACAGGCACTGTTGACCCACCAGCGCCGCCTGCTGATCACCCAAATCCGCTGTAATGTTGATGCCCTTTAGCGAGCCCGCAGCAATGGTGCCGAAATGCTCGGCGCTGGAGCAGATCTCCGGCAGAATACTGCTAGGCAGTCCAAAGAACTTCAGCAGATTAGCATCCCATTGCAGCGTCTCGATGTTCATTAGCATCGTGCGAGATGCATTTGTGACATCTGTCTTGTGTACGCCTCCATTCACGCCACCCGTTAGATTGTACATCAGCCAGGTATCAATGGTGCCAAACATGGCGTCACCCGATTCCATCGCCCGCTTCACCGTCGCCACATTATCCTTCAGCCAGCGCAGCTTGACGCCCGAGAAGTAAGGCGAAAGCGGCAGACCACATAATGGCCGCAAGTAGTTAATATTGCGCGCATTATTCGGTATTGTCTCTAGCAAATCCTCCACGGTGCTGGTGGTGCGATTGTCTAGCCAAATAATGGCATTGGCTAACGCCTCGCCCGTATTCCTATCCCAAATCAATGTAGACTCACGCTGATTGGTAATGCCAATTGCCAAAATATCCTGAAAATTAAAATGTTTACAATGAAGTAATGAATAATGGAGGATATAAATTAAATCAAATAATTGTGGTTTTCTAAATTGTTTCTTTGACCTTTAAATAACTTTAGAACTACACTAAGTTCTTTTTTAAATCCAAAGTTTTGGCGCGCATCTCAAAGTTCACAACTCTTGCGCTGTGTGGCAACACTAAAACAAAATATATGATGGCAATACTGTACAAACAAGAAATGGAGACACAAAACACTGATAATAGAATCAATGCACAAGCATACGGAAAATTGCCAGTGCTGTAAAAGATTTTAATTTGCAATGAAACTATTATTCAAATTAAAGTCATTCCCTTTTGTGCTCGCCATTTGGAACGATATGGCAGCACTAGGCGAACAATCAACAGAAAAATGAAGACAAAAACCAGCTGATAAGAGAAATATATACATATACAATAGGCCAAAATTAACTGCGTAACATTTGTTAAGTTTCGATCAACTTTTCGTTTGTTCGTCTCGATGTCAAACATAGTCAAAATTTTCAGTCGAAGTGTCGTCCAGATCATTAGAACCAGCAGTAGCAGCAGAAACACACAGCAGCTGCGCATTATGTCAGCTCTGCCGAGCGGCGGCTTAGCCATCGGCTGCCCAAGCATTGTGGCCGTCGGCCAGATGCAGTCCACGAACGACAAAGCCAGCAATTTGCAGCAAGTGGAGGAGCTGGTGTTGCGTGCAGCTCAGAAGAAGGCTAAAATGCTCTTCCTGCCGGAATGCTGTGATTTTGTTGGTGAGAATCGAAACGAAACGTTTCAGCTGGTGGAGACGCTAGACGGGCCGCTGATGGCCAAATACAAGGAACTGGCCAAGTGCCATCAGATGTGGCTATCTCTGGGCGGCATACACGAGCTAAAGACAGCCACGACAACATCAACAGAACCAGATGACAAAACGAAACAAAGGATATACAACACGCATGTGGTGCTCAACGACCTGGGTGAGGTGGCGGCCGTCTATCGCAAACTGCATCTCTTCGATGCGACCACGAAGGAAATACGCCTGCGCGAATCGGATACAGTGGCGCCGGGGGAGCGCCTAGAGAAACCAGTGGCCACGCCCACCGGACAGGTGGGTCTGCAGATCTGCTATGATCTGCGCTTTGCAGAGCCCGCACTGCTGCTCCGTAAACTGGGCGCCCAGGTGCTCACCTATCCGGCCGCCTTCACCTATGCGACGGGCAAAGCCCATTGGGAGGTGCTGCTCCGTGCCCGCGCCATCGAGACGCAGTGCTTCGTAGTCGCTGCAGCGCAGCAGGGCTGGCACAACAAGAAGCGCCAGAGCTGGGGTCATGCCATGATCATCAGTCCGTGGGGTGTCGTCCTCGCCGACTGTGGCGGCGAAGAGAAGCTAGCCGTGGGCACAGCCGAGATAGATCTGTCGCAGCTGGCCAAGATATATCAGAGCATGCCCTGCTTTGAGCATCGGCGCAACGACATCTACAGCTTGACCGGTTTCAACCTGAGTGCACCCAGTGCGGAGTATGGGCAGGATCGGGCCTTTGCAAACAACACCGTGGACAAGCGGACCATTTTCTATGAATCCGAGCACTGCTGGGCCTTCACCAATCTGCGCTGCGTCGTCCAGGGCCATGTGCTGGTCTCCACGAAGCGGATAACGCCACGCCTCAATGGACTCAACTGTGCGGAGGTGACGGATCTGTTCGCCACTGTTTGCATGGTGCAACGGATGCTGGAGATGATCTATGGCACCACCTCGGCGACGGTCACCGTCCAGGATGGAGCCAATGCCGGCCAGACAGTGCCTCACGTTCACTTCCACGTTATGCCCCGTCGCAATGGCGACTTCGGGCACAACGATCAGATCTATGTGAAGCTGGACGAGCGAGTGGAGAATCTGCCACCACGCACACTCCAGGAGCGCATCGACGAGGCGGAAATCTATCGCTGTTTTCTACGTACCGATTGCATTCAAACAGCTGCCTAATCCCTTCCTTATATGTGTCCTTGTGCTTGTCAATAAAATATCATTTTTATAAGATAATACCACCTGTTTTTAGCCATTTCCAGATTTACTGGCTATTCCGTTCTAGCCCATTCCATGAAGATCATAAAACGAATCTCACCTTGACCTTGCCGCCGAGCGCAACGAGCTTTTGACATGCACCCTCAATGCACTCGTTGACAGTGTTGGTAATGACCCGCGGATCCTGTTCGCACCAGCCTTCTTTCACGAAAATGGACGGTACCTCGATCTGATGATAGCAAACGATATCATCGGTGCCCGCCCTGAAGATCATGAACCGCGCCGATGTGGTGCCCTCATCAATGGCGCCAATGAAGGGACCACTCATGTTTACATCGGTTGACTCGTTGCCGGTATTCATTTTCCAAACTTTTTCTTTGTTTGGGTTACGTATGCACAGACACTAAATAAACACGCAAAATATGTTGAGTTTCACTGTGTTAGCTTTACTAATGCTGTTCGATTGTCGCTGACATTTTCGCCGTACACGATTACGATAAGAGATAAGGTCCAGCCCCTCAGTCGTTGGGAAACCTATTTGTACTATGTACCCGATACCTATAAAAACCCGTTTTGCAAAACGTAAATATTTATTGCGAATTGGCGTGTGAGAGCGAAACAAGAATAACGGCGTTTACACGATGATGAAAGCGTGACAAATGTACACAACTAAATATAAGATATTTTCAATTATTAGTTTTATAAAATTAAGTTTATTAAAACCGTGCAAAGT
Organism: Drosophila meridionalis; assembly: GCA_035045145.1. Taxonomy (NCBI): domain Eukaryota; kingdom Metazoa; phylum Arthropoda; class Insecta; order Diptera; family Drosophilidae; genus Drosophila; species Drosophila meridionalis. The sequence goes on from JAWNPG010000040.1 coordinate 19,085,918, forward strand.
AAATACAAAATTAATTGCTATTGTTTAGTAAAATTCATTAATATACGCACACTTTGCAGCACTGTCAGCCAGTGTGTACACAAGAATGCAAAATGTTATTCTGAGTAAAGCGGATTACGGTCACACTTTAACCGCTGTTTTGCAGCTGGCCAACAAATGATTGGAAATGTTTAATTTGCATTTGAATATTAGCAATTGCAAATTAATAACATGTCCATATCGGAACAACACCGCATAGGATTGCGCGATCTATTGTTTAGTGAAAGAAATATACCCGTGCTACTGCAACTGGCGAGGAGTGTAACAAAAAATGTGTGCAGCATCGATGAGCCCGATGGTAAAATGAAAACAAAATCTAACGAACAAGAAATATAAACAAATTTCCTTCTTCTGCAGAGGCTCTGGGCTATCTCATCGCACACGTTGGCGACACACACAAACTGCTGCATAAGCGACTCATTACCAGAGATTTGCTATTTAAATACCTGCACTCACGTATACCTGGCACCTCGACGGACTTCACGAAATCAGATTTGGTCATGAAAGTGATCCAGTATTGGGACACACAGTCGAACAAGGAAATTACAGAAGCCAATGACTCCACTGATGTGGTTGCACCCGCCGTGCACATATCTAACGAACAGGACTACCCAATACACTTGATGGCACGTAAATTTGGCGAATGGTTCTTCGAGAAGTATAATTCGGATAATCTAATTCTGTCCGATCTCTGGAGCGATGCCGCTCTCGAGTTGAAAGTCATTGCGGACGATGGAGCTAGCGAAATGGAATGTTGCAGCGCAGAGGAGGTGCTCGACTCCCTAGTCAAGGCTAAGCAAACATTTGGCTTCTACTTCAATCCCAATTTATCCCACTCTGGTGTACAAGGACGCATCGATCCCTACGGCCAGGTTGTTGTGCTCTGCTGTGGCACCCTACACTCCGCCGAACGTTCCGTGGGCGTATTTGAGTGCGCCTTTGGCCTACTGCGTGATCCGCACGCGGACAACAACTGGAAGCCCAGGAAATTCAAGTGTCTGCTCCGCAGTGAATTGAGTCCGCCGCGATTACACACCTTGAATGAGAGCAAGACGCTCCAACTTGCACTGACTCTGCCCACGCCCATCGATGCACTTGACTAGGGGGCCTAAGAGGAGCAACTGGACTAAGAAGAAACTATCTTTAAGGCTGCCTAATTGCTTGATATTTATTTGTTTAGAATGTATTACGCAACTAGTCTATGAATGGAAATATCGTTTTTTGACCATTTGAAATATTGTAAATTTTTAAGCTGTCTAAATTATCTAAATGCTATCCAAACTTTATAGTGAAGCGAGAAGGTGTATATAATTCAATTGTAGAAGATCTAATACACATCTGTGTAAATTATTTTATAAGAACTTTAAGTGATTAATAATCAATTTACGATTTAGGAATTCTCTTCTTTTTATTTGTATTAAAAAATGTGTAAGCTAATTTCCTAGTTTAATAAATGCTAACTGAAAGTTTAATTTAAATTGAAAGGCAAAGGAATTCTAGCAAGGATTCAATATAAACTTTCTAGATAAATCCGTTTTTGAGATAAAGATAAAGAATCTAGAGCTTGCACAGCGCTTACAATCCAAGAACTCTTTTTCGCAGTTAATTCTTAATATATTCTTAATGGATGAATCAGAGATTTGTCTTGAATGCTTGGAATTGACATGTTGTGCTAGATATTCGACCATTAAAAAGGTCAATCTAGCAACTATGAATACTGTGGTACTTTCCAACTAGTCTTGTTGAATAGATACGCGCCATATAGTTTTCTGGGTATACCTACAGATTAGTTTAAGTGAAAACTTGGTGATTCCAGTTGCCAAACCTAAGGAATATATAGTTTAATCCATAACATCTTAGCCTCTCCCATGCTACTCAATAGAAAAGCTAAACGTTCAGAGGTACGAATACTAAGACGGACATTACAGAATATCAATATTCTCTTTAAAAAGATATAGACGGTCGAACTTGATTCGGCTTTCCATTAGTTTGATTTGCTTAAACATCATGCGTTAGACACCTCCTCGATTCAAATAGTCGTCCAGAGTTCCATAAACCCTTCTAAGAATTCTAAGCATTTCTCTCCATGGACATCCTATAGCTCTACGCTTGGCTCATCTTCGCCCCAGTCTCTCTCTATTCAATCAAAAGTAATCAAAATCAATCCATTGTTTACTTTACCTGTGGCCTGCTCGCAAGAGGAATCCGCGCCTCCTGGTTTACCTGTGCTAGTAGAAACAAAACACGAGAGAGAGAAAGAGAAATGTTTCTCAGTAAGACACGCGATTTCAAAGGAAAACACAACTTACGCCCGGACGTGGAATTGTGTCAGTTTCAAGACGCGCAGTTTCCACAATTTCGGCCGATTCAGCTGCAAAGTTCAAAGAAAACAAACAGCATTAAAACTGAGAGTTTAAAATAAACCAAATCGGGGTTTGGAAAACAAATATATAGAAAGTTGGCCCATTATTATATTTTTTTTTTTAACTGATTGTGAGCCCAAAAATAAATTATTACCAGTTGCGCAGATCGATTCCATTTCTTTATAGATCAGCAGAGGTCCACTGAAATGGTATTAAATATTAATAATAGTTTCAGATGGAAAGGCAACTGCAGCTAGATGTAATATATACCATACTATATAATTGCGAGTCTGTGTGTGTGTGTGTCTGGGTAAGTGTGTGTAGTAACTGAAGTACATGCATATACATATATATATAGTATTACTTAGTATTATATATATTAAGTTCGTGTAAGCACGCACACACAAATAACAATTCGGCCGAACCACTGAACATTATGTACATATGCTTACAATCAAGATAATCAGATATATATGAATATATATATAGATAGATAGATAGGTAGTAGATAGTCTGTCTATTTCGTAGCTGAGTGTGTGGATTTTGTAGCTCGGGTGATAATAATAACTCGATAAACTTGTTCTAACGTAATTTCTTATAGTCTACAAATAATTGAATTACGTTTATTGTGTCTCGCTCTGTGTTGTACGGAGCTACATTTTCTCCTGTATAAAAGGATGCATGAGCGCCTGATTTAGCGATATACGTTTGCCCGGGTCCAGGGCAAACATATTCTCAAGCAGATCTTTGAGTTGTGTCACTTTGCGATGCTGATCATCGGGTAAGTTTTGATCAGCAATCAGCTCCTGTTGCAAATTGCGGGTCGGCTTCACCACAGGCATCACGACGATCTTTTCCTGAAAGAGCAAATGATATTAGAAATCAATTAGTTACCCATATCTAAATGTATCTCTCAACTTACCCTCTCTGTTAGCTTGTCTATTTCATGATAGAGGAAGTTGCAGCTTTGATCGAAATGCTGTTCTCTGAATTGTCCCTTGCGCACAATGCGATTGGGTATCTTGCCTTTCACATCCATGAAGAACTTGAGCATTTGATTGTTGCTCTTGCCACTGAACAATATCTTGCCCGTATACAGTTCGTAGATGGTACAGCCGGCTGACCACGTATCGATGCCGTAGTCATAGGGAATACCCATTATTATTTCGGGTGCTCGATAGAAACGTGATACCAAGTAAGGCGTTATTTCGTTCTCGCTGATGGCCGAGGCAGAGCCAAAATCGCACAGCTTCAATATCAAATTATTCTCATTAACCAGAATGTTATCGGGCTTGATGTCCGCATGCAATATGCCCGTCTTCTTCAGCAGCTTGAGGGCGAGGAACAGCTGCTGGGTATAGCTGCGCACTGCTTTAATGTGGAGGCCCACATTTTTGCCATATTTCTTGAGCACCTCGCGCAGATTCATCGCCAGCGGCTCAAACACCATGCAAAGATGCTAGGAAGAGAGAGATTTAGATAGTTAATTGATAATTTCCAAAATATATCAAAGGACTTTACCTGCTTGTGGAAAAAGTGTCGATACAAACGCAGGCAATGGAATCGATCGTCAGGATCCGCATCATTGAGTTTCTTTAGGATTTCCAATTCGCGCAGGCCTGTCTTATGCCTGGTAATGGAAAATATAAGGAATATATTATAAATATGCAATGCTACCTCTATAGGCATTCGACTATATAAGGTTGATTGGACTTACATGATCTCATTGTTGCGTATAATCTTGATGGCTACATTGGCTGAGCCACGCGCCTGATCCCTGCTACGCACCACGTTGCTGAACACGCCTTGTCCAGTGTAGCCGCTGACCAGATAACGATTGTCCAGTACCTCGCCAATGCGCACACGATAATAACCTTCCGCATCATCCCAATTGTCAGTTAGTGCAGGATTCTCAATTTGATGCTTGTTGTGCACTATCGTGCTGGGTGACTATAAATACAGAGGATTAGATAAGCAATGTTTAAGTAACTTTCTATTTAAGCAATTCCGCGCTCGACATTTACAAGCCTGCGACTCACATCGAAATTGGAATCAACGTCCTGGTCGGCAAACATGTCCCAGTCGTTGCGTTTCTCTTTAACTGCGCTGTTCTTCGAAGCATTTGCATCAAAGGCTTCGGGCTTAGCAGGCGGCTGCTCTTCTTGTTCAATCGTGGGCGAATGCTGCATCCGCTCGGGTTTTGAGGAGACGGGTGAAATGCTTCTCGATTCATACGAATTTGACTTGCGAGGCGTTGGGCTGGTTGTGCGCGACTTCTCCTCCGTGCTGCCCAATTTCTAAAAACGGAATGGAAGAGGTATTTGTAGTATTTGTAATAGGAACTATATTGATTTACATTTGACTTACCTTGACCAGCTCTTCACGCTGCTTGCGTCGCATCTCAATGATGCGCTCCTCGTCATCATCATCCTCGTTGATGTCTATGTCGAGACTGGTCTCTTCGTCACTACTCTCCTTTTCATGCATTTTCTGTCCCTCGCTTAGGGAGCCTTTATATCGATCGCGATCGGCAGCGCCCACACCATTGCCAGAGCCGCGTGCTCCACGTCCAGATCCAGTGCCACGTTCACCCCCACGATCGTGCTCCAACTGACGCTCACGCTCTCGTCTTCTATCCGACTCAAACTTACTACGACTATGCGAACGTGGACGTTGCCAGCGATCCCGATCACGCTCACGCTCTCTCTCGCGTTCGCGCTGCCTTCCTCCACGTTCCGGCTGCTGCTGTCGGTTATCTCTCTCTGGTCGCCTTTCACGATCACGACTCTGTTCGCGTCGCTCTCGCTGCTTGTCGCGATTGATCTCCTGTCGCAGATCCTCCATGTTCCTATTGTACTCTTGGTGATGACGTCTCTGCTGCTGCTGTTGCTGTTGCTCATTGCGGCGGCGAGGCGTGCGACTGCGTTGATCTCGGTTCGCGCGACGATCACGCGAGTCTCGCTGCTGTTGTGGTCGACTTCTCTGTGGGACTGTGGGCGATGCTTGTCGTCGTCGCTTCTCTGGTGTGGGCGAGGGCGTGCGCTGACTACCACTAGAATCATCCAATAATATAACATCGGGTTCGTTTGAGTTATTGATGTTAGACTGTTTATTATTAGCATGTTTACTAGTTGCAGTTGCCAGCTGCAGTGCTGCAGACTGCGAGTTCGGCCTACGCTTCGGCGCCTCAGTAGCTGCCACTATGGGTTGCTGCGGCTGCTGTTGTTGCTGCTGCTTCGGCTGCTGCTGTTGCTGCAGTTGTCGCTTCAGCTGCAACGAATTGGAACGAGATTCATCGCCTTCTGTGTCAGACATATAGGCGCCCAGGCGTGCCTGCAGAAGCGCTTTTTGTCGCATCAACTCCTCCAAATTGAGCTCATCCTCGAGTTTGGCGGGCATCAACACAGGACTGGCTATGTCAATAGGGCTAGAATGCATATGTATATAAGTTACGAGTTACATTTATGCACATTCAATACATACACTTCACTCTCACTACCAGATGTGGCCACTTCAAGCACAGGCACCACCTTGTTCTGTATGGTCTTGGTAATCTCTTCGACCAAGCTGCATGGATCTGTATTTGGTTTGATAATACGAAAGTCGGCGCCATTGGGCGTTAGTTTTGTGCCCCGCTCTCGACTGGCTTGCATCAACTCTGTGAATTTGCTGCTCAGGCCTTGAGCTACCGCATTGTTGCGTATGAGCTGCTGCTTCTCGGATGCATTAGAAGATTCGCTTTGTCGCTGATGGCGCTTCTTTGACTTTTTGTGCTTTTTGTGGACTTTTTCGCTGGTGCTCGTCTTTTTATGTTTCTTGTGCTTTTTAGATTTTTTATGCTTGGCGTGCCGCTCTTCGGCCTCGCTGTTGTCGCTGGAGTCGTAACTGCTTGAAAAAAGTAAATTAATATACATACACACAACACAAATTTCCCACACACACACACAAATATGCACAGCGCACGCACTCATAACCTCACAAAGCTTCGCCTTATATTTGTAAATTTTATATTTATCCCTTACCTTTTGTCGTCACTCGTCATTGTATATAATGGATTATAGCTTTGGGCATGCAGTGCTACTTTTTCTTATTGAAAACTCCACTTTTAATTAAGTTTTAGCGTGCGATTTTATATTTGCATTCGACTTGTTTCCAAACGTTTACTACAAGTTCGCGACCAATCAACTGAACAAATGAGTTTATGAACTAGTAGTGTTAATTTACAGATTTTTAAAAGCTGCTCATTAAAAACTGTACAGTCGATAGCTGCGAGCAGAGTGATATCGATTAATTATTATCTATTTATATTTTTACAGTTTAATAGAAGATTAATTTGAACTTATTTGCCAAAAAACTATCCTAAACAGTGACGCAAATAATGATTAGTTTGAATATATGTATTTGAATTGAGTTCTTGACTAAAAATATCTCTTTCCAATTTTACCGCCTTAACATTTTGATGTTAACTTAACAGAGTGCAGCACGCCGGCAATGATTGGAAAGTTTATTCATTTATGTTCGGTACACTCAGCATTTTATCAACAATTGCGAGCAACTGCACTTTCGACTTCTTTACGTAGCTTACGGCCGCACAGCACAGCCGTTGACATGGACAAAGTTTATATGCGGAATGCACAAGACACAGATGAGCTTCATATTACCTTTCGTTATGCCAACCAAGGTCTCAAATTGGATCGCAGCTTTAACTTTTGTCGACGTATGGGCGAGCGTGTGGATGAAGCGCTCATTCGCATACGCAACAATGTTGAAAAGGAGCTGACCAAAAAGAGTAAGAAGAAAGCAAAAAAAGCAGCTGCTGTTGAGACTTCGTTGGCTGCCAATCCCGAAGAGATTACCGTGGAGTTCCGTCGAGAAGGCTCGGAGGAGCGTATTTTGGGCGTAACCTTTGAAGAGCTGCTGAAGAATTTGGAAGATGGGTTAAAGCTGCGTATTCACGACACTAACTTCGATGTGTTACTCAATCAACCTTGGATTGACACCGTACAATTGCCTACTTCCATGTTGGCTGGTTTTCCGGTTTATCCACTGAAGCTTGAGCTGGAGTTTGCCAGCCGAGAGCATTGTAGAGCTGAATGGTACAGGGCAGTCAAGCCAGCGAATGGAATATTTAATGAGAAGACCAACTGGGAGCGATGTGCAGAAGGATTAATCTATGAGACCTCTGCGTCAGATGTTGGCCATCATTTAAAGCTGGTGATTAGGGCAGGCAATGAGCAGGGTCTCCTTGGTCCAGCGGCAGAATGCATTAGTAAACTGCCCGTGCAGCCAGGACCAACCGACTGTCCATTTGAGCAGCGTCATGAATATACTAAACAACCGCTAAGCGGCCCCAATGATATTCGGGTGGTCAGCTACAATCTGTTGGCCGATCTTTATGCGGATGGGGACTATGCGCGTAAGACCCTGTTTCCGTATTGTGCGGCGGATGCACTTAAAATCGACTATCGCAAGCAGCTGTTCATTAAGGAGCTGCTGGGCTACAATGCGGATCTCATGTGCCTGCAAGAGGTGGACCTGAAGATCTTTGAGCATGATCTAAAGCACGTGCTGCACAATTACAGTGGCATCATGACGCCCAAAGGAACCTGCGCTGAAGGCATTGCCCTCTTCTATCGCACATCGAGGTTTGAATTGCTTAACAACTATGTCCTGCATCTGGGTGATAACATAAGCACGCTGCCCATCTTTACGCCGCTGTGGAATAGAATCAAGCACAACGAGCAGCTGGCCAAGCGCATCTGCGAACGATCGACCACGTTGCAGTTGTCCTTGCTGCAGGTGAAGGAGACAGGCCGCTATGTTCTGGTGGCCAACACCCATCTCTACTTCCATCCAGATGCGGATCACATACGTCTGCTGCAGATCGGCTTCTCGATCATCTTCGTGGAGCACATCTACAAGCAAGTCATCAGGGAGCGTAACATTACTTCTCAAGATATTGGTCTGATATTTTGTGGGGACTTCAATAGTGTACCGGAATGCGGCATCTATAAGCTGATGACGGAGCAGTTTGTGGGCAGTGACTTTGTGGATTGGAGCAGCAACGAAGAGCAAGCTGTCAAAGATGTGGAGCTTCGGCAGCCTTTCCAAATGAACTCCGCCTGTGGCACTCCGCCGTATACTAACTATACGACGCTATTTGCTGCCTGCTTGGATTATATATTCTATCAAAGCGACTGTTTCGATCTTCTGCAGTCTGTGCCGCTGCCCACGCTGGAACAGTTGAGCGAGAATGAGGCTATACCATCCATTAAATTCCCTTCGGATCACGTGGCTCTCGTTGCGGATCTAGCATTTAAATCTCGATAATTGCAATATATATTATATAGTTAGAGCGATAGTATCGATTTGGTTGTTATGATAGATTATGATTTCTGTTGTCCTGTTTTTATAAGAATAAACACATTTGATTTAAAAACCGTTAAAAGGTGAACATTGTCAACCAATTTTTACTTAAACAGCTCTCTAAATTTAAGCTGGAACCATCGACACTATCGATTTCTTGTACAGATCTATATATAATGTAAACACATCATCTTAAAATTATTTGTACTCTTGCTTAGCTGGCCACCGCAACATCCACGTCGTGGTCGTCCTTCTCGATGCTCAGCTCCAGTACTGCATCTTCGTCCACAGACATGGTTATGGGTTCCTTGGAGCTTTCTGTTGAGGCAGAGTTTTCCTTTGATTTGCCGCGATTCGAATCAAATTTTGTGGTAACGATGTTATTTAATTCGTCGTCGTCCTCGTCGCTGACTTCCATGATGCCATTATTATCATTCGTTTCGGATGCGGCATAACTTTCGCTTGAGGACGAGGACCCGGAGCTGTTTTCCTCATCCAGCTGTTGCTCTAGCTCGTGTATGGTGTACATTAGCAGTGTGAAATCGTTGCGACGCTTCTGGAATTTGTGCTCCATCTTTAATTTCTTTTGCGTTAGTTTGTCGATCTCCTTTTTGATGACCTCGATTTGTTTTTCTGTGTCCTTGCGATCCGGCTGTTCCTCAATTAGCGAAGCGAGCAAATCGTACTCCATTTTATTCTTGCGTATTTCCTTCGCTATAATAAGTTCTTTTTTGCTCGCCTCGATCTCTTCCTTGGCCATTTCGATGCTCTCCTGGTGCTTTTCAGCTAGTTTCGTGTAGTTGTCCTGCTCCTCCTTGATCATCCTTAACGTGTGAACATTTTTCAATGCAGCAAACTGACATTGCGCCAACTGTGCCATCAAACGATCGTACATGATTTGACTGAAATTTGAATATGCTATTAACATTTAATAGTTAATTATGTATAATAAATTCTACTTGGTCTCCGGTGAATCGTTTTTGGAGTTGGCCCATTTGAGAAACTGCTTCAGAAGCATATTCAGCCTGCGATCTTCGCCTGTACCATCGCCATCAATTAGCAAGCGCTGTTTAATAATCTCCTCTGCACAGAAAAACTTTGAGCTATTATGTATTTCACTTTATAAACAGAAAATAATTTACCGTCGTTCATTGCTGCGCTTTTATTTATTTTACCACACACAAAACACCGGCTGTTTTTTCGATAGCTACAGCTATGCTTCTGAAATATATCGATAGTCTGCAATTCACCACTCAGTCAATATATACAATTCGTTCATTATCGCTAATAATTGGCATTATACGATACGTATATACATGAGTTTTGTTGATTCCATTTAGTTTATTCATTGAATTTCACAAAAATGACTGCTGTGCCGCCGCCCGCTAACATATCCACACTTATGCCATTGGGTAAGCAGGCAAATACTATCATGCTTTAACATATACAACATTTAACGTGTTGCCGGCAGAACTGGTGGACAAATGCATCGGTTCGCGGATTCACATCATCATGAAAAACGACAAGGAAATGGTGGGGACCTTATTGGGCTTTGATGATTTCGTGAACATGTTGCTGGACGATGTCACAGAGTATGAAAATACGCCCGATGGACGCCGCATTACAAAGCTCGATCAGATATTGTTAAATGGTAACAATATTACAATGGTGAGTGCTGCTGCGGCTAACAGCTGAGATTCTATATAATATTAATATTATCTATAATCATTGCAGTTGGTTCCTGGTGGCGAGCTTGCTGAATAGCAATGTACTTCTCCGTATATACTTCTAATAAATTTATACAAAAATAAAGGACTTCGAGTTTCATTCGGCCTGTGTGGATAGTGCTGCCACCCATTACTACTGCTGCTGTCTACTCTAAGTGGCAACTCTTAATAAACAAATGAAATGGAAGCCGAACACTCCACTTGATTATTCTAGAGAGTGCTGCCAGCTGCTCAAAATCAAAGCTCTCATTGGTCATCCCAAATGGCGGTGCTTGCTCCTGCTGCTGTTCTACTCTCATTAGGTGGCAACTCTGCGCATGCGCATTTAAATCTGAGCGCGCGATATTTCTATTGCCTTCTATATGCAACATGAACGGCTGACAGTCAACATGTGCCATAAATATAAGTACTAACGGTAATATTCTGGTTGCACGTACTCCCCATTGGCCGCTGCCACATTCAGTACGGCACCAAGCTCGAACGGAAGTGGAACAAACGAAGCGGAAACACACACGACAAACGAATATGAAAAAAGTTTCTTTTCAACAAAACAAATAGTAGCGCAGCATTTGCTGGTCAATGCTTATGACTAATTGCAATTGTAACGCGGTCGGTGATTGAAGCGAGCTGTTGCGCCGATGTACAATAATATATATACATCCAGTTATATTATTATTTATAAAACGCGATATAATTTGTGTAGTTTTTGTCGGTATCTGTTGTCGGGCTTTTTCCTTGCTGGCTGCCTAGCAAAATGATTGAGTGTAGAAATCAATAGACAAAGAAACCATGAACAGCATGAGCCGCCAGAGCATTGCGTCGGCGGCGACAACAGCTGCCGCCGTCTCCATGTCTGTTTCCAATGCCACCTCGGTGGGCTCACTGATAGCAGCCGCCGCCAGCAGTCAGCCAACGGCCTCCCACTACGTGAACGGAACGGGCAGCTTGGGTCGCCTGAAGTACCATCACAAGAGTCTCGATGCCAGCGACGAGGAGCTTGAGTATGCGCAGGTAATGTGACTAATGTGCATTAAATCAAAAGTCGACAAAGTACAAAGTTCTCATCATCCTCATCCATTCCTCCTCCTCCTCCTGCCAGCTGGCATAATGTGTTGTCCTGCAGCTCAATTGAAATCGCCTTGCGGCGGGTGGTGCGCATAGCTCTATCTCTTTCACTCCCCTTCTATGCATATGCATGTGTCTATATGAGTTCGCCTTGGTGGTGGCTTTTGCCTTTGGTGTGGGTCGAGCTGGGGTTGAAAGCCGCCTCAGCTGTTTAACCTTTGGTCCGTTTCCATAGCTAAATCTCACGCTTGGCCAGACAATGTTGGCCAAGCAAAAGGCAAACCAAAAACAGCGCCTCAAATCAATTTTCAATAATTTAATGTAACGGAAATAGTTGACCAAAGCGCTGCGCTCTCTGCCTCCGCCTCCGCCTTTCCTACTCACCTGCCCTAGAGGAGGAAAAACAGTCCTTCTCTGCTCCCTTGTGCATTTTCTACTCTTCCACTTTATTGCTGCTGCTTCATTCCTCCACACTTCTCTATACTCCTATCGTCTATCCTCTATATCCTCTCTCCTCCCATCCTTTCCTTCATCAATCTTTCTTTACTTCTCCCTCTACCACATATTACTTCTTCCCTCCCCTCTCTCCTCTTCTCTTCTATTTCTCTCCCCTGCTTTGGCTCTACCCACACTTTCGTGCTCACAAAATTAATTCAATTATGTTTTTTTATGAGATTTTTGTGTTATGCTTAATGAAGCCCAAACCGGAACTGTTCGTCATGGATAGACCTTTTAGGTATTAAATATGTTGCTCTAGCATTAAATATTTTTGTTCTTCTGCATTTTGTTTTCTTTAGGCAACTTTAAGCTTAAATTTGTTTTGTTAGAAGGAAATTTCATTTCGTCTGTGTTTTCTAGGGGTTCTATTACATTTAATATTTATAAAAAACACTTTCAGTGTGTGGTGAAAATTGTAGTCTAGGGTAGGATGTAATATAGTATAAGGTGGTATGAGTATGGTTGGGGCTTGATTTAATATGCTTTCAATTGTATTGCTATAGTATATTATGGTATAAATAAAGTGATTTATAATATATGAAGTAGAGTTAGTATAGTAAAGTTAGTATATATGGTATATATATATATATATATATATATATATATATATATATATATATATATATATATATATATATATATATATATATATATATATATATATATAGTATATAAAGTGGTCTTAGTATAGTGTTGTATAGTATAATAAGTTATCTTAGTATAGTCTGATATAGTATTAAAGAGAGACATACGCTCACTGTTAAGTGATATAGTAGGTGAGCATGTCGATGAATCTTTATCCTTAGGCCCATCCTATATCTACCCATCCTATATATACTATCCTATTCCATTCTATATCTCTTCTATAAGATATATAAAATAAAATGGCCCAATTACATTCCCTGCACTCACCTCTATATAAACTGTCCGCTGCTAAGCTTCGCAGTTGTATACGCCCTTTTGCCCACACACTATTTACAGGGTATGAATAGTAGTTTACACCTAGGGATCATCATCATCTATGGCCAGCCACAAATGTGGCACAACGAATGCCCGCAGGCGACGCCACAGCCAAATGATGTTTGCCCAGCTGTCACGGCTTTTAACAAAAAGTATTTCATGAATATGGTATGAGGAAGCTCTTCCTTCTGGCTAACACTTTCACTGAGCTGTAGACGGGTCAACTGGCGAATGGTAGAGAGGAGCAGGAGGAGGTGAAGAGATAGGATTTGAAACAATGGTAGGCAAACAAGACGCACACAGACAGCACAGTTAAATAGACAGCGACTGGGCCTTTCATTAAAGCTTTATTGCCAAGGGGAGTGAGCTGGGCGAGAGGGCAATAGACAGATTTATATATATATATTGAAAGACAGAGACAGCCAGAGAAAGTATTAGGACATTTGTAAGGACATAAACGGCTTAGTCTTTCGGCTTTTAAAGAGCTTCTAAATGAAAACAAGAAACTAAGGGCCGAGGGGTTAACGAGGATTAAGTTAAGCTATATAAATTATATTAATATTTGATGGAATTGTGATATGTCTTAATAAAAATATGGATAATAATGCGACTAGTAATTGCTGTGAGTCCCTAAAGATAAGATATTTCTAAGCTTCTCTAATACATTTCGTGGGAATTTTGAAATTGTAGAAGAGAAACGTTTTCTACTCACCGATTATTAAAATACAAATTATACAACTTAGCTATGTGTATGTGGATCTATGTAGATCTCATTTGTCCTTCATTTAAACCAACAATCCTAAGAGAACTAGATGATATGATGGTTAGTTATCCACCATTTCGTACTCAACTAACCGAATCTATCTGTCAAATCCTTCTTATACTCTCCCATCTAAACCCATACCTCCCTGTAACTTCCATGAAATCTAAGCAGTAAATATATCATATTCGAACGTTTCTTTATCCTCAGCTCTCGCGCTCCACTCACATCTTGGGTCGCTACAAATCGGAACGCTTGCTGGCTGGCTCCAAGCCGGACGAGGATCGGAGGCGTCGCACGATCATTGTGGAGAAGAGAAACGATTCGTATGGCTTTACGCTGCAGAGCTATGGCATCCACTACAAGTGCGACGAGGAGCTTGAGATGATCACGTATGTGGACTATGTGGAATACGGTGGGCCGGCATATCGAGCTGGCATGCGTGAGGGCGACGTTATACTCTCCATCAATGGCAACGACATGGAGAAGGCGGATCACAAGACCATAGTGGAGTTCATTAAGAAGTGCGACATGCGCATGCGAATGGTTGTGCTCTTCGAGGATTGTGTGAGAAAGGTGAGCTTGGGCAGGACGAATGCTGTAGATAATCCTCTAAAGAAATGTATTCTCATCTGTAGGTTGACCTGCACATGCGTTATATACAGCTGCAGAGTCTGCTGCAGCAGAAGATGAATGAGCTGGAGCGAGTGCATTTGCGCGAGCGGGAGCTGCTAGAGGGCAAGTGGAAGACGCACAGCTTGCCGGCGAGAAAGAAGGCGAATGCGAATACCTCGCCGAGTGACGGCGAAGGCGTCTCGCCAACGGAGGCGAGTGTGAACGAGTCGGGATTCTACAGGCCTGCTCTGTCCACCGAGGACGTGGCTAACATGGCACTGAGGCAGCAGCCAGTTATAATTCCTCCACCCGCACAATTTATGCTCACGTATCACTATCTGGATCCTAGCTATCGGTATCGCTATGTGCTGCCGGGAGGAGCAGCAGCAGCTGGAGCTGGTGGAGATCAGCACTATGTGTTGCAGCGTGCCGAATCACTGGATACGAATACCTGCAGCCAGGTAACAGCAAACAGTCAGTACCACAGCGCGAGTGCAGGGGGAGGAGGAGGAGGTGGTGGTGGAGTAGGATCTGGAGCAGGAGGCGGAGTGGCTGGTACAGTGAAGCCACCTGCGCCGCCGCCGCGTACCTGCGAGAAGCACAAGCCTCCAGCCAAGGAGAAGACGAAGCATTGCCATGGCAATGGGCACTCCTGCAATCCTTGCCTGGGTCACTTTCGCTGGAAGTCGGCGGAGAAGTCGCACAGCAACGGCGACAATGTCAGCCTGGATGCCTACGACCTGGCCAGTCCCTGTTGCGAGACACAGTGCGTGCCTTCAAGGCGCCGTCATCGACAGCACAAGGAGCACAAGCATAAGCACCGAGAGAGGGAGAGGGAGAAGGAGAAAGAGAGATTGGAGGTCAAAGAGAAGAAGGCGAGCAAGACACATGCCTCACCTGGCGCTAGTGTAGGCAAGCCAACTTCGGCCGTGGATCGACAGCCCAATCATCATCATCATCACCATCATCACCACCATCATCGACATGCGCAGGAACAGCATCCGCAGCAACAGCAGCCACATCATCATTATCATCAGCAGGCGCCATCTCAAGCGAGCAGTGTTCGCTCCCGCTACTTTGACTTGGCCTCTGGTTTGGCCAGCCACTGCAGCCTGCATTCCTGCACCTCTAGTGAATTCGCTCCCGCTGATTCGGCGTCCTACACCACGTCCATAAGCACGGATACGTTGTTCTGGGAGCCTAAAAGCGAGGCGGCACAGTCTTCCAGGCAACACTCAACCAAGTCCAGGCAATCCTACGAACAGCATCCACAGCAGCAACAGCAGCAGCAGCAACAGCAGCAGCAGCTCCATGGACATCATCATCATCATCCGCATTATCATGTGACAGCCACTCAAGTGCAGCCCTCGCAGATCTATCCAAACACCATTGCCTATGTGCAGAAGCCCAAGTCGTGGGATAATCTAGCAACCAAGACGCTTGTGGGACAGAGCTTTAACTATGGCTACTTGGACACAGTTGCCATGAAGCCGGCGGTCAAGCTGCAAATAGCACAACAACGACATTCCATGCCCAGACGAAATCCATATGGCCGCTATTCCACCTATGGCGATGTGGAGAACTATGCGCCGCCTCCAACCGAATTTGTGGGTGAGCTAACGACCACAACGACGACCACCATAACGGCCAAATCCACAGAGGAGCTGCTGGCGGCCTGCGATTGTCTAACACCCCAGCAACAGCAGGCGCTGAAGGCGGCGCAATATCAGCTAAGTCAAACACAAAAGCTATCTCATCAAAACTCCTGTCAGTTGGGCTACTATTCGCATCTGCCCAGGCCAACCAAGGATGTGGCCAGCTCCACAGGACAGCAGCAGCCGCCGAACAATGGTTGCGACGTTGCCACCGTGTCGGAAGCAACTCGTTTGTAGGCCACAGCTGACTAACAACTCGGACAACTAAACAAAAACCGTCTTTCAGGCAGACCCTTTAAAGAAATGCACTCTAAAAATTCCATAACAAAAACTTAAATTATCATAAACTCCTAAAGACATTCCAATTGAAACATGTCTTAACAGTATGGCTACGCTGAGTGCATTTCCGTTGGGGGTCTCTACACGAACATTTGTACATCGAAACCTAGAAACTGAATGAAACATCATGCAGCCAAATTTTAATAATTTTAAATTTAAAAAAAGAAGTGAAAAACAAAAGGCGATACAATTACAGGCCACAGCTAGCCAACATCTAGTTCAACTAAACGAAAACCGTCTTTCATGCAGCCATCCAACATAAATGCACTCCAGCCGAAATGTTAAAGTCGTTAACAGTCTGGCAGCATTCGGCGCATTTATTTGTGGGGGTCTGCACAGTGCAATTTGTACATCGAAACAAGTAGCAAAATGAATGATGCACATGTACAGCCAAATTTTAAACTATCTAAATTTTAAAACAGTTGCAAAACATATACAAACAATATAAACAAACATACATATGATATATGTAGCATTGCAGTTTCAAATTAATTTTGGATTTATTTAAAGACTGACAGCTATGCGTAGAATATTTTAAAACAAAAAGTGCTTAAATCTATATAGTAAAAGAGTTACAATACACACATATTATGGAATACATATATTAATTTTATGCATGTAGCTATTGTTTTTAAACATACTGTAGATACAACTTAAATATATACATATAAATATATATCTTAAATTTATTATTAGTTATTATACATAATGGAAAAGCTGAACAATGTAGTTTGAATCATTGTGATAGTGTGAAAAGGCAGATACTGATAAACAAGAATATATAATGATTTTAGTGAACTATATAGACATATGGTTGATAAAATGGCGCTTTTGATGTAATGCAATTTGTAAATGTTATGGTACTTTATTTATATATATAATATAATATAATAAAAATCATTGTGTGTTCATGTAGTATAACTCCAACAGTAAATATTTGGTGTTTTTAATCTAATTCAATTCAACTCTACGTGGACACAGTTCGAATAATTACTCCTCGAACTCTTAAACAATATTTCACACAATTAACTCTAATCGTCTGATCGACGCATTTACTTAATTCAAAAAAGAGTTTTAAACGAGGTGGCAGCTCTATGGAGAGAATTTATATTGAATACTTAACCGTTACTCTACACACGGTCAGCTGTTTTGGCAGTGCTTCAACCCTCAATTCGATTGTCAAAATACACGCCATCTGGCGGCTTGCGTATGCACCAACAAATGTCAGTTTTTTGGGCAAAAAAATCAATACCAACCCCAACCCCAAACCCGCTCGTTAAAAATGTAAATGCGAAAAATTCAATACTGTGCAGCCATACACGACGGTCGCAACGCGTTGCCACAAGAAAGAAAAAAGTTGAAGCAGAACTCGTGTTCGCAAAATTAAATTTCGAAATTCGCTCACAATTAGCAATTGCAGTGCACGCAGCGCCAAAAAGGAAAAGAGAATGATGAAAATAGTAAAGTAGCGAAGCAAAAGCAGCGAAAAGTGCGTGAAACGCGACCGGCAAAAAGGATACAAAAGGCCACAAAGCGTACAGTGAAAGTGACATGGCAGGAGCCCATTAGAGCAGCTCATAAAGTTGTTAACAAGAAAGAAGAAGAAACAGAAAACACACAAACACACACACCACACACCGCACATACTCGCAATATGTTAGGTGTGGCTATGGAGCGCTGTTAGTGAGCTGCCGGCGCCAGCATCAACAGCAACAACAATAATCACGGCGCGGACTCGCAGTCGCGGTCGCAGTCGCAGTCGCAGTTGGAGTCGCAGCTGTAGGGCGAGACGGAGACGAAGAGGACGAGAAAGAAGAAGCGGAAGCGGCGAACGGAGCAGCGCGACGCGCCCAGCTTTAAGCGGCAGCAGTTGACAAACGGCGACGGCAACGGCTGCGCTGGCGGCTGCTGCTCAAGTTGTTGTTGTTGTTGGTGGCAGCGGCAGAGGCAGAGGCAGAGACAGAGACAGAGGCAGCGCCGAGTACAACAATGATAAGGTAAGTTACTCCCTTACTCCCCCCACTCGGGCCGTCAATAAAACTGCAGTGTGCACTAAATTGCAAATGGCGCTCGATGTCAATTAAAGCGGGAGGGTTGTTCCGCAAAACTCCAAATTGCAAAGTAGTTAGCCAAATTGGTTAGCTATTTTTATGACTAAATATGATGAATGTGTAGGGTTAGTTTGGACGGTTTTCAGGCTATTCATTGTGGTTGATTGAGGCTCAAGTGGTTGGCCAAAATTTTCAAATTTCAAATTATTTTGGTCAGGTTAAACTATAAACTTTGAGGCCAAACTATACATGCTAATGCTACATTATTAACATTAAAGGTTAGCTTTGTTAGAGTTCTAAGGTTATACTGTGAAGCCATAAGTTGTAAACTAGGTAGCTTTTTTATATAGTTAAAGGTGTTTTAAATGTACTTTATGTACTCGATACAATCGATAGTGAAATACCTTTTTTTTATAAGTTAACTTACGATTATTTTGTACTGCTTAGCTTTTTTTTTGTACTTTATGATAAAACATAAATTTGAACCACTTAAAGATCCCAAGACTGTTCTTTAAGCTACTTTCAAGGATGGTTTAGCTTCTTTATTTAAACCCTCTTCTAATTGGACCACTTAAGTATAGTTCCCACTCTTTTAACTCTATGCTAAGCTCCATCTATTCTTCTCTACTGCTAATTTAGCCTTTTTCCTTTATTGATTCTAATTGGCATTTTAGTTTTCGGAAAATATACCCAACTTTTCCTCTCTGCTGCTGCCTTTGCTGCTGCTGCAGGCAGCGTAACTTAATCAATTCGATAAATACAGATTTGACAACAAATTTCAACTGCCTCCGGTCATAGGGCCAACAAAATTGGAGTGTCCAGCGAGGTTTGAAAGTTTTGCCTTATATTTCTTCTTTTTTCTATATTTTTTTGGCTGCTCAACAGACAATAAGCCGCAACCAGAACATGTTCATGTAGAAGTAGTACAGTGAAAGCTCAATAAGTGATAAACTTGTTAGTTGACAGAAACTCGATTGAGAGGGGGATAAAACGAAAGCAGCAAGGATAAGTTTGTGTAGTAAATATCTCTTCGTTATCATATTTTTTAAATATATAGTAAAATCTGGCTTGAGTGAACAATAATGATTGCGAAACCAGCTTGAAATGAAATAAACTTTGATCACATAACAATTCTTAACAAGGGATCAATGTAAATGTGTAGAATAACAGTTTGATTAAGCGAACAATAAAGCTTGAGAAAGTGACAAATATATTGGCAACTGATCAAAAGATATATAAAAGCTAATATTGATGAACTGCTAAGATTGACAGGACAAAAGATAAACTTAGATAAATGTGACAAAAACTTGCAAATTGCTGACCCTAAGCAATCGTTTGTTCAATAGAATGTTTACTGTAATTATAGCTGTCATCAAAAATGCACAATGTGCACTCACACAAACATATATACATATATACTATATATATATATACATATTCACGATAAATTTTGTTCAATGCCGGGATTTGGTGGAGGCCTCTGAACTTGATCATTTTGCTGCGGATGCAAATGACAACATCATTATCAGTGTCAAAATGCCATTAAATGTGTGTGTGTGTGAGTGTGGCATACAATGCCTTTGAAGGATTACACACACACACACACTCACACATACACACGCTTGCATACATAGCAAACAAAAAAGAGGAAGAAGTATTGAAAATGAAAAGGAGAAGCAGAGTGAAAGAAATGTGCTGCTTTGTCAAATATGGCAGATAGCATGGAGTAGCAGCGAGTAATATTTGCCAGAGTGCTGGCGGGCATTGAAAACACACGCACACACAGACAAGCGCAGCAAGCACACACGCGCACACATACACACACACACACATGTGTGTGTGTGTTTGTGTTTGTGCCGCTTGGCAGTTAGTCAAAAAGCGTCTAGCGTTGAGCGCCAAAGTGCGTTGCATACTTTTTAGCGCGCTTTGTTTGACTCGAATTGGGATTTTCCCCGAGCAGCAGCAGCAACAACAACAACAACAACAAAGCACTGCAACAACAACTAGTTAAAACAGCCGACAGTATGTGTGTGCGTGTGCGGGAAGGAGAGCGAGAGAGAGAGAGAGAGAGAGAGAGAGAGCAGAAGGCAGGCACAGTTTCTTTTTTTTTTATATATATTTTTTCTTGCCACGTTGACAACATGCAGTCGGCTTTGCCAGGCGACAAAAATGTCCTTGACCATTTGCACTTTTGCGTAGAGCAATACAGAAAAAAAAAAAATTAAGAAAAATCAAAATTCAATTTGATTGCGGCATTTGACAAAGTGGAGTCAAAATAGGCACATATCATGCTTTATATTTAGCTCTTAAATAGACAGCTAAAGATATTTTTTGTTCTATGTATATATGTATGTTCTATGTATATACATATAGTATATATATAATAAGTTTTATAGATGAGTTGAGGAAAGCCAGGTAGTTCTTTTGTATACTAGAATTTCTTATAGCTAAAGTTGGTTCTTTGGATTCAAGACATTGAACCTTAATATATTAAACGAGTTCTTTTGAATTGAGAAATAGAGAAGATTTGAGAGCTTGCAATTGAAAAGTTTCTGCCTGTCAAAACTAAAACGAACATGCTTTGATTTGTTGGATGCTCTGGCTGCTGCACTCTTGTTATAAGTATATATAAATTTATATATATTTATATATATGTGTGTGCGTAAGTGTGTGTTAATAAGCATTGGCATAGTGGCAACGACTTTTGCTTAGTATTTGTGTTTTTTCATTTCCGGTTTCCACATGTTGACATGCTGCTGTTGCTTGTGCTCCTGTTCCTGCTTCTGCTCCTGCTCTCACTCCTGCTCCTACTGCTGCTGCTGTTAATGATAATGATAATCATAATGAAGTCACCAGCAGCAACAGCAACAGCCGCAGCGAGCACTTCGAGCAAGAGGCGTGAGTCAGCTTGTTAGTTTATCAGCTTTGTTTGCCGCCTCGCTCTCTTTTCTTCCTGTCCACGCTGCGTATGCGTAATTTTCATATTATGTAATTTGCACTTGTTAAATGGACTCTTAATTTGATTAGGAGCCGCCGTAAACATAAAGTGCCACATTTTCTTATGCTCGGCCCAATTAAAAACCATATTTACGCCGCTGGCAGCCGCCACAGCTGCCGCTGCTGCTGCTGCTGCTGCTGTTCCCCTCTCCTGCTCCTGCTCTTGTTCCTTCTGCCTGTCCATCTCCTGCTTCATCTCGTTCTCATCTCAGTTGTGACTGCTGCTGATGAGCTCATATTGAAAGTTTTTTCCTTCTTTTTTCTTCTTTTTTGTGCCAGCGACCTAGTTTGGCTCAACCGAAATCAATGTGGTCGCCGCGGCGCCATTTGCACTGCCGACCCTTTTGCTCTGCTGATTCTCTTTTATCCACCCACTCTCCCCACCACCACTCCAGCCATTCCTTTCCAGCATTTAATCATCATTTTTTCTTCATTTTCCGCAAACATTTTCTTTGGATAGTTTCCATACCCTACACACGCTCAATCATTGCCAAATGGCAGAGTTTAATTGAAAAAGAATTGAACTGAAATTCCACATTTCGAATGAAAAGTCCAAAAATAATTAAAAGGGAATTTTTAAATATATACATATCTGTATATATAGAAACATATTACTTTAATTTATAATCGAATATGTTAATTCGACATTCTAGTAAATTAATTTTAGTAGGTTTTAGAACCTATGAAAGTATATTAAAAGTTTATTATATTCAAGCTGAAAAGTCTGCCTCTCATTAAAATCTTATATATGTACAAATACATATACTGATTGCTATAAGGTTAGCTAAGTTTTAGATCTATTTACTCGTGCATACATTTGGATATTTATGCGACTTCTAGACTTTTATATCATAGGACTATCTATCTATTTATAGATCATATATGAACACATCAATTGTTTTCACTAAAACACAAATATTAATTTTAGTTTAGCCCCACGGTATCTGCGAGTCTATCACTTTTGTCAGTCAGTTAGTGCTTGCTCACTTGCTTTCAATTTGACTTAGTCACCTGCTCGGGCGTTATTAATTGAGCTTTTGCTGCATTGCTGCCCGATGGCAGCATCGATTGTCTCTCTGGGTTCAGCTGTAGCTGCTCCATCTCCCCCATCTCCTCCTACCTCCGCTCAAAATTGAAATTTTAATTAAACTCGAATGGAGCTGGTGCCCAGCTTTTAAATTTGTTGCATCATCCAAATTAGCTGTGACTGATTCGCATTTAATCGAAATAAAGCTTGGAAAATTAAATTAAAACTCTTTTTCCATATGGTTAAATATATAAGATATATACACTAGATTTATATGTATATTATATGTGACATAAAAATTAAAAATTAAAATAACAATAATGCGCAGACGAATAAAATGCCCATTAAGCATACGCCGCATTGTCATTTATTGTATTTCACGAATATTGACAACGGCATTCGCATCAGCATCATTATATGCTGTAGATAGATTGAGTGAATTGGGTATATTGATTTTGATAAAAACTATATAACAGATAAGACTGAGACTGAGACTGAGACTGAGACTGAGACTGAGACTGAAACTGAGACTGAGACTGAGACTGAAACTGAGACTGAGACTGAGACTGAGACTGAGACTGAGACTGAGACTGAGACTGAGACTGAGACTGAGACTGAGACTGAGACTGAGACTGAGACTGAAACTGAGACTGAGACTGAGACTGAGACTGAGACTGAGACTGAGACTGAGACTGAGACTGAGACAGAGAATAAAGAGTAAAGAGTAAAGAGAATACTGAGAATAATAAGAATAATAAGAATATTGAGAATAATGAGATAGAGAACCGATAAAAGAAAAAATAACTGCAATAAGATGGATCTCATTTTGGTCCTCGACACTTTCTAGGGTATTTCCAAATCGATCAGCTACAGCTGACGTCTATTTGTACTTAGCATCTTGATAATCGTTATGGAAAGCTCAATGAGCGGCTGAGTGAATGTGAAGTGGACAGTGCTTGCTGAGCGTCTATAGCATATAGATGTGAGTGCATAGAAGGAAAGATATATAAATATTATAGATAGATACAGATACATAAGCGGCACAGATAAAAGCGAATTGCCTGATTCAGTTTGTTTATGAACGTCCTCTATGCTGCATCGAGAGCGTCAAAGTTGTTTGATTTCTTAACTAGATATATATTCTCATTCCAGCACATCCAGTTCGCAGACATAACATTTTGGGGCGGCAGAGAACGGCATGGTGAAAATGGAGTCCACTGAGGAACAGGATAGAAAGCTTGTTTTGGAGTTTTGCCATTTGCTCGAGAAATCCAAGCAGCTCTTCAATGGGCTCAGGTAACATGATTAATTCGATATATATATCTATTCATATTATCGATTTATATTTATATGGTTATTGATGTTGTTTCTATATTCAAGTAGAGATCTGCCGCAGTATGGACATCGTCAGTGGCAGGCGTATTTTGGACGTACCTTCGATGTCTACACAAAACTCTGGAAGTTTCAGCAGCAACATCGCTTGGTCCTCGACTCCAAATATGGACTGAAACGTTGGCAAATTGGCGAAATAGCCAGCAAAATCGGACAGCTTTATTATCACTATTAGTGAGTATTTAGAGTGATACATAACTCTGTATTCTGGGATGTTTCACAAATTTAGTTCTTCAAAAACGGTATATTTTTATAGATATAGCATTTCAAGTCAGTTAAAGTTGAGGTTTTTAAGTATATTATAGAATTGGCATAGTAATAAAAGCTCAAGGGCTTTAGATCCTGTATGAAACATTTGAAAGATCTAAAAGATGAAATGATGAAACTAAGATACTTATGTAGCTAAAACTCTAAAAATGAGCTAAGACTGATAACAATATTATTTTAATATCAATTGCTATAACGCATAGCTGTCATAATACGTTTTAGACCTTGTATGAAAAACTTGAAATGAAATTTATCTGCAGGCAATCGAAAAATGATGTGCGAAATGTGCGAAAGCTTTTTAATATGGGTAGTAAAAAATGTGATGTATAGAAGTAATTGTCCTGTTTTAGATCATCAAGATATTTCTGTAACATATTTTAATATGAGCTAAAAAGAATAGCAATGTTAGTTGCTGAGTTATATAGTTGCCATACTAATAACTTTTTCGAATAGATATCATACATATATACGTTTTAGACCTTATATGTAGATCAGTTAGCTGACAAATTAAACGTTTTTAGATCTTATAAGAAAATACAATTTTTGAACAACCTATTTAAACATGATCTAAATCCGAATTAATAACTAACACAGCAAATATAACATGGATAATAGAGTTTCTTTAATATTAATCCATATAAATTTATCCATCAACACAGTTTAAGAACGAGCGAAACGAACTACCTGAATGAGGCGTATCAGTTCTATGCGGCAATACGTGGGCGTGCGTATTACTCGCGCGCTGCCAAAGAGGATCGGCCGGATTTGATGGTGAAGAAATTGCGATATTATGCACGGTTCATAGTCGTCTGTCTGCTGCTCAAGAAGATGAAGCTGGTGCGCGAGCTGGTCACGGAGCTGGAGAAACAAATACAGGAGTACACGAACACGTAAAATTACCCATCGATTACAGTTGCTGATCGTATTTAAACTTTAATCGTCTCTTGCAGCTATGAGCCGGAAGATCATTTGGAATGGTCTCTGGTGCTCGAGGAGATCAAAGGCTTCATCAAGGCGGAGGCAGCGGTCGCCGTGCTGCATGCCGACTCCAATCCCATCATCTTGTCGCACAGGTGAGTCGTTGGCGCAATCCTTGTTACCATACAGCAAACACTTTGCCCGTGCTTTCGTCGGCGGAGTAGGAGTATGGAGAGCTTGTGGGGTTGGATATATATATCTATCTATCTATCGATCTATCTATCTATACAATGGGTTCTATGGGCTCTATGTTTGGTTTGTTTTTGTTTTTTGTAGGCTTAGGTATACGAGTTTTGCTTCTGTTCTGTTGCTATCAATTCTTTCATTTTATTGTGCTTATCACAGAAGACTTGAAAACACCAAAGAAACACTCACTGTTCTCATTCATCACGCACTTTTCCATTCAGTTTTCCCCCTCAACTCAAATCACACACACACTCCCTCCACACACACACATACATATACATATAAATGTACCAGCTGAGAATATAATTAAACTTAATTTAAGATCCTTTAAAGATCAGTTTTCTAATATTAACGAAAAATCGTTAAGTATTCAAAATCTTTTCAAGCTTCATTGATTATATACCCATTGATTGTGTATTACTTATTATACAGAAATGGAGTTCCTATATATGAGAGTAGTTCCCTAGAAAACGCTTTTAAATATGATGAACATCTGAATTATTTAAAAATATGAAAAATATATAATCAGGGGAATTTAGAAAAAATAACCTTATATCTCATATAATATTCGAGTTATAAAGCTCTTAACTCACGTTTTTGATCTTTGCTATTCTTAGTAGTAATTCTTCATTTTAAGGCATCAATAATTTTTATAAAGTTTATAGTAAGATCTTTTTTCACGTAAATATTTTATGCAACCAAAAACTTCTTTCGCAATAAACTAAGATTAGATCTATATGCAAATTTTAGATAGTTTTAGAGTTCAGAGAAACAGAGAAATAGTTATGTATATATTAGATACAAATATTACAAAGATCTTGACAATGATTAAAACACAATTTTTCATAGTAAATTTTACAATGTAATTGAGTTTCTTAAGAGTCTCACAAATATTCAAACCACGATATGTTTCTCAAATAAGTTTCTCTAGAATTGTCTCAACTTCTTGCTGGTAAATGATACATACACTCTCTCACTCACACACACACACACACATCTTTTTATCAGTTCATATGTTCTCCCACCTGTTACCCTCACACCCCTCCCGCACACCCCTCTATTCCCCACCCATATATATCACCTCATTAGTGCGCCACATTCTCAATTCTTCTGTGAAAGCACGGGCCACCGCAATTTGATTGTGGACCAGCGCAACTACAACGACTGATGGTCAGTGGTTCCGGTTCTAGGTTATCGCCGCTGACGACGCCGCCGTGCGAGAGATCACCGCACATGACGCTCAGCCTGCAGGAGATACTGATTGTTGGATCCGCCTGTGAGCAGGCCAAGTTCTCAGAGCTCACAATGGACATGTTTAGGTGAGTGTGAAGTCGAATCTCATTTGTGTTAAATAGTAACTGATTTTGATTACCTTTAGAATGCTGCAAACGCTGGAACGTGAGCCCACGGAATCGGCAACGAATCCGCTTAGCATGTCACACGGCCTGCACGGACACGACGCGAGTCCGGCGGCCAGTCGCATACCACCATACGGAGTGCCTGGCTCCAAAGGCTACATGGAGAATGGCCGTCGAGACTGTCGAGACAATCCACATAAATATCTACTATACAAGCCATCGATTAGCCAGCTGCTGGTGTTCCTCGCCAGCGGCTTTAAGGAACTACCTTTGGGCGGTGCTCTACTCCTGTATATGTCAGCGGACGGCTGTTTCTCCACCACCAAGCATCCCGAGGACTGTGAGTAGTTGGCCACAAATATGCATGAAGAGTCACTAATCTTTGCCTCCTTTACAGATGGCTATGAGCTGGGCGGCTTGGGCACGAGTGTGAAGCGCGATAGCGTTGATGGCGGCGGCCTGTCGTGTCGTGGAAAGTCCTACAAGGAGAACCATTGCCTCTATCCGGGCGATCTTTATCCGTTCACGCGTCGGCCCATGTTCATTATCATCGATTCGGATAATTCGTTTGTCTTTCAGCACATACCCCGCTACTTCGGACAGCCGCTGGTGATACTCATGTCGCCGCAAGATGTTCCGCCCGCTTTTCAAGGTAGGCCTCGGCCAGGATCTGGATGGTTAATGAACTAGAAATGAAGCAGAGATAGAAGATAGAATACTTATAAAAAGATCTAATTAGATACTTTAATGATTAGGCATTAAAATTAATGTTTTAGTTGCTTTTATCTGTAATTAGAGAATTTCTCTTCTGTTGTCATATTTGCAGATTCTATACATCTGATTGTGTCTTGAAGAGTCTATATATCTGATTGTATCTTGCAGAGTCTATACATCTAATTGTATTCAGTTAGTTAGTTTGCTAATGCTGGTCTTTAGTAATACCTATTTCATGAGTATTCTATGCCAAAGACATACTATATTTCCTCGATATATTAAGATATAAAATCAGAAAATCTTACCTGAGCTTGCTCTTCACATGCATATATTGTATAAGAATTGATCTTAGTATCTTCTTCAAGCAAGTTCTACAAGAAAACCCTAATCAATTCCACATTTCTATCCATAACTTAATATTCATTTTACTTGATTTTCTTACAGCTGATGTCCAGCATCATGGTTCGTTGTTTACATTGTTCCTGCACTCCCCGCTCACAGCGCTCTGCTACATTTGCAATGTGGGAGATGTGCCCATTCATCATTGGGAACGCTGTCAGACCTATGTGGATCGTTTCATAACCGAAGCCTCGCGTCTGGTTACGCGCTGTCGCATGGATGAGATCGAGCAGGGCATAGGCTTTATAGGTAAGTGCATTGATTGTAAATAATGTAAATATTATTGCATTCCTATTCCTTTACAGACTCCTCATATGTTCAGTTCTTTGGCGACGATTTTCTGCGCACACTCATTTTACGTTTCGTGTTCTGTGATGTGGTGCTGCGTTTGCATCGCGGTTTCCGTGGCAGGCATATGCGACCGCGCTGCGAGCCCCAGCTGCCGGCAAACGAACTGCTCGAGCATCCCTCGCTATCGCACATCATATTCCAGCTGGCATCGGCGCTCGATGTGCGCAACCATTTCTCGGAGGGGCCCGAGTGCGACTGATGACTTTTTTTGGCCGTAGTCTTAGCTCTAGTCATAATGATTATTTTCTATATGATACAGCAGCAGCAGCAGCAGCTGCAGCAACAGCTGCAACAGCTGCTGCAGCTATTCAATCTCTACTGCCTGAACCGACAGTTCTCGTTGTTCCATTATCTGTACAATATATATTCGCTGGCAGCGAGCTGGTCTGTTAGCTGAAACTGGCTGCAGGCATGCTCCAGTGTCAGGCTATTCAAATTTTTATAACATACCAGATACGATATATCATATGTGTATATCACATATATATATATAAATATATTTATGTATATATATGTGCATATGTATATTAAACGCGAAATATATTATAATAATAATCGAGTAGCTAGTTTTCTTATATAGTGCGTCGCGCAATGGAATGGTCCAATGTTAGTTGCTTAGCATATACATTATGATAATATTAAACAAATATAACAAATATACAATAAATAATAAAACGCAGCAAGAAACAAAACAAAAACAAAAACAAAAAGAGATGTAAACCTAACAAACG
Source organism: Drosophila meridionalis (assembly GCA_035045145.1). Lineage (NCBI taxonomy): Eukaryota > Metazoa > Arthropoda > Insecta > Diptera > Drosophilidae > Drosophila > Drosophila meridionalis. The sequence goes on from JAWNPG010000040.1 coordinate 19,114,756, forward strand.
AAAACTGCCAAAGAGAAGTTGAAAATGGAATCAAATTTTGTTTGAACACAGCAAACGATTTTTAAGTCAAGTAATTCAAAGAACAGAAATGAAACAAACGAACAAAGAACAATTTCATACGCAGCATTAAACATTTAGCTTTTATACAACAAATTAGAGAGCAGAACGAAGGAAAACATATAAATTACATTTAAATTTAAATCTATAAACACGACACACTATATAAGAAATGCGTTCTTTTTTTACTGTACACGACGCTTAATATAAATAAATGATAAATGATATATGAATAACAAATACAAATAATAATTATAAATGATATTGTACGTATGTAATATTGCATATAGGTATTATTATGATTACAAGATGACTGAAAGTTACTGTTTCAAAAAAGCAAAAAGTTAGCAAAAATAATAATTACTTATACATATATTTATATATATATAGTATATATTTAAGCTAAACACAAAGTAATAAATATATACAAAGGAATATATTTTGCGTATGTTACAACAGAAAATTACATTAAAAAACCAACCCAGCAAAAAGTAAAAGGAAAAACATTTTATACAAAGATTATATAAAATTATATATATAAATGAAATCACATTCATATGAGCAAGCCCTATATCATATCGCAGTGTTCCAAAATTACAAAAATTCTTGGTTTTGAATAATGTTAACAACAAATGCTCGATTCTAAAACACAATATAGATATATATATATATATAATGTATACAATATTTCATATATGAAAAATAAAACTAACAAATATTTGACAGAACCCCAAAAATAAAAATAAAAACCAAATATTTTTATAGTTTAATTAAACAAAAAATCGTTCAAAATTTTATTGCAAACAAGTTTTAAGCTAAATTTCCAATTTTCTAAATTTCTCTTTCTCTCTCTCTGTCTTATAAACGAGAATACAAAAATCAAGCAAACCCTCATTTATTTTTCCCAAATTCTTAAATACTCTTAACAAATTGTATAGACTTTTTAACAAAACAAATTGTTTTCAACTTTTGTATATACATAAAAGAAATATGTAATTAATTAATTTAAAAATGAAAACAAATTATATAAAAAGTAAATACGATATTAACGAAATGCTCTTGAACCAAATGATAAAAGTATTGCTAGCGCATTATCATTTCCCTTAATATTAGATTTTGTACATTTGAAAATTGCATTTACATAAGCAAGAACAACAACAAAGAACAACAACTGCAACAAAAAACGTTAAACAAATAACAAAATAATATACAAATTAAATCATGATTAATCAGCAACATTAGCCACACGATAAGCGATACAAACGAATCCCACAAAGAATACATTCAAGCATTATCATAAGCGAATTGTTTAACACACACAATCACACACACTATCAAACCATAAACAACAACAAAAAAAGATAACACAAATTTAGCAAAGCCACAAAAAAATGAAAGGAAAAGCAAAAAATATAAACAAATATTATGAAAGTATGGAAAGCGTGGAGAGTGTATGGAGTTTGTATGAGTAATAAGAATAAAGCACATGTTTGAAAAGAAATTCATAGTGAAATCTACTTTATTCTAGAGTGAGTTGGGATTAGAACTCGTGTCTAACTTTTAGACAAACATTTAAGTGTGTTTTTTATGAAGAAATCATTTAAATGTTTCTCAATGTGATCTTTAAGAAGAAAGAATTATACAGAAGGGCATGCTCAACTAGGATATACCCCGAACCATGATGAGGAGTTCAAAGAAAGTATATATATGTTTATATACTTGAGCAGTACCAGCAATTGAGTTGTCATTTTTTATTTAAGCATCTCCACCTCTAATACGCCAGCAACTGAATCTAAGGCTTCGTAAGTTTGCCCGTGTGCTGCTCAATCCAATCCACATACGATGAAACGCGCATAAATACATCCGGTACAGGTATTTTACACTTAGGATCGTAGCCATGCGAGACGACGCCCACTAGGACATTAGAGCCATCATCAAGTACCAGCGGACCGCCCGAATCGCCGACACAGGGCAGGCCGCGTTTCGCATCGATGCACAGAAATGAGTCCAATATTACTTTCTCCTGCCCATTGAGAACCTTGTTCCACAAGTATTCGCACAGCTTATTGGGAATGATTTTGACGACGAGGTATTGCAAGATCTCGGCGGGTTCTAGATTGTCCGTTAGACCCCAGCCGGAGACAAGTGCCTTGCGGCCTTCATAATCGTTCTGATTGCTCCTCTTGGGCAGCTTAGCTGGCTGTATATATTTACTTAGTTTTAAGTACTTAGGTAATTTAATTAGTGCAACATCATTGGCTATGATGTCTACATTGTACTCCGCATGAACAATGGTGTGCTGCCTTTTGACAATCATTTCCACACGACCCGGTTCGTCGTCATCTGTTGTGTTCACAATGCCTGCGCTGACAGTCACATTATCACTGCAAATCGTATGGGATTAGTAATGGATCTCTGTTCATATATATAATTTCATTAAATACAATTCAAAGTCGGTGTGCTGCAGGCAATGGGCAGCAGTTAGTATCCAACGTCTGGAGATGATTGTGCCGCCACAATAAAATGGATTTTCATTGTCCTTGAAAAAGCATTCAAGCCAGACTTGGTAGGGCAACAACTTGGGCCAGGCTGGTTTGCCATTGACAATACGCGTATGTTCTTGACCAAGACTTAGGCAGGAACTGAACAGTAGACCTAACAGATGCAGTAACTTACTCATATTTACTTTTCCCATACAATAGAGTCAAACGTGCGTCTTATATAGCCTTCCGTTTAACAGCTTTGAGGCGCGCATTTCAGCTTATCTAAGTTTCTAAGCTAACAAATTCTTTAAATGCTATCTCTTCCTAACTTAAAAACGAAATTAACTTTAATTTTTGAAGTGTTTCAGTTGTATACAACACTTGCTCTTACTCATATAGAACTCATGAAGTATAGATAAATTTACAGTGAGTGCTAAGAGTTCGAGAACCATTACAGTTCTATTTATCAAATTGTTTTAATATACAATTTTAAACTTGTTAAATGCATAACGATGGGAATATATATATTATATATAATTATATATTAATCATAATAATTTAGCATAGTCTGCCAAACTTGTAGATGACTTCGTGATGGTACTTCTCCTCCGGTTGCAATATGCTGGAGGGAAAGTTTGCATGATTTACAGAATCGGGAAACTTTTGCGTTTCGAGACAGAAAGCGCCATGCTTGACATAAGCCGCGCCTGCTTTTCCAGCCAGCGCAGTCTCGCCCTTTGCCGTATTTGGCAAGAAGTTGGATGTGTAGAACTGCACGCCCGGCTGATTGCTAGCTATTTCCAGCCAGCGACCGCTTGGCGGATGCGTTATCCTGGCCACATTGGCGATGCTCTGCGGCGGCTCGAATTTTACGCAAAAGTTGTCATCGTAGCCCAGAGCCGGCTGCAGCTGCTCAAGCCGTTCGCCCAGATTGCTAGCCACGCGCAAATCGAATTTGCCGCCGTCCACAGGCAAGATTTTGCCTGTTGGTATGGATTCATTGTCCGTCTCCGTTATGCCATAGGCATTGATAGCTATGTGATGCTCGTAGAGTCCCTTCTGACCTGCCTTATGGCCAGCCAGATTGAAGTAGGAATGATTGGTGAGATTCACGGGCGTTGCTTTGGTGGCCAACGCATCCATTCGCACATGCAGGCAATTGTCTTCGGTTAGAGTGAAGGTAACTGTAGCCTGGACTTCGCCGGGATAGCCCTCGTGGCCATCGGGATTGGTGTGGGTCATGCTGACCCCATTGGGCAGCACTTTCAGCACTTCCCAATGCGCCTTATCGAATCCTACAAATCCGCCATGCAGCTGGAATGTTCCTCTATTCCGGGACACCTCAATTGTTTTTCCATCAAGTTGGAATCTGCCATTCGCTATGCGATTGCAAACGCGCCCAACGGTTGCACCCATGTAGGGATTATTCTCGCCTTGATAACCCGCCAGGTCATCAAAGCCGAGCGTCACGTCCTCCACTTGACCTTGCGCATCGGGCACTTTAATGCTGCTGATCGTCGCGCCCAGCGTTAAAATCTGCACCGACATTTGCTCATCATTGGAGAGTGTAAAACGTCGAATGGGACCCGTTTGCTTGGTGAAGGGATCCACTGCTGCAGTGGCGAAAACATCTTCCGTGACGTGCACCATGTTGATCAGACTTTGACTTCGGTAATTAAGTTTATCGCAGAAATGCAGCTGCTTAAATAGCGTTCTCTGCAACCGCAAATAAATACATATGCATGCACAATGTTTACAGGAAATATCTTATCAATGTGTGAAGTGGATAATGCTTACCACAAACGCACATCAAGTGTACGTATACATTCGTTATAGTTGTGTATATAATGCTTCGTATCTTATTTATCTTTTAATAAACATTATTTTTGTAATTCGAATGCCGCGATTATACATTGTATCGATATATTCGTTAAGTTGCTTTCGATGTCTTACAACTTCACCGATTGTTGTGCTTGCTAATCGATTGATGTTAAACAGCATCTGAACGCTGTTATAGCTCTAATTCAGTGCATGAGATACTCATTTTGGTATTTGATATTCCTGATGTACTATCGATAATTTACAGCTCCACTTGTTGCGCAGTCGATTAATGTTAAGACGCAGCTGAGCGGTGTTTTGGACAAATTATTTTGAATAAGCAGTTAAGCATTATTTTTAAGTGATCAACAATAATCAAGTTAAATAATGTTTAAACAAAATTCTTTCGAAAGTATTCAGTTTAGTTCTGAAAAATACGTGCAACTTAAGTTCATTTGATGATCATTAACATTGAAACGCTCAGCTGTTGCTTTACTCAAGAGATTCTTTAACAGTGAAAGTAAGCCAAATGAACTACTCGAGTGCTTAAGCAGCGATTAGTTCGTTCATTGCCCATTGCTCAGACGAACCAATTCCGCAACTCTTTTTTGTTTATAAAAATCAAAATGGGATTGACGTGGCAGCGGTTGAGATTTAATTTGTTAATATTGGCAATCGCACTGATATCCTCTTGCCAATTAATAACATTAGCTAGCGCACAGGAAGCACAACAGCCATGGTATGAGAATCTGCCTGCTGTTGCAATGGATTATAAGGTAAATACAAGCGAAGCAAATGGAACAACACAGAGGTAAACAACAACAATGTTTTGTATTTATTTTTGTGTTTCAATGAATAAACAGGTGCACATAGATGCCGGCAAAGAGGACTGCTACCATCAGTATGTGCAAGCGGGTGCTACTTTCTACGTTTCTTTCAGTGTAAGTAAATGAAAACGAGGTTCGTGGACTTGAATTAACATTCCTTTTGTGTTTTCCTCTCCAGGTGGTTCGTGGAGGAGATGGAATGGCTGGCTTCGCCGTGCGCAATCCGGCGGGAGAGATTGTGAAGCCCTACCAGTGGCAAGCCACAGCTGACTACACAGATCAAGTCTCGCCCGGAGGATATTATTCCGTTTGCATTGATAATCAATTCTCGCGCTTCGCTGGCAAATTGGTTAACATTTATATAACCGTGGTTAAATACGATGCCTGGGATAAGTACGCAAAGGAAATTGAGGAGTTGCAGCTGAATATGCAGAACTTCACAACGACAATCGGCACCGTGGAGCGAAACATCAATGATATGTTGGGCTACCAGGCTCACAGCAGACATCGAGAGTCGAGGGATTATGCTCTGCTGCTCGATAACAATTCCTACATACAAACGTTCTCAATTAGTCAAATTGTTGTCATACTAATCACGTGCTCCATACAGGTGAGAGAGAGTGAGTGTGTGTTCTCTTAATATAGTTAATAATCGTATTTCAATTGTAGGTCTTCTTCGTTCGTAAACTCTTTGACGTGAGGTCTGGCTCGAAGAGCCGTATATAGATGTTTATTATGCACAATACTTTAATGAAAACTTGTATACTTTCCCGTACCCTTTTTTATACGTACACCGCACACACACGCACACTTACATCTTTCCATTCCACACACCCACATAACATCCATTATCAACGTAATATGTAATTATTTTATTGTTGGCAAACAGAACAAGTGCGAAACTGAACAGACTACTGACTACAACAACAACAACAACTATTTATCATATATACAACTTATGTGATAAATGCAAATGTGTGAGTTTTTTTAATAAAAAAGCAAATTAAAAATTTTTAAATAAATCTTAATGTTTATAAATGTATAAAATATTTTGTAAAACTTTTTCTGTGCATTTTGGGGTTGCTGTCTATGCTAAGTGTAAGTCAATTCCTGTGAGCAAGCTACTTCCATTATTAACTGTTAAAATTAAAAGTCTGGTATTTAAAACTTAGTATGTTACAATTTATTATATTATTGTTAACAGACTAGAAACACACAAATAACAATTTGTTATGCTAAACACAACCTAGCTGTTTTAATTAATAAATGAAAGTATGTTAATTTAGTAAAGTTTCTTTTCAACAAAGGCGGTTGGTGTCCTTGCTAAGCTTTTACCAGTTCCTGTAAGCTAATGTATTTCGTTTTATAACTATTATAAATTATAATAGTATGCGTATCTTGCACCAATGTTACAATTTATAATATTATTAATAACAGACTAGAAGCACGAGGATAACAATTAGTATTCACATACATACATTTCTTAATAAGATAATCTTATCTATTTTACTTAATTAGTGAACGTATGCTCATTTAGTAAAGTTTCTTTCTTACTTCGACGGTTGGTGTCCTTGCTAAGTGTATACCAACTCCTGTAAGCTTTGCTTAAGACTAAACTTATAAATGTTAAAGTTAACAGTCCTCGATGTAAATATGACAACATAACAATGTGTTATAATGTAACGAGCAACAAACAAGGTTAATGAACCGATCCTGCACGTGAAGTCATTTGCAGACAGTGTTCATTCAGTGATAACGATATCCAGTATATTGAATTCCATTGGGTGGACTGTAGCCGGGCGCATCTAGCTCTGAAAAAATGCCTTCACCTGTATCACTGCCTGGCCGTAGAACACCCTCGCTGCAAGCAAATCAAGTATAACAGTTTATTCAAAGGAACTTTGACAATTGAAAAGTTTTCTTAGCTTACCCAAAGAAGCTGCCTCCGAATCTCCGCACATTAGCCGTTTGATAGTAATTATATGGAGTCGCGTTAGTCCAGGAAATAAATGCCATTAGAAAACAGAGCGTAAACAAGTAAATGTTAAGTAACTTCATATTATAAACTTTGAGTATATCCGTATATATGTATTTGTCCAAAATATTCCTTCACAGATGTTATCGCACTGAGCTTTAATCAGAGTATGCGGCTGTGCTTGGCTAGAATATCGTCTATTTATACTAACCAGATGTTGACTTGTATATTTACATATGTGCGACATATATACGATCAGAACTAGTTTCGATCAGTGACGGTGTTTTGACTGAAAAGCTTTTAATTGATAAATTAAGTTTGAGTTAAGCTGAAATATTTTGAACAATATTAATATTGTCAGCAAATTAAAATCACAATATGTAGCATTATCTAAGCGCATTATTATAATTAAATTTGTCAATTAAAATTCGAGATAAAAATATATTAAAACATTTCATTCTAAATTAAGTTAACAAATGAGTTATATGTGCGTCAAACATAAACAATTTAAATAAAAAATCAAATGAAAAAAAAATTATCAGCAAACATGTTTTTTATTTTTTGCAAGAAAATGAGGAATGTAAACTTGATCGACTTGAACGTGTTGCTACTGTCTATTGAAATAGAAGATTGAAAGGTATAATCCGGTTAAGTTCTTTTAATTCTTTGTTCAAAAATGTGTTGACAAATATTTAATTGATTTTATTTTGAGATTAGTGTCGGCTACTGCGTCACATTATGTGACGCCATTGAACCGGTTCACTATTTAATGATTTACTACCGTTGATTTAGAATAGCTATCGATTACTGTATGCAATCGTGAACTGCATCCTGAGCCGAATGAGTTGCCAACTGCAAATGTTTCTAGTTCCGGCAGTGCAATTTTGAATTACTTGTAATAGGCATTGTTTATCGATTATTGCAAGGAATCGCATTTTTAGACGAATCAGTTCAATTGCGAATAGCTGAGCCAAAGCGTGAGCAGTTACAAATTTAAAAAGAAAAATGACTTGGGCTGATATTTATTTACTCATTTCATAATAATTTAATTTATTTACATTTATATAGTTCATTTTTTTTTGTTATTATGTGGGCTACCATTCGCACAGCCCTCGCATATTTATATATATATAAATGTGTGCACTTAATTATATTTTTTTTGCAAGCTGACATTTTTGGCGAAATTAAAATGTTATTATGTGTGCGCTTATCTGTGTCGTCTTTCAGGCAGCCCCCCTGGGAGTCTGTGGAGCCTTTAAGGCAGCCAACGTTGCATTTCAAATGAAGCCGCAAATGATGCGAAGCCCGGCCCCAAGCAAAGCGCCTAATGGCCCGCACACAGATAAGCCCAGCTGTTGCAATGTGTGTGTGTGTGTGTTAGTGCTGGCTCTTTAACTGTTTTAAACGCCATTGTTAAAATATTGCTCATACGCACTTCCGCTTGAAATGGGGTCTTTGCTTGGACTAATGATGCCGCCGCATACAGCGCTGGCCAACTGCTTAGAAACGGCAGTCGCATCTGTGGCTCCGCCTACTCAGCGACAACAGCATAGATAGCTATATAGATGCATATATGTGTGTGTGTGTGTGTGGATGTAGAGCGCGCAGGCGCATCAACCACCGCAAAGGCTGCGGGCTGCTGCTGCTGCTTGGGCATCCTTTTTCGATGGTCGCCTGTGATTGTGGGAGGAGTGTGTCGCCATCTTGAGAGCGAGATGATTTGTGTGGCCCAGTCTGTGGCTCTGCCTGCCTGGCTGTCGCTCTGTCTGTTGGCCAGCTTTATGTATTGGACGAGCGGGACATACACATTAAGTTGGAGTGCGCGTTACCGTTACGAACACGTCGCGGAGCACCAAGGATAATAACGGTACTTTTGCGGTTAAGGATTCGTCGGCCACACGTTGCCAGGCCTGTCCACAGTCGCCTCTGACCAAAGGGACGAAATACAAAACAGAGAAAAACAGCCACAAATAAAAATACGGCAAAATAAAAACACATTTTGCTTGTTGCTTGCAGTGGGCGTGGCACAAGCTCCTCTCCCCCACTGCTCGTGTGTGTGAATGTGTGTGTGCGAAATTTTGTTGTGCGGAAATTATTGAAATTTTACTTTTGATTTTGTTGGCCAAGCGAGCGCGCGCCACGCTCTGCCCTGGAAAGTGTCCTTGCGAGAATGTTTAAGGGACGCGCTGCGACGGTCACCGACGGCGTTTCGTCCCCTGCGCACTGACAAATTTCCGTGCATATCCGCTACAACAACAATAACAACAACAACAACTGCAACAAACTAAACAAACAATTTGCGTAGTCCCTATTTTTAGTGGTCCTCACCTTTGGCACCTTCTGCAGCCCCCGCTCCTGCTCCTGCTCCAGCTCCGACTCCTCCACCTCCTCCTCCGCCTCCGCCGTCTCCTCAGCCTTCAGCAGTCCGCAACTCGTTCGCCTGCCGCACATCCGTCGCCATTTTGGACAATAATTTCGTTTCCGCTTTGCCAAATGTAACGGTAAACGGCAATAAAAAAAACACACACACACAAATCAAAATGCCGCCAACGGACGTGAAGTGAAGTGAAATTTTGAGCCTATTCAAAAGAGAAGTTATTGAAACAGAAAGTGAATTAATTGTGATTCAAATAGTTTGCAATTTGATCTAAAGCTTGTTTTTAATTAAAAAATATATTAAAACAATTTAAAGTTTGACAATTTTTGGATAAACTTAAACTAAGAAACCAGCATAATCCTGAGGTGAGTTTGCTAGAGAATTAAGGGATTTTTATATTTATAATTAGATAATTCTGATTGTTAAATGATAATAACTCATTTGTCTGACATGTAAAAAATATATTATAATTATTTTATAAAGATTTTCGTCAATAATTAGAATAAATTTATTGTTATTAACATTCTATTCCTTGCTTTCAGTATATGATTTTAATTATATATAAATTGTACTTTTATTGCTATTGTTATTTTCATAATAAATTTAAGCGAAGTTTTTGCAATCAAAGAGTTGATTTCGATGTAAATTTCTAACTTATTTACATTTTTATTTATACCAAATAAATGTTTTGAATTTATTTTAAATCAATTTTTTTTTTTCAAATTCAATTTGTTTGTTAAGTGTAAAAATTATATTCATAGTTTTTTTTATAAAATCGAATTTCAAAATATTTTCATTCTGCTCAGCTCATGGTCGAGGATTGCATTGCTTGGCAAATTTTTTGGCCACAAGGCATTTTTCCTTCGATTTCCACAGATTGTCGGATCAATTGAAAAAGATTTCCGTATTGACGCATGACAGCATAGGGTAAACAGCCTTGGGACTGCTACCCTTTGATGGGAGTCTTGCGGCAAGGCTCTTCCAACAGACGATAGCGCGCTGGCAAATACATATTTTTCAGAAAACTGTATCATGAATTATCTATATATTTGGGGATCAAAATTTGTCTCTATGTTGCAGCATCTCAAATGTTGTCGCAAAAACACAGCTTTCCAAAAACAATAGCTAGAATTATGTTTGCCAATTCAGACTTGAAATAATGAGTGATATCGAAGAAGAACAGTTGAATGTCAGCCCATCACATTAATTTTAAACATTGTATTACGTCCCGACAATAGCACAATATCAGTCCTTCTCACTGTTAGTCGCCAAGCTGTAACTAGTTGTGGAGGTATTCTAATGCTCGCCAAACAGACAGTTGAAAAAAGTGAAGAGAATATTTCAATATATGAGATCTACTATAAATAATTATTAACTATTATTATAGAGATGTTTCACACATATACTCGAATTGAAATTCAAATTATTTTCTAGAGCTCATTGAAAAACTGTTAAAATTAAAAGTTTTTTAAAATAATTTAAATCAAATATGCAATAATAAATTAATTCTTTATTTTTTTATCTATTTCTTTAATCAAAAATTGAATAATATTTTTTTTTACGAATTTCTGTTTGTTTTTATAGTATTTCAATTGTTTAATAATAGAAAATTTAAAAATAAAATATTAAAAATATTTGATATTGATTAAAATAAATTAAAATAAATTTAAAAAAAATGATTATTATTATTATTATTATTATTACAAGTATTATGCTTTTTAATTTTAATAATACATTATTTCAATATTTTTTTTTTAAATATATTAATATGTAAAATTGTTATTATAATTTCCATAGATACTTTCAAATTATTTGTAAATTGTGAATTTGATAAATTCAAATATGATTTGATATCTCAATGTCAATATCTGCCAGTTCTCAGCTGTTCTACAATTTTCAACTCTAATTATTCTTCAGCTTCGGCTGCCAACGGCCGTCGGCTGCTGTCGCCCCTTAACAAATCTCCAGCACAACTAAGTGTTAAGTGGCCACGCCCCCTTGGCCGCACAGCCGCCCATCAGCACAGCTGAAATGCCATTAAATGTAGCTGATAGGTAAAATCTTACAAGCCATTAAAGTGCCGCAGCCATGGCGCGTGTGTCCTCATCCTGTTAATTAAAAGCTGCTACACGAGCATTATGTCATTAGCCCGATGTACATATATCTGTCTATATGCAAAGTGTGTGAGTCTCTCTCTCTCTCTCTCTCTCTCATTTTTTTACTTTTTATGCAGCCACGCGTCATACCCCATGGCCGGCCGCCTTACTCAGCTTCTCATCTTCTCAGCTAACCATCATCAGCGCTGCTTCCCGGCATCCTGCGCGTATTTCCGGCGTGCGTTCGCTCGCTCTCGCCGCTGTGTGTGCGATAACTTCAAAATGGCAGCAAATGGCTGTCCTTCGCCGTGTCCTTGCAGCTAGCTCTATTGGCGAACACGCAATTTGCTTGCCAAACGGCAAACACAATGATAAATAATAAACAAGGCGTGTGCGGGCCGTTTATAATGTCTGCTGCCTGATGATGTTCTCTAGATGCGGCTGCAGCTGATAAGCGAAAATGTGCCCAGCTCTTGTTGTTGTTGTTGCCTTAAAGCTGTCAGAAAGTGCGTTGCAAAATGAAATTGAAGCCTGCTGCTGCTGCTCCTCCTCCTCCTGCTGCTGCTGCCTTTGCTGCTAGCATAAATTTCGTTGGCATAAATCAAAATTCAGCAACTTCCGATGAAGGCAGAGTGCAAAAATTTGCATGGCATGCAGCACAACAACAACAACAACAACATTCACATACACACACAGACTAATACACACTTACTGTAATACAATGCCGTTAGAAAATATACGCTCAAATGGCCGCCCGCCCACGCATAACGCGCATACGCAGCGTTGCCCTGTGCCGCTTCATAAATAATGTCCAACACAGATAATTATGCCCGTTGTGCGCATATCTTAGACTATATATGCACACACTCACACACACTACTAATTATGTTGGCTAGTGTAATAGCTCTGAGCTGCATTTTGTGAAATATTTTGAAATTGCAGTCATTAATTGCGGGTTATTCCAGCTGTGATTTATGCGCTTATTATCAGTCATAGATAAAGGCATAAATATATATATGTATATGTATATATAAGAGATATACATATTGGCACATACACTCAGAAAAATATCATATCATCTAAGGGCAGACTTCAACTTCAACCAAAATTTGTGCTTTCTTTCCTTGATTTACTTATGGATCTGTTAAGTGTAAATTTCGATATATACAAATATTTAACAAAATTTGAGATGAAAAACAAATTATAAAAATTTTAATAAAGATAATAATATTTATATATTTATATATTTAAACAACTCAGACTTAGAGGACAAGTCGAAGTGCTTGGCTGACTAAAAAATAGCCTTAACGCAGATATGGACTGCTAAAGTCCTTGATATTTGTACATATGAAAAATTACTTGCTAAATGATCGTTATCTTAATGATCGTTATAATAATTAATAATATTCAAAATTTAAATATATTACATTTACATCAAATAAACATTAAAAGTATAACTTTTACATGTTTGCTTAACATACTTAACTAGTTTAATACTTACCAGCAGACAGAAGAAGAGGAGAAGCATCGCGCTGCACTAGACGACTGACCACCAAGAGATGAAAAATGCGACTGAAGCTGCGCTGCAACAGGCTTGCTTTTATATAGGGCAGCGACAGCTCCACTCAAGTCAAGCTCAACTCTTGAGCCTTTTTCTGAGTCAGACTTCACACTCGATCATTAGGCGACCAATCGGAGCACTTTCTGCTGCTGCTGCTGCTGCTACTGCAAGAAGCAGCTCTTCTGATCTTCAGCTGCCTTTATATAGGGCAGCGAGACTACCACTCGAAGACGAGCCTCTCTCTGAGTTAGCGTAGGCTAAACTCTCTATCAGTTAGCGACCAATTAGAGTATTTTCTGCTACCTCTGCTGCATACATATGCAAACTAACATCTTCTTTTCAGAACCTTAACTCTTTTTTTGCTCTTCTTCTTTCTGCTCTATTGATTAAATTTGAAACCTCTGGCTCAGACGATGTACAATCCTGACCCTAAAAAAATTAAAATTATTGATAAATGCTGATAAAATCGAAATGGAATGAGAAAATATTTTATTATCTTATGCAGCGTATGGTATTAAGGAGTTGGAAGAGAGGCAATACCGAGATTCAATTCTTGCTTAGCTTCCCCACAGCTTCTGTCCGCACTCTTCAAGCTTAAGGCTCGCATCTCCTCTTTCTTTCTATCTCTCTCTTCCTCATTTGCTTGCATGTCTTTCTTCAAGCTTGTGTTTCCATCTTTTAAGAGTTTCAGATGTTCTCCAAACTCATGTCTTCTATTCCCCATTCCCTTCATGCCTCTTTGCACTCAGCAATTCCACATATCCTATCCTCCTGCTCATAATATTGTGCCCCAATTAAAATATTTGTAACATATATGTATATATATAAATATGCATATTCCAAATACCATATAATATCATAACTTCTACATATTTCAGAGTCAAGTGGAATCCATTGGTTCACCAACAAGTAGCCGTTAACGCTTCGGAAGGCCGCGCCATGTACGAGAATTCGTGTTCGTATCAAACGGCGCTGGACTTGAAGCGCGTGTCGCCGCCGACGCTCGCCCAGGTGAAGACGGAGGATTGCCTGACCCTGGGTCAGTGCTCGCCGGACTGGACATCATACCGCTTCCATCAGTCGACGTTCGAGCAGCTGAAACAGAGCGTGGAAAAGGCCAAGGCGGCGCTGCAGGATCGCAGCAGCTTCTTTGGTGCCAGCAGCGCCTTCAGGTGAGCCAGCATATATTATATAATAGAACCCTATATGATCCTAATGCTATATATTTGTTCTATTCATATAGTGACATCTACTCCAGCCAGCGGCTGAGCGACACGCTGGACACACTGCCTGCCATGCAGAATGGAAGTGGAGCTGGCAATTGCTTAGGTCTCTCGCACAATGCGGGCGCTGGAGTGGGCGTTGGTGTGGGCGTGGGCGTGGGCGTAGGCGTGCTCAATTATAATACTGTTAGCAGCAGCAGCGGGGTCGGCGTCGGCGTACTCGGCAGCAGCGTGCAGCGACATCGCCTCGACACACTGCAGCCGCCCTCGGGCTGCTCGCCCGCAGGCACCCAGCATGGAGTCATCACGTCCAGCGCTGGCCAGCTGCCAGCCGCCACTCTGGATGTGGTTGCCAGCTCGCCCTCGTTGCCGCCATCGTTGTCAGCGTCGACCACCTCGCATGTGGAGCACAAAGTGCGAACAGGTAGGAATTGCTGAAAAAATACTTTCTAAATGATGATGTATATAAATACTAATATACCTGAGTATATAAATACTAATTTACCTGATGATCAGGGAAGATTTGTTAGTCACTAGGTATACAGTACTGCAGTATATTATCGATTATTCATATTAGACGATTAAGATATTTAAAGGATAAAATATATTTAATGGGAAAAACTTTTTTCTAGATTGTCTATTCTCCTCCTTCTGGGTCCAGGATATCTCTTTGGCGAGTATTTTCGGCAGAAGCACTCTTATTTATTAGCTAGCTAGATTATCTTATTTTGTCAAGCAATTAACTGTCGATACATATAAGGATAGTCAATTTCTGGACAATATAAGATAGCTAACAAGTTAAAGTGCTCTAGTCGAAAATGCTCGATAAGGAGATAAACTGAAGCCCTTTAGTATACCTTGTATTCAAATTTAAGACAAAGTAACATTATTATACCTTACATTCAAATTTTAATTGGATTCAGGATATAAGAAGCAAAGGAACTTGAATTTCCCGTATAACATACGATTCATATGAATTGATACTTGTGTCTATACTGTTATACTATTGTATATACTATTATATATACTATTATATGCTTGATGTATTAAAGAAATTCTGTTTCCATATGTCATGAAATCTGAGCTTCACTTTTAGCTTCAAGACAGTAAGAAATCTTCATTTGATAATTAAATCCAATTTATATGCAAAAATTTACTTATTTTTTTAAATTCCAATAAAATAACATAAGACAAGCCTTCTATTTCCCATACCATTTCCAAATTTCTGTCAGATAATAAAGATAATCCAAATTGTTTTCAGCATATGATAGCAGCCCATAACCCAAGTCAAACAACATGTTGGCAGCTTGTATGGCGGCCTTTGACCCAACCGCTAAGCCCACCCACTAGCAGCCCACTGACCTTCTCTCGCCATGGTCTAACACAAATGTCAGCGAAATGGCGGAAAAACAAATCCTGCGCTTCCGCCAGCGAAAACCAGCAAAGCAAAGCCAACAGTAAAAAAAAACTTGTTTCTCTTACAAAAGTGAACAATTTTCGCGTATTTATTTAAACACATTCAGGCAACATATGTTGACCATTGTCCGAACATAAAAACGCCGAAAAAAGGCGGCTAAAGGCCATTTTTGTTTTAGCCAAAACAAGCCAAAAAAAAAGAAGAAAATTGGTATAAAAAGCCAAATTGAATTATCCATATAAACGTCAAGGTCTTCGCGGTTGACTCCAACCCAAACTGTTTATCAATTTAATCCGGCGCAACGGATGTGGCTTATAATGTGGCCAGCGAGTGGGAGGCGAATAGAAACATCAAAAATGCACTGTCCACTATAATATCATCGCGTGCCTGGCTAGAATTTGTTATGCCGCCTCCGACTATGTTGTTCTGCCTCAGCATTTATATCGAAGAAATTTTATATAAGAAATTTTCTTTCCTATTCTCGTATTTCTTTTTTTTTTTGTGACTTTTTAATCGCCTTGGCTTTGTAAGCCGGAATTCAATATGACAAGCTGGCGAAGGACTCGTTTCTGGCTGGTTTTTAGGGTGAACCAAAATGGCCGTTTGCTGCCATCGACTCGAACTCGAACTCAGCCTTAAGCAAATGTATGCAGTGAATCCTTTACAGTTGTCTCTTAAAGGCAGCATACCTCGCATCCTCTCTCTCTCTCTCTCTCTGTCTATCTCCCTCTCTTTCCCTATCCTTGTCTTTCTCTCTTTATGAGCTTTGCTGTCAACTTTGTGCCTTCTGCTCTGCTGCTGCCGCATAAAAGAACTTTGTCATGCGTAGCTCATTATTTTTTGCTCGAGAGCCGTTTGGCTTACAAAGCACATAAAAGATAATTACACTTCCCATCTTGTATAATGGCATAAGATCATTATATATAGTATATACACATATATAAGTATATTTACATATATAAACAAACCTTATACAGAAAAACTTGAGCTAAATTATGAATCAGTAGAAATTTCATCAAGAAATATCAAATCTCTAAGAACCTTTGTCACTTTATATAAAATTAACTTAGGAGTTGAGTTAGGAGGAGCTGAAAAGTGAAGAATTTAGTTGTGAGCTTATGTAGTTTTCATTTTAATGTAAAATCAATTTAGTTTAGTATAGAAATAAGATAAGAGCAAGCCAAGTTTAAGCGATGGATCGCATAAGCAGAGCAGTATGAAGAGCTCTACGATAACAGATGTAGCTCTAGTTTTAATGAATGAAACTAAGTATTATATTAATTGAAATATTTTTATTAAATATAACAAACATATACGCAAGACTAATTTAATTACAATAAT
Source organism: Drosophila meridionalis (assembly GCA_035045145.1). Lineage (NCBI taxonomy): Eukaryota > Metazoa > Arthropoda > Insecta > Diptera > Drosophilidae > Drosophila > Drosophila meridionalis. The sequence goes on from JAWNPG010000040.1 coordinate 19,131,931, forward strand.
TTTATAAAGTTGTAATAATATTGACATCTATCCATAAATGGTTTTTATAAACATAAATTCCTTGCCCGTTCGATTAGCTCCATTTCCATTTGCATTAGCCTATCCCGGGAGGCTCAATTATGACACAGTCCCACGTTCCCACACGCACTGTAGACATGGAAATTTTAGTCTCGGCTATTATCAGTTATGGTCCTCAGGATTCGCATTGACATTTCAATTGGAAAGCGTTGCGAATGGCACGACCTACGCTTATTGTTGTTTACATCAAACAAAGATTTACGGCAATTAAACACGGCTGCGACTACGGCTTGTGCTGGTTGATGTCGGCTCTGAGAAGTGACAACCCTCGCGATTATATCGTTTGCGGTTCACAGGCTCTGTCCGGCTGAAAGGAAGGGTGGCTGTTGCTACTGTTCCTCCTTCTCCGTCTCCGTCTCCGCCTCCTGCTGCTGTTGAGCGGCGTTGCGTGTCAGCCACGTCATGGTCGGCTGCTCTACTGCTCTGCTGGTCCGCTGGTCGGTTGGCTGGTTGGTCGGGGCGAAGCACTCGCCGACTCTCAACCAACCATAATTTGGGTAATAAATAAACGGGCAGTTATCTATGCTGAGATTTATGACTTGGCCCATTTTGAGCTCTCGGGCTTTCTCTCCTCCTCCCCCTCCCTCTCTCTCATATCGAATCGCGGAGCGTGTGCAAATTTGTGCTGCATGCAATTAAAATTTGTTTTGTTTGTTATATTTTTGTCTCTTTTTTTATTTACAGAGAAATCCTCGCTGGATTGCGCCACAACGTCCTCGCATGCTGTCGCCGCCTCGTCCTCCAGCGCAGCGGGCTCTGCGTCCAGCCATGGCAAGAGCAGCAGCAGCAGCGGCAGCAATGCTGCCAACAACAACAACAATGCCAGCAATTCACTCTGTAAGTATCAGTTACATGAATATATATCTTATATATAGCCTAAGTCTATATTGGAATTGGTTTTCAATGAAGAGTGTTGCTTGTCAATCCTGTGAGCTTTGACAGCTTTTTAGCTGTGACAAAAACCAGTGACAAATGATATGCACTGTTGACAGCTACGCGACAATAGATGGCGCTGCTGCTACTTCTGTTAGTTGCGGGTCGTTTTATTTCAATACTTCATATTATTGTAGATTAGATTTTTATTAGATATTATTTACAAATATTATATGAGATTTACCTTTTTTTAAAAATATATTTATTTATTATTTTCAATTGAAAATGGAATTTAAATTCGAAACTCATATTCAATGATTTTCGATCTAACATTTCAGCTTGTCTAATGCTTAATTTGATTGTTTGAAAACATGCATAAAATTTATTGCCATTTGATTTAGAGTTAGCTGTATACAAAGATTGCAGCGTTGCCACCTTGTGCGATCAGAGGAAACTATGTATGCATATATTTAATTAGAATATTTATGTTCCTTCACATGTTTAACGAACATATATATGACTAAGATTGAGTAGGCATAGAGAATTAAAAATAAATAAACAATGTATGAAAAGCAGTACTTAGAAGGAATATAAATTTAAAAGGCTACCACCTATTTTAACATTAATATATGTCTGCATACACTTACTGCTGTTCCATTATAGTGGATGACCCTTAAAGAGAGTATATTAGAGGTGGGAAAAATCTAATGCACTCTCTATAAAGGTCATCCACTAAAACATATCACAACATTCCATCGACAACACTTAATGCAACCAATCCAACTACTGTCTCATGTGAACCATTGGGAACAATGAGGCTTACCTTAATGTCTCAATTGCGAGCACCACTTGACTTTGATGCCTGCAATCTGCAGTAATCTCGAGTCTGCGCTCGCTTGGCAGCCTTGTGGGAAAGTTGGGCAAACAAACGTCATAGTCCATGGCCACTGTAAACATACAAAACGCAACAGTCAAAACAATTTGGACAGCGTCAGCGTCAGCGTTGCCAGTTGCCGTTGATAATTTGACTCTTAAGTGCTCTTCAGCGCTAATCCTATTAAGCGTGTTGCCAACAACACACAGTCACACGGAAGCCAGCCAAGGGAGGCAACCCCATTGGCATAGATAGCTGAATGGATGGCAGTGTGAGCAGCAGGAGGAGAGGGGGATGAACTCAACAACAATGAGGCTAATCGACAGATCATAAAATGATCAAAATGTTATGTGAAGCGCATTAGGGCGCACGCGTCGTTGACAGCGTAGCTAAAGAGGGATGGAGTGAAGGGTAGTCTATCAATTTGTGGAAGGGTAGTAGCTGGTAGCTAAATCAAAAGTGTGAGATATACTGATTGAGAAGTGGCGCACTTCGCTTTTGGTTTAGATAAAACAAATAAAATGTGATTATTTGTAGTGCCTGGGATTATTGCTTAATTAATTTAAATATTTATGGGACATAAACGGATGTAGAAGGGAAAGACAAAGGCACTGAGACTCAAAATAAATAGAGAGAGAGATAGAGGTAGAGGTAGAAAGTGAGAGAAAGAGTGGGGAATAGAGAGAAATAGGCATTAGAGAAAAATAGACGAGAGAGAGAGGGTGACAGAGAGAGAGGGTGACAGAGAGAGAGAGAGAGAGAGAGAGAGAGAGAGAGAGAGAGAGAGAGAGAGAGAGAGAGAGAGAGAGAGAGAGAGAGATCTAAAGTGAGAGGGGAATACAGAGAGATATTGATTAGGGAGAGATAGAGGTAACAATAGGGAAAAAGTGATAATGAGAGATAAAGTGAGACAGGTAGATAAAGAGTGAAACCGAGAGAGAAGTAAGAGATCTGAAGCAACATAGAGAGCGAAAGAGAGAGAGAGAGAGAGATAGAGAGAACGAGAAAAAGACAGACTGAAAGACAGAGAGAGGCAAATATAAATGTATTAAAAAGTTAGAGTGAGACACAGAGAGAGATTAATGCTTATTACAGCTTCTTCATTAGAGATTTTTAACAATATTTTCATAATATTTAGCCATAAGCTAAACAATCTGAAACTGAAACTGAGGATCTATCATATTGAAATCCAAGCCAAGCCTCATTGTTTAATTCGTTTGGTATGGTAAAAAAGCTTTTAACTTATATATAATGCATATGAAGCCATATGAGCTTTACTTAATTCTAATACTCCTATATATATTTCATCATAATTCCTATTTTGTTTTGTAGTATAAGAGCACAAATATAGTTAGAATTGAATTGTCATATTATAAATATGATATATTTATTTTTAAATTCCATTTAATGAAATAATTTCAAGTATTCAAGCATTTCGGCATTCGCCTATCGCGCATCTCTCATCAAATTTTCCAACGTAATCTCATAATCTGTTAGCATTAGACCCCCGTCCGCCCGCTTAACGCTCAGCGGGTGTTGCCACACCCACGCACATATAACGGATAACGCCCACAAAGCTGCGACACGTTGTCACATTGTGAAACACCAAAACCCAACCCCCGTATCCCCGTCTCCCCCAACGCCTCCTCCTCCTCCCATCCCTTGGCGCCGTATGTTTTGCTCACTTGAAATTTAATTTCTGATTTCATTTGCGCACAGTTTGTAATTCTGTTCGCTCTCGTCTCGTTTCTTTTTTTAGCTTTTGCTTTCGTAATTGTTTCAGGCTGTGAAAATAAATTGAAAATGTTCGCCTGTGCCAACTGTGCGACAGTTGGCAACACTGGCAGCCGTAGCGTCAGCCAGCTCTGCCTCTTCGTCTTCTTCTTCTACTTCTGCCTCGCGTCCCTTTTGACAGCTTCGCGCGCTAACGCGCTGCGCTTTCAATTTATGCGCTTCATATTTTTTAAATGCTATGAAAAAATAAAAAAATAAAATAAAAATAAAACAGAAATGAAATGGAATTTCTACAAATGTAAGCCTCGTATTGTATGTGGATAAGGAGGGCCGTAAAGGCTCTGTGTCAGTGTGTGTAACGGACATTGTGAAGCGGCTCTGACAACATAAAGCCCATATCTTGATTAACATCACTGAGTGTGGAGTTGTTGTAGGGGTAGTCTGAAATATTTACATAATATATTACAAATAAAAAGGAATTATAAATTTAAAAAATATTTATTGAATATCCACATTTCACTAAAATTAGAACACTGTTAAAGTGTATGTTCCAGGCAGTGCAGTTTTAAGAACTCTATGTCTATGTCTACACAGTCAAATCACACATTTCATCTTGTTGAGATCATAACCTTTAACAGGAGCAATCTGACCTATAACAACTGTTCGAGGTGTTGTTAAATATAGTAGTATAATCATCAATATAATATCATAATAATAATATATATTTAATATATAGGAGGCACGACAGACTCCGTGATCTGTATATATGATTTGATCAGGTCAGCGAGATGAGTCGATCTAGCTATATCCATCTTTTCGTAGCTCCGCCCGGCCAGCATTCTGTATGTCTGGCTAACTGACTGTATAGAGATTTGAAATTGTTTTCGTAGCTCATCTTATAGTATGATCAAGTTTAAAGCTTCAATATTTTAGATATATGTATATTTAAATAAGATAATCTTGAGGCTTATCCATTTGAATGAAGTTTTATATGTTATCGATTTATTAATTCATATTAGTTATGTTATATTGTATTAGTAATATTTCCATCTTGCTTTTGCTTCATATCCAGCTGTTCCATGTCTTCATCTTTCAGCTGCCCCTATTCAAATTATACTCGTATGGACTATACTTGCCTGTTTGTCTCTGTAAACTTCAATAGCAATAATGATTCATCGATTTGAACGATATTTGATCGATATTTTTATCAATAGTCGACTTTTTCTCTTTTATTTATAGAATAAAAGCTCGAAGATAAAAAGACAAAAATACATAAAATTTGGATATGCAGATTCTATCTTCAGTGATTTAGAACTTTTCAAATATTTACATAGAACATTTCCCTCTCTGCCTTTTCAAACAGTGTCCTTAAAATTGGAAGCTAATAGGCTATGTCCTACGCCGTTAGACATAAATTAGAATGCTTAAAATTCGGCAAGTACTTCTCATACTTACACACAGTTGCTGCTAGACAATCCCACCCAAACCCTCCAATTTTTCAATATTTTTTTGAGCATGACTTGGCCTGGTTTACAAAAGTTCAAGCGCTCGAAAAAACTTTTTCCCATGCTACGTGCCGCTCGCTCGCCACATACATCGATGTCCATGTGTGTGTGTGTGCGCGTGTCTGTGTGCGCGCTTCTATTGATGTCCAAATATTTTTATTCATGGCCCTTTTCGCGGTTCACTTAACTCCCAGCATAGTCATTATGGCAACCCCCTGAGATTTGTGCACGAGTTGCTCATAAATCAATTCATTGTTGTTATTGTTATGGCCACCCGCTCCACTCGCTCGCTCTCCGCCTGGTCGTTGTAGTCGTCGATAATAATGCCGATGACGGCAACAAGCTGGAAAATGTTGCTAATTTAGTTGTGCAGTCTTTGATTTTGCCCTGCGATAATAACAATTTGCTTAAGGCAAAGGCTACGCAAAAGACTTAAAAATCAATTAAGAGCTGAGTGAAAGGCAATGCCTGACTAGGCGATACCATTACCTTTTGAGTTTGGTGTTATTGTGATAAGACAAGTTATTGGTATTGTAATTATTGATCATTATCATCTATTAGTTTTGTTAGCAATTATATTATTTGCATTATCGCTGTTATTGTGTTGATCATTATGAACATTATTGTCTTTATCATCGCTATTAGAACTATAATCCTTATTAGTAATATCATTGTTGTTTCTTTGATCATTCTGAGTAATATTGTCATTATCATCATTTTTACAATTATAATCCTTATGGTGTTGTAAACATTGTTATTTTTATGCTCATTATTAATCATCTTTTCATCATCTATGATCAGGAGTATAAGATATATATCTATATATACTCATCTCTTCACAGTAAACTCTTAAGCCTAGTATGTAGGATATATATTTCAAATACAAAAACTGTCGGAGAAACATGGCTAAAGGCAAATAGAGCGAGAGGTGCACTTCGAGAGAGCTAGGGAGAGAGCGAGTGTAAGAGAGAGTACGGCAACAGGTCGTTTCCGCTGCGGGCCCATTGTGATTTATGCCGCTGAAAATGACCCGCTTCCGACATGAAATATCAAAAATCACGCGCACTTGCAAAGTTTAGAAACGACGACGACGGCGACGACGACGACGATGACTTCCATGGCTCGCACTCTGGCAACGTTGTCGTTTGCACCTACCGCCGGAAACGGAGCGCAGCCAGAGCCGGAGGTGGCCGTGTCGAAGCGTCTCCGGTTGGCCAAAAGCGGACTGCAATTTAGTTGTCAATTGAATTTATGAGCTACGACTTTAGCAATTTATTGTGTGTTGCACTTTTTATTTCTATTTGTGTGCTCGCTTTTCTCAAGTTCTAATAGACGGACGGAGTGGGACTGGGAATGGCACTGGTACTGGGCTAGCGTGAGAGCTAAATAATGGCCTAAAAGTCAATCGGGCCAATTGACAGTCGCACGAGTCAAACCGCGTTGTTATTTATGACTGCAATGCCACGTGAACGTGAACGTGAACCTCAGCCTCAACCTCAGTCTCAACCCCTTGTTGCCACCCTCTCCCAACCTCCCTCTCCCCTGTTCATAGCTTGTCTGTTAATTGTTTGTTTGCTGTTGCTTGTCTACTGGCCCTTGAGTCCCTTCGCGATATTTGGCGTGTGAATATGTTAGCCTTCAAAAAAACTGAATAAAAGGTGAAACATTCAACTTCAAGTCAAACGCCGCAGTTAACCGACGGTAATCGGAGTCGCGTACCACGCATCATGCACCGTGCACCACGCACCAGTCACCGCTCAACCACCCCTCGCACCACACCCACCGCCTTTCCCAGCCAGTTTCAATTGCGCAATTATAGCGCCCATTGTTTGCATAGACAACCAAAAAAAAAAAAAGGTACACTAACAATATGCTTTTCCTTTTTTTCTTTTATTGTCTCTTTGGGTTTCGTGTTTTCCTAATTTGTTTTCATTACAATTTTCACTTTCGGCTTCTGTGGGAAGTTTTGATATCAGTTTGATAAGTTAATTGTATTTGTCAAATGAATTTTAGAGTTCTGACAGACATTTCACACAGTTAAGAAGTGTGAAACATTTAAAGAGGCGAGAAGGAGGGCAAAGTGACGTAAAAGTAGTCAAGTTCAATCTGTGTTTTAGTCTGATGAAATGTGTATCCTCTTCTAAAGCGTATCTGCAGGGTTGGTCCGAGAAATTACATAATCAAATACATATGTATTTAAAGAATATATTTTACTTTTGTTTAACTTCCCTGTCTTGTGCAACTCCGAAAAAATTTCCCAAGAAATGCAATGTATACAGTACTATCTTAAGTGCCTGAACTGAAAGACTTCCAATTTTCGACAACAATAGCATTATTTGAATGTTCTGCTTCTATTCATAACGCTTCGCCCCTTTACTTAACTTTCACCATTCGCTGCTGATTTATGGTATTTATGGCATTTTTATAGACGTTGCCGCCCATTTGATTAAACAAAATATGTAACGAGACAAAGCATACATAATACAAAATATTCAATGCATTGTATGTTTGAGAGAGAGAGAGAGAGAGAGAGAGAGAGAGAGAGAGAGAGAGAGAGAGAGAGAGAGAGAGAGGTTGATATGATATAAATATACATATGTATTGATATGATATACATATATGCTGGTGTTTAGGAAGATCGTTTTATCATATTGATTTAAAACCCCGATTTATTAGAATATATTGAAAACTTATTAGCAATGTGAGTATATAAAAACTTTGAGGATATTATATTATTTTTAATTTTATACATTTTCTCTTATTAAAATATAAGTATAAATAATGAATCAATTTTACTAACAATTTATTAACTCTGAACCAAAAAAACTGTTATAAAGTGATATATATTGGAGCTAAATTGCTAGATCGATAGTTATCGATTTCGTGCATAAAACAATATGCAAATATTACAAAACTATATGGTAATTGCTAAGAACTAGACATGAAATACTGTAGATTTGACAAGGATCTAAAGTAGGTATATACAACAAATAATACATATATTATCTAATGTCAAATGTTTCATATATAACATTTTTACTGAATATATATCGACATCGAATGTAAAAGGCGAGCTGTCTAGTGAATTACACGATTTGTGCCAGCTCTATATATAGCTGCTCATTTCGAATTATAATAATACACCAACGCATTCATATACACCGTTATAATACCTATTAGAATAATACGCAATTTTGGACCAGCGTAAAAAATCACGCTGCAGGCCAAATGAGCAACATCGGCCAAAGAAAGGAGCAATCACTTTGCCCATGGTCCTGCCCAGCTGCAGAATGCCTGTCATGCCCGCTGGGCTGGGCTGGGTTCGGTTCGGCTTGGTCCGGGCAGGGCACGGCAAGGCAAGGCAAGGCAGTCAGGGCTTTCAGTCAGTCAGGCAGTCGTCCAGTTGGCCACGTGCCGTCGCGTGTTATATCATTCATACGTCATTAAAGGCCACGTGCCCAGCGCCTCGCTGTTGTTATTGTAGGCAGTTTGTTTTTGTTGCATAGACACAGGCGCGTAATATTAGCAACAATCTCGTTCGCTCCCTTCTCGCTCTCCCTTCTTCCTCTCTCTCCCTCTCTCTCTTTCTCTCTGTTGCCTTATTGAGCTTGAGAAAACAAATCGCAGCGTTGATTGCGTTTCTTATTAACTGCAAATGTTGGTGGTTGCCCCAGTCAGACAATATGCTGACTGTCAAGCAACCGCTGCACCACCCCGCCAGGCACCACCCCCTCACCCACAATTTCCATGTCATGTTTGTCTTGACGCTCCGTTGACTTCTACAATAGAACACGAACCTTCGATGCATTCGACGTTGGCTTTGGCTTCGCTGGTGGTTGGCCCTAAGATGACGCATTTGAACGCCTCTACGCGCACCGTCTCGTGCAGGCGTGGCACTTTTGGCGACTTAGCAACCGCTACATTGGAGTGGGTGGGGGAGTGGGAGCGTGGAGCAGGGCTTTGCCTTTGCCTTTGCCTTTGCATGCAAAATGGCGGAAACAGCGCCACAAAAGAAATTAATTTAAAGTTTTGGCCGCAGAGCGTGAAAATGAAATTACATAATGAATGCAATTAAAATACCAACTAAATTTCGCACAGCCAACACACGCCCACGCCCACGCCCACTCGCACTCACACACGCACATAAAGTCAGCGCAAACATTTTAGCCAAGTTAACTGGATTTGGTCGCCTTCAGCCCGCACCCGGCTTCGCCTTCGCCTTTTCCTTTGACTGCCAAGAACAGCAAATTGCTATTTAGCCATTTTAGATTCCATTAGCAAGAGTTAACACATACACACACACATACGAATACACAGACACACGCACTTGTAGACAAGCGTATTTAGTTACGAGGGTAGCTTCAAAAGTACATATACGTGAATAATGAAACTTATTTCAAGCTTTTTGTTTTAAGTTAGAGCTGCAGAAGTCTTATACTCATTCACATCATGTTCATATCAGAGCATATTTATACCCTCTCAATATCATATCACATCTATATACATATATTATATACATAATAATATTTATTATAAAGATATATGCACTATGATATGAATAGTATATGAATGATATGATATGAAATTTGTGTGATATGATATAAATTTGATACTATACAAACGTTAATTGATTTGTATCATATCTATATATGATCTCTAGTCTAGCTCTAGCTCTAGTTATAGTTCTAATACAATTGTAACCCTTGATGATGAGGCTGTATTTATGTCATACACACTTACTTGAAAAAGGTAAAAGACTTGATATTGATGTTCTACTGCGCTTTTAGATATACTTATAGAGACTACGGTCTACATGAAGTATATATTCTTTATTATTTATATAAATATTGTTTTATTTTGCATTAAATATTTTAATTTTCTACAGTCAACTTACTTCAGTGTGCAAAATGAATAATTTTAACGATTAATTATTTCTTATCTTAATAATTAAAAATTAATTTTAATAAATAATAAAAAGTTCTTTATCGTTCTCCTATAAAATTTGAAGACTATAGCTAAATTAATTATAATTTTTTTGTTTAATCAATAATTCATAGTTAATTTTAATTATTAAAAATTATTTTTCAGAATTATAGAAAACATTAAATTTTATTGAAGCCTTCGCAGACTCAACTTTCATTTTCTATTTAATATAAATTTTTATTTTATTTATACATTGATTTATTTTGCTTATCTATATAACTTCTTTCATTTCTTTGGCTTTATCAAAAACTTCTGAAACGCCCCTCGTTGGTCTCAAGTGCAGCTCAGATGTTAAATGGCTGCCATCAAGCCAAAAGTTGAAGCCGTTCTCCAGATAACTTTTATTAAATAACTGCTTGTCAAAGCAAGGCAGCACTCACGCACACACATGCATATACACACACACGCACTCACACATACTCAGCTGGCACACACATTGCCTTCAGTTGCCAACTTTTTGCGAAAAAGCGAAATTTGTTTTTAGCAGCGCACGAAAAACAAAAAAGAAAAAACTATCAAAAGCTTTCGCTGTTCACAGGCATATGTGTGAGAGTGTGTGTGTGTGCGTGGGTATGTGTGTGTGTGAGCAGCTGCAATTTGTATGTTAACGCCTGTGAATTAGCCACCCACACAGCAACAGCCGAGGCGAGGCCAGCGGCTAGATTAGCAAAAAGCTGAAATGAGTTTTGCAACTGAAAGAGAAGAGAGAAAGAGAGAAAAAAGAAACAGAAAATAAAAACAATTTCAATGAACTCCAAAATTAATTAAGCCAGGCAAAGGACAGTGTGTGAGAGAGTGTGTGTGAGGTGTGTGTGTGTGTGTGTGTGTGTGTGTGTGTGTGTGTGTGTGTGTGTGTGTGTGTGTGTGTGTGTGTCTATATCAGTTATTTTGCATAGCTGCCAGCGGAGCTGTGAAAGGCACCAAGTAAAATTGCACTTGAGCTAAAGCGCAGCTGACGTCGCTGCCAGCAGCGCAGTCAGCGCAGACGTTGCAATCAGCGGCGCAACAACACAATTGTCGATTTGAGCCACAAGCAGCTTGAATGGCCAACACTCACACCAGCTGCGCCTAGCTGGCATTGTATTCAGGTGTAGCCTAGCGAGCCACCCACACAAACACACAGACACACACACACATACACACGCACACCCACGCCCACTTGAATTTCTCCAAGTTAGATTTGTGGGTGTAGTCGCAATGTGGGCGAACGACGAAACGGTAATATCCTTGTGTTTGGTGGAAGGAAAAAGGAAGTGGATAATACATCCGTCCTTGTTGCTTCGTGTCACCCACTAAAAAGGCGACGCCACTTCTCAGTGGAGCCGACGCCGTCGCAGCAGAGCAGCAGAGGGACGACGCCACAGAGCGAGACAGCGCTAGCAACAGAGAGCAGCAGAGCGAGAGAGCGCGCGTGGGCTGACTGCAGCGTAGCGGATTTCAAGTGGAAACGGTAAACTCCTACAAATAGAGAGAGAGAGAGAGGGAGAGAGAGAGAGATAGAAGAAGAGAGAGCGAGAGATGATCGATAGTAGAAGTTTCTAATAAAACTTAGAAGTAGAAATGTTTGCCCAAAAAAAAAAAATCCATTTGCAAAAAGCTTTCACTTAAGCGAGTGCATGTGTGCGCGTGTGTGAGAGAGAGAGGGAGTGAGTAAGTGTGTGAGTGTGTGCATGTGTGTGTGTCAGAGTGTGCGTGCGAGCTAGGCCACACCTTGTCTCAACGCTGATTGGTGCTTGAGCGGAAAAGGGGTGGCTGCCTTTTTGGTGTGGATTATAACCTAAGTATATCCTGGCGCGCATAAAGGACAACAGCAGCGACGCTCACGTCGAACAGAGGCAGCAACACACACACGCACAGTAACAGCCCAGACAGATAGATACACAAAAGCTGCAGAGGCAGCAACCACCCAACCACCCAACCACCCCCACAATGCGACTGGCCGAGCCTGCGCCTTTCGTACGAGGGGGTTGTTCGACTCGCTGCTGCCTGGCTGGCTGGCTGGCGGCCTGGCAGTGCCAGGATATGCCAGGATATGCGCGATTTGACGACGGAATGGAATCAATTGTTACGCTGCCGTGCCACAGATCGGACGCACAGTTTTCAACAGTCAAACACATCTGAAAGTGATTTACGCTGCGTATACGCGATATCCATATACATATATATATATACATATATATTTACAAGGCAGTGATTGACACACATACATAGAGACGGGCGCTGCGAGCAGTGTCCAAAGTGCATTTTGGGTTTAGCTTCGGCCCCGGAAGTGAAGGTGTCCGGTAACGGTAACCGGTTCCGATCGTCACTTTTCCCTTTCCCGTTCCCGTTCCCGTTCCGTTTTCCGGAGCGCGCGCGCGTTTTGACTTTTTTTAAATAAATTAAATTGGCAATTGGACAACAAACACTTGACAGGCCACTGAGTGCGTGTGTGTGTGTATGAGAGTTAGTGTCAGTGTGTGCGTGTGCGTGTATTAGTTGAGGCAGACTAAGGAGCAGCTGCACCGCCGGCAATTGCCGTCGCTGCCATCCACAATGCTGGACATTAAATCATCCGCCGATTATTTGTCGAGATCCACGGGCAGCTTCAGCAATTTCTCAATGCTCTTCGCAGGTGAGTGGGCGATGTGTGAATCCAGCCGGCCAACGGTGATGGGCAATCCCACATGGAATCCAAGTAAATAAAAATCACAAATATCTAGTTATAGTTAGCTATAAAGAGTTTAGCCTTTAGTAGCATTTTCACATAAACTTTATATATATATTCTATTTTTGTTTTCTTTCCTTATCTCTCTAACCCTTGAAAATTTCTCTTCTGTTGCAGATTCATCGTACAAATCGTCGTGGGGCTCCCACAGCTCCACACAATCGCAAGGTGAGCTAGAAATAAAATAAATCAAATATCACAAGTTAATAAATATTATAAACATTTTATGTGGGTGTAAATATAAGTTTTTTGTTTATACAAATTAATATAATATAATATGGGAATATTTTCATTTAAATAATATAATTTGTTTGGATTAAAATTATAAGTTGAGACAGTTTTTATTCCGGTCCAGACTTTGAGAGACGAAAAGTGTAGATAAAAGAATTTCATTTTTTTTTTTTAAGTTTAGAGAGGAGTTAAGATGTAAATCTGTTCAGTTTTCTATCTACTCATATCTATCTATATGAAATAGAACAAATCTGTTCTTATTTCCTCCAATATATTCTCTGAAAAAAATATAAGTTTCATGTTTATTTGAACTATCATTTTAGGATTCATATGTATGATATATATCTGCACGTTCTCTGTTCAAAAATATCTATCGTTTTGTATGTGAAGTTAGGTTATTCTTATAATTTTTTCATTATAGGAAAAAATTAAATTAAAATACTATACGCCCATTCCTGTGCCCAAATCTTACTCTACGCTCCATTAGAACACGTCCACTTATCTAAATACATTCTAATAATTACATTGTAGAATATTCATTATCAATATACCAGCGGTCTCTTAGCATCGCATAGAGTTTACATATATCGCATAAATATAGCACTAATTCAACAAAAATATATCAAATAAAAAGAAAAGAAAAGAAACGACGAATCCAAATGACATTTTGTGTGCTAACATTAAGAATAAGATAAAGAAATATAAGAAACTTCTTATAATGAAGTAGGGTTTAGCAGAAATATTTTTCTTCTACATTACACTGTTAAGGAAGATTAAAGATTCAAGACCGAACCGATAAAGTTAATATAATATCTTGGTAAGCGTTAGATTGTTGTTCTTTCATTGCATATTTTCATATATATTCATATTTTAATATTGACTATCCTCAGAATATATGTATCACTTTTATTATATATATATCATATACCTAATTCAACAACTTTGCTACTTACAAAACTTTTAAGTATCCCTCCATGAACTGGAGACATATTCAAGAGCCTCGATACTTGTTAGCAGTCAAAATGACATCAAATTATTGGCCACAAATCGGGAGAAGAGCACTTGAAAAGCCAATAAATAAATACATGGCTACACACGCTGATTAGCATGCAAAGCAGCCAATGCACACACATCAAGGGAGCTCAGTGAACCATGCAAAATGCTATTCAATCTGTTGAATGGAAATATAAAATAAAAAGGTGGGAACAAATTGAAAAGGTGTTGCCTACACGTGTTCTTGTCTATCAGAAAGTCAGTCGGGGCAGTCAAAGGGCTGTGCGGGCTGTTAAATGAAGCGTGCAAGGAGAAAGAGGGAGAGGGAGGAAGGGAGATAGAGAGAGAGAGAGAGAGAGAAAGAGGGAGGGATGATAGTGTGTTAATAGAGACAACGCCTGTTCATTAGAGCCTGCACTTAATTAATATTATATATAATTTATAATTTTATATATAAATTATATAATATATATAAGTTCCTATGATCTAGCCTCAAGCTAAAATCTTAGCGACAAACTGTAAAAGTGTTTAATACAAAATTTCAGCTTCGCTGAGCGTGTCCCAGGCTAAGCCAACCAGTCACCCAACCACCTAGCCACCCAACCACCCAACCACCTCCCACACTCAAATGCAATCGGGCGTCTTTTGTGCTCTTCGCAGTTGAGTGGCTACGCAAAAGCGTAAACCCAAAAATGTCATACAGAAAAGTTGTGCCCTCTCTCTCACACTCTTTCCCTCTCCCTTTTCATTTTTTTTTTATATATATATATTCTTTTGCACAATGAGTGACAACGAAAACAACAGCGGGCGGTGCATAACCACTGAGCCATGCCCGTAGCATGAGTCCTTTGCCCCCCGCCTGTGTCCTTTGCCTGCGGCTTTAATTTGTATGGAGCGTGAAGTTTGCCGCAACTTTCAACGCTTTTTGACACACCTCTCCCGCTCTCCCGTTCTCCCGCTCTATCCATCCTCTCGCCGAGATCTCATCGCATTTTAAATTGAATTGCCAGCGGCATTGTTTTGCCTTCTATACAATCATATTCCATTAAAATGAAAGAGCCTGACGCCTGCCGCATTGCTCATATCACAGTCGCTCTCTCTCTCTCTTTTTCTCTCTGTCTCTCTCCCAGTTTCCCTCTCCCCTGTAGCCTTTGGCTCTGATTTGCTTTGATGACAGAACTATGATAATGTTTGTGAGCTGCGGTTGAGTTGATGCCTTTGATTGTACGAAGTGACAAGTGTTGTGGGCATCACAATATTAACTGACAACTGGTTGACTTTACGCCTGAGTGCCTAGCCCCAGGCAGTCTAATGAGATTTACTGTAGCTCTGACAGACACTCGCCAGACGCTATTAGCTAGACTGATCGCATCGTTTAACAACTCGAAATACATCTAGATCAGAGGGTATAATGCGAATGACAATTGAGAGGGATACAGATATTAATACTAATAGCAATAATAGTACTAATACTCGGAGTATTATTACTTGTACTAATTCCGAAACTGATATCAGCACTAACACTAATATTAATACTCGTACTCTAATACTCGTACTTCTAATTGAAAGCTTAATACCAATACAAATACAACTGACCATACTAATACCATTAGTAGTGCCAATGATAATGCTAATATTTATAACAAATACTACCATTAGTAGTACCAATGATAATACTAATATTTATAACAATACAAACTAGTACAAATACTAATACCAATAATAATTCTAGTACTAATACCAATACTGATATCAATACTAATACTACTACTAATAGAAATATTAGTACTACTACTGAGACTAATACTTATACTGATATCAATACTGATCAATACTAACAAATACTGTAATAATACTTGGACGATATATATATATGAATAATAACTAACTAACAATAATAATAACTAATAATAATATCAATAATATGAATATCAATAATAATACTAGTAACAATAGCAATACTAAAAGAAAGATTAATACTAATACTAATTTAGATATAAATACTAATTAGTACTAATGTTAATAATACTAGTACTAATATCAATACAAATACTTATACTGAAAATAATACTAACTAGTATTAATACAAACTTTTACTAGCTTATAGACTTTAAATATTTCGTATATATGTATATATGTAGAAATAGAGACAACAAATACATAAAAACTTATATGCATATGGTAATTGGAGTTAGTTAATATACCATATACTAATAACTACTCAAATATGGCCACACTTTCATCTGTATGCATAAAAGCCTTCAGTTCATTGCGTCTACATTTATTCCTTACTCTACTCACACATTAGTTATAAACTTTATAAGTATTTTAATTAATATGCCAACCTTATTTTATTTTCCCTTCATATAACACTAAAAGCTCTAATATTATTCAAATTTGTAATATTTGCAGGCTACAGTTCGAATGCCTTGAGTATTAAACATGATCCGCACTCACAACTACGGCAACCTGGTGAGTAAATCAAATAATTATATATATTGTATATATAGAGGAAAGGTTTGGGCTTGGCATATTAAGAGTAGGTACTTGAGCTCACGTGCCGCATTGTTCAGCCCAAATTCAAATATAAACAGTGCCTGTTGGCTGTTTACCAACACTAATAAAGTTTCGCAATTGAAATTGTGCGCACGCTGCCAAAACCACTTGAAATTCGGGCACTCGATGGTTTTTTTTTTATTCATCGCTTCCAAATGTATTGAAACAAATACCTCCACTCAATGCCGTCCACTCCAGAGTCCCTTTACACTTACCCCTACTCTCCCTCTCTCTCCCCCTTACTCTCTCAGTGAGTGAGCGCGCGTTGCTGCTTTAAAGCGTAGTAAAAAACGAGACCCTTGGAAAATACTGTCGCAAATCAAAACCTTAAATACGCCACTCGAAATGGGAATGGAAACAAAAGTATTCGCAGTCGCAATCGCAGTCGCAGTCGAAGCGTAATGGAAACAATTGAAATGCCATAAAGGATTCTCAATTAGAGCACAGCCCCAGACGCACTCCAGCGCGGCTGCCGAGAACTTGGCTTGCTTTTCTGCTCTTCTGGTTTTCTGTTTTATTTTTTTTCATATTATATTTTTTTCTGCTGTCAAATTTGACGGCCGTGCCTGAAAAGGACGCGTGCCAGCGCGACTTACTGCCGACGGTCCTGTTTATGCGCATTAAATTGTGCACAGAGAACAAAAGACGCCAGCAAACAATGCACATGGACACATATATGTTAAGTATGTATAAATGTATATATAAATGTGTATATATGTGTGTTTATGATGCGAATTATGCAGAATTGTGTTGTAACTGCATCGAAGATGTTCGCTTAGTTTTAGCTGCTGTAACCTTTGGCTCTTGGCTTTAGGCAGCGCTCAAAAGTATGCAACGTTTTTTCAACCAGGAAACGCGCGCCGGATAATAAGTGAAATGGATATGCCAAGCATAAATGCACAAAAATATATATACAGATGAATTTGTATACATTATATACATTTATATATATATCTGTAAGCACACACACACATGCAGTTTTGGTAATGCATTTCATTTCATCAGCGGAAACTCAACTTGCCCACGTACACAATTCTTTTTCCTTCTGTATTTTTATGCATAATGTATTCCGTTTTGGCAGGTCCTTCATTAGAGGTACTTCATTTGCATAAAACACACACACACGTAGACACACACACTAGAGTAATATAAAAACTAATGTCTTGCCACCCTCTTTTGCAGATCCATATCAAATGTTCGGACCCACCAGCAGCCGACTCGCCAGCTCAGGTGAGTTTGAATAATCACAAAAGCATAAAGATACAGGTGCTTAGATTAAGTTGAGTAACGTAGAAAACATTAAAGAACCCGCAATCCCTCTCTGCCTCTATCCCTCTCTGTCTTGTCTGCATTATCATATCAATTTCTGGCCGAGATTCGGCGCACCCTAACAAATTAACCCGCTGCATGCAAAGCAAAAAGTGGAAATGCGCTCAACCCTGTTGGCTTTTCGACTTGCTTTTCTAATTTATGCGAAAGGTGTTATAAACTTCTACAGTTTTTACTGTTTCATTTTCGGAATACATTTATTATTCGCATGCGTGTGTCTAAGCGCAGCAGTGGGCGTGGCCAGGCAATTATTTTTCGTTATTTGACTTGAATTGCATTTGTCTGCAGCACGCGCCCAAAGGCTGACTTTACAAAAACTATATATACATATATGTGAGTATATACAGTCAGTCATACATATAAAGTAGTCTCTAGTTGTAGAAGGGGTCTCTAACAAAGGGTTAAAAAGTAGGTGTGCATCTATCACTTATGATTAATGGCTAAAGTAAAACTCAGAAATGGGTGCTGAGAGTTCTAAAAAAAAAAAGTTTTAAAAATCTTTAACTGATGCAGCAGGCAGATGAGTTCTGGAAAGTTATGAATAAATTATATATGTATTTAAATTATAGAAAAGTAATATACATAGAAGAAATATTTCGAAATATCGTATATAAATAGATCAGTTTAAATTAATATTGACTAAAAAGAATATATTTATGTGCATAAAGTAATTGCAAGTAAGCTTTAGGCTTCAAGAGCTCTTCATACATCTGGAGTCAGTAAAAGAGTTTGGTCATAATTTTTTTTTTTTTTTAATATATTATATTATAATATATTATATTATTAGCAGCTTGGACATTGGTTTATGGTCTATATTATATATCTTGTAATATTATATCTTAAGTATAATTATTAAAAACCAAACAATTCATTTCAATTATAACTAGGGATATAGATTCATTGTTAGTCTCGCCTTATATCTTTAGAATTGACTCATAGCAGAAAGGCTTTTATTTAAGATGAAAGAAACTTAAAAGATTTGGAATTCAAATATATCCGCCTAGATACAAAATATATAGCAGATATATATCGCAGCTTCACAGTTTGTTATGTAAGTTAAAATCGTGAAGTGTGCACTATATTACATGCCAAATTGTGAAGCTTAAGTCCTGACTATCTCAGTTATAACCGATTCTCCATTTCTCCTATGGACGTCCGTCTAAGACAACGCCCACCGTATCTTCTATAGTTTAAGTTAGTTTGGTTATATTTAGTTGAAGTTTCTTAAAGTAAGTTAAACAATTTCTTTAGCTGTATAGCAGAGCTCTGCCATCCACCTCCAAAACTATCGTAACTCTCGCTTTAGTACAGTTCAGTATAGTTTTACGATGCATTTACACACTTTTATGTCTTATTTAGAAGTTTTTAAACTTTAATTGAATTTTTGCCATGCTGCAACTGAAAGTTTGAAATAAAATCAATAATTTTTATTGATCCTGCGGCTGTGTAAGCTTTGCCGCCATTGTTGACCGCTGTGTCTGTGTGTGTGTGTGTTGGTGTGTGGTTTGGCACCCCTCTAAATAATCGCCTCCAATGTGCCCACACGCCGACTTGCCACGCCCCCGCCCCTGCCCCAACCGAGCGGCGCACAAACATGGCGTTTGAACGGAATTAGCATAAAAAGTCAGACGCCCAACATTTTCCGGCGCGACATTTACACGCGCCGAACGCCATTGCTCCCCATTTATAGCTGCCTCTCTTTTGCACTTGCCATGTCTCTCTCACTCTTGCTCTTTCGCTGTCTCTTTCTCTCTCTCGCCCCGTCTGCGTGTTGCGTTTGTTGTTTAGGCTTAGGCCGTTGCCAAGTTGACTTCAACTTCAAGTTAATCGCAAAAGCTCACTGAGAAAAACACACACACATGACCCCAACACACACACACAGATACACACACTCGCACACACATGGCCGTGCGCTTTCGCTTTTTGGGTGGCAAAAATGCTGTTTTTGATTAATTATGGCTTCCTTTGGACACGGAACCGCTTTGTTAGCCAAGTCCGGTCTCAACTGCAGAGCTCGCGCTGCGCTCCTCGCGCCTCATTTGCATGGCAGACACAGCTGCAGCCTGTGCATGCAACCAAAACATACTAAACAGAAAAAATACAACACTAAACCCTAAAACTAGCTCTAGTCGTAACATAATTGCCAGCCACAGTACAAAAACTTGTTTGTAATTAAAAAAAGCAAAAGAGAAAAAAGCGCTGGGCGCTGCAGCCTCTGTCGGCATATCAAAGGAACATTTCCACAGCTCCAGCAGCTAATTACTTTGCCTTTCCGACTTCTTCTTCTTCTTCTTCAGGGTCTGCTTCTATTCGCTAAGCACATATATTAAATTAACATTTCTTAGAGGCGGCGGCGCCAACGCCTTTGTGACCAAATTGCCTTCAAATTGGCCAGCGGAGGAAATGACAGCAGCTGCTTAGGGCGTGTTCGACTTGAAGATACCTGCCTTGGACAGTGATGCAATATGATCTTGAAGATAAATATATCAAGAAATTTACAACTAATTTTAACTGTAATACAATCTTATAGTAGATAGAATAGAGTAGAATAGAAATCCCATTGAACTTATACTAAGGACTAATAAAAGTTGCCCAGGGATTAGAATTCAAAGGCGAACCGAAATATATATGTGACTTCAGATATGTTTTGACTGCAAATAGACACAAATCTTTCAACTCAGTCTAAGGGATATATGTATAAACAACTGAAAATATTTTATGGAAACAATGTAGTTAGAAACACCATGAGGTCTTTTAATCGAATGATAAAAATGGAAGAAATAGTTATACATAGAAATGTGTATATAACAATATATCGCTTTTGCGGTATGATAATATTTATCATTACAAATATTTTCAATAAAATAAAAGCGAAAAAATTATGTATGATTTCCAACGAGTAATTGTTTTAATGAAAGATTATTATATACGAGGGTCAAATTCGTTCTCTCAGCTAACAAGAAACTGTCACAGCGACTTGAGCTAGGCTAGGGAATACAGTGGCATATGTATAAGTGGAAATAGAAAATGGAAAGTCAATGTATATAAATTAATAAGAGATTTTAATTAGAAATGGAAATACTATAAAATAGAATAGAAAATGAAAAATATTCTAATACAAATTTATATATTCATAAAAGGAAATATGCCTACAAGTGTATCTTAGACTTGATGCACAAGAATAATATAAACATCAAGTTTTTCTTACAAAGCAAACTTCTATATATGCATATATATCTAGAGCTCCACCTTACATCTATTAGCCATCATTAAACTTTCTAACTGTAATGCCTTGGTTCATTGTCTTTGGCTTTTACTAGCGTGTCAATTGCTCGGCACGCCTACATAGCTGAGTTATCACTCATTCATGTCATCAACAACATCATCATCATCATCATCATCTTGATGATGATCATTGTCGTGTTGGCACTTAACACATTCTCTTGACCATGATTTGCAATTAACGCAATATTCATGACGTTTCTCACACATGAACAAACAGAATTCAGAATTCAGAGCTCGGAGCTCAGAGCTCGTGTCTCAGCCACCACCCGAAGGGCGAAACTCAACTTAACTTTAGCTTCCCAGGGCTGTCAGGGTTTTCAACCCCCAACAGACTTAGTGTATGAGTCCTTTTTTACGAAAGAACGATAGAGTGAGACAAAGAGAAAGAGAGGGAGAGAGAGAGAGGGACTTTGTTCTGGGGCTGGGCCTAATTGCCAAATGATTAAGCGATTTATGATGTCTGCGTTGAATGCGTGCCGAATCCTTTGCACAATACAAAAATCATAATTTCGTAAATGTTTTAGCACGCACAACAAAGGAAAAATCAAAGTGTGCTCATAAATATATATACTGTATATAGAGAGAGAAAGAGTGAGAGGAATTATGTAATGAGCGCGACGACATTTGGTTTCTGATTTGTGCTGCTAAAAAGTCAAAGGTCAACTGAAGATGCGTGTGGGAGTAGCATAAATGACCCCAAAATGTGAATCTATTCCTTAGTAAATTCATATTTGGCTATATTTGCAAAGTCCTTTTGACAATATTTTGCAAAGAATATATTTATTTAATGAATTTTGTATTATTGTATACATTATTAGATAATATCTAGTAAAGGATATATTTATTATATTTTTTTTATTATTATTATTATATATATTATTAGATTATATCTAGCAAAGGCTATATTTATATTATTTATGTATTTTTTTTTTATTACTATTACATTATTATTATTTATTTTTATTTCACTTCTTATGATATACAAATTTATTGTGAGGAGTAAAAACGTGTGTCTATTTCATAGTAAACTCAGATCATTATAAACTTGCGAAAAGCTTTCGGCAATATTTAATAAAGTATATATTTATCCTATTTATTTTATTCATTTTGTTTTTGTTTTTCGTATTTTAAATAATAAACTTATTACAGATGTAGAATATATAATATGCATTGTAATTACTTCCTATACTTTTTGCTCTCTAAAATATATTCATAGCACATAATGAATGTAATATATACATATGTACATGCTGCCATACATATTCATTTATGATACCTCAGTTATTAGTTTTCCGCTCCAGAATTTATTCATTTTGAATACCAAATTGCATATATATAACATATTTTATCTGTCTTACACTTGCGCTTACATGCCATGCCATTTCCTTCGGCCTTTCTTGGCCTAATCGTAAATCCAAAAATAATAATAAAAAAAAACAAAAACTCTTTCGGGCTCTCGCTGGATAGCCCGTGCAGATGCCCCTCGGCGTGTGGCACTGGTCAAGTGGTTGTCGGGAGTTGAGCAGCGTGTCGGAAATACTTTATGGCACTTTTGCATGCCACAAAATGCTTAGCTTTCGGGTCAGTCAATGTTACATAATTCCAGCCAGCAGCGCCAAAGGATATGCTCTTTTGACGGACATTTAGGCAGCCAAAATACTGGCATTAAATAGCTTTCTATTTCTATTACATATATAAATAATCCCTATATGTAATGTATATATATTTGCTTTGCAGGCTCGGGACAAATACAATTATGGCAGTTCCTGCTGGAGCTGCTGTCGGACAGCAACAACGCCAGCTGCATCACCTGGGAGGGCACCAACGGCGAGTTCAAGCTAACCGATCCCGACGAAGTCGCCCGCCGCTGGGGCGAGCGCAAATCGAAGCCGAACATGAACTACGACAAGCTGAGTCGCGCCTTGAGGTAAGTGTTTTTATCGTATATACTGGGGGTTGTTTTTGTATTCTCCTTCTTTTTTATCTATATTGTTTTGTGCGCTCAAGTGCTGCTAATTAGTCCAAGTATCTGGGCAAAAAATGTGGGCATGTGTCCAATTTGTGAGCAAAATCTGAGTCTCATCATTGTCGATTGATTCGATTCGAGACTGATTAGCCGCTTTGATAACAATTGGCCCACTAAATGCGCAGAATATAGGGAAAAAGTAAAGGAGGTGGCTGAAGTGGAAGATAAACCATAAGTAGAGGGGAGTAGAGGGTGTAACTGACTGCTGGGTGCTCGCTTGCGCTGCAGAGTATATATACGTAGCTAATGATATAGAATGCGTCGTAAAGGGACTCTAGAATGTTGAGGTATTTGGTAGAAGTGATATACTATGTTGGAGCTGCAGAATCTTTAAAGATAATATACACTTTTAATAGTCTGTATAAGTCAAGATTATTCAGTAGATAAATACAGTTTACATTTTCTTCTTCTTCTTCTTCTTATCTATTCTGTTTCGGATAACGCTCCAGCTCAGGGAATATAGTTTGTTCAGTCTTCATCAGCATGTATTTGTTTGAGATATATGGAAGAGCTCTCATCTGTTAGATAGATAGAAGAACTTTTCATCTGTTAGATAAATAGAAGAGTTCTGTTCGATAGATAGAAGAGCTCTTCATATGTTAGATATATAAAATAACTCTTCATCTGTTATATAAATAGAAGAGTTCTGTTCGATAGATAGAAGAGCTCTTCAAATGTTAGATATATAAAATAACTCTTCATCTGTCATAGATAGAAGAGCTCTTCATCTGTTAAATAGGTAGAGAAGCTCCTTATCTGTTAGATAACTAGAAGAGCTCTTTATTTCTTAGATGGATAGAAGGGCTCTTCATCTGTTAGATAGATGGAAGAGCTCCTCATCTATCCACTCCATAGACCTCAAACCAATATACTCTCTATCAATAATCAGGAACAAGTACTCTCCCACCTCTTAGCTTCACAACTAACATGTGGGCGTGTCTCGTTTCGACAAATTCAATATGAAACTGTTTTTGTGCGCCCAAATGTAATCAATAAATAAAATCGAAAAAACTACATATAAAAATATGAAATCTGGCAATCTAATTGCTGTAAATGTGATTGCTTGACCCAACCCTGGTCGAGCTACAGCCACGCCCCGGTCCAAGGAGCTGGCCAACTGTTCCGTTCTGTTTGCCCAACACACTGCCAGCAACATATGCACAACTATTTAAATATTTGCGCAACGGTCAATTTGCTAAGCACACAAGACTTAAATCGAAGAATTTATATACATATAGATTACTCTTCTTTTTACTTCGCCTAAATGGGCAACCCTTTTTGGCTCCTTGAAAACTGTCAGTTGCAATCAGTTGGCCAATGAGTGCCAATGAAGGAGAAGCTGGCAATTCAAGTGGAAGAATCCTGACAGCCAATTTGCAACAGACACACTCACACACACACATGCACACATACGGACACAATCAACATGTAAATAAATGTAAAAAGTGTTGGATAAGCGACAACAAAGCAAAGGAAAGCCTTTTTTTCTCGCCTCTTGTTTTGTTTGATGATGTGCGGAAGCGTCAACACGTTCAATGAATGCCTGCCTGGCTGGCTCTTGTCTCTCTCACTCTCTCTCACTCTCTCTCTCTCTCTGTGTATGCTGTTGTCTGTCTACGTGCTATCCTTTTTTAATGCTCTTGGTATAGGCACATCTGCTGGTATGTGAGCTGCTTGAACAGAGCTTAAAGAAATATCATGAAATTATGATAGATATCATATGGAAACATAGCAGTTTAAAGATAACAGATGCTGAAGTTCAAGACATATTATTAGAATCTCAGTATTTGAGATTTGTTTACGATTGTTTTTGAATATGAAGGAACTGGAAAATAACAGAAATTATCTATTGAAAACGTTGATTTTAGAAAAAACCATTCATCTACAATAAACTAGATCTCTATAAATCCTCCAGTCTATTGAATATATAGACTCTACAGAATATATAAAACATATAGAATAATATAAAATATATATAGAATATATTGAATATCTATATATATATACATTTAATTTATCTTCTGTTTAAGAAAACACATTTTAATAATATATTATTTATAGGTATTACATATTAAATTATAAATTACAAATTAAAATTTAGTCTTAGTCAGAATTATAACATTTTTATATATATTTATATATACTCTATTATTTCTATATATAAATAAATATAGGTAGTGCAATCAATATTCGTTCTTCTATCTACCCTTTCTTATCTCGCTTTTATTTTTGTATTTTTCACACATTTCAGCTCAATTGAACGCAGTTGCCGTCTCGGCTTTCATGTGGGCTAAGAAATGTGAGCGCTGCAAAGTATGCAGCGCTTACACACACTCACACACAAGCATATGTGTGCGCGTGTGTGTGTGTGTGTAAATGGGAGCTGAGCAGCCCTGTAGATGGCAGCCGCTCATAAAGACAACAAGGACAAGTGCTTTAATGCTTCATTTGGCATGTTTATTTACAGCCAGCTGCCCTTTTGTTAGCCACTTGGCCCTGCCACACCCACACACTCACACACACATAAAAACACACAGACAGAGAGAGATATGTGTAAATGGCTTTTACTTTAATCCTTTTTGCTGCGCTGTTTGTCTCGCTGATTGTGTGCTTTGTTCCGCCCGCGTCCATCAGGAGCCATTGATTGGTTCTGATTGTTTGTTCGCTGTTAAAGATAAAGCGATAGAGAGAAATGTATATATTGATAGAGAGAGAGAGAGGGGGAGAGAAGAGAGGAAGAGAGAGGCTCAACTGCATTGTCTTTTGTGTCAGCTTTAATTTATGCCCTTAATTGGCATAATTTATGGCCAATTGCGCAGCGAGCGAAAAAAATGACAATGAGCATTGAAATTGAAATTAATTTCCATGTTTTTTGTCCGCGCAGTAAAACTTAAATTCGATATGCTGAATAACGTAATAAAATGCCGCGAGCAGAAGCAGAAGAAGAAGCAGAACAATTAATTAATTAATATTCCAACACAGTTCTTAAAGTAATTATGCTAATATCAACTGAATTATAAATGGAAAAAGCTATGATATGATGGAAACTCCCCAATGATTCGCGAATAGTTAGATATTTTGTTCCCCTATATACGTGATCATGTAATGAATATGATATAATATATATAAATAATTATGTTTAGTTATATATGAAATTATAGGCCAGGCCTCAAAAACAAACCTTATTTGAATTCATGAGAATCGAGGTGGAAGGTACGAGTCGAGCGTAAGATCGCAAAGTTTTACTTGAATTCATGGTAATCGATGAGGAAGGCACCTAGACTCTTTCTATGCTCTGCAACTCGAAAAAGCTCAGATATGGTTTTCACTTGATGATACATACAATATATCTATCTATTAATATTTTCAAGTCATTCAAATTAAGCAACTACTGATTTTTGCCTGTTTTGAGGTCTACTGTAATACTATTATGATTATACAACTGTCCATTGGAACACCAAAGGCAGCCATAATATTTATTTATTTGCGATCAGTCAACTATTTGTTTAGTTTTCGCAGTTGGCTGTAAACCTAATCACTTTTCTGGCCCGGTCAGCCAAAGCAAACAACATTTCGGACAGAGTCGTCGTCCGTCTTGTCTGCCCCCCAATCGAAGACAACTCCTCAGTCCAACTGCGCCCCGCCTGCTGCTTGGCTGTCTGCCCAAGCAATTTGGCTTGGCCCCGAGCCACGACATTTCTCTGTTTGGGTTTGTGCGCCAGGCGTTTGCCATTTAATTGCAGGGCCAGAGATTGAGGGCAGCTCGACCTGTGGTTGGGTTCGGCTGTCTGTTGAGGGTGGCAGCTTGGTGGGGTGGGGGGTGTTGGCAAAAGTCCTAGCACCCAAATCGCCTTAATGTCAGCAAATTAACTTAAAACGCATAAAGCGAGCATTATTTTGTAATTATTTATACGTTGCCAGTGCTTTGTTTGGCTTTCCCACAGGAGAGCGACACCGGGGTCTAGAAGAATGAACTCCACACACTTTTGAGTTTGTGTGTAAAACTGAAACAGTTTTCATTCAGATTTTTACACTTGGAACCAATGCAAAATGTGAGAATGTATGTAACAGGCAGAAGGAGGCGTAGCAGAGTCCATAAAGTGTATATATTCTTGATCAGCGCGACAAGATGAATGGATATAGCCCTGTCCATCTGTCCGTCCGTGTGAACGCAGAGATCTAGCAAAGTACAAAAGCTAGAGAATTGAAATTTTACATGTATACTTGTCTATACCATATGCAATACGAGTTTAAAATTTATTTCGATAACTCATCCCATCTCTTTTTTATCGACATTTATTTAAATTTTGAATGCATTTTTAAAGCGATGTTTGTACTTCGTTGAAATTGGAGATTTCAAATTTGTTATGTAGTTGCACTTAATGAATATGGAGATTATGCAATTTTTAGACTTTGGATACCACGTCCCCATCGTCTCAAATTTGCAAAAAACCTATTTCAAATATTAGAGATTAGGAAAAATACACACATATATTGATGTTAATAAAAATTTGTAAAATTTTGATAAAGACAGTTTATATTTAAGAAAACTTCTTCAACAATTAAGTTGCCATAGTAATGCCTACCTTATAGAATGATTGGAATAGTCGAGTATTCTCGACTAGAGCACTCTTACTTACTCTTACTCTTACTTCTTAGTATTCCACGTAAATTTCTTGGCTAATTGTTATTTTGTTGTTCCGTTCCGTTGCAGATACTACTATGACAAGAATATCATGACCAAGGTGCACGGCAAGCGGTACGCGTACAAGTTCGACTTCCAGGGCCTGGCGGCTGCCACACAGCCGGCGGCCAGCGATCCCACCTACAAGTATCAGAGCGATCTGTTCATGACTCCATATCATCACAGCGCCAAGCTGAGCTCGTTCATGAGTCCGCATCATGGCATGACCTCGTCCTCAGGTGCGTGAGCAGCGATGGACATTGAATAATTTTGTATTGACTCCTGTTTCTTTCCCTCTCCATATGTGCAGCTTCCATCTTTCCCACGGCCGCCTCGTGGGGCAATTGGGGCAGTCCGGCTACCAATCTGTATCAGCCGCACTCGATGGGCCATGTGACGCCGTCGCATGTGGCGCCGCACCTCAGCTCCTATCCGCACTATGCATGACCATCATAATATGAGAGCAATGCCGGCGCTAGCAGCGGCAGCGCAGTTAGCGTTGGCGTCGGCGTCGGCGGCGCGGGCATCATGAGCGGCTTTGGCAGCACGGCGACGAATACCACCAGCAACACCACCAGCAACAACAGCAGCACCAACAGCAACAACAACAGCAACAACAACAACAGTAACAACAACGGCAGCAGCAGCAGCAACAACTTGAACACGGGCCACTCGCACCTCTCGAGCAATGCGGCCGGCAGCTCAGTGCTGGATGCTCAGAATCCGGCGCATACCAGTCCGGGCTTCGGCCTGGGCGTGCACGGCATGAGCATGGGCGTGGGCGTGGGCGTTGGCGTGGGCGTCGGCGTGGGCGTGGGCGGTGGCAATTCGACGCTCAACTCGCTGGTCGTCGGCAACCGACTGATGAACAGCAGCCTGCCCACGCTGCTCAAATGATGCCACCTGGAAAAGTTCGGGCTGAGTCTGGGCGCCGGCCCACCTCCGCCAGCGGCCACGCCCGCCGGCGACTCAGCACTGGACGGCGGCAGCAGCAGCGGCGGCGGCCTGGCTTACGCCGGCAGCTACACCGAGCGCTCGCTCTACGACTACGTTGACGTCAAGGGTGAGCAGGCGACGTTTTTATTGTAAGTGTAACCAAAACCACCAACAAATACCAAATGCAAAAAAAAAAAAAAAAGGAAAACATAAACATAAACAAAAACAACAAAATCTGAAAATCAAAAACAAAATCAGAGACAAAGCAGCGGATTTTACTCTTAGGCATTAGCGAAAGAGCCTTTAGAAGTACTTTATAAGCTGATCAGATCCCAGCAGACATTGCACCACTATAGCCTCGTAGATACTGGGCGCAGTCAGGCTTCAGGTATACATCAGTGTCCATGGTTCTAACAATGCCCAGCAGCAGGTACAAGCTCCAGTTCATCATCGCTCATCATCATCGGGATATGATATTTCTCTGTGAGCTTTGCTTCTAAGTTCGCTTCACTTTGATTGTTATCGATTCTTTCAGTGAATCAGCTAGCATGAAGCTCAGATTTTAGTACCTATAATATGTATACAAGAGAGTGTGTCCTTATGTAACGCCAGCTAAGAGCAGATTCCTTGTATGGTTAGGTCTTTTATTGTATATCATGGTAATACCAAAAGTAACACACACAAAAAACAGTACTCATTCATGGTATTCCATTCCACTAGGGATCAGTTCTCAGTGCGGTGCTTATCAAGCTCCACTTCTTGCTGGTCTGATGCTAATAATTGCATTTTCCACTACAGCACCGATAATATCGGAATTGGAGCTGTGTGTGAATAATAAAGTTCGCTTCACTGTGAATGTTATCGATTCGTTCAGCGTATTAGCGACCATGAAGGTCAGCTAAGATTTTTTCAGTTCTCAGGCAGAGTTCTCAATGCTAACATATATATATATATATATATATATATATATATATATATATATATATATATATATATATATATATATATATATATATTATATATTATTAAAAAAAAAGAAGAATCTGTCTAAGTCAGCAATTCCTTATGTTCAATTTCACGCAGATCCAGTAGATATTCATATGCATATGTTATTCAATTATTGATAGGCTTCGAAAACCTCTTGCCTCTTGAATATTTCTATATGTGTGCGGAGTTTATAGAATGTCAATGAACCGTTTTCTCTATACAAACAAAGTTTTTGAATATTTGCAGTCAGAAATATTAAAATTGTGATATTTTAATAAATTACCATTCCATTTTTATTAATGTTAGGTACTTTGGTAAGAGTTACATTTTTTTTCTGCTCACAAAATAATCTTGTGTAGCAAATCCCAGAGCAGCAGTCTCCATTTTTTTTGCAGCTTCGTCCAGGGCCCACGCAACCAATTATCTTTGCGCCCATACACAACTTCCACAGCAATATCGTAAGCATCCACAGTATAAGTTTCATCTTATTAGCTCCGCGACTGAACTGATTTTGATCAGACTTGTTCAAGATAATTCTATGTGTCAGCAACAGCAGCAATCTCAGTTTTAAAATAGCTTGACTAAAGTGTTTAGAGAACCGAATCAAGCAAAAAATTGATGAAATTGGTTACAAAACGAACGAAATATAGGTTTAAAGCATTTCAAGGCAACGCAGATTTCTATACCCCAATATACCGATTTGAAATAATCGTTGAAAATATTGTTTAGAATATGCTTGGAGAGTTAACTTCAAATTTCTTGGGATTGCCTGGATTTTCTGGGCTTTTTGCTGTTGCTGCATCACTTGCAGCAATTACAATTAAAAACGCATTTTTCTCCATTTTTCCGGCACATATTTGCGCTGATCTATAATATCGTAAGCAGCTACAGTCTCATCAATATCGTAAGCAGCTACAGCCTTATTTATTTCGTAAGCAGCTGTAGAAAAAGCTTTAATATATCGGTTCTATGAATAGAAGGTAGATAGCTCTACCTAGTTAGCTCTACCTTGGTAGCTCTACCTTGGTAGCTCTACCTTAGTTTCAGTTTCAACTACGATTAGTATTTTATATTTAATTCATGCTGAAGACAGAGTTTTATTTCGATACATTGTTATCGTTGATGAGAAGTAGTAAAAATGTACTAGCTGGAATTTGATAGCTGGAGAATCGATAAAAAAAAAGAATGTGAAAGACAATGGAATGGTAGAAGTAAAGCTGATTTCAAACAATCAATTCATTTTTGTACACTGAACCCTTTTCCAATCTTAGTAAAATTTTAAGCTTTTCAGTTGATTGATTGAGCAAGCGGGTAATCAATCAATCATTAATATTCATTTTCTGGCTAATGCTGTTTGAACTAACTACTCGATTTTAAGATTTGAAGAGTTTTTGAGGCTATATGGAAAATGTTAAAATTATCCAGGATATATAAATTCTTGATCGGCTAAAATCTGAACCCAATGTGACGCATGCGTATGTAAATATCATTCACGATAGAGTCAAACATTTTGTGTGTTGTTCATCTATACAAAATTTAAATATATGTATATGAGGTGGTGTATGTAAGTGTGCGTGTATGTGTGCGTGTATTTGTATGTGTGTATGTATTTAGACTATTTTAGTTAGACGTTGTTTCCATAAGTTGAACTCTTAACTAAACATATACATATGAGAATCAAACAAAAATAGTTTTCCAATACGAAAACAATTTCGCAAATCTTCAGAATTGTTCTAGTATCAATAATCGATTGTAAGCTAACATATATATGCATATATATACATATATATATATATATATGGAATCTTTTGAATTGTTGTTAGCATTTGCCACTTGTTAATAGTAAGCGATAAGCCAGTCTTAATGGATCATTCATTCGATGTCTCTTTCTGCTCGAGCGACTAACGCCCAAAATATTAATTGTAAGCTCGATCGATAACAACTTATCGATAGTTTTTCGCTTAGTAGAGAATGCGTTTGTTAACGGCGAACTGTAAATATACAAATACGTAGCAGCTAGTTCTAAGAATGCATAGAGTATTTCTTAAGTTTTGCCATACCCTGTACAGGGTATAAGCTATTCGAGCACACTCGTCTAGCTTCCACTTGTACTTTGTTTTCCAGTTTTGTTTATCGTTTTTTGTCTTTTGATTTCTACAATATTTGGAATATTCTCTATCAGTTCGATATGGTTGACTGTGATAGTTGATTGTACAGTTATAATCTCTTGAATAATTTGTAACCTAAATACATAATCCAATAATATTAAAAAAAAAAACACAATATATATATACTTAAAAATAACATAAAAATCGAAACTTCTGTGTGTATAAATATTTAGAATTTTTAAGCGCAAGTTTAACAATATTAATATATATATATACCTAACATTGGGTATCGATACTTATAAATGTACTTATGTAATTTTTAAATGTGTGTGTGTAATTGAGATACGCAACTTTATGCCACATCTAAGTGTATACAATTTTTAAATTCTGAATGTAACTTTACAAAATATATATTATATAGCTAAGTATAAAAGACAACCACCACGCCCACATTGTGTACCCCAGCTCCTAGTCCCAACTGTTCCCATTAAGCGTTAAGTTGATTTAAGTGGAATACCTTTAACAAAATAAAAATAAAAAAAAATCACAAAAATTGCAACCCAATTCAAGAACAACAAAACGAATCTTTTTTCTAATCCCTTCTTGTTTTTACTTGATTTATATACAAGGTGTTACTAATTAGCATAGTTATTGTTTACTCGGTGTCCTTGTTGAACCACTTGAACTCGTAGTGCTTCAGGGAGTTGTCGGCGGGCAGGGCTGCCTCGCTGCCCTGCAGCTTGCGCCAGCTGATGTGCGGCTGGAAGCCGAACTCGTTCGCAATGTACTCGACCACGCGCTCCACAGCATCGTCGCCGATGGCAAAGTAGTTGCCCACCTTGTCGCCATTCCGGCTGCCGGTCTCCTCGTGTCCGTTGTAGTCCAGCACGTATTTGAATTTGTACAAGTCGCCGCCCAGATCTGCACTGCCAGCCGCTCCTGTGCTGGTTGTTGACTTGGATTCGGTGTTTGCTGCAAGCAATGCTTATGCTGTTATAGTCAACGAAGGGAATGGTTGCTGCATTCGCTTACTTGGCGTATAAGTTGCTGAGCCACTGCCAGGTGGCTGTATTGGCTTGGTTCCTGTCACGGCTGGCCGAACTGCAGCTGCTGCAAGTGTAGCTAACATTTAAATAACTTAACGAAGAGGTAGTTATCAAGGCTTACTTGGTGTGTAACTCGCTGAGCTACCGCCAGATGGTTGTGAGCTCTGCTGAATCTGTGTAGCACCCAGGGCTGCAAATATATACAAGTAAATGCAAGTTAATGTATAGGTAGCTGTCAACACTTACTTGGCTTAGCGCTGGCTGAGCTGCCTGTAGCTGATTGTGACTGAGTTGCAGCTAAGCCTGTGAAAATGTGGATTTTATATAAAAGTTAATGAAAAGGTTGTGTGTCTAGGCTTACTTGGCTTCAAGCTGCCGGAGCTGCTGCTAGCTGGTTGCGGTCGCTGCTGTGATTGTGCACCTGCTAAAGTTGTGAGTATGTATAAGAGTAAATAAACTTAACGAATGTTGGGGTGGGTGTCTAAGCTTACGCGTCGTTTTTTGTTGCTGCTGGGTGCCTGTCACGGCTGGTCGTGCTGCCGCATTGCCAACTGTTTTGACTGGTTCGCGTACTGGCTGAGCACCTGGTGAGAATTTAATTTCAAATTAGTTTAAATTTAATTGGAATGCAAATTGTTTAATTGCTTTACTCAGTGGCTGTGTGTGTGCAACGGTGTGTGTTGTTTGTGCTGGTGTTGTTGTTTTGTGTGTGTTCGACGGTGATTCAGAAATTGACGCTGCGAATGGCTGCGGCGCAGCTGCGACTGGAATGCGATGCGTCAATGAATGATCCTTTGACTGCTGATGCACTAGGCCAGGCGCAAGGCTTGGCCGTGACACTTGCTGCGAGGTGTTTTGCCCATGGGCTTTGACTAGGTCTGGCTTGGATTTAGTTGAAGACGGCTGCAACGGGCTGCCAGTGGGCGCAGCTCCAAATGCAAAGTTTTTGATATCCTTTATGCCTGTTGAGACTGGTGTAACTCTGGGCAGCTGCTCCAAGGAAGTCTCTGGTGAGCCCAACGCACTTCCTTTGGGATGCTTCACCTCAACCTTGGCTAATGGCAATTGCTGTCTGTTCACTGGCGATTGACCAAAGGCAGAGCTCTTTACATCCTTTGGGCTAGTTGCAGCAGGCGGAATCCTGGCCAGCTGCTCCACCGTCTTCTGGGCTATGGGCAGCACCAACTTTTGCATGGCGTTGACGACGTTTTTATTGAGACGCTGAGCATCCTGAGCCGAGCTGGCCAAAAGCTGCTGCTGGCTCTTACCTGGCAATTGACCAAAGGCGAAGCTCTTCACATCCTTTCGGCTTGTTGAAGCTGGAGGAATCCTGGCCAGCTGCTCCACTACCTTTTGAGGTATGGGCAGCACCAACTTTTGATTGGAGCTGACGACGTTTTTATTGACGCGCTGTGCATCTCGAGCTGAGTTAGTCAACAGCTGGCTCTTACCTGGCGATTGACCAAAGGCAAAGCTCTTCACATCTTTAGCAGCTGTTGGCGCAGGCGGAATCCTGGCCAGCTGCTCCACTGTCTTATGAGCTATGGGCTGCACCAGCTTTTGCATGGAGCTGACGACGTTCTTATTAAGGCTTTCAGCCTCGCGAGCAGAATTGGCCAACAGCTGCTGCTGGCTCTTAGCTGGCAATTGACCAAAGGCAAAGTTATTCAAATCCTTTCGGTTTGTCGGAGCTGGGGGAATCCTGGCCAGCTGCTCCACTGTTTTATGGCTTATAGGGAGCACCAACTTTTGATCCACGCCAGCTCTATTGGCCAACAGCTGCTGCTGTCTATTGCCCGTGAGTTGATCAAAGTTCTTCACATCTTTGGCAGCTGTTCGGACAGGTGAAATCCTGCCACTGGCCAGCTGCTCCACTGTCTTATGGGGTATATTGACGCTTTGAGCCACGTCAGCTCTATCCGTCAGTTGACCAAAGTTCTTCACATCTTTGGCAGCCGTTCGGACAGGTGAAATCCTGGCACTTTCCAATTGCTCCACTGTCTTATCAGCTATGGGTAGCACCAAGTTTTTCATGGACTTCAAGACGTTCTCATTGACACGCTGAGCATCTGCAGCAGAGTTGGCCAACAACTGCTGCTGGCCCTTACCTTTGGCCAATTGGCCAAAAGCAAAGTTCTGCACATCCTTTGGCCTTATTGCAGCTGGCGTAATCCTGGGTAGCTGCTGCACTTGCTCAGCAGCAGAGGCAGAGCTGAAGCCGCTCTCTGGCAGCAAATGTTGTGGCTGCGGCGCCGAGGCGGAGGTCTGGGGTCTGCTCGTTACCAGCATACCCTGCACCTTGGCAATGGCATGCGACAATGCCACGGCCTGGGCATTGAGCACCACAGGAGCTGGTGTAGTCGTCGGAGCTGTGGGCGTGGCAGCTGCTGCTGCTGCCAGCTGCGAGCTGGTCGAGTCTGGATGTGTGGCTAGAATGGCCAGCTGTATGGACGCCGCCTGCAGAGCATCCGCACTGTCGAAGCTCGCTTGGCTCAGACCTAAGATTCCGCTCTGTGTGTGTGTCTGTTGTGTGCGTGTGTGTGTGTGCGTGTGACCTGTGAGCTGCTCACCTGGCGCAGCGGCTGCAGCCCCGGCGGCCGGGGCCAGCGGCTGCGAGAGCGGACGTATCTCGTTCTTCGTATTGCGATTGCCTTGGACAGATGGGGTGCTCTTCGCGTCTGGCGAGGAGTTGCCCAGGAAGCAGCCCGAGCAGGCGGCCGTATGGAAATTGTGCTTGGTCACGGGCGTCGGGATGCGCTGTGTGGTTGTCGTTGGGGGCGGGCTCTCTATAAATGATGGGTGATAGATCATGAAATGAACTACTAATGGGAGTCTCAGTTCAGGCCCAAGGGAAGTGAGGGGGCTTCAATTGAGCTCCCACGAGTAACCCACTCTATTCTTCTTCTTCCATACTTACTGGGCGCCTTGGGACCCGCATATGGAAAGTTCTTCATGGAGATGATCCGGAATTTCCCATTCTCGTCAGTCGCATAGACAGTTACATGGTAGATGCCATCGGCAGTGATAAAGCCAAATTCGCCCATTACAATGCCATTCTCGTCTGTCGAAAGGGCGGAAGAGAAGCTAATTAACATTTCATAGGCGCGTTAAGCAGAGCTAATCGCTAGTGATGGATCGACTGATGCTCTGTAAGCGGTTGATGGAATGTTGGTAGAGTGAGTGAATTCCCTTTGTGATGTAATGCAAAGTAATGAGAGAACTATGCTTAATTCAAGTGGTATTCTGCATTCGATATTTATCGACTATCTTTAGAGATTTTGTAAAATATGTAAACAGCATACAAATTATAAGTGATTAACTTTGACACTGTATAAATAAAGTGTTTATAGATATTTATCGAAAATTAGAAAATAATTTCGTGAGAATTTGTTTGAAAATCGATAATTATCAATTAAAGGAAAATGTCATAAATCGATAAATATTTGTTTCTCCTGAGATAAAAGACTTAATTACAACAGCCCGACACTTAGTACAGGTTTTCTTGCAGTTCCACTTACAATCCATAGTATGCCAAGGTATAGGGTATAGGGTACTCAGACTACATTCCATAAATAACCTTTGTTATTGGCGCTCGGAGAGCATAACTGGTTCAATTCTTTTTCATAATTCGTTTGACAAACCAGCCAAACAGGCGCTGACGCTCGCCTATAAAGATAAGCATCTAATAAACTGTTGTGTTATGATGATGATCGTCATCTCGTTATCTGCCTCTACTGCCGCTTCTTTTGTCTGCACGCGCGCGTAGGGGGCGAATCTATGCCGAGAGCTATCTGTAGCTCGTAAACTGTGCGGCTACATCCTGCTACATCGACAGCCACCCACCTGTGCAGCACCTGACGCAGTCAGACTGCTTGAATTCGCTTTTGTTGCTTTTGTGGCTAGCCTAAACGAGTTTCGTTTCGCACTTATCGCTTACCGATCGCGTTCTTTAAACGCTTTAATGCCTGTTGCGCGATTGTTTATATTATTTTAATGTCTATAATCGGCTGTCAGTTCTTTATGGCGGATTCAGACGCTGAGGCCTTTGTAAGATCTCAGCTTATAGGGTATTCAAATGTCACTTGAAATATCAGAAATTTGCTGAAAAAATGTTTGTTTTGGTTTGCTTGATTGTATATGAATATGAATATGAAATGGAAAGAGATGCTATAGCAGATATATATCTAGTATAGAGAGATTTAAAAAGAAATGCTATACTATGTATATATGTACATATAACGATCTATATATCTGGTATAGAGAGAAATTAAAAAAGATGCTTCAGCAGTTTTATGTATATAAGGATCTACATTTCTAGTAACTAGATGTAGATGCTATAGTAGCTATATATTTCTGATCTACATATCTATTATAGAGAGAAATGAAAAGAGATGCTTCAACATCTATATATATATATATAGGGATATATATCTACATCTACATACTAGATACGTTGATAATATCATATATGCTATTGTAGCTATATACAATATTTCTAATCTACATATCTTGTATAGAGGAAAATGAAAAAATACGCTTCACCAGCTATGTATATATGTAAGGATCTACATCTATAAGTATAGACAAAGAGAGAATCTTTGATACGTACATCTTATATACATACATTTATCTTCTTATGTTGTATCTAGTATTGTATTTCTTCGGCTTTGAGTCTTTTCTTATTCAAGAATATCTTATTGAATTATGCCTTTTATATTTCTTAATTTTTACTATCCCATTGAACTCATTCGAAATGGCAATTCAGGGTATGATGACTTTATGGCAATGTATGTAACACGCAAAAGTAGGCATGGTATATTCTAAAAAATATATATTGTTGTTCAGGACGATCAGCTGAATATATCTGCCTTTCTATATGTAAGTATCTAGGAGTCTACCTTCCATATCAGACCATATAAAGTCAAGAGACTAGGATACAGGATTCACTCAAATCTGCTTCATATAATCGATACCTATATCCGTTTCAGTGTTATCGACCGAAAAGGTCAACGAACTTTAGCTATAAAAGTATAATAAATTATCATGAATCCTAATCCCTTTTTTGTTTTTTTTTTTTTTGTTTAGCTCTGGAATTTAAATTTCTAAAGATATTTGTCTAGAATTTTGTCAATGAATTCCTGATTTAAGTTCTTCCCCTTCAGCATTCCTCTCCAATTTCCCTTTTACACAGCTTGACCTTCACTTTCACTTTTATTTCCAGACACAGGAAATCCCTCAAGAATGTGCTCATCCATAGCTATTAATATCGATTACCATTAAAAATTATAACTATTTCAAAACTATATATCATTCCATATGCAAATGCATTCCATGGTCTATGTGTGCACAACAAGTTGCTTCCCAACACACTCAACTCTGGCATTTGATGTGGGCAGCTAGCCAAACAAATTCAGAATCGAGGAATATCTATCTATATATATATATGCTTATAAATATTGAAATTTTTCGACCATTTGAATTCGTATTAAAAACGATATGAAAACGATAAAACGAAGATTCAAAATCCATAAATATGTCAAGAGATGCCATGGAACAGTGCTGTCTCTACATGTTATGCTAATTGAAGATGTTCTTAAGTTTTTCGAAAACTTTATTACCAATTCGAAAAGAGACAAAGCGAAACGGCAAATCGCGATGCTAAAACTGAGACTCGCCGACTGAGGCTTGAGGCATTTCAATTGATATTGACCCGCAGCACGTCGGGTGTCAGCAGCTGCAGCAATTAGAGACCTCTAAACGTGTATTGCACAAGCCGTTGGGGCAGTTGCCTCTGTCTCTGTCTGTGGCAGTTGCACAATGGCCAGTTATGCCTTTTATGTCAGCATGATGCAGCTCAATTTACATACATACACACATATATATACATATATATGTGTGTCAGTTGATTGCACAAATGTGATTACAATTACAAAACGAATCCTTTGACTGCTGCTCACCTCGGCTCTCGGCGCGATGCTGCTGTTCCTCGATGGTGAAGCCGAATTTGTAGGGCCGCACAGTGGCTGCCAGCAGACTCTGACAGCACAGCAAAGTCAGCAGCTTAAAAAAATTAAACAGTTATAAACAATTGCACACACACACACAGATAATCACTGAACACTTACAGCACAAGCGAGTGCCAAAAATATTTGGCTCATTTTGTTTGAATTAAATGTTCGAATTGTTCGCTTAATTGGGCTTTTAGCTAAACGCGGCTTATTTATTAGTATAATTTATATTTATTTGTATTTTGTATTTAATTTATGCGTGGCTGTGCCGTTATGCGACGCGTCTCTCGGCTGAGCAGGCGACAAGCTGAAACACACCCCACGATGTTCGTCGACCAATTGACAAACTAAATAATATTTGGTAAACATTATAAAACATTGTCAGCTTCTACAGCTGGATGAGCTAGCTACAGACGTGTCTGTGTGTATGTGCGTGTGTGTGTGCGTATGTGTGAGCTAGCATTTCAGCTACCTCATTCATGCCTGGCCTCTGCCAACTGAATACCCTTTAGAGCATGCGCTAGCTCAGCTAATTTATTTGCTTATACTCATTTGTTGTCAGACTTGAAGATGATAAGACAGACGATATAAGATATATAAGATGTATATATAATAAATATACTCAGCAGAGTGTCTGCGTCTATGAGTTATTTAATTAATACAAATATTTTTGATCATGTTTAGAATCAGCTATTGAATATAAGACATAAGATATATATATATAATATACAAACTCAGTCGAGTGCCAATATTCAGTATATATATATATTCAATATATTTTTGATCATGTTTAGATCAGAAATAAAAGTTGCTGCAATGATGAATCCTAGTTGAAGCTCTATAATATATGGTAACACAATATATAATATAGGATAATACAATAATACAATAGACTAATATGCATCCTTAAGCATGGCTTAGACGGAGGTAGATTCAGCTAAGAATCAGAAATAAGTGGATCTGGCAATGCTGGCAATGCTGGCAATGCTTGCAATCCAGCTATAGCTAAGTGATTCAAAGGAGATCAAACAATGCGTGTTTTTATATGAAAAACAAAATTTTTTTATTAAACTGCGCCAATATAAATTTGTTTAAATATTTATAAATATTTGTTTAAAAGCAAATTTAGATAAAAAAATAATATTAAAACTCCCAACATTTGCCATTTAAAATATATATTTAAAAATATTTATTGAAGAGAAAATTAAAATTAGAAATTAGAACAATGAATTGATATTTTAAAATAGTACAAAATTTATTATATTGTATTATATTTATTTTTTTTAATATTTAGTCAAGAACATAAAAAATTAGAAATTAGAACAATTAATTAATATTTTAAAACAATACAAATTGTATTATTACAGGGTATACGCAAGTTGCTCTTGCTAAAAGAAAACATCATCTACTCCAGTATAAATAATCATTGGCATTTCTCAAAAGTTGTCATTATGCCATTGATTTGCATAGTTCGTGGCTAAATGAGAGGAGATACATGAATCAGATATATGTATATTGTATATACTATATCTATTGACACCTACGAAGACAAAGTAGGCAACGCGTATTCTGTCAATTGGCTAATTGAAGATCATTTGGCCAGCTTTATAAATAGATGAGATGCCCAGTGTGATTTATCTGCTCTGCCTATTGATGTAGCGCTCGGTTGTCAACATTCTGAATGCAATGAGGAAGAGTTCGATTGGCATGCATCATTAATTAGCCTGTCCTGAGATGCGTTGCACTTGCCGGATGCTGCGCAGATGCATCGAGTGAGCTGTCAGTTATCTTCTTGTATCGTAAAATATTGCTGTCAAGTTCAAGGCGTATTTTGCGCGCACTTCTGTGCGCTTCATTTGCATATAGATTGTAACTGCAGCTGCAACTACTTACTTCAATAACACATTAACAAAGCAACATTAGCTTGAATGCTTAAATGCAACTGCCTAAAAGTATGCTATGAAAAATCATCAAGTTCGTTGCCTAAGTCTTTTGTTTCGCTTGTGATTTTCAGCTGAAGCCGAAAAGTTGCATATGGCTTGTGTTTGGCAAGCCTTAATATTGGTAAGTAAAAGCATACTTGTAGG
Organism: Drosophila meridionalis; assembly: GCA_035045145.1. NCBI lineage: Eukaryota > Metazoa > Arthropoda > Insecta > Diptera > Drosophilidae > Drosophila > Drosophila meridionalis. Next base: position 19,172,961 of record JAWNPG010000040.1, read on the forward strand.
TGGTGCAGCTGACTCTAAATACCCTATAATATTGGAACAAGGGCATATTGATTTTTGTTTCTCTTCGTTTTTAGTAGTTTAGATCTTATTAAAATAATTTTAATATAGAAATTAGGCAGCAGATCAAATCAAATTCTGTGCATTTGTTCTTTACTCTGTTGGTTAATCTGATTATTCCATTTGCCCCATATTTCGTACATAGTCAAATATTCCCGAAAATCTTTGGGTTGTGAAGTTCTTAATAATACCTGAAATTGCCTGATTAATTGATAATGCATATGGCAATAAATAGCAGTCTTTATATCAAGTTTTTAGTTTTCCAGGAATTTTCAATTTAAGAGAGAAAATATACAAAATTTCATTTGATTTAGTTTTTCTTGAAATCCATCAAATGCGGATATAGAATAGGGAAGGTTTTGAATGCCTTCTACAAAAAAAAAAAAATAAAAAAATTTCATAATGGATTAAAGATGTTATAGTACATTTGGTATCAACAGTATTATCAAAAAAAATTCTATAAAAAGGTGTGTATATATAGGTGAGTATAAATATATAGGTATATACACAACTCATCTAGATCATATTTAAAATATATATGTCAGTCTCTATAAAGTCTGTGTCTTTCAAATTCATAAAACTATCTGCATAAATAGATTTGCTTCTTCAATCTCAATCATCTTCAATTCGCACTCATTTAGCTTGTGTTCTTCACACGATCTAAGTGTGCATAACTATATCTTCTACAAATCTAAGTGCCTAAGTGCTTCACGCCATTTGAAACTATGGTAATTCAATATCCATCGATTGCCGCTAATCGTAATAGAGCGATCCAAGCAAACGGGTTGCTGCGCATCGAGACGCTCGCTGCGACTGGTCCAAGCGCGCAGCTGACCCAAACCTTTATACTTCGCTGCAGTTGGCCATATGTCAACATTGTTGCTGGAGCTTCAAGCCTTGTTGCTTGATTTTTTCATTTTTTATTTTGATTTCTGATGCATGACTTGTTTAATACAACGAAGTGAACTTAAGCTGTTATTACTTTATATAGTGAAGCGCTTAAAGCGTTTTTAATAAAGCAGTCAAATCTTAATGATAATTTTAAATTCTTTTGTTATTCAGTTTATAATTGGGTTATAAAAGAAATATAATTATTAGTATATATATTTATTTTTTATTATTATATGTCTCTCTAAATAAATAAAATAAATGAAATAATAAATAAATATATCTCTACATATATATATATAAATAGGTTATTGATCTCTATGTAAATATTTTATGGTTTATTTAAAACTAATTTATGCTCTAGCCTATGAATAGAGTCTAATAATTTCCGATTGTAACGCAAATGGAGATTAGCGATAATTTATACACGAATATTTGAATTGATTTGATATTTACGTCAGCAAAAGCTGAAATCAGAGCTATTCAGGCAGAAGTTGAAGAATTCTCGAGCTCATTTCCGACTGTTGGACTAAAGGTTTGAAGCTGTCAAAATTAGCATCAGATGAAATACACTCTCATCGGTCGTATATTAACTGTTATGTTCATACATATTTACAGGTTGAGAAATTGACCTTGAAAAGTGGATTTTTTATTTCTGATCTTCGATTCGCTGATTCGCTGCTTGCTAATTGTCCGAAAATTGTGGATGTGGATGCATAGCTTTCATTATGTACCTATTAATTACAAAGAAAACAAAGTGCCAAAAAAAAAATAAATAAATAAAAAAAACTCGTTTTTTCACAGACAAAAATTTTTGCGAATTTCGTTGATGATGCAAAATGAACGCGAAGGTCGAGCACGGTGCGTACGCGTGAAACGCAAAGAAGAAGACCACGGAAAAAGAAAATAAAAATAATCAAAATTATAATATATACATACGAATGTGTATTTGTCTGTGTGTGTGTGTGTGTGTGTGTGTATGCAAATCGAGTTTTGGCTTGTATTATGCGACCATCAGCTCTTGCGTCATACTTTTCATTTCGTTTCGAACCTAGAACGCGTTATGCAAATCAATAATTAGGAGTCGTAAAACTAGGCATTAGCATAACTCTCAACACATTGAAAGATATCTAGCTAGAAACTAAGAGTTGTTATTTATTACACTGATCCGGGTTGAACAATTTATAACTTTCCTTGCATTTCATTTGTCTTGAGTTGTGTTTATTTTGATTGTTTTCAAAATTTATTTATATCTTGGCCAGAGGGTAATGGTATGCATAGAATTTTGAAATTTTTCCGTTTTGCTAAAGGTGTTGAGTTTATGTCATTCAAATTTAGTCTGTTAATCTGCAAAGATTTGCTCTTGCCAGAGGAAGTCATGGCTGACCCTGCTCACACTAGGACATCATTGTCACGCGACTTTACGCAAATGATGAATTTCGCATACCACAGACCAATCAAATGTGTTTATACACATAGATATCCCTAAATAAAAAGACCCAACAATTAAACAAAAGGGAATGGGGTATCTACTAGTCGAGCACTGCTGACCTGAGCACCCATACTTGATTTATTAACTTTACTTTTTAAACAGTGGGCAAATGAGCGCCCTCTGGCTGGAAACCGTTCTCGTCGGCAACATAGTTGACTGTATAGGTCTGGCCATCGGCTCCCACATAGCTGAAAGAGCCGCGCACACTGATCGCCTCAGCATCAGTGCCTACGTTGTTCACCACCGCCGACTCCTGGCGACTGGCACCATCGCTAGTCTCGTAGCTGCAAAGAGAGTTCGTATTATACTAGATCCTTCGGGCTTTATACTCTCTCGTGTTTATACGCACGCAAACTGGTAGCCATCGACGCCGATGTTATCATTTTCGTAGCGCAGAATTTGGGCATTCTTCGAGTCATCCAAGGGCGCTGCCAGGCTGCTGGCGATGAGCGCAAAGGCGCACAGGACAAAGGCACAAGCATTGATGGCGTGCATTTTGCAGTTTCGATTTGAGCTTTAGCTTGGAGACGACACGACAGTTGTGAAGCTAACGAATTGTATGATATCTACCACTAGGATAGGCAGCTATTTATAGTAGTTCGACTGGTCGACAAAGCAGATGACGGAAGAAGCTAATTAAAAGAAGTAGATCAATAGCCAAAAGCCCGACTAGGAGTTTCCCTCCAAAGATATAAAACAACAGATAATCAAATAAAACTTTATAAACTCAAACTGAGATGGCTCGAAACAGTTTACCCACAGTGCCTATTTTCACAGAGTATTCGGCTCGTGTCTTTATAACATATATGTCTCATGTATATTTCAGTTTCGGTTTTATTTTAATTTCCTGAGCAGCCATCGGATCCATTTGATTTCCATTTGTGATGGACGATTTACGCCTTAGCTAAAAATAAAATAAAATTGGCTCGGCAAGCGAGGCATTAGCATAGCTTTTAGCCCATCTACAATGCTCTATGTATGTATCTGCATATGGGCAATTTTTATCACACTGTTTCGGATGGAATATTCACAATTTGGATAGCTTTTAATTTTTATTGCGTTACGTTTTGTTTGACTGCTCAGAGCATGGTCAAGGGGAACACTTCTACAGAGTAGTATAATTGCTTTCTATTTTTTTTTTTAATTTTCAATTTTTCCGATTTAATTTTTTTGGTGTTTTTCGTAATGTTCCGCGGCGAGCTGTTGGTGGTGCTTAGGCAACTAGCTTGATGATGGGATGATATCCCGTCTCGTCAGCCGTGAAGCTGATCTCGTATTTCTTGCCATTGGGGGCTGTCCAGCTGCTGGAGCCGGAGACAGCGAGCACGCCCTCGGCATCGCCGACACCCGGCTTCAGCACGCCCTCCTCGCTGCGCACGATGCCATTGCTCGTTTCATAGCTGCCAAGTGGAAGGATCTATTGTATAACTATCTGACTCCACTGAGCACGATCAGAACTCACTTGAAAGAGTATTTGTCTACGCCATTGTTATCTGCCTCCAGTCGAATAACCTCCGCCTGCGCATCACCGGATTGAGGTAGCGCCAGAACGCAACTACCCGCCAAGCAGACGACAACGAATAACACGGTATAGCCTTGCATGTTCGGTTAACACTCGACTGCACTTTACTAACCCATTGACCGCAACGCCGTTTGCTTTTATATCCGATTCTCACTTCTAAACACATCCTAAACGACAAAAAAAAAAATGAAAAATGAAAAATAATAATAATCATAACAAATAGAAATAGCAACGCCAGCGAAGTAAACAAATTAATGAAAAAATTCAATAAAATACTTTTTAATTACAGATTAACACATTTGCCTGTGGCATCACAGCCAAATGCATACAAAATAAAAATCATTTATTGTCATTCCACTAAACACAAAAAAAGTAAATGAAAAAGAAAACAAATCGAAAGCGTCAAGACGAAGCTAAATCAAAATATCACTCATCTGTCATTATTTAGCTATGATAAATCTACTGCGAAGTGCAATGCCAAAGATCCAGAATTTGATCGACTCTGACTCTGACTCTGACTCAATATGACATAAGCTCAATTCGCTAGGCCTCATTGCAGTTAGAATTTTTTAAAATAAATTCAAAATCAATTTTAAATAGATTTTTCTAAACTCATAAAAACAATTTTTAGTAACACTTAAAATTAGCTCACAAGTTTATTTGTCTTTATCAAGCCGAATATAGACAAGTTCAGTTAACTCTTTCAAAAGTCAATTTGTATTGTTAAGGAATCTATGTATTGGTTTCAAGAGCAACAACCTCTTCTGTCAATCGGTTCTTGAGTTCTATACCAAAATGTAATTAGTCTAAATACATTAGTACGTATACATAAGGTTCTGCCACCGAGAGCAGCGAAAGCACGAGAGAGCGTAGTATATTTGTTTATGTTTATGTTTATGTTTAAGTTTATACATTGTACATAATATATCTAATAGCTTAGCTTTCTTAGCTTTTTCCTGTTTAAGCTGCAGTTTCCATGCCTGTTCAGTCTACGTCTAAGTAGTGGATCATATTTCGTATGGGCTTTTGCTGTTATGTATGTACAATATATACAGATATATACACTTTACTATTCATCGAGCAAATAACGATATATATGTAGCATAGTCTACATTGTGTCGGGTATTATAGATATTATATTGGACATACTACAGTAAATACAAAACAGAATTGCTAAGACAGCATATTTTCCTTTTCCTACATTGAATATTTCAGTTTTGAAGGCAAAAAAATACCGTTTTATTTCGATTTTGGTTAGTGTACTGCACCACTACTACTATATATATTTTTAAGTATATTAAGTAAGAGCATATATATAAGTCAATATCAATTACTAGTTCAATGTCAAGCTTTCATTTTCTTCAAATTACCTCATAATCAGCTATATATCAAATAGAGTTGTTTCCACATCATACTTTACTTTGTACTCTATATAGCCCTATGGCTATCAACCTCTAGATCCATGTCTATATTTATATGTACTACCAGACCTATGCCTATGTAAGTTTCCCAGTAACTAGGAATAGTCTTATGACAAATAAAATCTAAGTTTTCCTCTAATATAAACTTATCTTATTATGTATTTATATTTAGGATAATCCTCAGTTAACCAATGCTCTGTCGTAGTCCATTTGAATGCAAAGACGTCAAGATTGTCTGAACCAACTGAGATGACCATTAATACCATCTTCATGCTTGAACACATTTAATCTCTTCCAGCAATGTCGACTCTACTTCACTTAAGCTTTTAAACAATTTATTTCACTTTTAACATTTTTATTTTTACCTTTTTTTTTAGTTTACAAAGAAAATACTGATTAGTGTTTGGCCACGTGGAGGCGTTGGCCTTTAGTTGTGTGGCAAATGATCGCCCTGAGGCTGGAAACCGTTCTCGTCGGCAATATAGTTGAGCGTATAGGTCTGGCCATCGGGTGCCACCCAGCTGACAGAGCCGCGCACGCTGAGCGCCTCCTGCTCGGTGCCTGCGTTCTTCAGCTCCGCCTGTTCCTGGCGAGTGACACCATCGCTAGTCTCGTAGCTGCAAAGAGAGTTCGTATTACACTAGATCCTTCGGGCTGTATCCTCTCTCGTGTTTATACGCACCCGAAGTTGTAGCCGTCGGTGCCGATGTTCTCATTGTCGTACCGCAGAATTGTGGCCTGCTGCGAGTCATCTAAGGGCGCTGCCAGGCTGCTGGCGACGAGCGCAAAGGCGCACAGGACAAAGGCACAAGCATTGATGGTCTGCATTTTGTTTGTAATTTGGGTTTCGACTGAAGGTTCGAGTGTTCACGACGCGCTACCGCAGTTGTCACAATTAGAGACGAACGAATTATGTGGCACCCGCTAATGAGATCGCCAGCTATTTATAGTAGTTCGTCTGGCAGTAACCAAAGTGCTCCCTCGCTCGCACACCCAGACCGAGAGACTCACTCTCGCTTACACACAATCAGGTAGCCATAAAAATCGTCTTTAATGCACACACAAATTATATAATTGTTGACTTTGCTCTGGCTATGCTAAGGAGTGTGCGTGAGTGTGCGTGTGTGTGTGTGTGCGCCTTAAGCTTTTAATTGAACAAGCCACAAAACCCATTAAGCATTTGATGTATACTCAAATCTCATTTCAATTGGCCATCAAGAGTCTCCTCTGCCGCTGCCTAATCATGACCATCATCATGATTACAATCGTAATGATGACAATAATGCGCAATGGATAAGTGATAATGAAATGTGCTAGCAAATATTTGCAGAGTCGCGCGTGTTTGCCCAACTATGGCAATAGGTCAACGGCTGAATTTACTTACACAAAGATAAAGATCCATATAAAAGAGGAAGATTCATTTACGTTTATATAGTTTAATTTAGGAAGCAAAGATTTAGCAGGAAGCAGTTCATACAAGTGTTTATTGTACGCACAAAGAATATTATCCATCTCAACCGGCTAGAAAACAGATAAGATCAAGATTACTCTTGGCCCTGGAGCGTTAGCCTAACTTAGACATTTAATATGAGGAAACAAGCTTTTTATTAGTGCCGAAAAAAAATATATATATAATTAAAAAAACAACTTTTTTATATTTTAATAATATAAAAATATAATTTTTTTTACTCAACAGACAATTTTTGCCTGATTCATGAGAAAAAAAATAAGAAAAAATATTTTATATTTTATATTCCACGAAAAATACAAAATTTTGATATTTTTTAAGCAGCAAACAGCCTTCAGATATATATAAAAAATTTATAAATACACATATATAAAATATATATTTTGCAAATTTTTTCCCCAATCATGTTTAATGTATTTCTGGAAACATTTAGCGTATATAGAACTTAATCGTAAGTTACAGCCATATATATGTATATATAAATTTATCAGCAGGTGACACAATTTAGTTGACCTTAAAACAAGCCCAATATACGGAGGCTGCAGTGCAAGCTGTTGGCTCTGGCGGGCGGGGGCGGGCAACAGTTGTTAACTGAAGAAGCGACACGAGATTCAACGAGCTAATGTGTGTGCTTGTGTGTGTGTGTGTTGATGACCTTAGTCAATAAAATAAAAGAAAAAGAAGAAGCAGAAGAAGAAGAGAGAGAAAAAAATGAACAAGCTGCGCGCTGTCGCTGCTGGTTATGCGGGGCGTATGCGTAATGTGCTGTAGCACATTCAGCAGCCGCTGCTGCTGCTGCTGCTGCTGCTGCTGTCCATCCCTGCAGGCCCTCCGTCCGTCTGTCTGTCTGTATGTCCGCCGCTCCCTTGGCTGCTCATCAATCAGCTTTTGGTAGTACACACGTAACTCTCGACGTTGTTCGATTGTTTTGCAGTTAACGATTGATAAATGAGGCGTTTGGCCAAAAGATGCGCCGCGCGTTAATTGCCCAACAATGAGCCGCCGGACGCAGCTGCACTAGTTTGCCCTTTAACTGACTTTTGATTTTTCTGTTGTTTTTTTTTTTTTTATTTATTATTTCTCTCAGCTGCTGTTGCCGTGCAGTTCTCACTTTCGTTGCCGTCTTTGTTTAAAGCGTGTTTATTGAACCGGTTCCGGCCCTGGCCAGCTGACTCTGCGAACGCAACGGCCATAACTGTCCGAACAACGGGTTTATTGATGTGCTTGCCCTTAAGCAAGGTTCACTTAACTATGTTAAGTAGTGTGCGCGGTTTTTGGCTGCAAAGTTGATCTAGAGCAATGAAAAACTGCCATTGGCCATGCAGATCGAAAATTGTTTAGAATAGACCAATAGAAAATTGTAATTATGAAAATACTATATGCAAAAGTTATATTTCATATAATGACTTTAACTAATTTAACGCCAAAATATGAAGTAGAGATGCTATCTGGAGACTCTTTCCCAACCTATAGACCCTATCGATTATTGATTATATAATCAATGGCGTCTATTGATGAAAGAGATGTTATATATCAGATAGAGACTCAATAGATTTCATAGGTTACATAGGTTATAGGTTCTATACAGAGAAGGGCGTCTATAGATCAGAGATGATCATACATGCTTGATCATCATATATGCTTGAGCATAGACAGTGCAGCTCTCTATGATCCATAGACGCTCCACTTATACAGACCAAACATATTTCATAAGTTTTATTATATATATCAATCAAATCATATGGATAATACATGCTTGTTCACATACACATATTGATTCCGTATAGGTCAGAAAATATAACGAAGCCTATATGATAGGGCATTTACATATATGTATATGCATATATGCGACTATAAATTTAGAGTATTTAATCTACGACTTGCTATCCAAAAATAATCCCTATAAAACATACACAAACACATTTTTCACATAAACCCATATGCTAATTTAATGCTGTGTTAGAATTCATTTGACGTATGAAAATTGATGAGCAGAGCTTATCAGAAATCGACAATCAATACACAAACATATACATATATATATACATATGTGTATATATATATTTATGGTCATCTTTTAACATTTAACACATGAGATCAGTGATCGAATTTTAGATGCGACAGCTGCTTGGCTCGTGGCTGAAAGCCAGATAGTTGAGCTCTTAGTGGGCGCCATTGGGCTCCACCCCGTGGATGTAGCTTTGTACAACAATGGCCTAGTCAGTGCGCAGGCGCAGCTAATGTGAAACACATGTATTACTTATTGCATGGAAGCATCTACTGCAAAATATTATATCCAGTTTTCTATATTAATATATATATTATATTATATATATATATATATATATATATATATATATATATATATATATATATATATATATATATATATATATATATATATATATATATATATTTGTTGCTGCTAAGAAGTGCCTCAGCTTTACAGCAAATACAGCTTGACAGCATAATGATAAGGCCGAGCAACTGGGGTCTAATAAGGCTGATCATCTGGGATCTGCTCATGACTGGTAACGTCTCCAACTCTCCTGCATCGCTGTCTTCGAGCGACTAACATTTATATATATACTCATATATATATATATATATATATATATATTAAGAGATCGAAACGAGATCGAAATTAATTTGATGCAAATTATATTAAATTTAGCTTAAATTTTATATAACAAACCCGAAATATTTTGTAATATTAAATTAAGATAATTTGAATGAGGAAATGTGAATTCAGATCAGTTATTATAGAGTATAATATCTATTAACATATATGTGTATGATTTATTTTGATCATAGGAAATTCATTGAATTCATATATAAATATAATTTAATATATAAATATTATTAATTATAAAGATTTCTCAATCCACACTTTGAGTTCTCTATGTCCATTTCTTATCTGAAATTTATATATTTCAGTCGATGCGCATACTATTTTAAATTATGTGTTTAAACAAGCTCAAACAAGCTCAGCAAATGCCAGATAAATATTGTATTTGATGCTGAAATCTCAGAGATTTGCTTTATAAGATTTCAGCATTTCACTTGCACTTGAGCCAAATACAAGTGACCCCGTTAGTCGGCAATGATTACATCTATATATCTGTTTGTCTATCTGAGGCTATCCCAATTCACGCCTAGCTGACTGGCTGGCTGGCAAATAAAAAAGATAAAAAATTGGGTGAGGTCTGGCTGCAATCAATCAAAGCCAATTGGCAAAAGACAAGCCAAGTTAAGTAATAAAGGTTGGTCGCAGGAAAACGGGTTTACGAGTGCGCGAAAAGAAATACCTTTTGTATATCTTTATTTTACTACCTTTGCCTTTATTTTCTTTTCCCTTTGTCTTTCGCTTGTTTCTCTTTTTTTTGGCAATCTTTCGGCAGGAGTCTGGCTATAAATTGGCCTCTGCTCTTACGTTTGGCATGCATTGACTGCAAGCTCCTTGTGCGCACCACAACACAACCACCAAGCACCACCAACCACCACCAATCAGCAAGATGAAATACTCATACACCTTTGCCGCTGCTCTCGTTTGTCTGGCCTGTGTCTCGGTGCAGGCAGCACCGCCCGCAGGCCAGCAAGAGGTGGCGCAGGTGCTCCGCTACGACTCGGATGTGCAGCCAGAGGGCTACAAGTTTACGTGAGTATCACTCGCAGCGCAGACTGTGTCAAGGTCAGCAAAATGAAAATGAAAACTGGTTTCTCTTCCTCTCTTGTCCACTGCTGCTCATCTTCGGCGCGGCAGCGTGGAGACAACCGACGGCAAGTCGCACCAGGAGGAGGGCCAGCTGAAGAACGTGGGCACCGACCACGAGGCAATCGCTGTGCGTGGCTTCTACACCTATGTGGGAGACGATGGCCAGACCTACACGCTCAAGTATGTGGCCGATGAGAATGGCTTCCAGCCAGAGGGCGATCACTTGCCCCGTGCCGTCCAATAAGCACACAGCGCAGCAGACAGCAGACGGTGCTCAGTCATACAGCATTCATATGTTAACTAGGTTTAAGATCAAACAAAATCATTTCTCAAGCAAAACAAACAAACAGCGAAAACAAACTCATTGTCATATTGAATAAAATGCCACCGGTTTTATCTTCCATCTTACTTAACTGTGTTTAAGCCGAGTTTCTGGCCAGCTCAAATGACTGATGGATGATTGATGCTTGATCAATCAAAGATGCACAGTTTTGGGTGTTTTTTTATGATCTCATGGGAAATCACGGTATAATGGTTGTATCGTTCTCAATCAGGGCGTCGCGGTGAGTCGATTTAGAACTGTCCGAATTTTTGAACGCGTCAATCTTAAAGACTATGAGAGCTAGAGACTTGAAAGTTTTTTTTCTAGGTCCGTACTGGTCATATTTATTTTGATAGCTATTAATATTTTAATGTTTTACATTTTAAACCTTATTGAAATTAGTTTTAGAATTATATCTTCTACCTTTTTAGGCTAGAGGAGCCTCATTTTGCATATAGATTTATAGAAGTTTCCTACAATTTTGAGTTTTGTTACATTTTTCATTTTTCAATTTCCTTAAATCAATTTATTATACAAATTGTTTGGACAATTGTCACATACCAGTGGCAAACAGCGTTTGTTCTCACTGATCCACAGATCCACAGTGTGTGATTGATTGGCTGACTGATTATGATTAGTACCCAGTCGTAGCAGTTGTGTAATGTTTTGATATTTATTGTTAGATGCATGCACTAATTGGCTGATCCACATAGTAACTGACAAATTCATTTGATAACTCCACATCCACTCCAACTATTGTCAAACAATTAAAAACACCAAAAAATTTTATACAACATTCAATTTATTAAAAGTTCACTTCGCAACTTTTTAGACAACGGGCAAATGAGCACCCTGTGGCTGGAAGCCATTCTCGTCGGCAATGTAGCTCACAGAGTAGGTGACACCATCATCGGCAACATAGGAGAACGAACCCTTGACGACAATAGACTCATGCTCAGTGCCAGCGTTCTCAAGATGACCTTGAGATTCAACCACAGTACCGTCGCTCAACTTCAATCTATATTGGAACAAGTCGAGATCAGCGAATGTTTAAGGACCCTCACACTTTGGTTTACTCACGAGTTTTGGAAACTGTCAGGCTGAACATCAGATTTCTGGCTCTCGACTACAACATCTGTAGGAGCTGCCACGGCCAGGGCGAAGAGAGCAACGAAGACGACGAGGAACTTCATGTTTAGATGATGTGTAGCGCGTTTGAGATATCAAAGGAAACTATAACTAATAGCACAGACTGGCTGCGTATTTATAGAAGGTGAAGTTGATAACAATCTGAGCAGATTGAATTCGCCAAAAAAAGCATCAAAAAAAAAACTGCAAGCAAATAATTTATGCAGCCAAAATTGCAAAAGTTCAGCCAAACTAGATAAACTGGCAAGAGCATGCAGTCAGAAATGTCTCATTATCATATTAATACAACCAGTAACTGCTATACTAATGTTTGCTTATTCGACTTGATTGAACTGAGTTCTTTATAACAATAATTAGAACTAATTAGCATATACTAGTAGGTCAATTTAATGACTAATGTCGTATTATTCACAATTAATACCTGAACACTTGCAATCCTAACGAGACTCAGATAGCCATTAGTGAATACAAATTAGGAATCATTTACTAATAAAGATCATATCCACTATCGATGTATTAGTAGGACTACCCCTAAAGCTGGAAAGTGAATAGTAAAACTTACTCGCAAATCAGCAGCTGTGAAACAGGATCTGACCTTATCAGGGGCAAAGCAAATGAACATCTCTTTTAACAATGCATATATTATAAATAAATAATCTATATTTTATGCTGAAAACTTGAAACTAAGCAATAAAGATAGAAAATAAATAGCAAATGAAAATAAAACAAAAAAGATGGAAACATGTTTTTAGAAGAGCAAGAAAAAAACTAAAAGTAAATAACAGGCTAATATATATGTATATACAAATATACAATATATAAATAAGATATATATCTACAAAATATATAATTTGATAATTTCTATATATGATTTATTGGCTTTGACACGGATTTCCATTACAAATTAGTTTGGGTGTAATATGTGTTTCTTGTTTCCGGTGCAGCTAAGAGTTATTGAAAAAAGATTAATATATTTAATATATATGTTTACTCATATATGTATATATATATATATATATATATATATATATATAAATATGAATATGTCTATGATAATTTGGACTTGTTTTCATTGAGCTTTGATGCTGTAGGGTAAACGAGCTTTGGCTGTGTGGATAGATGTCTATCCGAAATATGTCGAAAATGAAATTGAAGCTTTTTGATTGATTCACGAAAAATGCAAATTCGTCGCAACGATGATAATGATTATCGAGTTGATTATGATAAACGTGGCGTATCATAATGATGTCTGAGATATTTCCTATGAACATCTTTGTTTTGTTTGCCTTAGAAGTTTTTGTTATTATCGATTATTATTATTGTTGTTGTTGTAGATGTTGTTTTTGGCGTTGATTTTTGTTTTTGCGTTTCACACGCAGACTAGAGACTAGAGATACCTGTTGGTAAGTTTTTTTGAAGCCAATTTGTTAGCTGATGCGCTTGAGCTGTGTAATTAGTCATTTTTATTTATTTTTTTCATCGGTTTTTGGACAAACTTTTCTTCATTTATATCGTATTGTAGTCATTTATTTGGTGGACACTCAGCATCAGCTATTTTGGGTATATAAAGCCCCTGGACAGCCGATGTAGACATCACAAGCCAACAACAGTTCACAGTCCGTAGTTCGCGTTCGCAATTCAAAACCAATCAATATGAAGTATACAATCGCTATTGTCTTCGCCGCCCTCCTGGCCGTGGTCCTGGCTGCTCCCCTCGACTCCGCAAATCAAGCAACGATTTTGCGCCTGGAGTCCGATGTCCAGCCCGGTGGCTACAAGTTTGGGTAAGTTGAGAGCTCCAACTGCCCAGCCGAACGTTTTCTCCAATCCCATTTGTTGCCTCCTCAACAGTTGGGAGACCAGCGATGGCCAGAAGCACGATGAGGAGGGTGTCCTGAACAATGCCGGCAGTGAGAACGAATCGATCGCAGTCCGTGGCTCATACTCCTTCACCGCCGACGATGGCCAGGTCTACACTGTCAACTATGTGGCCGATGAGAATGGCTTCCAGCCAGAGGGCGCCCATTTGCCCAATGTGCCAATTAGCCAATAACTTACCTAACTTTCATCACACAAGAGCTGTTCTTACTTCCTAGAAGTTGAATTTATATATTTTATTTAATAAAAATGGTTTAATGCAAGCATCAACTGATCGTAAACTCGAAGAGTGCTCTAGTTGGGATTGTCCGACTAGAATATACCCTGAACCCATTTAAGAGCTAATACTGCAAATTACACGATTCTTTTCCATAGCCTATTCCGCCTACTGCTAAAAGACATTTCGAAGGATATTCCAACACGGCTAAATCCAGAATATACACACTTCATAGATCTACTCCGCCGCCTTTTGCATTCTACATTCTCCATTATTGAAAGCCATATCCAGAATTTCCATTTTCAATGGGTTCAGCTGGTAAAAATGGGAAGTCGCTAGCCTTGGTATGGAATCCATTCCAAACGTGACTATATTGATTTTGCTCGTCATTCATCATCAGCATCAGCATTATTAATATCTTTATCATGACCATCTTCATCAGCACGTTCATCCATATCTTCATTATCAACCTTTTCATTATTATGATTATCATCCTATTAGCATTATTATGTCTGCCATGTAGGCCTAAGAATCAACAACACGCATGTAGACAGACCACTAATTTTAATTATTTCATGCGTCTGCCATTTAATACGACTACTAAAATGTTTGAATCTCATTTTGTCAAACATATATTTTTACATATACATAAATACTATGAAACATATATTAATAAATATATAGTCTGGTCAGCTTTCGGTATTAAACTAGTTTTTCGCCTCTGTTATCTACATTGATCGACCAACAGCCAACTTACTATAAATACTCAGGCAGTCAGCCCTAAAAGACACGGTTACCTTTGAAATCTCAAACGCGCTACACATCTATCTAAACATGAAGTTCCTCATCGCCTTCGTTGCTCTCTTCGCCCTGGCACTGGCAGCCCCTACAGACCAAGATGTTCAAGTACTGACCCAGACTGCAGATGTCGGTATTTCAAGTTTCAAAACACAGTAAGTGAGAAGCACATGATGTGAGTCCTCGAGCTTTGCTGATCCTTGGCTTTCCCAAATATAGATTGGCGTTGTCTAATGGTGTTAAGGAAGAATCAGAAGGTTCTCTGAAGCAAGTTGGAGAGGAAGCAGCCATTGCCGTTAGGGGCTCGTTCTCCTATGTTGACCCTGAAGGCCAGGAGCACTCTATTACCTACATCGCCGATGAGAACGGCTACCAGCCACAGGGTGCTGATATTCCCGTCGCACCAGTGGCCTAAGCGAAATCGAACTTTTTAAATAAATTGATTGTTTTATAAAATGTCTTGGTATTTTTATTCGACAGAAGTTAATACTTTGTTTATATAGCTATCTGGTATTTTGCTTATCTAGTCAATCAGTATTGATAATATATACCTAAAGTTATCTCTTGATAGGTGTTAGGTGCTTGAATGGTACGTTATTTTTGTCAATTATTGACTTATATTTAATCTATCTGCAAATATACCAAAGTTACATTGGTAAAGAATTTAATCTAAAACTTCCACATGAAAGGCAAAATAAAACTATTCCTAAAATATTTATTTATTTAGCAAAAATAATACTATAATGTTATTATTAAGTTTAAGAGGATAATAGGATAATATAATATAGATGATCATGCATATGGTGATAAAGGTATTAGTTGATCTAGTCACGCCTCTGATTATACACTTCAGTTTAGGTTGCCTTTAAATTATTATTAGTACACATCCATATTTTAGTGCAGCTTTTAGTGCATGTGACGTTCCATTAGTTCCTCACTAATGATAATCATGACGATGTTAATGACATACATATCTATTTTTATATCTAAAACAAAAACCGGGTTATCTGCATGTAAGTCAATAATATATAGAGATATGGATTCAACACCCATTCATTTGGCTTATCAGAGTCCACTCGCGCCTTTTGTTTAAGTATCAATTATTTGCTTTGCATTTTCAGGTTTCATTTGGCTTCCAGAGGCGGCAATTAACACATTTTGGCCTCAACATAGATAGCCATGAAAAAAGAAGCAAAAACAATGTTTGTATCAACAAAATTAAGTGTTAATTGCATTAGCTGCTCTTGTCCGTTTCAGTTTCAGTATAAAAAGGCGCTCGCTTGGCCAGGAGCACATAACATTATTATCAGCAGTCCAAGCATGAAGTGCGCCTTAGCCATCGTCTGCCTCAGCCTGTGCCTGGCCCTGGCCACAGCCGCGCCCACCAATGACGCCACAATTGTTAGCCAATCGGCTGATGTGAGACCGGATGGCTACAGCCTGCAGCTGGAGACAAGTGACGGCACCAAGCGCTCGGAGGAGGCAGTCGTCAGCAATCTCGGCACCGACGAGGAGGCCATCTCCGTTCAGGGCTCCTACTCCTATGTTGGCGACGATGGCGTCACCTACGCGGTCAACTTTGTGGCCGATCAGAATGGCTTCCAGCCCGAGGGAGCACACATACCAAAACCTTAAAACTAAGTCAAAGTTTGTTATATAATAATAAATAATAAATATGAAGCATTTCCCAAAAAAAAAAAAGAAAAAGTGCATTATATTGCTTAATAATAGTATACGTAGATATATAATGAATATTATCCTTCCATTCGCCGAGATCTCGCAAACCACAACAGCTAGGGACTTGACATTGGAACACTCGTGTTATATTTTTCTATAACTCATTACTTTTTATCGATATATCGATAATTTGAATTAAATTGAGTTAATTTAAGATGCACTTCGAGTACAGTTAGAACTGGAGATTTCATTTTGAGATATGTCGCTAGTTCACTGTGGCGTATGTCCCGATCTGCATTGCTGAGATGTCCGATGAAGGTGATCTTTGTAGGTATTATGTTTAGATACAATTTATATTTATATCCGCATACTTTTGTGTGTAAGTATTTTGATTTTAGTTCAAAGTTCGAACTCAACGAAAGTTAAGCGCTATTGTCGACGATCGAGTGTAAGTTAAATACTCCAAATTTCGTTTTCATTGTATGAAAACTGAAAGAGATCATTCATTATGTCTGGAACGAGCATTAAGCAGTTGATTCTTCTCGTTCAAATACAAATTAATTCAATAATAAACACAAATATCGTAGCGAAATTCATTTTTAATGCGATTAACAATTACAATGCACGACACAAACTTCACTGACTGACTGACTGGCTGATTGATGATTGATTGAAGGAATGAATGACTGTTGCACAGCACAAACAACATGGACTCGATCTCCCTCTCTCTCTCTCTCTCTCTCTCTCTCTCTCTCTTTCTCATTATCTCATTATCCATGTGGGTTAGCCATGTGGCTTACTTGGGCAGATGCGCGCCCTCCGGCTGGAATCCGTTCTCGTCGGCCACGAAATTGATCGTATAGGTCTGTCCGTCGGGCGCCACCCAGCTGACGGAGCCACGCACCGATAGGGATTCGTTTTCGGTGCCCGCATTATTCACAACCGCCTCCTCGGTGCGGGTGGTGCCATCGCTCAGCTTGTAGCTGAACTTGTAGCCGCCAATGCCAATGTTATCCGATTCGTATTCCACAACCTCGACGTCGTTCTGCGGGCGAGCGCTGCAGCTGGCGGCAGCCAAGAGCAGCAGAGCAGCGACTAGCATCTGTGCAAGGATAGGAGAGGTAATAGTTGTTCGGTTATCGGTTATCGCTTATCGATTAGCAGCTATCCATTTACCATTTTCACCATCTTGTCGTGCGTTTTGTGCGTTTGTCTGTGTTGGCGTCTGAACTATCGAGCGTCCAATGATGCTAATGCCGCATCTTCAGTGCACTTATATAGCGCCCGCACTCTCGCAGAATTTGCCAACGTCATAAAGTTTTGCACAATTGTATTGCAGAAGACATACATAGACACGGCACACGGCTCTCGCGGTCGTCCGGTAATGTATTTAATTTACCAACAGTTCACCAATAGCCCCCAGCCGCCAGCCTCAGTCAGAAGTCGCTGCGACAAGTAACATTTAAAGCGAATCTCTGACGCGACATTACCAAATCCGCATTCTGGCTGCACCAACTGCCCAATGCACTTGGCCGGAGCACTCAAATCAAAATATATTCAAATCGATTATTTTTATTGAAGACTAAGAAATATAAGGATTACCACTAAACTGAAGAAGTATGCCAGTGAAGGATTTGGCATGAGATATATTATTATGAATGACTTAGATATTTCAGTCAAGGATTCTAAATCCAATTTCATTTCAATCTTAATAATTTATTTATTTTAAATTTATATTTCCAATATGAATATTTTATTATATTCTATTTTTGAGGAAAAACTCAAAAGGAGTTCTATGTTGAATTCTTAATAAATCTCAAATTTAATTTAAATATTAAAAATTATATGATATTGAAAACTTTTAAAAATAATAAATAAAAAGTTAATTGTGAATAACAGGAAGTTCATTAAAAAATAAAAATAAAACTAAAAAAAAATGTAATGTGTTTTCTTTTAAAAAGAAATAAAAAAATTACAAGAAATAAAAAAAAATCTATTTTTATTTTTATTTCTCCTTATTTGTATCAAAGAAGAAAATACCTTAAATAATAATTTGTTATTACGTTCAATATAATTTTTTTTAAATATATTATATATATAAATTAATATACTATAAATATCTTAATCTTATTCCTGATATTTCAAGTGTATACCAAATTCGATTAAGTACTTTTCGATGTGCCCGAATGTTAGTTAAATGAATGCGTAAATTGTTTGTCTTTTGTGGAATATGTAAAGACCATACGAACTGATGGTTTATTGCTCAAGTAACACGATGCTCAATGTATATATTTGAATGCATAATAATTTTAGCTGCGGTTCTGATCGTCGTTGAGATGGCAACAGTTTAACAGTTAAGAGGGCCGCAAGTTCACATCAAGTCCGAAATTCTACGATATACAATATAAAAATATATGTATATACATATGTATATTCAGATGCTAGACAGATGCTGAAGCTACTGGCAAATCGGTAAAAGCTAAAGACTCTGACTTGACTCTTGACATATGCAACGGCCTTTGCAGCCAGCTTCGATTGATGTATTGCAATTGCAGCTCTCTCACATCTATGCATGTGTGTGTGTGTGTGTGTGTGTGTGTGTGTGTGTGTATGCATTCCACCTTCGTTGACCGCTACAGCAGCAGCGGCTGTTGCAGCAGCACAAGCAGAAGAAGAAGACGAAGAAGAAGAAGCTACAAATTGACAACCCAGTCAATCGAGTTTTCGAATACGGCGACCTTTCATATTATATTCAATACCCAAAACTTTGCACAACCTCTTAATTGTTGATCTATACACAGGACATGCTCCAGCTGACATTGACCATAAGATGTATATATATGTACATATATATGATTTTCAACTAAATATGTAAATCAAAATTAACTAGAAAGTGGATCAATAAAGTTAAGTGGAAAGCTCCACTGTCCACTATATAACAGCAATTGACACCTATCAAGAGATAGCTTTAGGTATATATTATCAATACTGATTGACTAGATAAGCAGAATACCAGATAGTTATATAAACAAAGTATTAACTTCTGTCGAATAAAAATACCAAGAAATTTATAAAACAATCAATTTATTTAAAAAGTTCGATTTCGCTTAGGCCACTGGTGCGACGGGAATATCAGCACCCTGTGGCTGGTAGCCGTTCTCATCGGCGATGTAGGTAATAGAGTGCTCCTGGCCTTCAGGGTCAACATAGGAGAACGAGCCCCTAACGGCAATGGCTGCTTCCTCTCCAACTTGCTTCAGAGAACCTTCTGATTCTTCCTTAACACCATTAGACAACGCCAATCTGTATTTGGGAAAGCCAAGGATTAGCAAAGCTCGAGGACTCACATCATGTGCTTCTCACTTACTGTGTTTTGAAACTTGAAATACCGACATCTGCAGTCTGGGTCAGTACTTGAACATCTTGGTCTGTAGGGGCTGCCAGTGCCAGGGCGAAGAGAGCAACGAAGACGATGAGGAACTTCATGTTTAGATAGATGTGTAGCGCGTTTGAGATTTCAAAGGTAACCGTGTCTTGTAGGGCTGACTGCCTGAGTATTTATAGTAAGTAGGCTGTTGGTCGATCAATGTAGACAACAGAGGCGAAAAACTAGTTTAGTGCCAAAACCTGACCAAAAATTCACAACTTAAAATGCATATATATAAGATATATACATTTATATACATATATATTTATATATATATACCAAATTGATATTCAAAAACTATTTTATGTTTATGTAAATTGAAGGCGTTTCTGATCGTGACTTACCTAAAGACTATTTTATCGCTAATATTGTACAGCTAAATTCGGCTATCGAAATGTTCTACGCGTGTAATTATAAGTATTCTCAATTATTCTATTTTATTTTTTTTCCAGATTTTGCTTTTGACATCACAGTCCCTTTGCCGATACATATATACAATACATATATCAACTGCTAAGATGTGTTCAGATTAAGTTGCGCGCATCTTCAAGGTCATCTGAGCAGCCAGATCTTGGCCAGACTTCAGACATCAGAAACGCAGACAGACGGATGGACGGATTGTGTTTCGGCTACCGGTTCTTCGACTGTTCGACGACATCTGCTTCTTCTTCTTCATTTATTTTATTTTTTTATTTTTTTATTTTACTTCTTAGTTTGGTATAGCTTTGGCTACATCGTCTCGGAGTAGCCAGCTAAATTAGCACTTGAACGTTAATGGCAATGTCTTAAAGCCAAGATTTGTTTAATTTTCCCCTATCTAGCTCGTCCTCCCCCTGCCTTCTAGCCCATCTGAATAACTTTGTGTGCGTATTGCAATTTCAATATGTAAATGTCACGCTCTGACGTCGAGACGTTTTATGAGTTCTTTTTTGATTTTTTTTTTAATTGCATAATAGCCATTATTAAAAATAAAAAAAATTATAAGATATTTACTTTTATTGTATTTAAATTAAGCGGCGACATGGGCTTCTCCTATATTTATCAGTTTATCAGTATCAGCTTATAAGTATTAAACCAGGACTAAATTCGCTGATCGCAGAAATTATATTAACGATTATCGTTACTCAACTTGATTTCTTTGGCTGGAAAATACCATTTTTGTGATGCTCGATAAAGCATGGCATTTTTTTGCAAATACTCAAAATCTTTATATCGTTAAACTAATCTATTTTCCCCCGAAGCTTATCAGCTTGCCCAGCACAGAAGTATGTAACAAAATTTTTAATTTCGAATATGAAACTCAGCGACAAAGTATGCGTTGGTTTTTAAATTATTAAAAAAAAAAAAAAAAAAAAATGTAATATTTACAGTCAATAAAAAAGCTTGTCGGGAATGCCCGACTATGAGAGAACTAGAGCCCTTGCGACGACGCTGACATTCCACTCATTCGACACTTCTACATACACATCCAAGAACACATGCGTAGACACACTCACACTTACATATATGCATGTGCTCTGCTTACTGCACAGCGACTGCGCTTGTCTGTGTGAAATAGAAATATATATATATATAATAAAATATTATAACAATTATGAAAAAAAAAATAAATGAAAAAAAATACTTACATCCTATATAAAATAAAATATTTTCAATTAAAATATATAAGTAAATATACATATATACTTATACATTTTAATTGAAAATATTTAATTTTAGATACAATCTATATAAGTATTTATCTTTATTATTAATTTGATTTTTAATTTTATGTATTATTTTATTTTTTTTTATTTTTTTTTTATTATAGCGCTTAATACAATTCGTTGCTAAAATGATTTAAACTTAACAAACAATTATCAACGGAATTTGACCAAAGGCGCACATAAAGTTTCACAAAGAATACTGAGAAACGACTCATGTCTCTCTCTCTCTCTCTCTCTCCCCCCCCCCCCTCTCTCTCTCTCTCTTTCTCTCTCTCTCTCTCTCTCTGTTTCTCTCTCTCTCTCTCTCTCTCTCTTTGCCGCTTAACCAGCTAGCGAAGAGAGAGCCTTTGGCGAGAGCTTGCGATTCTTAACACCCGGACGTCGTGAGGGTCTTGCATTGCGATCATAGTTCTTGGCATTCTGTATTTCCTCGGGAGTGGAATTGGCGTTCAGTAGCTCTCCCAGCTCATCACGATGCGTGCCATTGGGCAGAGTGTAGCTGAAAGGGCATTGTATCACTGTCTCTGTCTTGCCTTTCTCTCTATTCATGTCGCAGTCAGACTCACCCAAATTCGTAGCCCTGTTGCGTGGGTATATAGCTGAATTGTTCAATAACTAGATCGCCCAATTGAATGTCCAGCACAGTGCCCGGCGCATACGAGGCGCTAACTCCATTCTCCGTGCTCCACAGCATGTTGGCTATAAAGAGCAACAGCAGGCAGCTGCTAACAATTTTTCGCTGAACGCTCATGGTGCTCGATAGTTGCAACCGTCCTCTATCACAGCTGGCTGTGAATTGATTGCACTGCCCGTGGAAGGGGCACATTATGTGGCCACGGGGCCAACATTTCAAATTTGATGCTCAATAAAGCGCTGAGTAAGGCCCAAGCTGCTGGCAACACACGATTGCTTCACATCTATTTGCATAAGGAAAGCAGCAAAAGAAATAATGTAAAAACAAGAAAGAATGTTTTCGTCGGGCGGTATCGACTACGCAACACTCGTTCACGATGGCAATACAGTTACATCATATCAAATAACTAACGAGGGGACTTGATTATCGAATTTTGTTTAGCTCTAGAGCGAAAATTTGAGGAGATATAGTGAATATATAAATATATGTATATATTGGGTTCCAATAAGTATGTGTTCCAAATTTCATTAGTAGAGAAGAAATGGTTTGCATTCTTATGGAGAGACAAACGAATGAAAACACACATTGTCTGTCGGTCGGAAAGACAGACGGACGGGAGGATGGACGAACGAACAGACTGAGAAACGAACGGTTAGCCGCACTTTGCACAAACCAATATACCCGTTCACTTCACAATCGAATATTAAAAGACGCAAAAGACCCAGCAGCACGCAACGTGATGAGCAACACCAAATCAACAACAAATTTATACAAGACCATTAAAAAACCCCAACACCTCAATGAAAAGCTCAGATGCTCTAACATGAGCTATGAAGAGAGTATTTACATAGTAATCAAATTTAGGTGATCTATAGATGGTCCCACGCAACAAACTTGAATATTATACCGATTTTTATTAATTATGCTAAATTGCAAATGGAATATCATGTATGTTGGCAAAGCTCGGATACCTAGCGTTAATGAGATACTCTATGACATACAGCGCACATTAATCAAACGCTCTCTCAAGCTCAGCTTGGAGCTTTGCCCAAAAGTTACTCCAGCAACCAGTTGAAAGCTTTAAAATCATGCTTTAAGGAAAGCTTTAAATTAATTTTTACATTGTTCGCTTGTAAATACCCTAAAAAATGAGAAGCGGAGAGATGAGCTATGTAAACGATAATCAAATATATTTAACGAAACTGTCCAGATGTGCATATTGATTCATCTCGTCTGTAGTCAATTTATTAGTTTATCATATTAATCGTATATCGTATTGATCGAGACCCTAAGTCCAATCTAACTCCAAAAACACTCCAGTCCCAATTATAAATTCTTACATATCACCTCAATTCTGAACATGTTCTTTAATACATATTGTGGAGCTATACAAAAAAATCCTGATTTAAAAGAAATATCGTATATCGTAAAAATGCATAATATATAATTACAGATTCTTGATTTATATATTTTTTGCAATACGATCTTGACTGTACAAATTAATATAGTATATTAATATATTAATATATACGAAATAGAAAAATCAGGGTATTCAGTAGGACATCTACTAGTCAATCACTTTTTAGATTTTATTTTGAATAGATCACATATTAATATATAGATTGATGGCTTAAACCTTTTCCTTCGCTGTTTTCACCTTGTGAGCTGTTACATAGGGCTGAAAGCCATTCTTATTCGCCTTATATAGCACTTGATACTCATATCCATCGGCCGAGATAAAGCTGTAGCCACCGCGATACTCAACCGATTTTGGAGTTGATTCTACTTCCGGCTGTTCGGTTAACTGCTGATCCGGATTCACTTTGACTTTGTAGGTAATGTCCTCCGAGCGATGATAGCCGTTCTCTGTTTCAAAACTATAGAAATATTTAGAATATATAATGATATATGTATCAAATTGACTTGTAGTTTATTAAGCCTACCCGAAATGCAGTTCCTCCTCGCGCTCTTCGGCCTTTTCAGCCAAAGCCATCGACAGCAGCAGTAAAACTAGACTCAACTGTACCTAAAGAGAGAAGGAATTATATTACAAATAATGAACACAAATCCATTAGGGGATTTTTAGCTTACGAATTTCATTTCACTGATCTATAAATATAGCTCTATTTAATATGATTTTAATTATTATTATTTTGCTCAGAATTCGAACTAAGTATTTTATTCTTTCGGTCTAATCGTCTTCGTTTCTCGATGCTAACTGATGCCAGCGACTGCGAATGGGCTTTGCCACCGGCTCAGATGAGCAAATCAGCCGAAATAAGTCCAAAAGATAATGAAAACAAATATATCTGAGCAGCCAGCCTCTGCGATGCCGATTGCGTCATAGTTTATGGCCCAACTTTTGTTCTCAGCCAGAAAAAAAAATGGAAAAAAAGAAAAAAAAAAAAGAAATAACAACAATAACAGAACATAATGAAAGCTAACTAAAACATTAAAAGCGGATTCTTGCTGTATTGTTTTTATAATTATTGTAAATCATTTCTAAAATATTCATCAACTGTGTTCACATATTTCAACATTGTTCGAGTTGTATTTTGGGACAAGTATTTAATTTAAGAGCTGCTACAAAAGAATTGTTTTTGTCTTATAAGCTCGCCTAAAGCAGAAATGATTTGAATTTGTTCTTAGCTCTATTATCCGATCATTATAAATTTGCTTCGAAAACATTATTTATTAATTTTTTTAAAATAAGAACTACCATTACTTACAAATTATAATGTTTAAATATTGTTTACAACTTAAATTATTTGCTTATATTTCATTTAAAATATTTGTTATTATTTTAATTTATAAGCTATTAAAAAAAAAAAAAATTTTTTTTTTTAATATTGAGATTTTATTACTTTGAAAACATTTTCATTAAACATTTTTATCTCGACTATTTTTATATTATTTGGCTAAATATATATTTTTTATTTCAAAATTTATTTTTTTTTTATTATTTTCATTATTGATTATTTTTAAAAATAATTATTTTTTATATTCAGATATTATTCAAAATACTTTTATTAAAAAATGTATGAAAATATTTACAAAAATATTTTTCCTAAGGTACTTTTTACATTTTTAATTGATTTTTTTTTTTTTTTTTTTTTGGTATCAACAAATTAGTAAAAAAAATTTAAAACTATAATTGTAAAATTGAGTAAATTATCTTTGAACATTGCGAAAAATTTGATAGATCAAACTAGGTCAAGACTGGAACTGTTGAATTAAGATATAATCAAACAAGAATTTCACAAATATTTTTTTTTAATTTTTCAGTAGTTAAAATAGAAAATTCATCGAAAACTTACATTTAATATACAATTAATATTGTTTCTCGGTATGAATTTGAGTACTCCACCCCTAACTAGCCTAATCAACAGTTGCTCGATCTCCCGTGAATCGGATATACATATACTGATATGCACATTTGAGCTGTCAAAGTGGGCTGCGAATAATTTATCAAAGGGTCCGCATCTAAATGTTTATTTAGGCGTGCTGAAGAACTTAATCGGCGAAGCGGTCGAAGCGGTGAAAGGCAGTCGAAGCGCCTGAAATCGCAATTAGATCGTTGCGCTCTGTCAAAATGCATTTCATGAATTTGAGAATCGAGGCTTTGGTTTTTGGCAAATGCGGGCGCGAAATATGCGCAATGGGTGCGTGGCGAAATGTGGGACGGACAGACGGACGGATGGATGACTTCGATGGACCGACAATTGTTGGTTTTGGCAGCCGGTGCAGCGCTTGGTGCTTGGTGCTAGCTGGAGTGGTGGTTAGTTGGTGGATTGTTGGTGGTTTTCGGTGGTTGCTAGCCAACTCAACTGGGCAACAGCTGACGCTGACGCTGACAATCGCCGAACAGGTTCAAAAATCCACAGCGCCTGGGAAGCCGTCAGCTGCGCGCCAGCACATTACAAGTAGAACAAGCTGGCAACAACATTGCCATTAGCTAGGCCAATGCCAGTGCCAGTGCCAGTGCCAATGTGCCAGCAGCAGGACCAGAACCAGAACCTGAACCCAGTTCAGGGTTGCCAAGCAAGCAACCATCATCCACCACCACCGCCCAGGCAATATTAGCGGCATCACAGTCTGCTGTCGTTGGTCTGAGCTGAGCCTGGGCAAAAAGTTAATAGACGATTGACTAAAGCCGACAACTCCAGGGGCTTAGCACCCTTCTTCACCTTCACCATCCTGCCCCGCCCTCGTTTTGGGACAGGCAAAGTGCATTAGAGTAGTTGCCGGGGTTGCTGCTGCTGCTGCTGCTGCAGGTGTTGCCTGTGCCGTGCCTGATCCTTATCCTACAGCGCCTGCTGCCAGCTCCCTGCAAAGTTTTGCTTTGTTGAGGCCTAGCGGGTTTTGTTGTTTTTAGCGATTAGTTGCGGATATGTAAGATTTTTAGTTTTTCCATTTATCTAGATTTCATTCAACTGCTAACTATTTCAATGTAATTAATGATAAGCAACTGAATTGCAATTCGATCAACTGCGTTTGTTGGAGGAAAAAAGCTTATACAGTGCTAGAGGATTTCAGAGAGGAGTCATTTGTAATGAATGCAGGATAGTGGCTGCTTATACAGTGCTTGAGAATTGCAGAGAAAGGTCATTTGTACTTAGTGCAGAATAATGGCTGTCCTACAATCAGGAATAAAAATAGAAAATGCATCCTTATCAAATTATATTCGTTTTATTCCTAATATTCTTTCTATCTACTATCCTGCTTTCATTCCAAATGACCCTTCTCTGCAATTCTCAAGCATTGCATAAGATAACCGAACGAAATATTTTAAACCTTAGTTAAGATACCCACGGACAACCATATAACTGCTATGATTTAGCAGCTAGATATATTTTATTTTAATTAAAAAACTTGTGAAGAGTTTAAGGCTAGATAATGATTTCGTCAGAAGACACCAATGCGAGGGTAGTCTGAAAGATTTCCAATTTAACAATGAATATTTTTTTTACATAAATCAAAATCAATTTCTATATTTTTGCATCTTTTATCACGTTTTGCCGTCATTTTCGCACAGTGCATTCGCATTGGCCCAGTTTTCGGATTTGCATTATTTCATTCTCCAATGCAACAAGTGTCTGGCCACGCACGTGCCTGACCCCCAGGTGCAACAGGTTGTGGTCAAAAGCAACTGTTGGCCAAAGATATAAAAGGCAGCGGAAGGCATCAGAAGTGCACAAACCAAATGGAACGAACAACTCTGTGGATAGTTCTGCTCGTCTGCTTGCATGCGGCAGCAGCTAAGCCGGCGGGCTACCCGAGTGCGCGACCTGCTCCAACTTATGTGCCGGCCAAGCCGCCAGCACCGAAGCCCAAGCCAAAGCCACCGAGCAGCAGCTATGGAGCACCGAAGCCACCGAGCAACAGCTATGGAGCACCAAAACCACCGCCAGCTGGGCCGCCGCCGAAGCCAACGTATGGAGCACCGCCGAAGAAGCCACCAGCACCACCTGCACCACCACGCGACAGCTATGGACCACCACCCAGCAATCCTAATCAGAATTATTTGCCACCCTCCAATGGTGGGGGCAATGGTGGGGGCAATGGCGGTGCAGGAGGCGGCGGTGGTGAAATTATACCCATTATCAAGCTAGAATCTAAAGTGAATAGCGATGGCTCCTATAAGGTAAGACATCGCTAACCACCTAATGACAACCACTCAAATTGTCTCCCACCCACAGTACGAATATGAAACTGGCAATGGCATCAAGGCCGAGGAGATGGGCTATCTGAAGAACGCTGGCGTCGAGGGAGCCGAGGCGCAGGTGGCCGAGGGCTCCTTCTCGTACAGCAGCCCGGAGGGGGAGAGCATCTCGCTGACCTACATAGCCGACGAGAATGGCTTTCAGCCGCAGGGCGATCATCTGCCCACACCGCCGCCCATACCCGTCGAGATACAGGAGGCGCTCGATAAGCTGGCCGCCAGTGGAGGCTGTCATGATTGCGATGACGGCGGCGGGGGCGGAGGTGACGATGCTGGAGGCTATGTCTATCGCAGAAAGTAATTAAATCCATCTAAAATGAACAATAAACGCGAATGCGAACCACAACCACACGAACAACAGCAACTGGTCTTGGCCCACTTATTTAAAACAAGCAAACACCAACTCGAAATTGGCTCGAGCCAGGTGTCTCAGTCTCTGCCTCAGTCTCTATCCCTGCTCTGCCTTTGATTGTGACTATGCTGGCAAATTGGCTGGCACACTTTATTTTACTTAAGGGCTGCTCGACCACAGCCCCTCCCCCAGATTTGTCGCTTTCACTCTCTATGGCTACCCCCACCCCGAGCGTCTGTGGCTGTGTGACTGGCAACACATGTTTTTCGCCTTCTCCTGTTGATCGCATCGGCTCATATAGTATATATTAGCGGTGGGGTTGTTGCCTTTGCCATGATGAAAACATTAGTGTCGTAGCATATTTGACGCGGCACAGGAGCGGACTTGATGCGGCTGCTGTTGGGCCGGAGGTAGAGGAGGGGATGAAGGCTTGAAATGTTAATAAAGTGTGGTTAAATAGAGGTTATAATAAAGGTATAAGGGATGAATGAAATTAATAAAATAAAAAATAATATCGTTTTTATATATTTAAATAATCCCAGAACATCATCAACAGTCGAGTCCAATCGATCTTGGCAACTAGCAAAGCTAGCGACTAAACGGTTGGAATATATCATCTCTCTCTCTCTCTCTCTCTCAAAGGCAAACTTAGTTTATTAATTTATATAATATATACAATAGTAGTATATAATAGTATATAATATTTTAGTAATATCATTTACAATTGAGATTTATTTATTTAAGAATAAATTTCATTTCTTAAAAATTCTTAAAAAATAACTACCTTAGTATACCCTAAAATATTTTGGGAGGAAATATATGTCTTTTACTTGAAAACCCATTTCAACCTTTACCTTTTCAATTTCCTACATACATAGTTGGGCCCTTTTCGGGCCCGCCACTGCGCTCAGTTAGCAAAAATCACGACCCACCCTAAACCACAAATAGTAAAACGATACACACCAATATATTAAAGCATTATCAATGAGGGTGACCGGGCAAGGGCAAGGACGAGGGGGATGCTATTGACGAGAGCGAATGCGATTTGTATATGGTGGCGTTACAGCAACTACAACAACAACAACAATACGAACAAGGACAACAAACGATCGTTTAATTTCAATTAAAAACATTTGCCTGGGCCCAGCCCAAAAGCCAAAAAAAGGACAAGGACAAGGACGAGGATGAGGGGTTTGGGTATGAGAGGATTAGGCAAAGGAATACGCACACTTGCTACAGGGCCGCTTAGCTCGATGCTTAGTGCTTTAGTGCCGATGTACATGATGTTGCACTTGCCGCGCACAGCCAGCTACCACCACGTGCGGACGAGGACCTGGCGCAAAGGGATGCCCGCGTCCTGGTCTGAGCTGGTGCGAGTGTGCGAGCGAGAGGGCCGCAAAGTGCGTAGCTATGTCTGCGCTGGGAATTCTTGCACTTGACGCCGGAGTTGTTTTGACACTGCAAGCCGTAACAAATCCAAACACAGGACATTTGCTGAGCAGGGAAGCTGCGTCGCTATAAAAGCAGCGGCCGGCTTCCAATTGGAGAACAGAATCGTTTACGAACGCGCGCGATGCACACGACGGCTCAGCTCGACAGCCTGGAACTGGATGAATCAAGTGGACAGGGTTCCAAGCGCGCCACCAGCATGATCTTTCGCATCGAGCAGCTGCTGCCGGGCAGCACCACGACGGCGACAACAACCACACCGGCCACGCCCACCATCTCCACGCAGCAGGCGCCCGCAAAACGTGCCAGGAGCAGCTTACGTCCAGGCGTCTATACGGCTCAATATACGCCCAAGGACACGTGCTCCGGCGGCATACCCACCTCCGCGCTGCTCAGCTCCATGGGCACGCCCACTGCCAGCGATGCCCACGTGCACTGCAGCCTGGCGAACGGCGAATTGGCGCTATCCGCCGCGATGCTGCGCCAGATCAAACTCTCCGAGGATATCTACAGCTTCAATGCGCTGTTCGAGCTGCACGCCGGACAGCTGCGCATTCGGCTGGTGCGCGATGTGGGGCGTGAGGATGAGATTGTGGCTTGGTTCGGCGAAGAGCTGGTGCTGCTCATGGGCATACCCTTTCTCACGCCGCTCAACATACAGGGTAAGCGCAATTAGATATTCGAACGCTAAATATATTTCCAATTGGGATCGTAATATTAACACTATTCAGTATATCTAATTGGATTATTGACTAGGCAATTATAATAAATCCAACTGGGTATTCGAAGAATCTACAGAGAAACTACTTTTGCGAAAACGATTCTAATGTAATTCCAATTGGGGTGTATATATTGCCACTGTTTATTATCTCTAATTGGATTAGTGTCTAATTGGCTTTATATAAAATTTAATTATTTCACATTATTCATCTCTTACCCAAATCTAATCGACTTTTCTTTGACTTCTCTATGTCCGCCCTTAGGCAACAATCGTTACACCTGTCATTTGTGTCACCTGACCTTCGAGACGCCGCATCCTTTAAAGATCCATCTGGCATTGGGCTGCGGTCGCAGCGTTATGGATCTCTTATGGATGCGTTTGCATTATGCACTGAAGGCGACGGCGCCCAGCTCGACAACAACTATAACTTTGTCACCCACTGCGGCCACCTCCTCGACGTCTTCTGCCTCGCCCAATCGCTCGCCGCCGCTGCCAGCTGCTGCAACAGCGAGCGCACGCTTTTCCGCCTTTCGCCCGCTGGCTGGCATGCCGTCGCTTGGCCTGCCGCTGCCGCATAGTTCCCAGTCGCCTGCTGCAACGCTCTCCTATCTGCCCTCTATTTCGGCGATGGCTGCGCCGCATCCGATGAACGCAGCCGCACAGATCGAGGCGATCGTCAGCAATATGGGCGCCTCGAAGCAGGGTCACCTGTGCATCTACTGCGGCAAGGTCTACTCCCGCAAGTACGGCCTCAAGATACACATACGCACCCACACGGGCTTCAAGCCACTCAAGTGCAAGTTCTGCCTGCGTCCCTTCGGCGATCCGAGCAATCTCAACAAGCACGTGCGTCTGCATCTGCAAGCGCAGCCCAGTGGCAGCAGCGTCGATGTCGATGGGCAGCAGGAGGCGGGCTACCAATGCCAGATCTGCCACAAGACGCTCGCCAGGGCCAGAGATCTGCAGCGGCACATGGAGACGCGACATGCTGCGAGCAGCACCACAACGAGCGCAGCAGCGGCGACAACAGAGAGCGCCCATCACAGCTGAGTGTGGGCGTGGCAGCGATTATATATTGTATGATATATATATGGCTATATATACTTGGAGGATTTGGGAGGCATTCGATTTAGAGGAGTCTGGCTGTGATTGGGTTTGAAATCCTTTAAAGATTGACAGAGTCGAAATATAAAATAAATAATTTGTTATAAGAAATTATTTTTGATTGATTTCATTTGTTTAATATGAGAAAATAGAAAAAGAGATGGGGAGAGTGAGAGACAAGGAAAGAGAGAGGGACAGAGAAATAGAAAGGGGGAGAAAAAGAGAGAAAGAGGTAGAGTTAGACAGAAAAAGAGAGAAAGAAAGGGAGAAACAGGTGAAAGAGAGATAGAGAAAGAAACAGGTAGAGGTTTATTTTCCATTTAAGAAAATATATATTAACCTAAAAAAAATAATTTTCATTATTTTTATCTATATTTCCTTTTATCAAGTCTTCTATCATTCTTTCATTCCATTCAAATATTTTCTATTACTTGTATTATTATATTTCTATGATAGAAAACAAACAGCATAATCATCTAAGAAAAATCTCATGAGAATAACATAGAAAGATATTCAGTAACAATTAGCTAGCACCTCGTTTAGTATAGGTAAATATACACATACTTATAATATATGCATTTACATATATATAAAAACATATTACACATACACACATACATACATACAGTCACAAATACAAACATACACACCTATCTACATTCATCCAAAGGCGGATATTCACAGCTCAAAAACTAATGTTTAGATTATTAAAACTAAAATCAAATGATATCATTTTAATTGTTAGCACTCATGTAGATATTTATACAAGTTCCACTAAATAGCTCAATCTACAGTTAAAAAATCAAATGAATCAAATTGTTTAATCGCTTTATTCATTTCAATACGTAATCAAAGTGCATTCCTATCGAAATAATGCACAAATCGTATTAATTATTCGATAATGCTCGCTCACACATACATATACACACACATGCGTGCATGTGAATGTGTGAGTGCGTACATAAATATAGATGAATACATTCAGGATATCCCATTTGGGCATTCAGACATCATACAGCAAAGCAATCACAAAATGTATTTTAACTATGTCAAAGCAGATCGATACTTAACTATGTATATATAGGTGTAAGTGTATTGGTGTGTGTGTGTGTGTGTGTGTGTGTGTGTGTGTGTGTGCTGGTAGAAAACTGTTTGAGCAAAACATGTTCCAAAATAGTCAAAAATACAAGATTTATACATTTACAATTGTAGTATATGGTAGAAAATGCGACGGTAAGTTAAGAGTATATTATTAAATATAATATAGTATGTATATATATGTGTGTGTATGTAGTATATAGATCGGAGCGTAGAGTTAACTATATATTTGTTTACGATACTGGAACTAGTACATTTCTCCTCTCATCGTCTTTTGTTTAAACAAAACATTGTATTCTTGTTTTTTTTTTTATACAGTTTAAGGCACTACCTCAAGGAATTTCTATTCCAGAGTGTCCCTTGGGGGGTTTGTTTCAAGTAGTTTCGATTCAGTTACAACACAAAATTCTTAAGGATGACAATTCAGTTGTGTAGGTGTAGGTGTTGTATGTGGGTGTGTTTGTGTGTGTGTGTGGGTGTATTTATCACTTGAAGCACTTATAGATAATTAAACCGTTATTCGATATACATATATATATGTAGATGCAAGTTTTAGCTAATTCTTTCTTTGTTTTTTTTTTTTACTTATTTTGGATATTTGACGATACGTTTTTGTTGGCTTTAAAGTCTCTACTCGTTATATAAGGTTTACATATACATATATGTATATATATATATTAGACACCGATCGTAAATACTTAAGACATTTAGGAATACATACATGTATATATATATATACTAGCTTAAATGGGGAATTTTATTGGAATTTTTTATTGCATTGTAAAAATCGTAACATAAATTCTTACATGAAGCACACTTGGGTTCGGTTAACTACGATTTTCATTTAACAAAATATGATTAATATTATGCAATTTTCAAGTTAATGCTAACAACATTTATTACAGTTACTTCAATAAATGTACGTATGCAGTTAGTAGAGGGTCTTTGTATGTATATAATTCGTATATATATGTAGTAGTATATATATGAAGTTTTGGTTGTATTACAGTTGCTCGTGCTCGATCGTTGTTGTTCCCGCTGGTTCTTTATCTTTGAAGTGTTTAAGAATTTCATTTGAAGCATTTTCTTTTTCTTTTTTTTGTAATTTTGCTACGCTTAAGTTTTTAATAACTCATTTTTATTTTATTTATTTTCTTTTTTTTTTCTTTTTTTTGGTTTTCAATGGGAAACCTTGGTTTTAGTACTTTTTGGATTCGATTTAACTTGGCTTAATTGAAATACTGAACTGCTGAACACACACAGACAAAAAATGTTTATTATAAAGTACAATTGGTTTTGTTTTGTTTTGTTTTCTTTTTCACTCTTATATTTTGGTTTTTCCTTTTTTTTTTCATTTAGTATATAATTGTAATATGTACGAGTATAAGTGTTTGTTAGTTAGCAGATCTCAAAACTGTATTTTTTTTTTATTTTGTTGAAGACTTTAATGTTCACAATTGTTGTTAGTTTTGTTTATGCACGGGTCGCATGCAAAACATTGGACGTTTGGTATTTTAATATACATATATATATATATAATTATAATATTTCCATTCACTTATTGTTTAAATCTCAATTTGTTGTGGTTTTTTGCACTTTAACAAATTGCTTAAAGCTGCGCACAAGACTTTGTCTACATTTCATTTTTATTTTGTTTCAATATTGTTAGTAAATCAGCTTAAATTGAAAATACTCTGCTTTTCGAATTCATCGAGCTGTCCAAGTTGAATACGCTTGCTTAATATTTAAAAGACACACAGTATGTAAGTAAAACTATCTCTACTTATACAAGGTTTACAACAAATCTTCATCATATAATCCAATCAATTTCCATACGAAAGTTGTCATTGAAGTTGTTTGGGTAAGGCATATGCTCGAGGGAAGGATTCGGTTGCTGGTTATTAGACGAACGAACAGAATTCTTAGGGAAGACCGAAACGATAATGACACTATATATATATAATACATATATATTTTTGGTTTGTCTATGGGCTCACAAGCAAATTACATTGTTGGGTTCATTACGGGTTAAACATTAATTCCTTACGTATGCCGTATAATAATAGACTTCTTCAATGAGAGACTTTATTGCAGTACTTATTGCTGTTTGTTGTAGTTCATATAAGAAATGGTGTGTGTGTGTGAGTGAGTGTGAGAGTGTGTGAGTCAACAACAAAATGTCTTACAATTCACAATTTGTTGAGCTTTTCGTGTTTTAATTTTATTCAGTTTTTTTTTTTTTTGCTTTTTCTGTTTTTTATTCTTTTATATCAAATACCCTGCAACTTCATTTAATTATCACAGTTTACATCAGAGATAGTTTAAACATTTTTGCTATGTTTTTACTTAAATTTTTTCCATTCATATTTTTTATTTATTTATTGCAAAAATAAAAGCAAGCGATTTGAAATTTGTGCAAGCATTTTGTATGGGTTTTTATGTTTTAGGTTTTTGTTTTCTTTTTTGTTTTTGGTTAGATTAGTGCAGAAGACACCCTCGTTTAAAGGGAGGCTGTGTTTTGCTTATGACTAAACTATTATTTTTAATTTTTAACTTGTAATTTTATTATGTATTTTACTTTTTTTTTTGTTTTGTAATCAAATCTCATTGCAGTTAGAGATTGGGATTTATGTTGAGCTGATATGTTGCCTCCTCCTCCTCCTCCTCAACTATCGACCTTTCGAGTGTTCTCTTCTATGTCTAGCAACTTTTTATAACAATTAATTTAAATTAAGCATGTGATGTCATTTTGTTAATTATTAATTGTGTGTGTGTGTGCGAAATAAACATCGAATTTTTACTTTTGAAGTAGTTTTTTTTTTGGGTTTTGTTTTTGTTTATATCTCATTTTATTTTTTAAACATAATTATAATGTAATTATTTGGAAGCAAAAGATGGCATATCTGTTCTTTTTTCATTTCGGTTTTTGTTCTTTTTGTGTTTTTTGTTTTCACAAACATTTCTCAACAACAACAACAAAGCTGCACAAATTATAATATATCTGCTGTGACTTACATTGTTTTTAAAAAAGTATAAAAAGGTTTTACAAGGTTTATACATATGTCTTATTCATGCGTGTGTGTGTGTGTGTGGGTGTGTGGGCGTGGCAAATGCTGTTGTTGCTTTGTAGTTCTCTCTCTTTTGTACTTTCGACATTGAATACATTTTCGTTTTCTTTTTTTGGTACAACAAATAGTATGAGAAAGGGCAAATAGCATGTCATATATATATACATATATGCATCTATATATATCTTGCATTTGTTTTGTGCTTTCAGCAGGTGTGTGAGTGTGTGTGTGTGTGGCAAAGATTTGAATATTTGGTTTTGCTTTGTTTCAAAGTACATACAAAAATTAATACAAGGCTCTAATTAATACAAACAATAAACATACACATATATATATATTTATACAGTACATTTTGCAAGCTAAAAAAAAAAAACAAAATTTATTTTTGGGTAGCTCTTAAGTAATGCTCACTTGTTTTTCTTTTATAGAGTATTTGAATGTGAAAACAAATGACAGCTTATAATAAATAGGAAATTGGCAATACGAACGAGAGCAAGAGAGGATTACAATGAATCAACAACATATTTTCAAATCTTACAAACTTTTTGGGCGGGCTTCACTTATACACAATTGGTTTTAACATACACATATACTTGTCTATATATGTACACATATATAAATATATATACTTAAATATGTATGCATGCTTATGTGTAGGAAATGATCAAAGAGCAAATCAAAGGCTTTTCATTTTATGTTTACAACTTTTCAACACATTTTCTTTGCTAGGTATATATATATATGTATATGCTATACAAATTGCAGTTGCTGACGTCGTTTCTCAGGCTGTATGTATGCGTGTGTGTGTGTGTGTGTGTGTGCGTGTGTGCGCGTATATATTGTGTGTGTGTGTGTTGAGTATGCGTCTGTCGGCACATTTATGTTGTCGTTGTTGCAATTTCCGCATTTTTTGTAGCAGCCGCAGCTATGCTCTCCACCTTCTTTGGCTGCTGCTCCGCCTCTGCTTCAATTGTGATGTTGCTGTCGTCGCGTGCCTCGCTGTTGTTGCTGTTGCTGCTGCCGCTGCTGTCGCTGCTACTGTTGCTGGTGTTGTTGTCGTTGGCATGGTTGCTGCAATAAACACAACACAAAACATTAGTAACTGCAGCGTGTCTCTGGGGTAATTTTGTATGCAGTTGCTTAGGAAGCGTAACCACAGCTGTTGGAGGTCTAATTGTGATGAGAAAATATGAGATATACTATAAATCACATAGATTAACACTGATACATATCATATTTCTAATTCTATCTGATGATAACACTTGGCTACAAATATGTCTACTGCCAACTACTACATATGGAATTATGTTTTTGAATTCAGTTTCCTATCATGTATCTGCACTTAAATACTTTTGATTACAATGTAAGACTGCTGCCAACTGAAACATAGCTTGAGTAATACACTTTTTTCACACACTTTCACTATCGCACTAATAGATCTCCCTCAACTCTTCTTTAACTCGCTTACAATTCGGCAATTTTGCTGGGTCCGTTGGTGATGAGTGTTGTCTGTGGATCGGTGGCCATTGTTTCGGACTGATTGCTGCCGCCTAGAGGCTTGGTCCACATGCCTTCATCATCCTCATAGTCATCCTCGCCGGCGAGCAGCACCGACTGCAATCGACTTACGATCGATGTGGCAGCCGTTGTGGCCGACGCATCAGTATCATTTAGTTCGTGCAGCTTGTCGCTGGCTGCTTTCTCCACATTGGCATTGTTGTCGTACTCCGCTTGCTGGTCGTCATTGTTGACGATGGATTGCTGATTGTTGGTTGTTGCAGTCATGGACACATCGTCCTCGTTCAGCGCTCGATGCTGCTCGGAACTGTTGCTCGTCGACTGTGCTGCGTCGCTCAAAGGCGCCTGAGTATGAGGCATGCCCAGATCGCTGCTAAAGCTGCTGAAATGTGCATCGAAATCGGCAAAGTTGTCGCTATTGAATTCATTGCCCCAGTTTGAGGTGCCGGCATTCACAACATTCGGGTGCGAGTTACAGCCCGTCATATCTGCGAATTGTACATCCATATCCCAGGCATCGGCAGCCAAATTGTTGAGCGTTGTCGAATTCTTGGTGAACATGCCATGGCTATGGCCATCGCCGCCGCTGCCGCCGTGCTCATCGTCGTCATCATCGTCGTCGTCGTCGTCGATGTTGCGACCAAACTGGAACAGGCTCTGATCATTGTCCATTGTGAAGACGACGTCTTGCAGCGTATTATCCAGATCGCTGTAACAAACATTGCTGTACGATGTGGCGCCAATGTCCCAGGTATTGGCTTCGCCCAGGAAATCTTTCGAGTTATCCGCACTGTACTCGTTTTCCTCGTGCGGATTGCAATTGGCCAAGAGCTTATTTTGCTGCGCGACAGCCAGAGTGAACTCTCCCTCCTCGGCGTCGATTAGCGACTGCCAGAGCTGCAGGTCCGCCTCGTTGTCAAAACTGGATACGATCAGCGTAGCGATATGTTCAGATTCTGATATACAATTCGTAATATGTCTAAGTATCTTGATCAGATGGCCCATATAGCCCAGCCGACGACCCTTTTCAGCAGACCTATGTGGATGATAAAGGGATATAGTTAACCATAAATGAATTATTATCCAGCTGATTTTCACTTACTGCGCCTCTGCATTGTGCCGCCAATAATTAACCAATTTGGACACCAGTTGGCATTTAACAATCAGCTATAAAAAGAAATAGGTTTATGAGGTTATCAAGAATATAATTGAATGTGCGATTGCGCCTCTACTCACATATGTTTGCATCTCTGTGGGCGGGTTGTTAATTGGCGCTTTGGTCTTGTCCAAGTCGTTGAGCGTTGCCTGTGTGGCATCAGTCGTTGAGTTTGGCTCTTCTTGGCTATCATCGAGAGCGGAAGTAGAAGCGGGCTCATCAGCTGCATTGTGCTCAATGTGATTCGCCTGTGTGGACTCCGCCTCGTTGACCTCTTGAGCTTCATTTTCAGCATTTGCGGTGGTTGCTGCTTCTTTTGCAGCTGCAGCCTCAGCTTCTGCTTCCGCTTCTTGCGCTGCTGCTGCCGCCTCGAATTCAATTTCACCTGTTAGATTCTCCTTACCGCCCTCGGCACGCTTAACATCGTTCAAAGCATTCTTCATTTCCACCTCAGCCGACGTTGTGCCCATGGCATCATTCGTGGCCTTCATCAAACAATTGAATATATAATCATCCTGGAATATATCGGTGCATTCTGTAGAGGCGGTATTATTGTTCGAGAGCTCATTGTAAAACACCAAATGCAATGCCTTCTCCAGTTCACTGTGCAGAAAGTTATTCCAGCAGTATTCCTTGAAGAAGTCCAGCAGCAGAGAGAAGTACTCTGTGGCACAGATGCTGTGGGAGGAAAAGGAAGTGAGATTAGCTCAAGAGAGAAGTAAGATTAGCCCAATCGAGCTAGTTTCTTTCAACTTACGCCTGTTGAATGGTCTCGTGTTTGGTCTCTAGCAGAGCGGTGAATACACGACAGACCTGCAGGCGCGTTTTGCCAAAAGGAGGTGCAAGAACCGCTGCGGTGGTCTCCAATTGAGGTTTCTGAAATAAAGAGAGATGGTTCTGATAAGAAATGAATTGGACTTGAGAGATACAAAGTGGGAATTGAATTGGAATTAGGAACAGATTCCAATTTGAGTTAGGAATACAGAGAGTTGGTTTAAATTAAACATATATAAAACACAAACGAACCGCTGGCGGATTCTTGAGCAAATGCACAAATTCGTGTAGACGAGGCGCCATCACCACAATCACAGTCTCTTGAACTTCCTGATGGAATTCTCTCTCGCGTTTCTGCAGCAAGCGCTGGCGATCCGAAGTCGGCTCGTAACTGACAATACGAAATTTTGATAGATAAGAGATTCTATATGAGTTTGATGATGTATTTGCGATGACTCACGTGAATGTAAGGGGCTTGATAAGCGTAAGTACAACCGATATTCCTGATAAGATGGCGCTCTCTAGAGCGTTTGGTTCCAAAATCACATTTAACAAGGCTTCAATTGTCTGTGCAGATTCAATCGTGCGCAATATGGGATTCGAGCCATCGAAGGCCGGCTCAAATGAATCATTCTCCTGCTCCGTTTGACGCATTAGACGACCTTGATTGATAAGATCACAGAAAAAGTCCGCAACATTTGCATGCTTATCGGTCTCTAGAGGATTACGCAATATTGCAATCAGTCTCTCAACAATTTTATCTTCAGTTAACCACTGCAAAAACAAAATGGGCAAACAATTGACGAATTGAGGCAATATATCAATCGGTTTACTTCGTATAGGTTGCGCTTCAGCTGACCACCGTCGATGTCCTTCATCATTTGCATGATCAGATCGGGTATAACAGGTGTGTCAAAGTGTTTACAAATGTAGTCCAAAAAGTTCTTCTGCAATTTAATATACTCCAAAAATTGTAGGCACATATGTTGATACAAAAACCAATCTTGTTCTGGCTTTTTCGTAAAGAGCATGCTAAATGTTTTGCTAAAAAACGACGATAGCAATGAATTTAACGGTGGTTCCTTTTCCAAATATGAATACAGCAATTGCAGTGTATCCGCATCCGAGAGCAACTTCTCATCCAGCGAGGGAAGGCCACTATCGAACGACAACAATATGAATATATGTTTTACGTGTATATATGTATATTGTAGGGGTTGGGGGCGTTGCTTACAGCGTGAGTATCTCACATGACATGTTTGCGTAGTGGAAACGCTGCGACATTGGCAAATCTTCTGATGGTTCCGTTGTGATGAACTCGACCAGGCGACGAATTACCTCTGGTCGTGTAAAATAGTTGATCAGATTCTTCTTTTGCACTTTACATTCCTGCAGTATATCCTCCTCGTCCAGGAATTCCTCCACAGTGGAGTTCTATATGTAGGTGAAATCGTACATATATATATTATATATTGAACAATGTTATTTGCACACACATCAACACACGCACACGCACACGCGCACGCATACGCACACACATCCACATTCACAGCCACAGCACATGCACATAAACACACACTTTTACGCACCTCCTTCTCGAGCAGCGCCTCTATATTAGCAGAGGGCGCATAACCCTTGTCCCAAAACATTTTTCGCACGTACGTCTTGGCGGTGACACTTTCGGGCTTGTTGGCTAAGAAATGGGGGCGGCAGCACACGCTTGCTTTGCTTTGTTTTTACTTCTGCTTTATTAATTGTGTGTATTTGCTGATGTTTTCTGCACTCTTCTTTTTTTTAACAACGACTTTAATAATTTTTTCACCTAAAAAATTGCGTTGCCACGCTGATGTAAAAAGGGTAATGTTAAACTCAAAATGGCACTGCTCGACTCAATACGGTCTCTGTTAAGTGCTTAAAATGGCACGGACTTTATTTTGCGTTTATACGCCGCATAGCCAACATTGAATTAACATAATTATGCTATTATTAAAAATCACAAATAGTTATAAAAATTAGAATATATATACAGAGTGCGGTAAAATATAGCTAAAATTTGTACTTTTTCTGTATATATTTAAAAGCTGGCAGCTGACACAAATCACACAGTTAATTGCCACAATTTGAATATTCCACTAGCAAAATCAAATCCAATAAGTGACACGGAAATCACAGTATTTTAAGGAAGTATTTTTGTCAAAATAAGAATTTCCCTTGTAGATCAGAGGGTCACACATTCCCTAGAGATGGGCGTTACGCTAGCGTGATTCGCATTTAGCTAGGGATGCGCAAAATTTTAGCATTGCGACTATCAGACGTCGATAGTCACTGTTATGTGGTAACTGCTTCAATCAGAGCTGTGCGATATATGACCATTGCTTATCGATGTCAGTCACAGTTAAACGAAAATTCAGCTCTATATACAAATGTTGCATCTCTAATTAAAGCATCAACAATTTTCAATGTCGCTCGCTTATTTACGAAATTGGCAATCGGCCAGAAAAATAGATAAATTATTAGTTGGATGTTGGTATATAAGGCAATCAGATGTACACGGTCAAGTCGGAAATCTATAGCGAGACGAACTATCAGCCAGAGCACGATGTTGACGGCAACATTGTCTCCAAATTTCGTTTCCGCTATCCCGACGAGCCGCTACCTAACGGTAAAGCTAAAGTGGATAATGATGGTGACCTGGAGGTTCAGCGTCCCCAACGCGGCATCATAGAAATCGAACATTCCGATGCAACGGAACTGAAGCTAGTTGGGCTCCAAGTGTGGCGAGGAGCGCTACTTCTGGCAGATTTCGTCTTCCATCAGAGGGAGGATTGGAGTTCCAAGACGATTCTCGAGCTGGGCGCGGGAGTTGGCTTGACCAGCATAACAGCTGCTATGATTAACAAGGGGCAGGTTTACTGCACCGATGTGAATCTCGGCTGCATCCTCGAGCTAATGCGCAAGAATGTCCAGCGCAATAAGCAGCTGCTCCAAGGCCAGATCTCTGTGCTGGAATACGACTTCCTTGCGCCACGATCTCAGCTGAGCAAAGAGCTCATCGCAGCCATCGATGCTAGCGACATCATCTTGGCCGCAGACGTTGTCTATGAGGACACGCTCACCGACGCCTTCGTCGCTGTCATGGAACACATCCTGGAGCGAGGCGAGAAGTCCGGCAGAGCCAAGTGCATCTATATGGCCATGGAGAAGCGTTACGTGTTCACCCTGGAGGACTGTGATTCTGTGGCGCCCATGTACGAGCATTTCCTCAGGCGGACAGCCAAGAAGCCTTGGCGCATGGAGGAGCTGCCCTTGGATTTCCCACAATATTTTGAGTACGAGCGATGCCCGCAGCTGCTGCTGATGCGGATTAGCAAACGTTGATGTCCCATCTCCACTGTACAGTAATCCACCCAAACATAAACACGATCTGTTTTATAAATACAAAATCTGTTAGATTTTATTTGAGCTCCGCACAGAGGATCGCAATAAATAGAAATAGTTTTGTATAATATTTAACAATTTGCATCGTATGCAAGACCCTAAATTCCCACAGCTATAAAAACTTTGTTTCCTGCCTTAAGATTAAAGATTCACTTTAAGTTTAATGTCATTATGCTATAACCCTGAACCCGTTTCCATGTCTGTCGCCGCCTCGAGTGGATCACAAGTCCTGCATGGCCAGGATGATGTTCTCGAGTGCCTGGCGCGCATCGGTAGCTGGGAAATGCTGCAGGACACTCAGTGCAGCGGCCGTGTGCTTCCGCTGCAGCTCCTTGGTCTTGGCCAGTGCGGGACCCGCAATGATCGCCTTGTGTATCTGGTTGTAGTCGATGAGGTCCACGGACTTTTTGCCCGGCTCGATCAGTTTGTAGAGGCTGGGATCGTGCTCCAAGTGGAAGAGTACCGGCGCACTGACCAGGCTGAAGGTCGCATCTAGCGGCAGCGTGGGACACTGGAAGCTCTCGGCGTCGAGGCAAGCCTGCCAGGCGAGCGCCAAGTGCTTGCCAAAGCGATAGGCGTGGCGCTGCATCTGCTCGCTCTGGCCGGCCAGCTTAAGGGACGCTTGACAGGACTTGCCCAGCAGGCTACCGGCATTCAAGATGTTACGGCACTCCCACTCCTGCTCCGGATTGCCCATCACCTGGCCAATGGGCATGGGCGTCATGACATCGTGCTCGTTGAAGTCGACCCCCACGCTGAGCGAGGGTCGCTGGAATGTGCCCGGCTTGAAGGGCAGCGGATTGTTCTGCTCATCCCGCTCGCCTATAAACTCCGATTCG
The DNA here is from genome assembly GCA_035045145.1 of Drosophila meridionalis. Taxonomy (NCBI): domain Eukaryota; kingdom Metazoa; phylum Arthropoda; class Insecta; order Diptera; family Drosophilidae; genus Drosophila; species Drosophila meridionalis. The sequence goes on from JAWNPG010000040.1 coordinate 19,216,571, forward strand.
GAAAAGTCTCGCACAGCGGACGAAATCAGCTCCACAACTTCCTGATTGCGCAGATTCGCCAGCTCCGCGCTGGAATGGCCGAGCAGATAGTCGCCCGTGAGCAAGCCTATCTTGTTGCCAAAGGACATGTCGTCGTAGGTGGTGGCATCCTGGCCAGCCTCAGTGCCCGTTTGCAGATTGACAACGCTCTAAAGAGAGAGAGAGAGAGAGAGGAATTGCTCAGAGTGAATCTTGGATATTTTAAGAGCTTCCCTTACATTGTGCACCAAATGTGAGATGCGTATCATTTCTGTGACCTCCGCGAGTGCGCGCTGTGAGTGGAGCACGCCGGCGCTCTTATCCTGCTCCACATCGGGTATGCTCGGCGCATGCCCAGCAGCCTTTGACACAAGCAAGACAATGAGACCCCAGGCTTGCATCGTATTCTTGCCATTGTAGAGGAGGTGCCTGAAGGAGCAAGGAGATCAGTCCAGGATGTGAATCTGCTATCAATTGTAGTCTACTTACTTGGCTGTCTTCATTAGCGGATGCGCACTGCCCACCAGCTTGCGCAGATGCAGCGCCACATTCGCGATTTCATCGCTCAGAAGCCAGCGCAGGCTCAAGAAGGATGTGGGATAGCCGACGATCCTTTCCGCTTCGCTAACGGCGCGATTCCAGTCGTGGCGAGGTGGCGGAGTCACCTGTTTGTTGCTCGCCGTCGACGTTGACGTGCATCGTAATTGAGTGAAAGTTGACAGGTGTGGCAGCTGCTCAACAGGTGAGGCTCGTTTGAGGCACAGCTGCAGCTGCCTAGGCTGCATCCTTTGCCGCACCATTTGTTGCATAATCACTGCACCCACTCGGTTCATCTTGCCAATTGTAGTTTCCAATCAAATTTATTGCACAATTAAACTATTAAATGCTCGCTTCTGCTGCTCCGTGTGCTCGTTCGCTGCTCTCTGCTGGCAACTGTTGAAAAGTGAAATCACAGTCGCTGCTCGAGCTTGACGTTGGCTGCGCTGCCGCTGCTGCTGCTGTCGTTGCCGTTGCCGTTGCTGTTGGTGCTGCTTCTTCGTTGACGGCACACTTTTACAGTTTTGCGACGCGGTATGCCGTTTTGTTTGTTTGCTCTTGACTCCAAAACAGGTTTTCGTTGGCATGAACACACCTGCTGCCGCCGCCACCCCGCGCAGCATTTATTTGTGTCTTTCATTTGTTTTGAGTTTATTGCATTCCAGCAGTCAAACAGCTGTTCGCTATTGTATCGATATATCGATACGACTGATAGTTTGACACGCGGCTGCATTGGAATTCACTGTCATGCGTTTTGCGAGCTCTACTCTCTGTGGTAATACATGAGTGTATACATAAAATAATGATGTCAATTTTCCTGATTTGTAACAGGCAGCATAATTTTACTTCTTTTGCTCATTTATATATGTTTTATTACAATTCAGCAGCCGCTACAGCTGTTTTTGCATCGTATTTATATATCGATAGTTTAAAACGTTCTGTGTGCTGTTGTTACATTGGAATTTCGTTACTCTTTATCGTGCGCACGCATACTTATGCACGTATTTTGCCCACACAGCATACTAGCCTTACATACTCTTACCCGCAACGCGTACTCGATATGAAATCACTGCATACTTTTAACTGTTGACCTTATCAATTTTCAAATGCCGAAAAACAAAATTTATTATCAATATTGGGCTTATTGATAATGAAGCATACTTCTGCTTTTATCAGTATGCAGAAGGCACGACAATTGTTGAACTATATTCAGTGTTATTGTAATTCGCCATGGAAACAGTTGGAATTGAGCTTTAAATCGTGTTAGAGCGGCTAAGAAAGTGCGTGCGTGTGCTGAGATTTGTTTAGCTGCATTTTACGTGTGTGAGGCTTGAGCTTGAGCTAAGCGCATGTGCGGAGTATTTTTAAAAGACTATGAATGAAACTGATTAAACACCCACCCCTAAATATTGCGTCAAGCGCCAAAAACACAGAATGAGTTGCAAAGAGAATGAGAGAGGGCGCAATGCTTCTGCAAGTGGAATAATGCCTGCGTTCTCTCGCTCTCCTGCTCTCTCTCCCATTCAATGCTCGCTCTCGCGCAGCCAGCTAACGGTGTCTGCTTGGAAAACTGTTTAAACGGCATTAAAATCGAAATCGATAAGTACGCAAAGGCAAGAGCAAAAGCAAAACTGTGCGAAAGCAAGAAAAAAAAGAAAAAGTTTCCTTTGCAATTGGCTAAGAAATTAGTTTAAAATACTCACAACTCTGATGGTAGCCCACTGACCAGAGCATGTCGAAGAAAAGTGTTAGCACAATAGAATTACTTTTGACGAACGTAGAGCTACGCGAGAAACAAACTTAAGAAAAACCTCTGCTGCAACATAAATCGATATCAGCAGGGGAAATACTGTGAAAATTTTCACACAACATTTTTCTCAATCATTTTCCGCGATTATGTAAAAGTGCTTAAGCGAGCTAATTTAGATGCACGCTTAATAAACCAATTCCATAAGCTAAACAATTTGAACCAAACATTAATTCAAACCATTAACGACTGCCCCCATTCCCCCCTCCTACATTTGCAGCTACTAAAGGTAATGTAACGGCATTTGATTGAAGCTCCACAAGAAACCAAAAACAATAAAAAAAAAAACAAAAAACGCTTCTGCTTGAATAAAAACAACGCTAGTAGACAAGCTAAAACAGAATGCAGCCGCCGCCGCGCAAGGTAAACTAGCTAATAATAAATATTAATTAATTAGATGAATATTTATATGTATATAATATAATTTATGATATATTTGTGCCAACAGGGAAACTATGTGAAATTCCTAAAGAATTTGCACACGGAACAGGTCGCCAAGTTGCAGCTAAAGAATCAACATGAGTGCGATCTACTGGAGGACATACGGCAATTCACAATCAAGCGCTCCGCTATTGAGAAATCGTATAGCGAGGGTCTGCTCAAGATCTCGTCGCAGTATCTCAATAAGAAAATACCAAATATACCCGATATTAAAATGGATGGCATGGAAGAGCGATGGTAAGTGATATGAAACTACGCTCACGCTCTCCCTCTCTCACTCTGACTCTCTCACTCTTTCTCTCTCTATCTCCCTTCTTCAGGAACATGTGGAGCGTTTGGCGCACTGTGCTTGAGGAGAACGAGAAGCTGGCACGCGCTCGTCTCGCTGCCATTGAGGTGTTCCAGCAACAAATAGCGGACGAGGCCAAAGTTCTGCGAGACTATAAGCTGGCCATAGCGAAGCGCTCGCTCTCCGGCATTGTCAATGTGCAGAAGGAGCTGCACTTGAGCGTCGGCGACGTGGACAAGACTAAGAAATCCTATTTCGATGAGGAGCACTGTGCGCACGATGTCCGCGACAAGGCCAAAGATATCGAGGAGAAGCTGAAGAAGAAGAAGGGCTCGTTCTTTCAGTCAATTACGTCGCTGCAGAAGAACAGCGCCCGGGTCACGTCGCGCAAGGAGCTGCTCGAGGAGAAGTCCTCGGGCGCTCGCAACGATTACATCTTGAGTCTGGCCGCAGCGAATGCCCATCAGAATCGCTATTTTACTGTGGACCTGCAGACGACAATGACCACCATGGAGAACTATGTGTTCGAGCGAGTTGCCGAATATCTGATGCTAATGGGGTAAGCATCGGGGCAGTTCCATATCTTTATATAGTCTCACCCTCTTTTATCTTATCTGCCTGTTGCATATCTTGTCCTGAAACCAATCTTTCCCCTTGTCATCCTCTACAGACGCACTGAGCTGCTCACCTGCTCGGCCACGCAGAACAGCTTTGGCAAGATACGGGACCAGGCCCAACAGCTGACCCGGGAGTACAATCTGCAGTGCTGCTATCTGTTCTATCCGGTGCTCAAGCAGCACATCCAGTACGACTTTGAGGCATGCGACAATGATCCAGTGCGTAAGGTGACCACGGAGCACGATTCAGCGGCAGAGACGCTGACAAAGGAGGCGAAGAACTTGGCCGGGCGAGTGGTCAAGGAGAATGCCTCGATACGGGAGTATGCCAAAAAGCTGGCACTGTGCCAATCGCTGCGAGATGCTGGCCAGCGCACAGATCCCAATGATCCGAATGGTCCCGACTTGGACACGAAGATCGATGAGTTCCGCGATCAGATACGTCGCTCGGAGACCGAGAAGGCCAAGGCGGAGGCGTGTTTGCAGTGTCTGCGCGACGGAGGCATCAATGTGGACGAATGGGTCCAGGAGGCTGAGATTATGGGCGTGCAGGAGCTCACACGATCCGCCAGCTCCATATCGATGCGCACCGACGCCTCCGGCCAGGGCGAGAATCCCAGCTCGGATTCCTTCTACGACAGCGACAAGGAGGAAGGTGCCACAGCTGTGGCCGCCACGAAGCCCAAGCAGGAGCAGCAGCTGTCGAGGGATCGCACCTTCAGCGACAGTGACGAAGAGCCCGAGGAGCGCGAACGAGCACAGCCAGCGGCTGCGGCTCCAGTGCAAATGTCCAGCGGCTGGGATGATCCGACCGAGGTCAATTGGGACGAGGCAGAGGATGACAAGGACGAGCCGATTGTGCCGGAGCCCAAGGAGGCGATCTTCAAGTGCACAGCGCTCTACAGCTATACGGTGAGTGGACGAAGATTTGAATGGAATGAAAACTGAATATAATTGAATCCTTTTTGATTTCGCTAGGCTCAAAATCCGGATGAGTTGACCATTGTGGAGAACGAACAGCTGGAGGTGGTTGGCGAAGGCGACGGCGATGGCTGGCTGCGTGCGCGCAATTACCGCGGCGAGGAGGGCTACGTGCCGCACAACTATCTGGACATCGAGCAGGATGCGGCTGCTGGTGGGGCCTTCAATGGTAGTTCTGCCAATCAATTGCGCACACAAATCTCATTCTCATCTGTCGATTATACTGTTGACAACGAAGATCAAACGGTGGACTCGATGCAATCGCCCGACCAGGTGTCGGTTATAATGGCGCCACAGAAGCGTCTCAAGTCCGACACCGAGTGGTGCATTGCGCTCTACGACTACGATGCGACCGCCGAGGATGAGCTAACCTTCGAGGAGGGCGACAAGATCAAGATCATAACAAAGACGGCGCACGGCGTGGACGATGGCTGGTGGGAGGGCGAGCTGGACGGTAAATTTGGTAACTTCCCATCCCTGGTCGTCGAGGAGTGCGACGAAATGGGCGAGCCATTGAGTGAGGGCGATGGCGATGAATCCCCGCCGCCCACAGCAGCGCCCAGTTTCGCATTGCCCCCTGCGCCAGCATTGCCGCCAGAGTACGCCCATGAGCTGACAGACATTACGGAGGATATGTTTGCCTCACAGGATACAGCAGGTGAGTGAGAATTGCAAGGAGTGCTCAGAAAGTGTCTATAGGTCCCTCTCGCTAACTCTTTTATTTTTCTCCCTCACTCTAGATGAGGATCGGGACAGTGGATATATACCTAATGGAGCTGGCGCACCCAGCATGCCTCCGCCAGGTAATTCATTCTATATGAACACATTATCGACGCTCTATTTCACTCTCTCTCTCTTTTATCAAAGACTCTCTCTTTCTACAACACATCCATCATATCCGATTTACTCTCTCTCTCTATATATATTTATTTTATGTTTCACCAAAAAAAAAACAAAAAAACACTCGAAAGTACTTTTGATACCTGCTTCTATATTCTCTAGAGGTAGCCAAAACTTAATCTTCAACTGCAGCTCGTCCAACTACTAACCAACCAACCACTAACTACCAATTACTACCAAAAACTACCATCACAACCACCTCAACCACCACCACTACCACCACAACCACCTTGACTCCACCTTTACTCACTGTAACTATTCTTCGTAACACTCTCCGTTTATTGTGCTATCGAAACAGAAAAATCGAACTTTGTGTCCTCTGCAAGCCAAAGAAAAAGCTAAAAAAAAAAAACTAAGAACTAAAAACCAATTTTTTACAGTGTACTTTAGGCTGCTTAACAACGTGTCTCCTCCTCTTCGTGTGTGTTGGTGTTTCCTGCTATGCTACTAATTACGATCTCAATAATTACGATCTTTCAATATTTCGACAGACTTAATATTTTTATTGTTTTATTTTTCTCTTTAATTTGTAGTAAATATTTTGTGTAATTTTATTCTGGCACCGATTTTTGACTTGATATTGGTATTATTCACAATTTGTATTTACTTTTCGTTCAGTGTAAGAAACTGCGATTCGAATTTTTAATCGATTTTTAACTCTACTCCAATATATAATATATATACATATGTGTTATATGATATCTTTTTCTCTATCTCTGATATTGTCGTTTTCTATTTTTAATAATATTGTATAAAAAAATTGGAACTATTTCTCTCTTATTAGTTTTTTTCTTTTTATGTTTTAAGGATTTGTTTGGTAGCTTTGTAAACTTTTTATAACTTGAAAAATTAGCAGACCTGAAAGGGCTTTAAGCTAATAGATATATTGAATAACATCGTACACGTTTTAAAGTTCTAGAGCTATATTCAATGTATGGCCCTAATCGAATATCTATTAAAATAAAATTGTATTATAATGTTCTTGTCCTACCCCTGATACATATTTTATACAATATGCAAATTCTAAAAATTTCAACTTATTTCAACTCCTCAAATACCCTGTATTTAAAAAAGTAAAAAGTAAATTTGTCTTTTTAAAATCCTATTTAGGTCAAATATTTCTTACAGATACTCACTCTCAGTCCAAAACTCTGTTTCAATTGCAATTCTAACCAAATACCATGTAACTTATGTCATTTGTTTGCTTCAGGGCTTCAGCCTTAATTTAATACTCTGTTAGGTATCATAAAATATCTCTGCAAGTCTCTAAATACCCTGTAATTGTAGATCTATAAACTCAAATGCCTTTCATTTTATAGGCCCTTTGAATGAAAACAAAAAACATTAGAGTTTCTATGTGTTATATTATATTATATTATTCAATATCCCTTCAACTGTTTGAATACCCTGTTCTCTATACAACATATTGTGCTACTTTTCTGTCCAAATATATACCCTGTTATTTATGAAAAATCCGTTTCTGAATGACGAATATTTTTATAGTAGCAATTCCTTATTCTGACTTTAATATATAACTAACTTGATATTTACCCTGTAATTTATTCATAAATATCATTGATATATTTTTCGTCAATTCGATTGCCAATATTAATAAACATCTTCTCCAGCCTAAGGAGCAATTGACTTTTACTATTTAAAAGTATCTGTTTTAGACTTAATTGGATATATGTATGTCTACTATATGTAGCATGTGCATGAAACTCCCTCCCCCGGAACGAACTTCCTTCTCCGTTGCTGTACTTAATACCCTTTTATTCTATTTAATTTGTATACCCTTTAGTTCAATTCCGTATCCTTTGTGTGTATATATATGCATATAACTTGATTCTTGTACCCTTTGAGTTGAGCCCTGCAATATTCAATTGTATTCTCATCGCTCTACTCACTCGATAAAAGGTTATAAAAATAATGTGAATTAAATGAAGAAATAAACTAAAATCGTATTACGATCAAATTACTAAATAAATTCCTCTTCTCTCATTTATATTTAATGCTAACGCAGTGCTTATACAAGAGCCTGGCATGGAGGTAACTAGACGAAGAACCTTTTTATTCCTCCAAATTCTTAAATGATTTCAATATTTGATAACTATATATCTAAAACTTATATATATGTTTCTTTGCAGGACGATTTCAGTGACGATGAGAAGCCGCCGCCGTCGTTACCGCCACCGCAGCTGGCCAAGCCTGGGGGCGTGGCCGCTGGTGGAAACGTTGGGGGCGTTGCGAATACTTTGAACTTAGGTATGGCACAAATAATTGTTACCGCTGCAACCCCAATGGTTGAAGACGGTGCCGATAAATCTTTCCCACCAGTAGGAGAGAGCGAGAATACAGAATCGCAGCAAACGAAGGAACAGCAACCGGATGTGGAGAAAAAGGCCAAGCCAAAGCCCGACATTGTGCCCAAGCCAACGGCAGCAAAAATCGCGGCCCACAAGCAGCCGCCCAAAGAAGGTAATGTTGGTAGAAGTGCCGAGGTGGAGGATCAATTGGTTTCCGCTGTAACCATAACACTGACCGAGTATCATGTATCCTGTGCAGCAGAGGATGAACATCAATCTTTCGATTCGTCTGATGGGACAACAGCAGTGGTGCAGCAGCCGGAGGATCCGTTCATTGAGAAATCTGCTGCAGGTGCGGCTCCAGCTGCTGCTGCTGCTGCTGAAGGCGCCAGTGCGGGATTTGAGGCGGACTTTGAGGCCAATTTCGATGCAAATTTCGATGATGCGTTTGCAGGCAGTGGAGCAGGCGCAGGCGCAGGAGGAGGCGGAGGAGGTGGTGGCGGTGGCCAGTCAACTGGTTTGGACATGAACACCGAGGCACAAGCCGAGGATGTTATCGAAGCCCCCAAACAGGTGGTTGGCGGGCGAGCCAGCATACCCGAAGAATTGGACTCGAATCAATTGGCACGCCTAGAGAATCTAAAGGAATCGAATGCCTAAGCGCCAAAGGATCATTCGAACTTCCTGGCTAATTAAATGTTGTTCGTTATAAACTAGGGCACATACCATTGAGCACGATCTATATATATATATATATGTATGGAGACTATAATCGAAGCGCTCACAGCTGAGAATCACACTGTATTCAAATCCTCACAGCACCAGACAAAAGACACTCCAAACAGAACGGGTCTTCACACAATAAACAATATACGATATATCAAATACGAAGAATAATCTAATACAACGATGCCATAGTGTAAACAGCTCAATGAACAGACCCACAATATATGCATATAAACTGAATAAAATACATATGTATGTATGTATATTGTAATGCAAGTGTTGTAGTTCTCTCAGTCTCTGAAACGGATCTTCGAATATCAGCTTATACTCGAGCAATAATATATATATATATAAATGTATGTATATATCTAAGTCAACATAAACTAGTTAAAAGACAAAATTTAATATATACTTTAATTACGCTTTATTAACAGTACGAATACCAGCCAAAAGCAATTTTAACTCATAGTTAAAGTTCTGTTGCGAAAGGAAAAGAAAAGTAAACAAAAGTAAAATATACTCATTGTTAGCACTAGGAATTGTTGCATAGACACATTCCTCTTCATCTAGTTTGCTTGAAGTACACATACATATGCATATATATACGTATGTTTTCTCATTTCTTTAACGATATATTGTTGTACACTGTTATTAAAAAGAAGAAGAAGGAGAAGAAGAGCTCTACATCAATTAGTTCAATGTGTTAGCAATTTAGTTAAATATATTTGATTGGTTTAAACTATACCTGAAATGCCTATTCAAATTTCGCGAATCATCTAGTTAAAATACTCAAATATGAGCAGCTCTCTTAGTGTTCATATAAATATATATATATATGTATATGACATAAATATAAATTAAATATACCACAATGTATTGTATGTTAATTTTCCAGTGAAACAATTAAAGTTCATGTCATAAGCAAAACTTCTGTTTAATGGATTAATCAATAAATTAACATTTCAAAACAGTACAAAATGGAAAAGAATTTCGTTGAGCCTTGACACTATTATGAATGGTTTGAAACAACCGAGAAACAGAGGATGTTTCAGTTGTTAAAATTTGTAAAATTTTTAAAAATGAATTTGGTTTTTGTTGTAGCAAAATATTGTTTACTATAGAAGGTATTTATAAGTTTTTGTTCTATATTATTTATATTATAATTTCCAACTGTAAAATGTATTTTAAAGATTATGTTTTATAATAATTAATTTATTAACACTCTCAATTGATTTAAAAGTAAATTTTTAGTTATGAAAATTTTGTTTTATATGTTTTATTCTTCGTTAATATTAAAATTTAGTAATTAATTTTTTTTATTTATTTATTTTTTTAACATTTTAAGAAGTTTTTGTTTTTCTTTAAATAACTTAAGAAAAGAGTAGCTCTGGATGGATTAAAATAAATTGAAAATGAAGCCAAATACTCTATTATGTCCTCACAGCAACTCTGCAGCAATTTCGTTCAGTGTAACGATGCCTTTATTCTTCTTTGAAACAGCTGCATTAAGCGAGGGAACTGTCAGCGATACGAATAGCACGATCACAGAGAGAACGCCATATACCACTTTTATAACTTACTAATAAAATAATAATTTCAAGATAAATATACATTATTTATTCATTATATGACAAAATATTAAATCCCTGTCTAATTTAATATCTTCCATATACGAATGGTTTTTCATATCATCATCATCATCATTTTTTTCTGCTTATTCGAATCCGTCTTCATCTCCTCAATCGTAGCGAAGTGTTGTCCCGTCATGGGACTTTTCAGATACCTAAATTAAAAATTAAAAATTAGATTTTACGAATATTCTGAAATATTCTTAAAGTGTAGCAGCAGTAGACCTAGTATATTGTGGATTGAAACAAAGTCTTTGAAATAGCTTCAAACAATGTCTAATATATGGCCTTTGCATTTCGTAATTCCTAAAAGAAAGAATTGTTTGAAATCTGTTGGGGACAGTTTTCAAAAATATCAACGTAACTTTATATCTATATCTGAAGAAAACACTTTTCCATTAATTTTTTCATATCTTTATTCGTATTCGCTTCATTTGCAATATTATAATAATCTTCATTTTGTTTGCTTTTGCTTTTGGTTTGGATGTTCTCCCATTGTCTTGACTTGACGCATTTCATTAGCATTCAACTTAAGTTTATAGGTTCATTTTTTGTTTTTGTTTTTGTTCTTTCTGTAACATTTATTGCGTGTTTGTTATGTGTGTACTTATTTGTTTTTTATACGCTATAGATATTTCATTATATTTTTGTTTTTTTTTTTTAATTTATTTTTATTTTTTTTTTTGTCTTTAGTTTTATTTATATAACGAAATTAACACAGTCAAAATTTGTGATCAGTGATCAATCATTACATACTCATTACGCTTTAAATTATTTATTATTATATTATTTACCATTTGGTTTTTGGATTTTGTCTTTATGCCTTGAACAGTTACATAATGCTTGCTTAACTACGATTTCTTCTGGGGTATTTATACTGGATTGATTATTGATTGAGCAACAAAAACGTGCAGCATATGATCGGGAGGAAAAAACAAAAACTGAGATGATGACTTGAGTTTGGAAAATATAATTGACGACAGTTCGAGCTGTAGATGAATGAGAGTAACCGAAAAGATTTCATTGGACAAAATTATGTTGAGAGAATTGAGAATTGACTGCTCCATGGGAGTTAAGTTTAAGTTAGAGTTTGTCTTTTTGTTTTTTTGCTGAGTTTTTCTCGCTGACTGCTGTTGATCATAACAAATATTTCATTTATTGCAATTAGGAACTTCATTAATGGACGGATAAAAAAATAATAATAATAGATACATTACATCAGCTGGTTTATGGCAGCTCAAGATGGATGTGAAAGAGCTTGAAAAAAAAAGACTAAAAACTTATTAAAACTGCAGCGAGTTGTGCTAAGGATTGATCTTCGTTCTTCTTCATTGAGGATGGTATGCTGTTAACAATAATTGAGCAACAAATCAAATTAAACATTTAGTTAACAAGACTTAAGTTTTATAATTATTTATAATTCTCTTCTTCTTTTTCTCTAAACTTTGTGCTCAACTGAAAGCGAATCAAAAGATGTACAACCATAAGTATGTGTGTGTGTGTTTGAGTCTGTATGTGTGTTAAGTATTCAATTTCATTTTGCAGTTCATTTTGTGCAATTTTCCAATTAATGTTCATATTTTATTTTTTATTTGGTTTTTTACTGTTTCTATATATATATTTTTTTTAAGAATTATAATTGTAATTTTTTTTTATATATTTTTTTTTGCATTTAAAAAACTGTTTTTGTTTTTCTTTTTTTGGTGCGCTTTTAATGAATGGGTGTGCGTATGTGTGTGTGTGTGTGTATGTGTGTGTGTGTGTATTTTATTTTATTTTATTTTTCTTTAACTAAATGCCTTAAGTTTTTAACTGTTTTTTTTTTTCGTTTGCTTATCTAAATACTTTAGAATTTCATTTTGTTGAGACCATCATACATACATATATAATATACATACAATTTGTATTTATACATCATTACGCACATACATAATGTAATTGTTACATCATGCATATACAACTGTCATTATATGTATACATATTTCTCATAATCATTTTGTGTGTGTGTGTTGGTGCCGCTCTCTAAAAAACCGGCACCAAAAATGCTTCAAACATTTCATTTTGTTTTTGTTTTTAAATTTTTTATTTTTGTTTTTCATTATATATATATTTGTTGTTGTTGTTGTTGTGTATATTTTTGCGGGGCTTGTGTCATTATTTGTCCTAAATGCTTTGCCCTTTTTTTTTGCTTTTAATTTATGTTTTTTTTTGTTTGCTGTTTTTGAGTTTTTATAAATATCCTTAAATATTTCCATTTAAAAAATTTTCACTATAGCCAAACTAAATATTTTCGATCTTCGATTTTCGACAAATGATACCGTTAACTAGGTGTAGAGTAAAAAAGAATACGAAAAGTAAATACATTAACTTAATTAGATTTGTTTTTTAAAAATTCTCAGCTATTTTTTTTAGTTTTCTTCTTCTTTTATAACTAAAATGCTTTTTCTTTATCTTTTTTTTTTTTTGGAAATACGCTCCGAAACCGTTGAGCAGCTATTTGTTGTTGTTATCGATTTGTTGTTGTTGTTGTTGTTATCGTTACAGTTAAACCTTTCATATAACACGCACTTTGCAATTTATAAACATTTTGATTTAACTATTTGTTCGCATATATTTTTTTTGGATTTTTTTATCGCTCGGTCATATATGTATATATATATAATTGAATTCCGACACCTGTATAGCTACAATATATATATATATATAGTATATGCCCAGTTATACTTATATATATTTATGTTATCACCGATTTCACTTGATGTCGAGTTGAGTCTGTGTGTGTGTAAGTGTGAGTGAGTGTGTGTCTGCCTAGATGTACTGAAAAAATTCTGTGTGTATATGTGTGTGTGCTTAAGTTTAAATTTGGTTTTTGTTCTTTCACTGTATTTGCTGCTTCTACTAACTCTGCTGTTTCTTATTTAATTAATTTTTTTTTATTTATTGGTGTAAATCAATTGCAGTTGCTTTTTATTTTGTTAGGTCAAATCCTACCTGGCTCAACTGGTTCAATACAAAAATCTAGGTAAAAGTTCTTCAATTGGTTACACTCTTACGAAAGTGTGTCAGTGTGTGTGTGTGTTGGTGTGTTGGTGTGTATTGGTGTGTGTTTGTCTGTCTAGAAAGTTAATAAAGTAATTTTCGCTTGTTGTTGTTGCTTTCAGATTATTATTAGTTAGGTTATGTTTTAGGTTAAGTGTATATAGAGTATTTCCTTTCATTCATTGTTGACTGTGTAGATTTAGCTAATATATATATATGTCATATATATACTTTATATATTCCTCATTTGATCGACAGTCTTGCGCCTAGAATTGTGTTTTGTTGTTGTTGTTGTTGTTGCTTGCTTATAACTGCCAGTGTACCTTATTATGGGAGTACTTTTTGCATATATATATAAAATTAATTGTTTATTTTTTCTCTTTTTTTTACGTTTTTTCTCTCTTTTTTTTTGTTGTTGTTGTTGGTTTACATATAAAAAACTCGTGCTACATATAGGTGCTTAAATACGTTATGTTATTGTATATACTCATTGCATAAAGTACATCCATTCGTACATATATATATGTAGATGTGTGTATTAGTATGTGTGTGTGTGTTTGTGTTTGTGTGTGTGTATCTATATAATAGTTATGCTCGTAATTCATATACATATTTTAGTTGCTACTCATATGGTGTATACCTCAGCATTGGCTATATATATATATATATATATATATATCTATATAACTCTCAGCTAACTGTACAAAAAACCTGCGCTGCCTCTGCTCATCTTCATCCTCTTCTTCTTATCTAAGAAATTAAAACTTTACTTTGATATAGTATTTAATTATCATTAAATTTAGTCAGTATTGTGCTAGGTTTTGGTATTCACAAACTCAAAATTCACATTTTAACGAAAATCAAAAATTCTGTTTTTGTTTGTTTTCATTGAGGAACTTTACCAAAACTTCAAATATAAGTATGTGTATGTGTGTGTGTGTGTGTGTGTGTGTGTTAGTGTGTGTTTGTCTTTTACTAAGCTTAAATGGTGCATTGTTTATGTTGATTTATCAGCTAGATTTAGCGCTTTATTGACTGCTTGAACTTGTTTTGCATTTAACTAGCTGTTAATTACATTAACTAATTATTAATTAATTGTTTTAATTGTTGTTTTGTTTTTAATTTAACTTACTTTTTGCGAAGTTTTGCTCCTACTTGTGTGTATTTTGTGTGTATTTCTTGAGTTTTATTTACAACTTTGGAAAATAAATGTTTATAAATCTCTCCCCAATTAACCTAACTTCTAACTTCCTATACTTATTTCTTTTGTTTTTGTTGTTGTTTTTGTGTGTTTTTGCTTAGTATCTAAGTTCTTGTTTAGGCAGTTTTTTTTTCATTCAAATTTGTGTACATATATATGTGTGTATATATGTCGCTATGTTTGTTCTTTCTTTCGTTTCGTAACTCGTCTATTGGATTTAGTTTTAGAGTGCAATTAAAATATGTTTCTTGTTTGGTTTGCATTAGTTCGTGTGTTTTCTTTTTGCATCATTTTTATATAAAATTGGTAAAACTAAAATCAATTTCATTAAAAATCGAATTATATTAACTATTTTTTGCATTTTCTTTATATATATATATACATATATATATTTGCCCAATGCCTTTCGCTTACAAAAGGTGCCTTTGAAAGTAATTTATTTTTGTATAATTTTTTCATGTGCAAATTATTTTAAAATTCTTTGGTTTTCATATATATTTTCATATATATATTATTATTTTTTTTTTTATAGATATTATGGTCGAGTAGTTTAAATTAAATGATTTGATTAATTTGCAAAATTTTTCTTTGACATTTCCTACAAAATTTGGCCATTTTTCTTGGAAGCGCTAAAAAGTGTTCAGTTTTGAGAAATCAAAAAATTATATTTAATGGGTATTATAGTAGATGAGGTGCGCATTTTATATATATTAAAAATTTTGAATAGGGTTTCATAAACCATAAACTAAATTAAGTTACTTTTGTTTTGCCTAAATTAAGGAAGACCATTTGACTGTCTGCTTAGGGGAAGTAATGGCAAAGTAAATAAGTAAGTGTGTGCGCTCTAGTCGGTATGCTCACGACTTGAAAATACCCTGACCTCTCCAGCTGTCATGACTCTGAGTTATACTTGTATAAAAGTGATATATACGCTAGATGTGCGAGGTTTGTGAGAGTCTTAAAAACGAAATGGAAAAGAACAGACTGACTCGTTCAGTTAGTCTATATATAGTACAGCACATTGAAACTCCTAGTTACTGATATCGAAACGGACAAACAACAGACTCAATTAGTTTTTATTATATGTCTAGATCTTTGAGTGGCTTGCATGAGTAAGCTCAGGGCATTCAAAAACTATTCAAAATATATTTAAAATTGGAAATTAGTTGACAAAAAATATCTTGCTATTTTTTTTGTTTTCCTCATGGTTTTCTTTGTATTATTTTTATATGGTTCATTTCCTATATATTTAATTGCATTGGGTGTCTTTAAAATTGGAATTATGTGAGTCGGAAATAAATTTGGTTGACTGTGCTTTCATTTTTTTTGTTTTTTGTGTTTTCGTTTTTTGCTATTTGTTCCATTTTCTTTGCTCTTTAAACATTATCGTTTTTATTTTGTTTAAATACATATAATTATTAATTATTTTGCTGCTTCTTCGGCCGCTTCAGTTTATATTTGTTCTACTATTTGCTATACGCTGCTGCTTTTGATTATTCATCGTGTTCTGCTGCCTCCTTCTCTTCTTATTAATGCTTATATATTTATTTATATATATATAATTATTTATTTTACTTTTGTTTAGTTTGCGTAAATCTATTTAACAATATTCTTTGCTCTCGTCCGTAATATGTGTGTCTTTTTCATCCATTTTGGTTTACTTTCCCTCTTTTATTATTATTATTTTTAGTATTTAACAATAATATGTTGCCTTTTGTAAGTTTCCATATCTCTAGTTAAAATTACTTTTGGTTAATATTTTTTGTTTGTTTTTGGTTTTTTTTTTTTATTTTTTTATATTTTACTTGTTTTTCTTATGTTGTTTTTCAGCGCGTTGCACAGTTTAACTCTCTCGTGCGCTGTTGCCTCCGGCTCCGGCTCCGTTTCCGTTTCCGGCTCTGCGCCACCTTGGGGGGCATGGCCGCTTATTCCTCGCCGAGCAAGACAAGATCGTCGGCAACGACGTCGCTCACGTGCAGGTAGATAATCCAGTACATCAGATTGAAGCAAACAAAGCACACGGGAAACACAATGCGCGAATATTTGTCAATATCCGAAGGCGTAATGCCTAACAGCTTGTTGATATCCTACGCGAGAATTAAAAATATAATGTTAATGGTTATATTATAAAAATTAGAATTATATTAAAATATATATTCAAAAAC
This sequence comes from Drosophila meridionalis, assembly GCA_035045145.1. Taxonomy (NCBI): domain Eukaryota; kingdom Metazoa; phylum Arthropoda; class Insecta; order Diptera; family Drosophilidae; genus Drosophila; species Drosophila meridionalis. The sequence goes on from JAWNPG010000040.1 coordinate 19,233,226, forward strand.
AAGAACTAAGATGTAAATAGTGTTGCATGGCTATGAAATAAAGATGGAATGAACTAAGATTTTCGATTAATCGATCGAGATATGCATATTTCGAAAAATATTTTGTATACTAAAAGTTCAAGCTCTTAAAGATCTTGAAGTATGCATGAATGTAAAAATATATTCATTATGTTTGTGTACTTAAAAAGATTCTGTATACCAAATTTGGTATCTCTAGGTGTAATAACAGATAGATGTCTCAATCTAACAAAATCTTTCAGTTTAACTGCATAAGTGAGATATATCTTAAGTCTTGAATCTTGATCTTAAAAAAATTGCATAAAATATTGATACAAATTCATAAAGTTCTTTTTTTTTAAGATATACAAATTCTTTAATCAAATTAAATACTAAAAAAATACTAAAATATTAAAATTTAAAAATTGCTTTAACTAAATATATATTTTATGTGCCCAACGACATCGATCAACTTCGCAAACAATTTTTGGGATCTTCACCTTTTTTACTTTGCCCGGATGTAAGAGATGTGCTGGCACTGCCGCCTCTGGATCGCCGCCAGCATCTGGTGGTCCGCCACCACCGCCGCCGCCTCCGCCACCGCCACCACCGCCGCCGGGTCCGCCAGGACCGCCGGGCACCGGGCCGGGTCCATGGGGCTGGGGGCCGCCTCGGCCGCCATTCACCGTATTCTCCAGAGTGCCGCCCTTGGAGTGTGCCTTGGGGTCGTGGACCTTGAATCTCACCTCCTGGAACAAGGGTCCCACTATCGAGCAACCGCGCGTACCAACGTTTTGTTGGATATTTGTAAAGCCGATTGGGCGGTTACTCACTGTTTGTTTGGGCGCATGCGGATGACCATGGCTGTGGGCATGATGACCATGCCCATGTCCATGCTCAGGACCGGGTCCGCCTCCGACATTCGGATTCGGATTGGCCTGCTGCTGCACGCCATCTAATTGTTGCTTTTTCTGCTCAGCTATCTTTTGGATCGCCATAAATCTTTGTTTTCGCATTTGAATTCGTTTTGCCATATAGCCGACGGTGGCGTATTCTACGATTGCGATATGATATATATTGGATATTGGATACAGTTTCGAATTGAGTCAGTTTTTGTTTTGTTTTAGAGAATTGATTGTGATTAACAATTTTGAGAATGGTACAGAACGGACGGTTGCGGGCGGTACGTGGTGTGTGGGAGGAAATTTTGTTGTTGTTGGGGATTTTGATGCGGATGCACAATAAAATTTTGAATCAAGTCCGCGTTCCAGATGAGATTTTTGATGATGTTGAATAATTGTTGTTGTTGGTGGTTGTTGGTGGTTGTTGTTGTAGTTGTAGTTGTTGTTGTTGTTGTTGTAGTTGTTGTAGTCAAATAGTTGGATTGTTGTTGCACAGTTTTGTAATTTTGAAGTACGGTTTTTGGAACGGTAAATGGAGGGAAAATGGAGCGTTGTTATAACATATTAATTTTTTTGTTGGCATTCATTTATATATGTACGCATAAGCAGATATAGATATACATATATGTGTGCACAAATAGTTATGCAATTATACATATATATGTATATATATTTGCATATCATATGAAGAAAGATTAATAGAAAAAGAAGAAGTTGGTGACTTATAAAAATTTTGATATATGTTAATATATGTACATGAATTTGTCTTCGGGTTGGCATATTAAATCAAAAGTGGAAAAGTGTTGGGGTAACGGGTAAAAGCACTACGGGTAAAAAAGGCAGACGAGAATGCCCGAACTGCTGGATACCCTGTACCGAGATATTTAGGGAAAATAATTTTATAGACTATTAACAACAATTTTATTGACTATTAGAAATTATAAGAAGCTGATATTGATCGGGAATAGGAATGGGTTTCATATTATGTTATAGTGATTGGTATATAGCAGAAAAGTTCGATTTGATTCTGTGTAGCCCAATGAATATTAAATAAAAGCAAAATATGTTTTTATGAAGCTTTAACTAAAAAATCTTATTTTGATATATGTGCATATATAGTACAGAGTTAGATCATTCATATCTCCGAGGGCTTCTATATAGAAGGTATATACTTCAAAGAGGTTGGAGCAGAAGCTCCATGCTTATGTATAGTAGTATCAGGACATCCATCCATATAGCTAGAATTTAAGCTATGTAGAGTATTGATATAGAGTCTAGGAACTAGAAATGAATCTAGACTTTTACTTATGACATATATTAAATATATCTTTCTATAAGATATGTAAAAGATAAACAAGTTTGAGTATATCTTCCATTAAGCAAGACAGCAGTCGCTTAAGTTCGGTCAAGCCTTATTTTTCCTTTGCTAAATTTCCACAATTTTCCAGGGTACAGGGTATAAATAGCAACGTCACTTGTATGTGTGGTTGTTGTTGTTGTTGTAGTTGGTTGTTAAATAAAAATTGAATAAATTTCATATTCTGTACGTTAGCCAAGCAACAAAAAAAACTGTGAGAAAAGCAAGTGTAGAGTGTGTGTGAGAGGTAAATACAGACAGAGTAAGATAGATAGAGAGCAATAAAGGTGTAACGGCTAAACGTGTGTGTGTGTGTGTTGGTGTGTGTTGGTGTGTGTTGGTGTTGCTGTTAGTGTGAGTGGGCGGTTTTGTATGCGCTCGTGTGTGTGTGTGTGTATGTGTGCTTTGTCAGTATCTCTGTCTGTCTGCTGCAAATGTTATTTGTTGCTGTTGTTGTATTGTTGTTCTTGTTGTTGTTGTTTCGAAATGAGTGAACGAATACATATATATGTAATATATATATATATATAAAAAAAATACAGGTTAATTTGTTAGCCAAATGATTTATGTATAAAATTTTTTATATCTGCAGTCTGAGAAACCATCATTCAAGGAAAATGTTGATGTGCGTGCCTCAAATGCAAATTCATTGAACAATCGCCTCTGGTAGGGGATCTCGGTGGTTGGGGGCTGAGGGCGTACATCCATATATATGTACATACATACATATATGGTATGTACACACATACACACACAATTTCCAGCTTTTCGTTTTATGTTTTTATATATTGTGTATGGTTATGAGAATCCTTAAATGGAAAGAACATGCAGGGATCACATATGCGATCCACTTACACAGTAAGCTCTAATTACTTAAATTTTGGAATAGGGTATATAGTTTTCTATACGTTCTTTACTTTTTGAGGGAGTCGAGTATATAGTAGTTTCATAGAACAGTTAAACGAAACGAGTCTACTTACCCAGTTCCAGAGCGCCTTTGCTGTAATTTATATATGCATATGGGATAGAGAACAGCTAATATATCTTACCTAACCTCAAATTGTCTTTATATATAGATATTTGTTGCTTTAGCATTAGCATTTGCGGTTGTCATGTCTGCGACACACATTCAAGTGCCTCAGACTTGACAAGCCAAATGCTCGAATATATCTATGAGTATATATATCTTTTATTGAGGTATGATTCTTTGATTTTCAGCTAGGCGTGGATTATCTTCTTCTTCTTCTTGAAGTCTATGTACAGTGTTGTGTTTCTTTTTTTTTTTTTTCATTCAATATATATATAGTATTTTATATTATATTATATTCAATTCAATCGCGACTCAAGCCAGGTGTGACGCAAGGCATGCTGTTATCATTTTTATGCGCTCGGTTTTTAGCTCGTACCCCTGGGCTGGAGATTTTTTATATTTGGATTCGTGGCGGTTTTTTTTTCAGATTTTGTTTGAATTTCTTTATATAGTATATAGTATGTTGAGTAGCTTTAGTTGTAGGCTGGTTCGTAGGCTTTGCGTTTTATTTTTTTGAGTGGAAGCTGGGCGTATATTAATATCTGGGTACCATTGCAGGTTGAAATGTGTTCGCTCATGTGCATTCTCTATGCAGTTATCATGATGAAAAATTACTTTCATTTTAAGCTTTTGGTTTTTGTTTGTAAATTTTTTTGTTTTTGTGGAACACAATGTCAACCTGGAGGCGTCTACGAGAATACAAGTACGAGTAAAGCTAAAGCTAAAATAATTTTTTTTTTTTTTTGGCATATAAACTTTTGGTTTTTGCAGAAGCATGCTTCGATTTTAGTTGGGTTTTTTTTTTTTTTACTATAAGCTCTGCAGGTGTATTAACTAACTGTACTGAGTGCATGTGTGTGTATGTATGTGTGTTGGTGTGTGTATGTGTGTGTGTGCAAAACTTTTCGCTTGGAAATTTTGTGGCCCCTACTGTTCAGGTAGCGCATATCTATGAATTTGCATACATTTTCTTTGGATGATAGTTGCATTGTTTCTTTGTATAGAAAAATTAACAATAACATACAAATACGAAAAAAGAGATTTTTTCTTTTTCTTTTTTTTAGTTTTTTTTTTTCATTGTTGACCTGAGTTGAGAGTTTTTTTTGTAGGTAAAAGTGTGAGTTGTTGCTTAAGATGTTAGGATTTTAAGAGAGAAAGTTAAAGTTAGAGCATTGGACTGGACTGTAATATAAGTGCTTGAAATATATTTCTTTGGCACTTGGATCGAAATTTTGTATATACATGGACATTGAAATATTCTTGCCAAATATAGTTCAAGCATATATAAATATATTGATTTTTTTTTTTAATGAATATAGAGTTCGAAACTACGCAAAAAGTTGTTGAAAATTCAAGTAAAACATATTATATAAGTTTCACTTGAATTTTTTTGGTTGTGTTTGTGTTTTTTTTTTTTTTTTGCTGTAAAAATGAAAAGACTGTTGAAAGATAGTGTATTTGTAGTTGTGGTACTTTTTTTTTTTTATATATATGCTGCAAAACGCTAAGCGAAGTGTTTTCTTTTTTTGAAAGAGTTAGACTGGCATTTTGGCTGGTTCGAAAGCCTTTAGCCAAGGATAAATTAAAAAATAAAATGAGAAATTGTTAAATTTGAGAAATAAAGCAACACACATAAATGTAGGGTTTATATGTGTGTGTGTGTCGTCTAGATGCTTATGTGTGTGTGTGTGTGGTGCTCTATGTTGGCTACTTGGAATTGGATTTGTGTTGTTGTTTGTTTGGTAAATGTTAGTTTTTTAGTTTAGGTTTATATTTTTTTTGTCGCTAGATTTTGTTTACCCAGTAGACTGGCAAAGACCATAACGAAGCATGTTCCCAGATAGACGTCAATCGATTTGACGTACGAAATCTTTGGCAGCGCCGCATTTGTTGACGACATCAATGTGGTCATTGTCAACACGGTTGTCACACCGAGCGCCACACGCGCCGGCGTTGCATTGCGATTGAGCCAAAATGATACCCATGATATAATAACGATCAGTCCAGAGGGTATGTAGATTTGTATAAGATAATAGCCCATCGAGCGCACGAATTGTATTTCGCAGGCTAAACGCGAATAGTTTCCTGTTAGTATGAATATTATCACCAATTGTCAATGAACATTAGTCATTAGTCATTAGTCATTAGTCATTAGTCATTAGTCATTAGTCATTAGTCATTAGTCATTAGTCATTAGTCATTAGTCATTAGTCATTAGTCATTAGTTATTAGTCATTAGTCATTAGTCATTAGTCATTAGTCATTAGTCATTAGTCATTAGTCATTAGTCATTAGTCATTAGTCATTAGTCATTAGTCATTAGTCATATGTCATTATTATTATTATATTAAAAAAAATGAGTAATTGTCGACATTTTGTTCAATTTATTTTTTGGGAAGAGAGAGAGAGAAAAAGAGAGCAGAGAGTAAATATTATTATTATTAAATGATTCACTATAATTCTATATTATTTATTTTAAAAAATTTGAGTTTTATATATAACACTTATTAAAAATAAAAACAAAATTAAAGCTAAATTTAAAAACCATTAACAAAAAATGAGCGCATTTAACTGTAGGAACTTTAGGGTTGCCTGCATGATAAATCGATAAGAATCGATAATAACGCTTCGATAATTGAGATATTTATGTGTTAGTTATGCATGTAGATGATGATGTATTTGATTAGTACATGAAGCAAAAATCGAGTAACTCAACATTATGATGATATGGGCTATATATGTATGTATATAATAACTAGATATTGTCAAAATTGTGTTAAGTGCTAATTATATGAAATATTTAACGCTTACTAGACTGCAAACTGTTAAGACAAATATGTTTTGGTTATATTATTAATAGAAAATAAAACTTAACTAAAAGTCATAAAATAAAACCAAAAGTTAACATGAGCAGGAGATAGAGAGCGAGAGAGAGAGAGAGAGAGAGAGAGAGAGAGAGCGAGCGAGAGCTAGCCTAAGGCGAAAATTATTTATGTTTTTTTTTTTTTTGGCCTGCGAGAATTTGTATTTATATATATATATGTATATATTTTATTTTATATTTTTTGAAAGGAAACTTTAAAGATGAGAGCATGCTTGGGAGGGCGTTTTGTATATATTTTTCATTTTACTTCTTGTTAGTTTTATATATATATATTTAATTATATATATAAATATATAATTTTTATTAGATTTTGTTGCTTGCTTCTGCTAATTATTATGTAAGAATGGATTTTTAGTTTAGAATTTAAAGTTTTAAGATTCTAGTATTTTTGCAGTATATTTTTTAGATGTGTATTTTTCTGTATTTCTTTTTACAATATTAATGTGATTTTGTTTTGCTGTTTGTTTTGTTTCGGGTTATCCTAATGAGATTATCGATAGCGTATTCAATTTTGGCATTATAGTATTATTAACTAAATGTGACTAAGTTAATAATGTAATATAGTCATGTGTTTGTGTGTATGTGTATGTGTATGTGTATGAAAAATATAATATATTATTAATGCCAGGCATAAATAGAAAGGATGATTATCTAAGTATAAAAGCCATATAAAGTTAAGCATCGCTATTTTTTATTTGTATTGGTGTTCAATATATAGATATGTAGAAGATATATGTATGTATCTATTTATTTTTATTTTTTGCATATGTATAAAGTTTACTTTTAATGGTTGCCATGACACAAATGTCACTAATTCAATTTAAGTTTGATTTTTTTTGCTTTTTTTTTCAATTTAATTAATTTTTGTTCGTTCTTTTTATGGAGTATGAAAACTTTTTGATTGATTTTAATATCTATTTTGATTCGCTTTGGCTTGGGCCAATCATTTAATTTTGTTTATGAACTAATGACGAAATGAAAATGTTAAATTAAAATCAATTTAAAGAAAATAATTTAAATAAATTCTTTACTAAATGAATAGAAAGAAAAAAATCCAACTAGCTTAACATGCATTATTTTGCGCTTATATTTATATATTTTTTTTCGTCTTTTTTTGATTTAATATTTCTATGAAATGGGCTAAGAAATTCATTTGTTTCTGACACATTCTTGCAGTTGTTCCATATGAGCTCGGAGATATCAGTATTATATTTAACAGACATTTATAACATGGTCTTAAATAGAAATATTGGTATATATAGTTCTAATGAGTTATGGGCAAGGCAATTTGGAATAGGTCCTTTTGATAGATCAATAATGGATTAATTCATTATTATTAGTAGATACTCTAATTAAGTCCTTATAAGCTAAATGCAAGAATATGATATATACGGCATGCCGAATCCCTTTCTAATTCTATCTGGTTTGCTGTTATATTTGAGCGTTAGTTGTAAATGTAAATTGAGAGAAAGCAAAATATTTATGCTTAAGTACATGCATTTGTCATTTTTCAACGCCATTTTCAATTGTAGTCTCAGCAAAATTTATTTTCTCTATATATATGTAAGTTATATAACCCGAATTTTCGTTCTAGTTAGATGAAAAAATATACGAGTGCTTTATAAAAATATTTTGTTGGGTTGTTGTAAAGAATGAAAAATGTTAAAGGTTCAGCAACAAATCGAACTCAGGATGAAAACGCAAAAACCAAATTATATAAATATATATATATAAATTATATATATATATATATATATATATATATATGTCGATATATATGTATATATAGCATAGTTAAAAAACGTCATCAGCACTATTTTGTATATACATACATATGATGTATATGTGTGTAGGTAAAGGTAATAAATAAGTTTATATATATATACATATACATATACATATATATATACATATATATGTATGCATATACATATATTTATATATGTATAAAGTTAAAAGTAAAGTTATAAAAAAATCGGTAACCGTCTACAGGTACCTGTGGTAAGACTGATCTCCATAGCCCTTTGACGATGACCCAAGACCTTAAATTGGGGCAGCGATACTTCGCTCGAGACACCAACCGAGTTCGGGCCCTCGTTCCATTTATAGCGAATGTCACGCATCGTGTAGCCGACTATTTGTATATATATATATATATGTATATATGGTTTATATATATATACATATATGTTAGTTAATTTTTGCAGTTTTATGTTGATTTGAATATTTTAATTTGATCGTTTTTGTTGGGCACAATTCGTTGTTGTTGTTGTCGTTGTTGTAGTTGTTGTTGTTCATTTGACGAAAAATATGCACAAAACAAAAAATACATTTCGTGAGACTATTAATGATTGGCAAAAAAAGAATTTCGTTGTAGGTTTTATCAAATTTGTTTTTTCTCATACATTTTTGCTTCGTATTTCTTTTTTTTTTTAATTTTTTTTTTTTTTTTTTTTTTTTTTTTTTTAATTAATAGTCTCATTCAGAACTTGTTGCTTAAAGTGTTGTCAAATATATTTTTTGATTTACATTTATATAGATATAGGTATAGTTAAAATCTTGCTCATATATAATACAATATGGTACAGAGTATAATTTTTTGTATTTTTTACAGCATACAATAATTGGCTTTTTTTTTTTTTTTTTTTTTTTTAAACTAAACTTAAAGCTACTGTTTGTTCTTATTGGCAGTAGTTTGTTTTAATATTTTGTATTATTATTTACTCTTATTTTTTGATGTTTCACTTAAGCACACTAGAATAGCAGAAATAGGTGCTCTTGTGTATTCTGTTTATGAATAATATAGTTATATATGTATCATAATTTCAAGTTTTATAAAATAGTTTATTGTTTGTTGTAGTTGGTTAGCCTACCCAAGCAAATGCGCTAAAATAAATCCAAAAGAAAAAACTGTAGCTGAACTCGTAAAGGAAAGTAAAAACATATATACTTATAGAGAGACAGAGAGTTAATCAACACTCGCAAACACGCCTAACAACACTTTCTAACACTGGTCTACAACTGCTGCGTACTGTTCTTAAGTATTTTGGTTTATAAATGTATATACTATTATTAAATCAAAGGATGATGGCACAACAGAGGTTAGTAGAGGACACTTGAAACACAATATATATAAATATATATATACAAATATATATTAATATTTATATATATATATATATATATATATTTTAGTTAGTAGAACAAGTTACAGTTAGCACTCGATATAGGTGAACACAAAACTAAAGAAAATGTGCATGTTGTTTGGTATATATATTGATATAGATAAAGAGAGGTATATATATATATGCGCTATAAAACCCTTTTGAAAGGAAATAAAAACAGATTACGTAATAATGAAAGAAAATTAAAATAATGAAAAGTGTTTTTATTGTTTTTTTTTTTTTTAGTCACAACAAAGAAAATGTTTGGTGTGTGTTTCATTCACAATGTTTTGGTATTTGTTGTTGTTTGGATCTGTTTTTGGATTCTTGTATGAATTTGTAATGTATGGAGGGTACCTGTGGTTAGGTTTATTTCGGTCGCCCTCTGCCTGTGTCCCAAAACGCGGAACTGCGGTAGTTCGACCTCACTGCTCATGCCCACACTACTCAGTCCATCTCTCCAGAAATATCGGATATCTCGCATCGTGTAACCAACTGAATGCAGTTATTGTTGTTGATGTTGTTGTTGTAGTGGTAGTTGTTGTTGCAAAAAGGGGGGCAGGTGGTTAATTAATTATTGTAATTGTTGTTTGTTTGGTTGTTGTTGTTTTGTGAAGGTGGATAGTTCGTTTGAAAGTTTTAGTTCAATCTTTAAGAATAAGTTCAATTGTTCATTTTGAGCAGTGATTAGTGTTATCCAGTTAATGAATCTTATGGTTCATGAACTGCATAATATGAGATAGGAACTGCTCAATAGCTCAAACGCATATATGATTAATGAATGATTGGCAAAGCTGTATTGTTAATGAACTATTAAATAAGTGAACAAAAAACAACTCATCGAAATTACAAATTTATTTAACTAGTTCACTAGTTCGGATTTAATACTGCGCTACTGGTTTACTAGTTCATTACTAATTCCATAGTTCACAAGTTCACGTTTACTAGGTCATTAGTTTACTAGTTCACAAGTCTACGCTTACAAGTTCGCTAGCTCACATTTAGTAGTTCATCACTTTATTAAAAAATTAAGATTCAATAACTGAGTAAAGAGAATAATAGAGTATTCCTTTCACTGATGAAGTTCACTTGTTCTGTTTTCGTCACCTGTTCAATTGAACTTATTCTAACCGTTATGACACAACTCTTGTTTGTATAGTAACAAAATTATTTTCACTTTGGGGTGTTTACAATTAGCTTAGACTTAAACTTTAGATAAGTTAGATATAAAACTAAGGTGAGCGAGTGTTTTGACAAAGAATTTAATCATATTTCATATGTATTTACATAGAGATTGCTTTGTGTGTGTGTGTGGTTTTTGTGTTTGTTAGATCTTTGTGTTAAAGCGTGCTATAAAAAGTTCGTTTTATAATATACATTGAATTGTCTAAAAATATATATAGGTATAAATATAGATATTTGCTATCATTTTAAATAATTTAATACAAAGCATTGATTTTCTTTTGTTTTTTCTGCTTTATTTTGGGCTCTGTTCAAGTTGATCGATCACAATCAGGAGCCTTCTGCGGTTGCTGTAAGTGAGAAGGCGACCGAAAACCAACCAATCTTATGAATTCATTTTCGCTTTACTGTTACGAGATCGATATATTTATATACATATATCTTGTTAGTTGTTGATCGGGAAGATTTGTTGTTGTTGTTGTTTTTATATTTATTTTTGGGGAGGGGCAGGGGCACATGAATGAAACATGAGAATTAAAGAGTTATACGTATTATGCTGCTGGATAAATCGCTTGATTAAAATATTGGACGATTAAGTTTTAACTGATTTGACGGCAGTGCAAAATATGGTCCTGAAAATCATAAACAACTTGGGGAATATGTTTCTATATATATTTTTAAATATGTACGCAGTAAACACTATCTATAGAGCTATAACTGTTTCCATTAGAGAAACTCCTAACTTGATTTGGGAAAAAAGGTACAAAGAGTTGTCTACTAAAATCTATTTCTGTTTGTAACGATACGATATTCGATATTCGATACACGATATTCGATATTTGATTTACTATATTCCATGTACGATATTTATAACGCTTATTTTAACACTTTTTTTTCGTTATTTGCTTTCTTTCAATGTTTTTCTGCCCACACTGAACAAACAGCGCGTGGCCTTAAGCTTAGTGGCCAAAATTTGGTGCGGATGCAATTAGTTAAGGGGTATAACTATATATATGTAGACATACGATAAGAACAAAGCTATCGATATTTATCGTTTGGTTTTGGTTTGGGGCAGTTGAGCGTTACCCAGCACTAAACACATCGGCACTTTACTTTGGCCACTTCTCGGGTTGTTACTGATTAAGTGCTTCACATTCTGAATGAGTTCATTTTTTATCGATACATATTTTGTATATATATGTATATGTATCGATATACAAGTACAATTACAATTTTATTTTATATCGATATTCAAATTTTTTTTTTTTTTTTTGCCTTTTTTTATTGTTAAATTTGATTTGTTTAAGTAATTATCCATAGTACTTACAGCTTTCGATCTCAATGTGACAGAGCTGCCGATCCATTGGGAAATATTGCAGATTCATTGGACACGATGCGGTGATAGTCAATCTGTAAAGTTTTCATTTATGTTTTTTTTTTTTTTTTTTGTGGAATGGGAAGTTAATATAGAAGAAGAAGACGATTAGTACGTTTTTGAAAGAGTTGGCAAATGAACACAGCTAATGGTTACACAACAATTAAATAAGCAGAGGAGGAGCAAATAATTTACGACATTTAGGGGTTTGTTAGGGGGCGGGCAAAGTTTTTTTTTTAGTATATATATATATATATATATTTTTTTTTTTTTGGTAATTTTTTGTTCTAGTAGAGCGAGTTCAATTGGATATGAGTTAACATTCATTTATATTTATTTGTTAAGAAACAACATTTGTTTTTTTTGTTAGTGAGAGTTACGAGTGGCATCTGGTTATTTTTGTAGTTGAGTGAGGCGAGTGGCGCAGGGTAAATTTTTTTTTTTTTTTGTTAATAACATGAGGTTTGGTGGCCTAAATACTACGCATACATAATAGCATATATAGATATATTTATATAAATATAGTTTAGTTTTAAGTTGGAGTTGAGTTTGGTTTGAGTTTGAGTTCGGAGTTTGGAGTTTTTAGTCGGCTGCTGGTTTGTTGATAGATTTTGGACAGATTCTTCGTTTAAAGGTAGTAGAAAATTGTATGCCCAGTAGCTACAGTAGCTACTGCGACCAGTGCAACCTTTTTGCGGTGTAAAAGACACGTGAGAAACTGCAACTGGTAACCTGCCTGAAGGGGATTCCCTGAGGGAGGGTTTCTTTTTGCTTTGCAAACTTCATGTTGTGCTATGAAATATGCAAAATAGATATTTTAATTTATCTTCTTTTTTTTTTTAATATTGATTCAAGTACTCTCGGAATATATATGTAGTAGTAAGTATCGCCAACTTTCGATCGCTTTCACTTTTGCCAATTGAACTCACTTGATTGAAAACTGTTTTTCATTTTGTTGAACTTTTCGTTTCATATCGATAAATATATTTTTAAAAATATTTTTAAATATATTAATAATTTTTTGTTTTGTTTTTGGTTTAGTAAATTACAACATCCATTTATACACACACATCAAAAAACAGTACAAAGTTGCAAAAAGGGTTAAGAAATAATTGAGAACAAAAGAAATTTGTTTTTTTTTTTGTTAGTAAATATTTTTTTTTTTTTAACTATTTGCAATAAATAGTTTTTGTTTTTAATTAAAAATTTATTTTGTTTTTGTTTTGGTTGTTAGTTAGTTACACACATACACATATAGATTGTAAAAAAATTGTAAAATTGCATTTTGCATTGAATTTGCTGAAGATAGTTGATTTTTACCTAATACTTCTTGTTATTGATCCAGAATGATGCACTCGAATGAATTCATTACTGGTTGTTGCAATGTGAAAATATGATTGTTTTTCATTTACAAAAAAGGTGTCAGGTACCCAAATATTCTTTATGAATTCTGATCCAACCGATAGTGTTTCTACACCAGGTCGTTTTCTATACGCTAAACGAGGATCGGTCCAAAATTGACGAAAGTAAAAATCCAATGTAAAGTCCTATATCGTATACGATAATTATACGTATTTGTTTGTTTGTTTGGTTTTTTTTTTTTTTTTATCGATATCGATTTCAATTACAAAATGGGAGCAAAAAGAGATGTTTGTTTCTTATTAGTAAACTTGATAGCACTTAGAACTAAATTTTATATATATCAAAACAAAGAATGAAAAAATTGAATTTATAAAAACAAAACTAAATAGAACATTTCTCGATATAGTTATATTGAAATGAAAGTTTCAGAAAGTTTTTTGTAAGAATTTAGAAAATAGAATAAAATTTCGCACAGATTCAATAATTATTATTGTATTATATATATATTTATAGATTTTGCTAATTATGAAAATCATAAATGCGTTTTACATAAGACACAACACAAAGAAAATTCACAAGAAAACTGAAATTTTGAAAATTTTTCAACAATATCGTGCAACAATTTGTAAACAATATAATGGACTTGGACGGGGTATATTCATTTTTTATATCTTTTTATTTTGGCAGGGGTGGGCTAAAAATACATTTAAATTTCAGGGCATGCGAAAACATCAAATTTACTGTATTTTGGGCAGCAATAATATTTTTTAAAATGAACTTAAATTATATAAACTAAAAGGCTAAAACTTAAAGTTTAATCGAAATAAAACTGAAAGAATTTTAATAGTAAATAAGCTTATATACAGTAAGCAGTTCAGAAACCTCTCACAAATTGTTTGATTTGCTGTGATGTGAAGTAGTTTAGAGATATTCTGTTTACTTGAGAGAAGATTAGTTACTTATATTTTAGGTATGATTTGTTGTTTAGCTAACTCTAAGGCAAATGACTATATAAAATTCATTTGTACAATAAGAGACAGAAAGCTAGAGAGAGAGAGAGAGAGAGATAGCTAAAGAGTTACAGAGAGCGAGAGAGAGATCTTAACTTTTGCTAGCTTGGCTTGGCTTGTCTTGGCTTGGCTCTTTGTTGTCCTGCTGCTGCGGCTGTTGGCAGTGCCTTAAAGCTAAAGCGTTCTATATATAGTTATATTTAATTAAGGAAGCGGTTCATGGGCGAGGCAAGGCGAGGTTTGGGAGCTTGGGAAATTTGTTGTTATGGTACAGTCAAAAGGTGTTTATATATCGGTGTGTGTGTGTGTTGTGTGTGTGTTTGTTGCTAAAGGATTGGATTTCACACAATTCGTTTCTTGTATCCTTCAAATAATAAAGTCAATAAAACTAAGTATAAATTCGTTAGATGCAAGTGATATTTGTAAGAAATCGCATAGCTAAGGTACTTTAGGTACTTTTATCGTATATATATTGGCTTAATCACAGAATTGCCCGAGGCACTCGTGACATACTTTATGCAATTCTTAATGCCTGTAATAAATTATTTAATCTACGTTTCAGGCTTAAGTTCAACTCTAGCAGATTTGGTTTCCACTCGGTACAGGCACGCCAAAAACAAAACTTTAACGAAAATTCAAGAACAGCAAAACATAAAAATTGTTTAGAGCTGTTGCTGGATAGTTATATATATAGATGTTCATATATTATATTTATATACAATATATATGTGTATATATATTTATATATAAAAGTTTCAGTCTGGGTAAAATTATAAATTATATATAAAAATATTAAGTCAGTGTAGGTTTTTGTTAGGTATATATTTAAAGTCAAAAGCGAGGGATTCTTTGTTGTCGGTTTTTACGTCTCCTTTGTGTGTTATATATATTTTTCATAAGGTTTACATCTCTGTATTTTTATCTGAATTAGTATCTACATGCTATATAAGGTTTTATGTGTACCAGATTCCGTTTGCATCTCTGAAATTGACATTGTAATTGTTGCTTTTGTTTGATCTCTTAAAATGTCTGTGTCTGCAAAAGTATCTGTATCTGTATCCGTAAGTTTATCTATATCTAGAGCTGTATCTGTTTGGTATCTGATTCTGTATCTGTTTGTATATCTGTATCTGTATCTGTATCTATATCAGAATCTGTATCTGTATCTGTATCTGTATCTGTATCTGTATCTGTGTCTGTATCTGTATCTGTATCTGTATCTGTATCTGTATCTGTATCTGTGTCTGTATCTGTATCTGTATCTGTATCTGTATCTGTATCTGTATCTGTATCTGTATCTGTATCTGTATCTGTATCTGTATCTGTATCTGTATCTGTATCTGTATCTGTATCTGTATCTGTATCTGTATCTGTATCTGTATCTGTATCTGTATCTGTATCTGTATCTGTATCTGTATCTGTATCTGTATCTGTATCTGTATCTGTATCTGTATCTGTATCTGTATCTGTATCTGTATCTGTATCTGTATCTGTATCTGTATCTGTATCTGTATCTGTATCTGTATCTGTATCTGTATCTGTATCTGTATCTGTATCTGTATCTGTATCTGTATCTGTATCTGTATCTGTATCTGTATCTGTATCTGTATCTGTATCTGTATCTGTATCTGTATCTGTATCTGTATCTGTATCTGTATCTGTATCTGTATCTGTATCTGTATCTGTATCTGTATCTGTATCTGTATCTGTATCTGTATCTGTATCTGTATCTGTATCTGTATCTGTATCTGTATCTGTATCTGTATCTGTATCTGTATCTGTATCTGTATCTGTATCTGTATCTCTACAGCTTTGTTTCTAGCTGCAAAAGCAAATGTATTTGTATCTATTTCCATGTTTTTGTCGAATATAGAGTATCATTTGCATTTCAATCTGCGATTACTATCACTTGCTTACATTTTTGTTTGCTTCTTATAGCTTAATTTTCTCAATCTTTCAGATACACATTTTATTTTTTTTTTTTTTGTGTTTTTATTTTTACCGAAATAAAAAATGTAAACTTATTAATAAAACAAAGTTATATAATAGTATGTTTATGCACATGTTGTTGTTGTTGCTGTTAAGGTGTATGCATGACAGAAACTACAAAATTGTTGTAACTATAGTTGTTGTTGTTGTTGTTGTTGCTGTTGGCATGAGGCTTTTGGGTATTGTTTCGTGTGCCGTGTTTCGTGTTAGCGTTGCCCCGATCTCGTGTACATGTTACTGTTATGTTAACCACGTTTGTTTCACATAAATTGATTGCTATTGACTGGATGCCAAAGCCCAAAAATAAAACAGAAAAGAGACGGTGCACGTGTCGATCCGCCCAGCATTGTGCGCTACGGCAACGGTGCAGTTAGTATGTGTAGCATATTGAGGGTGCTTAAGTACGGTGTATCTGATTTCACACATATAGTATTTATGTGTTTTGGCATTGCTCGCAAAAGTATCTTACTTTTCAGTTGTTTTGTTTTCGTTTCGTTACTTGGGTGGGGGCCAATCGAATGCTATTCTCTAGCGACCTCATTTCAAGTGAAGTGTTTGTTAGCAAGTGTTATATATAGTATATTCAGCAAAAGTTGGAGCCAATTTCTGATACATTTATTTATCCAATCATTAGAAAAGTCGTGGGGGAAGAAAACTATAATATAGTCAAATGCAGAACTTCCATGATGTTTACATTACTGAATGGAGTATTAAAGCAATTAAAACAGAAATTTTTGTGTTTATCCAATTGTCTGTGTCTTTTTGTTATGTCTTTGGCTGATGAACGAAAGTCTCTAAAAATTTAAAATTTTTTCGAAAGTATAAGAAAAATATGAATTAATTTAAGTAAGTTTTTCTTTTTTTTTTTTGCTGTTGCTGTTGCGCTCAGTTGACCTGTCGAAAATGTTAAAAATTAAACACAGAAGTATCTTGAACACTTATATACGTTTTGCTATATTGAGTAGTTGTATATATATATGTATATCACATATGACATTGAGCTTTAATATATGTATATATTGTACGAGTATGCTATATGACGTACATGATTCATATTCATATTCATATTCATTCATATTTTTATAAATATTTTGTTTTTTTTTTTTTTTTTTTTTGTAACAAAAACGCATGCGCGCAGCCTTTCGTCTGTGGGGACTGCTGTGATTATCGTTTGCCTTTGGCCATAATAAAGTACGATTAATGGAAAAATTTTGCAGCTTAAAGCATTTGATTAGAAAATTAATGAAGACGATCCAATAATGTGGGATGCAGTAAATAAAAGATATATGTATCAATCAGAGATAGAGAGTCTAGCGAGTTATGTTAAAAATAAAAAACAAACAAATAAAGAAAAATTTGTTTTAGATTAAAGCTTTCAGATTTTAAGCATAGTATAGAAAAATATGGGAAAGAGTATTTATAAAAGTTAAGATTTGAATTTTTGTTGTCAGCCTTTTTCGAATGCCTCAGAAATTCCAATTGGGAAATGTTAAATGAGTATGTTTGCTTTGTACTTTATTTTGGCTCAAGGACAAATTTGATTGGCATTGCAAAAAACAATTATGAACACAACATTTAATTGTTAAAAATTTAGTTTTTTAGAATATATGTTTATATATATATATATATTTAAAATAATGTTTATATATTTTTGTATAATGAATATATATATGCATTTGGAAATTTGCAATTTGCTTTCAATGTTTCAAAATGAAAAATGAGTCGAAAATATGAAATCAAAATCAAGCGAAATTAAATATGAATAAATATTGTGGACACAAAATGTGTGTTAAGCGAGAGTAAAGGCAAAGTGGACAGAGAGAGAGAGACAGAGAGAGAGAGAGAGAATAGGAGAGTATGACAGAGAGAGAGAGAGAGAGAAAGAGAGAGATAAGGGGTACAGAGTTTTGGTTGAGAGTTAAATTAAGAAGATATGATTCTTTTTTTTTGGTTTTGAAAGAAACAGAAAAATTGATTTTCTCTTTTTTTTATATCTGTTGTTGTTGGAAATTATGTTTTTTTTTTTTAATATATTTGGTTGGTATGTACCATGAGAACTTCCGAAACCGAACTGATACTGAGCACATACATTGTGACGCCGACCTCCACAGGGGGACCTGCAACATATACACACACACATTGACGATTGAGGTATTTTCTTTTTTTCTTTTGCTATTTTTGTGTTTGATTGTCGCTGTTGTTGTGGTTGTTGTTGTTGTTGTCGTTTTGTTGTTGTTATTTGTTGTAGTAGTTGTTGTTAGTGTAACCAAAAAACTTATTGCGAAATTCTTACACACACACCATGAATTCGCAGACAGGGAGCAGACTTTTAGCCAGCACTGTCAGCTGCTTAATATAATTATCTCCATATAATATTTGCTGTGTTTATTTTTTTATAGGCAAAAATAAATATATAAAGTACAGTTGTGCGCGTTTTTCTATTTTTTTTTTTATTAATTTTTGATTTAATTATTTTATTCTTTTGCCAAAAATTGTGCTTGGGATTTTGCTTTTGTCTTGTTGCACGCGCCGAATGAAAACCAAATCAACTATTCGAGTTTTTTCTAAGTATTTTTTTGCTGTTTTATTTTGATTTTTTGCACAGCTCTATAAAAGCTCTAAAAACGCTAGCGTGATAAAAAAAATTGATTTTTCTTTTAATAATTATTTATAATTTATCTTTGTTGTGAAAGCGGTTAAACACACCATTTGAAAAAGCTTTGAATGGTTCAGAATTGTTGGCAGCTGCAAGTTGAGAGAATTTGTATCTTAAAGCTTTGTATGATATGCGTGTGTGTGTGTGTGTGGGAGTCTGGGAGAAAGAGAGCTCATTGAAATAAAGAAGTTGAAGGAGACGAACGAAAAATCCACAATGAAATGGGTGAACGAAAGTTAATTTTGATATTTCATTTTGGAATTGTTAGTGTTTGGTGAATCTCTAGATTGTTGTGTGATTGGATTAATTAGGTAATTAGGGTAAGGATAGCTTGTTTACTTGTGCTCGTAACCAATTACAGAACAAAATTGACACAGAGAGAGAGTGAGAGTGAGTCTCGTTTTACACACTAAGTAAAAGCGTGAGAGTCGTATATTAGGAAAAAAGCATTGCCAATCTTAAGTTTAGTTTTGTAGTTAGTTCTAAAATAAACAAGATCAAGATCAATCATTTCTTTGTTTGCCTCACTTTCGGTACCTATTGTTAGAAAAGTTTGAACCTGAGAGGAGTCAGCACTAACTGGCGAGAAACCTACGAGAAGTTCAAATTAAGATAAGCTAAATCATAATTGAAGAGAACGGAAGAGCTGATAAAAACTGATAATTAAAGCCAGAATGAAACTCAATCGAAGAAAATCACTTTTATACAAATTGTACTACAAATTCGTGTTTCAGAAACAAAGACAAGTGTTTATTAATATATATTTATTTATTAATATATATGTGTTTGAGTGTGTGTGAGTGTGTGTTGTTATATAACTGAAGCAGTGTTTTATTGAGAATCCAAATACTAAAGTAAAGTGAAATCGAAATACAATAAAAACTCAAGAAAACGGAAAAAATTCCAACAACAGAGACAGAGATTATGCGAGCGAGTTAGAGAGAGAGACAGAGAGATATATAGAGAGAGAGCGCTTAACGTTACAAAAAAATTTGTTTAAGGTACAAAGTTTCATTTAGTTTGTACCATTTTCACTTCTGAGAGCGAGCTGATTGATAGCACATACATGGTGACTCCGACTTCGACAGGAGGTCCTGAAACACGGCATGATTATATGTATATATATATATATATTGATATATATGTTTTATATGGAATATATATATATAACGCTAGTCAGTTAAAAAACACTAGATATATGATAAGGCAACGGCCTTTGCTACATTATAGATATTATAATAGTTGTCGATATATAGAGTTAGTGCCCCTCGCATTCAAGTCGCGCTTATCCTTTATATTTTATAGTGTGTTTCTCTAGTTGTTCTTCATATATTACTAAGTTTATCTATTGCAGATTGGCTCGTACTTACCACCATAATTGGGTCTTACTCTTTTGTCGTAACTAACACTAAAGGAGTCGAGTATAGCGGATATGTTTACATCACCCAACATGCTGCCGCCGCCAGTTCTATATAGAATAAGTAGAAGAAAAAAATATATTTAATATTAAGTAAATTTAATTGAATCTTAAGTTAGTTAAACTTAGTGTACAAATTGAAATATCAGAAATTGACGTAAAGACTTCATCAATACCTTAACTAATAGAGGAGGGTAGCCTTAAGAATCTTTTAATACTTTAAAATAAACCTATAAAATCTGGTAACATTTCTATGTGAGATCTTGACATATGAGACAAAAAGCAATGAAATAAGATCAAGAGCTAGAAAGAGAGAGAGAGAGAGAGAGAGAGAGAGAGAGAGAAAGAGGGTAGCGAGAGAGAGAGAGAGAGAGAGAGAGAGAGAGAGAGAGAGAGAGAGAGAGAAACTGAAATAGAGAGAAACACTCATGGGGAGAGAGACACACACAGAGAAAGAGGGAGAAACAAAGATCGAGAGAATGGCAGATATAAGTATTCTTTATTGAATCTCAACTCATGTTCCATTGTATCTTTGATTCTTACATTATATATATACATATATTTATTATAAGACTCTTTCTTTACATTGGATATTCATTTGCCATGATGCAATACTCTTCTTTCCATTGTTTATATTCTTTTTATTATGTTTCATTTCACATATATTCAGAGTACATTACACATATCCAGTACATTAGAAAAGCGCTTCACATAACAAATTTTCTATATTTATTTAAGCATATTGTAAAAGATATATAAATGAGGACATATAATATAACATATATATTGTGTATATACATATATGTTATTTGTTCTATGGGCTGCTAGCGGCCAGAGCTCTTGGCTGTCATCAACATTTATACAACTTTATTAAGGCCTTGCCTTGCTAGACATTTTATGGCTACAGGGTATAAAAACGGATGAAATGGAAAAGGCTGCTGCAGGTACATGAGTGTGTGTGTGTCAGTGTGTGCTTGCATGTGTGTTTACATGTACATGCGTGTGTGTGAGTGTGTGTGCTTTTGTGCTACATTTACTTTATTTGGTACCAAGTGCACACACCCACGCAAAGTCAAACAGTCAAACGGGCCACATAAACATATATATGTATATATATACATATTATATATATTTATTTATGTAAGTGCATATATGTGAGCTGTATATGTATGCACGTGTATGTGCGCTTGTGTGTATTATTTATGGTAAGTCCCTGGCATGACTGTGTTTATTTGCGTCTATTCTGCGCTAAACTGTGCTATTAAAGCGCGTTTGTTGGCATTTTAACTGTCTTGCTCGAGTGTATGTGTGTGTGTGTGTGTGTGTGGGTTGTGCCTGTATATGTGTGTGTGTTTGCTGCTCTTGTGTGTGCGTGAGTGAAATCACAATTTAATAAAAGTTACGCCTGCAAATAAACACCCAATATGAGCTGCTTTGTGCGCGCGCGCAGTTCAACAAAATGTTTCGTTTTCTGCTTTTCCTTTTTTTTTTTGCTCATTTCCTTTTTGTCAAATTTGGAAAATTTTCATATAAATTTTGATTCAATTATTATTAGAGCTGAATTGCTTTTAATTTAGCCACCAGCTGTAAGCTGTAATCAAGGCAGACTCAACCGAGCTGACACGCTCTCTGTTTATAACCGCCTCTCTCTCTCTCGCTCTCTCTGTCTCTCTCTTTCTCTCTCTGCGAGTCTCTTTTATGTATACGCATTAAGCCAAAAGCCGCCGCAAAACGCAAAAAAAAAAATGGCAGCCTATTTATAAACACACTCACACATACACACACACATACAAACGCACATAGACATATATGAGTACAATAAAAAGGCAAGCCTCTAGTTGCTCCCACACTTGCTGTTGTTTCTGTTGATGGGCTGCCAACAGTTGATATGCGGTTTTGCCTTTTGGATAATGAAAAAGTTTTGATTGCTATTTGATTTGAGTTTAAGATGGCAGCACTTCATACGCGCCTACACCGCTGCGTATGCGTAATATTTGTTATTGCGCTTATTACAATATTTGTACATAGAGCGGGGCAGACAAGGCGAGGCAGATGGAGACGGCAAAAATGTTTAATCTGACAGCGCTGTGCGCTGGCAATTGCTAGGCAAACAGTATTTGGGGCGTGGCCGGTCGTACAGCATGTCGTATACGTCATATGCAAATGAGCTGAACTAATTATAATGCCACATTTTATCAACTTATTTATGCAGCTGCGCGAGGACAGCCGCCACAATACAAACACACACGCATACACAAGGGGAAGGCATATGTAAATATGTGTGTGTTCGTTTGAGTGTGTATGTGTGTGTTCTTGTCTCTGTGGGTTACTCGGCTATTGAGTGCACTCGAAAATATTCAAGCAGCGTCCAAATATTTGCCTATTGAGACATGTAGCAAGCACACAAGTTGAATTGACTGTTTGTTATCTTATTGTAAGGCTTTGCGGGTGGCTTGGCAAAGATAAATGATAGACTAGCTGATGCGTTGTACTTGATAATGAAGGAATATGTGACATTCACATGTATTTAAGCTGTTTTTAACTGCAAATGATTGTCAGAAAAAAGGCACAAAATGCTTTAAAGCCTTTGCTGTCAACAGAAATAATTAATGCAATAGAAAATGACTTTTTACATGATTATATGTAAGAGCTTTTTAGCTTTCATTTTGATTACAGGGTATGCAAAATAAGCAGTTAGTTTACACTCTACTTTTATGTAGACTCAACATTGATAAGTCGAGGAGTTTATGTGAACATTTTAAGTCCAAAAGACTTGATTAAAATTGTTGTACATATTTAAATGATATATACATTTAAGCGCATGACTATTAATGTATAAGAGAATATGTTTATATTATGTTAAGTATATCTTAAGTAATAAAATATATATATTAAAGGGTATATACAATTAAGCAAATTGTTGTAAATCTGTAAGACAATATATTTATATTATATTAACTATAAAATATATATATTACAGGGTATATAAATATGAGAAAATGACTATTAATGTATAGGACAAAACTACAACTGAAATGCTGGGAATGCATTTATTCAAATACTTCAAATAATGTACATGCTCATAGCCTTAGACATAGACTACAGGGTATATACAATTTTTTACTCATGATGAACATCTGAAGCATAGAATTAAGTTTCTATAGCTATTCTGTATATACTTTTGAATAGACTCAATATTGTTATGTAAACTATTAGTGTATGTATATAAATATTCTAATATAAAAGCCTGTTATATACCCAGTAATATTCTAATATAAAAGCTTGTTATATACCCTGTAACATGCTTTTATAGTAGAATATTTAAATAAATTAAAATTAGAATTAAATTTCAAGATATATTTTATATATACTTTAGAATACGAAATATTCTTGTGTAAAGCAAGAGTATATATGAACACTCAATATAAAAAGCCTTTTATTGATTGATATATTATTATTGATATATATAATAAAATATATATAAATTCTTTAGAACCCCTATTCACACATATATGGTATGTCTGATGTCCAATTCTATACACATTCATTGCCAGATTTCTTAATTTTAATATTTACTCCAGAAAACGTGAGTTCATGCCATAATAATTTGATTAAAATGCATGTAATAAACAACATTATGCGTGGCTGAGCTCATAAAGTGTATTTTTTATTATGTTTATAAAAACATTTCCTTACGCAATTCCTAAAAGTGCATACACTAATAAAAAGTTATATTTACTGCAGCATAAATATGTTTATTATACTCAACTGCAACTTCATATAATATTAACGTATATAAAATAACTTTTAGAAAAAAAGTCCTAATTGGAAATTCTCATGATGAAAGTTTCTTAAAACTAAATTCAAAATAATATATTTTATTTAACTTTCTGCAGTGAATGTTACTTAAGAGTCTCAAAACTTCGCTTCAAACTTCCATTTTTCGCTATACATTTTTTAACACAAAAAGTGCTTATTTGCCCCATTGTGCCTGGGCTGCATGGCATCATAAATGCGCGCATAAGTAGGCAATGCTTTTTTTCTACGCTGCTTTCAGCAACACACAAAATTGCAAAGTGGCTTGCACAAGTTTCAAGCAGCCGCAGCAGCACAATAAAAGTTGTAACAGCCACAGCAGCAGCAGCAGCAGCAGCAGCAACAACAACAACAACAACAACAACAATAGAATGTCATGCGCAGCAGCGAGCGCTAGGTCCAAGCCCAAAACGTGTCGCCAAGTGTTATGCCAACACCATCCGCCATATTATCGCTGGCCAAAGTTGTTTTGTTGTCTTATCTGTAGCGTTGCTGTTCACATTGAATGCGTGTCTTTGTGTGCGTGTGTGTCAGTGTATTGGTGTGTGTGTGTGGCAACGCCCCTGCGTAACTTATGTTGCTCGGCAGCAAATGAAAATGTAAGAAATATCTTTGTTATTGTTTGTTGCCGCTGTGTTGTTGTGATTGTTGCCGTTGCCGTTGTCGTTGTCGTTTTTAGTGGCACTTTTAGCGCTGGGCCATTACGTATACGCTGCGTTGGACACGCGCCATTGCATAAATTCAAGTGTTATGTTAAAACAAAACGGAAATGCGAAGCAAAAGCAAAAAATAAAAGCAGCTAGCAAAACATTATCTTGCTGTCACTCAGCATGAGCTGGTAGCTTCCCTGCCAACCATACCTCTCTCTATGTCTTTCTCTCTCTCCCTCTCTCTCTCTCTTTTGTTGCTCTCCAAATCCGGGACACCCATGTCAGACAAAAGTCTAGCTGGCATTGCCAGCTTCAAGATAAGCACAACTTGGCAAAGGCCTCTTTATTTTACGCAGTTAAACGACTTTCTCCCCGTGTGTGTGTGTGTGTGTGTGTGTGCGTGGGTGTGTGACTCGGGACTTTTACGCGGCAATTGTGAAGCCCAACATGTGACTAAGCGTTTTTTAATAAAGTGATAACTTGATGCCTGACGTTTCCTAAAAATAAACATATTTCACAAGCGAAAGCTGATGCTTGGAGCATGAGAGCACAGGAAAAATGGCCGGATAAACATGTTAGCAGCTGACCACGCCCACGCAAACACAAACACACACACACACACAAACAGCATAAAAGCCAGATTTTTATGTGGGTGTGACAACATTATTGAATTGAACAAAGAAATACATATTTGAGGGATTATAAATAGAATCGTAATTAAAGAAGCAATTGAAGCAAAATAATTGAGTTTTTGTATAGAAATCAATTCAGAGAAAGCTTTCTTTATTATGTAACAATATAAATATTTGCTTTTTAAAGTATTTCAATTATTTTTATAAATAAAAGAAAGTTTTTTATATACAGTCTAGCACTTTATATTATTTTTCTCTTCTCTTCTCGTAAGACTGCACTTATAGCGTATCTCATCGCTTAAGCATCGCATTAAATTGTGCTTTGATAAAATCAAATTTCAAATTCAATTGATTCGACAGCTAAATGTGAGGGAAATGCATAAAAAAATTGCATTACTCTGACAAGTCCTTGACATTTTCAAAATGAACATCAACAGACAGCACAAACACACACACACAGAGATAGACAGACTCACAACCAGGCTAAGGCTAGTAAATACATAGAAAAGGAAAAGGCAAAAATGTTGCTGAGCGAATTGCATTACGAGATACATTTGAAGAGAGGGTAACGGCTGGGGCAAATGCTGCCGTGTCTGGGCTTTATTAAATATTTGAAAAGCGCATTGAGAAAGGCAAAGGCTGGCCGAACTGCGACCCAGTCCTAGCTAGCTGGCTTGTACCGGGCCCTTTCCTTTGGCAGCGCCGTCGCCATCCTCTGTCCTCCATTCTGTGGCCAGACCCTTTGTGGATATTCTCAATCATCCTCAAAATGTGAAGGAACAACAATTTACGCTCAATGGCACTCGACGGCGAGCTGTTGTCGCAGCTGCTGACAGCGTCTCGGGCAGGATATTTTTTTTTTTTTTTTTTTTTGCAAATACACTTGCATAGGACATTAAGCTCAAGTCATCGAATGTGTAACGGACAGCTGAGGAAAACTTTTGATGAACATGTGAGTCAATATGAAATTTACATTTTCATTGAAATTTTTCTAAATAAATTTCACATGCATCGCTTTCAATAAATCGCTAGTCATGCTTGATTGCGAGCTTGATATGTTGGTAGAGCTTCATAGAAACGACGCAATGATTTCTCTTCTGAATTATAAAAAATTGTTTATGATTTGATGCAGATTCGTATTTCGTTTTAGAGAAGACTAAAAAAGTGTCCAATGGACAAAAATTGTGTAACTATAGCTCGAATGATATAGGAATTATACAAAATTTACGGAAAGCTTGAATGGTGTGCTATGCCGGTTTAATGCTGAAGATAGTTATAAAAGATCAATAATTAATTTGAAAAGATTGAAATAAAAGATCAATTATTGCTTTTTATTTCTGTCTTTAGCGTGCATCCGGTTTGCAAGTATTCTGCATAATGCCCGACATATAAGAACGCTGAAAAGACGTCAGCTTATAAACCTTCTGACATACTATTAGTAGCTAAATTTAACCTGATTAAGTTTGCTAAAAAGTTGATATTAGGAAAAACAGAAGCTTTGAGTGCTGCCCTATAATAATGATCAAAATATTAACAAAGAAACATTCTTATAAATTTATTAAATATTTGAGTTAAGTCGGAAGCTCTTAGCTAAATATATCAAAATTTATGTATTTATGTTTCTTAAACATTTAAAGAATAAAACTTGATCATATTTGTAAGATAATATATACAGATGTAGCAGTCATTATATCAAAAATTCTTTCAGACTTCTCTTATTTATATTTATATAGAATCTTAAATGCTTTTATAACTAACAAATGTTAATATATGTATCATTAAATCAAACATATAGGTAATATGAAGAAGGAGTGATAAATTAATATATATGTATATATGTTTTCTATTAAATCAAATCAATTTCAGACTACTCTCTTTTATATGTAGAATTTTCAATGCCTTAATTAGCCCTGCTCACATCTGTCTTCCAGTGAATTTCCTAGTCTACTATATCCTATTCCAGCACACTCCTTTCATTTTGTTGAACGATGCAGCCTGGCACACACGCACAACCAATGCACATAGCTGCTGCTGCTGCTGTCGTCAGTTGGGCGGTGTTGCTTTGTCGCTGGCACTTCGGCATTATCTGCCATCAATAAATTCCAAGTGAAGTGCGCACTTGTGTGGCAAGTGCCGCACAACAGGGCACAGCGGGCGATAGGAGGAGGAGAAGGAGCGGCAGTAGCTAGTGCCAGCCGTGTCCAGTCTCCAGCCAGGCAGGAAGTTGTTGGGTCTAAAGTGAGCAGCAGCAGGCGTCGCACTTTTTGTGCTCTTTGATTTTCTTTCTTTTTTTTTCTGTTTTTGTGCGCGCACAAATTGTGTCGTTGTGTTGCTTTGGCCTTTAACCTTTCTTGGCGGCAACTTACTCTGTGTGTGTGTGTGCAGGCAAGGCTATCATTTGCTGTGCTGCATAGCTGCTAGATGTGTGTTGGCTGTGCAATGTTGCATGAAAAAGTGGCGTAAAGTCAACTCGAATGCCGCCTGGCCCAAATAAGCAGCCAACTGTGCCTCAAATCGTGCCACTTGCCACATTTCCACGACATTCGCGGCCCCATCTCATCGCCCAGGCACCACACGCGATCGGCTAAGCCCATAAACGTGCATTTGTATGTCTCAGTTCTAGTTAGTGGCAGTCGCCTCGGAGACTTTTCGCCCAGCCATTTGATTTACTTCAATTGGGCGGCTTATGCAAATGTTTTGTGTGTGTCTACCTCACACTCTTCCACCGTATTTTTTTTCGTTGCACGTAAGTATGGCCTAATGAACGTTAACCCGAAAAGGAAAAGCAAAATGCCACAATTGTGGACATTTCTTTTAACCCGCTAATCAAATATGTCGCATGCACCTTTCGAAAACCAAACAAACTACCTTTCTCTCTTGAATGTGTAAGGGGTATGTGTCGAATACGTCCCTCTCCTCTTCTCTCCTCCCCTAGCCAGTTGGTAATTACAAGCGCTGCGCCTGCCAGTTGTCATTTTTCAGCCTGCGTCGCTTTTTAATAGCCCTCGGGCCACATGCAAATGCGAGCTTAATAAATTGCTAACATTTATTTCGAAAAACGCGTCCTCACTGCGCCTGTATTTACTGTAACATTTACTGTTGACCTGGTCAAAAACAAGCTGTCATTGCGCCTAATTAGCCACGCTCAACATTTTTCAGTGGCAGAGCCAGCCGTCAGCCGCCAGTTGCCAACCGCAGTCAACTATTTTTGTATAATCATAAATTAGCATGAACTATGACTCCATTGCGACACACACGCATACACACACACACACACACAGAGCGCTTGCTGCAGTTGTGCATTGCAGCCAACTGTCGCTACAATAAAATTTATTGTTATTAAAATATTGAACTTAAAGCCCTTTGATTTATTCAGCAATCAATTTTGAATAGGTTGTGCGAATAAATTAAAATATATATATTTTGAGAGTATTTTTTATGTAAATAATGAATATTTTGTTCTGTATATATCTCTGTATATGTATATATCTATTGAATATATAGAATTCACTGTACCCAAGTTTTTTTTAGTAGGCTCAAACTAACTAAACTAAACTAAGACTATCTGTGTTATTTTCCAGGTGCTCTTTTATAATAATATAGTATATTATATAAAAACAAATTTACCTCGAAAACATTTTTCAAGTAAAATGTCTAATATTATATCAAATGAACTATTTATAGATACAATATATACGAAATATACAAACTTATCTATCTTAGGTTCCAAACTTTCATCTTTAAGTATTCATTTAGATAACAGCAATCAATCAAACCCATATATCAGTCCCTCAACACACCCCATCTTAAATGGCTTTTCTATGTAAGCTTCATTAATTACTATTGTCATTCCAAAGTATCACACCAAAACATATAAATCAAACAATTAACTAATCGTTTCAATCAACACCTTAATTTTGTTGGTAACAAACGTATTTCGATTTAAGGGAGGTTAGAACTTATTCCAAGTCAATTTCGATGACATATCAATCAATTAATTAAGTATAGTAATCTATACTGTTTTATGCACTATTCTTCAAGCGGAAGTATTCTGAACTATTATTATTATGCCACTTAAGTCATTAAGTATATGATTCTATCAATCCTTTCAATACAAATGTCTCTTTGTCAGCATAAGTAATTAATCTAAGGGGTTTATGCTAGTGCTTCGGTATAATATTGAATGTTACTGTGGAGTGATCAATTTTCTTGTCTCAATTGATCAATCAACAAACCAATCACTCTGCCTCTTTAAATAGAGATATTGTACGTTTTATATTAGTAAGTAAGTTGATATCTTCTAGTTAATTAAACAATCAGTCAGTCGATCAATCAATCAATCAAACTGAATTTGATTCTTTTGTAAGTTTCCATTAACTATTTTAAACATAGAAATTCTCTATCTGACTTCATTTTCCTTTTTATAAAGCTTATTAGCTATTCACTTAATCAATCAATCAATCAATTAGTAAATCAATCAATCAAACTAAATTTTCTCCTTATTCCGTTTTTCATTTTCTTTTACATAATTCCCATTAGCTATTCAGTCAATCAATCAATCAATCATTTTGCACTACTTACGCAGATTGCACTGTGGTGCTCCGTTTGGGGCCCGTCTCCTGTACGATTAGCGCCATATTTATGGCTAGCCAAATTGTTAGCAGGGGCGTCCGGGTGCGGGGCGTTAGTTTAGTTAATTTATCCATTGCTGAAACACTCATGGTGGTGCAATTTGTTGTGGTTGTAGTTGCTGTGGTTGCTGTTGTTGTTATTGTGGTGCGTGGCAAAAGTCAAAAAAGGTTTTTCTTTTGACTTGGAAGGTTTTTGTTCGAGGGTGCGTATTATTGCTTAGTTAAAAATCTTCTCGTGTTTGTTAATTTAGCGTGGCATTAAAAATGTATTTTTGGTTTTTGTTGGTATAAAGTAAGTTTTAGTTGATGCTTTACAGTTACAGTTGCAGTAATTAGTTAAGTAATGATCTCTGCTTCTTCTTCGTATTCTTCGTTCAGTTGTGTAGCTTCTTGGCTTATCCAATTCTTATTTCCTGTCGCTCAGTCAGTGATTTAGTTTGGTTTTTTGTTGTTGTTTGTTTAGGCAGCGAGGCATTCAGTCAGTACATCAGTGCATGCGTTAGTATATGTGTGTGAATGTGTTTGTGTGTTTGTATGTATGTGTGTGAGTGTGTGTGTGTGTTTATGTCTCAATGCATGCGCTGCCAATGCGTTATCGTTTGACTGCGCGCTGGCCAGGCGTAGCTCAACCAGAACAATGCCAAAACGATGACCATCAACAGCTGACAGAGCAGCACTGAATCGGAGATCGATTCGAGTTCAACTGCGCTGGGCAGGCGACTGGCATGAGACACGGTTCCAGCGATTGCCTCCCGTTGATGCTGCTGCGCCGTCTCCTCGTTGCTTGTCGCTCTGTTCCGTTGTCCAGATGTTGTTGCTGTTGTTGTTGTCCGCGGCCACATCAATTGCCAATTGCCTCGTGTTAGCCGTCGCTCTGCTCTCTCTCATCCGTTGTGCTGCATATATAACTCGGCTCTAGCTCAGTATGCTGTTCATTTTTCTATATCTGTCGCTTTGTCCCTCGTTCAGTTCGTCACCCAAATTGCTGCTCCATTCCATAGCCTTTGTTTGCTTTGTTTTTCTGTTGTTTTTTATTTTATTTTATTTTATTTTTTGGTTAAGTGTCCTGCTTACTGTTATATTCGCACTGCACCTTTATTGTCCTCGACCTTTAAGCTGCGCCTCTTGTGGTTCTTATTATTGTTGCTGCTGCTGTTGCCGTTGCTGTTGTTACTGCAGTT
Source organism: Drosophila meridionalis (assembly GCA_035045145.1). Classification (NCBI taxonomy): domain Eukaryota; kingdom Metazoa; phylum Arthropoda; class Insecta; order Diptera; family Drosophilidae; genus Drosophila; species Drosophila meridionalis. The sequence goes on from JAWNPG010000040.1 coordinate 19,264,461, forward strand.
GAATCGTCTCATTTTAAATGTTTGGGCTTGGGAATTGTTCGTTTATTTAATTTGCCTTTAGCCTTAACTTTTGACATTTTAACTACGATTTATGTTTCCAATTCAGTTGTGTGTCCTGTTTTGTTTATTGTTTTTCTTTTTTTTAAGTTTCTATTGAATCAACACTGCAAAATTATTAAAATATTTTTTAGGATTTCAGTTTGTACGACATTTGTCAACTTTTTGTTTAATTTTTCATAAGTTAAAAACATTTTATGTGCATTTTTTGAAAATATTTTTGAATATTAGTAAAGAGTTTTAATTTAATTTGTAACATTATTTATGTGTAACATTATTGAATATTGATTTAAATAATTTATAATTTTATTTATTTTTTCATTTCTATTATTTTTAAAAAAAAATTTATTATGACTTCTTATTATATATTTTAATAAAATGATTTGTTATTTTTTTATTATAATTGATAATGATGTTTTTAATTTTTTTTTTTTTTTACTTTTTAAATATTTTTTTATTCTTATAGTTAAAAAAATAGTTTTTCAATAGTTAGATTATTGTTTTGTTTCATTTATATGGGTATGTACATATATAAATATATTTATATATATTAAATAATAAATTTTATTTTGTATATATATTTTTTATATATAAATTGTTATTTTTCGACATTATATATATATTAAAAGAATTTTTTAGTTTTTTTTTTTTTAATATATTTTTTATATATTCCAATGAGATTTTACGTTCTTAATAGTCCACAAATAATTTAGTTTATGCACTTCTATCGCACTTTTGAAATTTGCATAATGTTCTTTTAGAATTTTTTATAAATTTATTAATATTTAAATTTACTTTTATTTAAATTTATTTCTCAATTATTCACAAATTATATAAATATATATTTATATGTATATATCTGTCTATCTGGCGCTCTGAGTTTGTTTTCCATTTCAAATTTCTAAAGCCTTGCAAATTTAGCATTCAATCTATGCATGCGTATTAGTATACTGACACATATCAACGCACAGTTATACTGACACACATACACGCACACGCACGCACACTCACACACTTACACACACACGCACACAGATGCGTTAGCTCTTTTGTATACTTGTAATTTTGTTTGGTTTTTGCCACTTCTTCTGCTTGTTCAGCTTTCGTCTTCCGTAGATATATACATGTATTGTACACAGATATATGTATGTGTGTATAATATATACATACATATAAATATATATGTATATATATACTATTTATATTTTTGCTAGCTGCTTGCGTCCGTTACATTTTCTCAGCTGCGCGTTTGAATGGCGTTTGGCCGCGTTGGCAATCGGGCCAGACCCGTTGACAGTTGGTTAGTGCCAGTTGGCCGAGAGAGAGCGCAGCCAAGCAGCCATCTGCAGAGAGAGAGCGTGAGTATGAGCCAAAAATAGCTTGAGCCTGCCACACAGTGAGCGAGAGAGCTAAAGAGAGCGAGAGAGCGCGCCTGTAAGTATGCTAAGTCTGCAAAGGCAAACGCTTCAGCTCACACTCAGCCTCTGTCTCTGCCGCTCGACATCTCTCTGTGGCTCTGGCTGTGGCTGTCTGTCTGTCTGTTTGACTGTGCTTTGGGCCATGTTTTTGTTCCCTTTTGGACTTGGCTTTTTGCAGAAATGTCACTGGCAAACAGGCAACCCCGGCAGTTACACTCTGTTTAGCATAAACGCTTGCTACTTGGCTCCTGCCACCAGCCAGCTGCATGTGTGTGTGTGTGAGTGTAGGTCCTTTGTATTGCTATTAGTATGTGTATGTGTATGTGTGTGCGTGCGTGTGTGTTTTCTTTTTTAATTTTAGCTTTATTTTTTTTTCTAAGCGCATTTGATTTGTATGCCGCTTAGGCTTCTTCCGGCGCCTCCTCATTGTAATATGTTTTTTTTCTCTCCCCGAATTCTCGTGCCTTTTTATACATTCGCACATATCTCGTTAATTGGTTTTGTGTGTGTGTGTGCGAGTGTGTGTGTAAGTAAGCTTGCGTGTGTGTGGTTTTTGCTTTCCAAAAATTTCGCCTTCGCCGTTTGCTTTGATTGCATTTTGTGGCAAAGCATTTCAAATTTGTGCCAGACGCTAAAATATTGTTGTTTTGTGTGTGTGTGTATGAATGTGTGTGTGAGTGTGTATGTGTTTTGTATTGTTGCCATGGCTGTTTTGCCTGTTGTTTCAACTTGTTAAAAAGGCATGCGAGGAGCTAAGCCTTTTTTGCCTTGCCAAATAAATTACATAAGCACACACACACACATACACAGGCGTACATAAACATACGCGCTGCACTGTATTATGCCTGATAAGACTTTAGCTCATATTAATTAAGTTTCAGTTATGAATATGTCCGTGTGTCTGTGTGTGTGTGTGTGTGTGTGTGTGTAAGCTGCCATTGAAACTGCGTGCTGAGCCTATGGCCTTTGTCTGAGAGTTTATTAATGAGTTTTACATATTTGATGACCTACAAAACGAGGCGCTTTAATATGCATGGACCCCATGCTGCCCCCAAACAACTTTTTGTGCCTCACTCGCATATTTGATGATGGCCAACTTGCAAATTACTTAATCAGATTTTATAGACAGCTTTTGCCGTTAAGTTTCTGCCAAAAGACTTGCAAATATATATATATATAGATCTTATATACATATATACATTTCGGCTCAGTTGCGAGCGCTTGAGGTGCTGGCTAAGACTTTAAGCCATTAAGCTTAGGGGCCAGTATCATTAGCACAAGCGAGCTCCTTTATCACAGCTAACCAACTGTCTGCGTGTGTGTGTGTGTGTGTCTGTCTCTGTTGGCTGTTTGATATGTGGGTCTGCACGTTTTTGGCAATTAAAAGCATATGCGGGCCGGCCTGCCTCATCAGGCTAATCAACGAGCGGCCAAGCCAACAACAATTTACTGGCAAATAAAACAAAGCCAAGTTAGCAAGATGTCTGGGTGGTGGAGGCTGTCAGACTTGAAGCGTCAAGGCGAAGCGCACGAAGACGCCGACGAATTTGACGTCGCGGTGCGATGCTCCTAACTTATGCAGAGTGCCACCAATACAAGCAAAGACACTTGTACACACACACACACGCACACAATCAAAGACACGCGCGCTGCAGCAGACTCCTGTTTTGCCTACACTTTTTTAGTATTTATTTAGCGTTTTTGTTGTGCGAGTGTGTGTGTATGTCAAGCATACACGCTATTTTTTGTAATATTTTTAATTAATTCATCAAAAAAAAGACAAATTTTTTGTATACTCTTAAATATATACAAAAAATATATATTATATTTCATTTAAATAAATATATATGTATATATTTCAATTTCTTAACACACATTTACTGTGCTTAGCTCTCACACACACACATATGAGCACTCACACACACACACAAACGCACGACGCGCTCTCTACACCAAGAAATATGCATAAAGTTGGCTTCGATTTTTGCAGCTACGCCTCTTTTTCGCCCAGCGCCAGATTGAAGCACAGTTCATATATATATATTACACTCAACATATACATATATTTATATATATATTTGTTATAATCCAAAATTATCGAATTTAAGTACGTCGCATTGTATTGAATTTGGCATAATTTTGTTGGTTTTGTTTAAACTGTGTTTGCTCTTGGCCATACCAGAGAAGTAGTGGAAAATGTATCTATGGCTTGCTTTGAACTATTTTCTTTACTTTTCTGCTTTCTGCTTTCTTTTTTTTTTTTTTTGCACACAGCGTTCACGAGGACAAAACGTCTGCACTCAACTCGACACGGACACGGACTCGGACTTGTGACTCGGGCAGCAGCAGCAGCAGTAGTCGCAGCGGCAGCACCAGCAGCGCTAACGTTGGCGTCGGCATCGGCATCGGCATCGGCGTCAGCGTCGACGCGCTCAGCACACAACAGAAACAATAAGAAGCAGCAGGCTGGCAGCACTCTTCGTGCAGGACCGACTGGCACAGTGTTTTGTGTAGAGCACGAAGCTGGGCGCGACTGCCGAGTCGACGAAGCGTAACAGAAAACAACTGACGAAGCTGCAATACGAAGCCGAAGCACGATAGACGAAGTCTAAACCGGGCCGACAGCTGCACGCTTCAGCTCTCTGTGGACTGAGCGAAAGAAGAGAGCGTGAGACTAGGAGTGGGAGTGGAAGTGGAAGTGAGAGTGAGTGAGAGCGAGGGCAAAGAGTCTGAGTGAGTAGTTGCTGCTGCTGCTGCTGCTGCTGTATGTAACTGTAGCTGTTGGTAAGTCCTTGTTATTGTTGGCATTAAGCTCACGCTACTGCGGCCCTGCCCCAGCGTCGCAGCAAACGTTTTGGGCCTCTGCTGGCTGCCTAAGCCTCACTAACTATATTTGCTGCTGTTGCTGTTGCTGGGTATGGCAGCACGCAAGCAGCTCTGGCACTTCTCGCTCACAAATCAACATAAATCAGCTAAATCGTCGGACAAGCAGAGCAGCAACTGCACTAGCACCAGCAGCAGCAGCAGCAGCGGCCGCCGGCTAAAGCTCTGTATTAGTAGATGTTGCTGTCATATCTCATGCTGTTGTTGTTGTAGTTCTCGTAGTTTGCTGTTGATGCAACGTGCATTGCTGTCTCTATGTAGTTCATTTACTGACGTTGCTGCTGCTGCTGCCGCTTCTGCTGCTGGCACACTTGTCGTATGCGTCATATATTGACCAAGACTTGCAATCATTTATGTGTGCCAAGCTGTTGACAGTTGCTCTTTAAATATCAAATTCATTTTGCTTTACAAATGAAGCTTTCACTTACGTTAAGTATGACGTTTTGCTGGAGGTAAGAAGTTGAAAGCGTTTGCCTAGTCATATTAAATATATTTCAATTTGAATAGAGTTGGAATGAATAGATAAGATAAATTTGAATGAAGATCAAAATATTTATGGATATTTTGAATAGAGAAGATATATTTGAATGAAGATCAACATTTTTAGAAATGTTTTGAGCTGCATATTTGGCCAAGTTCTTGGCCAACAGACTAATATGTATGTTTTTATATACATTAGCTATTGAATTATATATATTTGTATAGTATGATAGATTATATATAAGAAAATCTATATTTATATACTTTTAGTAATGCAATTTGATCAAGAAATTGGCCTGAAACTTTATCTTAATCAATTGTTTGAGTTTGTAAATATTTGGCTTCATCTCGATGTGGTATTTAAATATCTATGCATGTACATTAAATATTGAAATTGTCTCAATATTCTAAAAAGCGCTTTATAATCAAAATTAACATTTATGATTTCAGTTTAGGGCCAACAACAGCGACACATTTAAGGAGTCGTATTCAATGCTGAAGTTGACTTTTCACTGCGCACTGTTGATTTTTTAATAAGCATAAATTTCAGTACGTTCGCTACGCCCAACCGAATCACGTATACGCACTCATTCACACACACACACACACACGCACACGCACTCGCACACACACGCACACACACTCGCACACACACACGCAAATTGATTGAGTTTGGCGTTGTCATTTGTTGCTGTGGCTGGCCAAATTTATGAAAATGAAATGCCAAAGCTTTTGCGCTTCGCACGTGTGTGCGTATACGCATATAACTGCCTCTGTGTGCGTGTGTGTGTGTGTGCGTGTACGTGTGTGTGCGACAGCGTTAAATTAATGAAACACATGCAGGCAGCAAACGTTGGGTAATTTGTCATTTCGACAAATTTTGAATTATTTAAGCGGAAATCTTAGCGCCCCAAGAAACAAAGCAGAAAGAGAGCAGCAATGCGCAACTGATTTGCGATTGTGCCTCGTGACGTGTCACAGTGATTGTGACTGTGATTGTGACGGTGACTGCGACGGATATGGATGACAATTCAGCAATTTGAATAATCTGAATAAGTTTACCTTTGCTCTTTGCTCTTCTATCGTTTTATTTTCCTGTTTTCAGCTTGCACAATTTTTAGAGGAAATTTGCAAAAATTTAGTGATAATGCTGAGAAATAGTACGTACGGCATGTAGATCTAATAGAAGAATTTACAATAGAATAAAGAAATTTTGATAAATATTGCAATCTATTATTTTATATATTCAACTTCTGATTATTAGGAGCGACCCATTTACATGACTCGTTGCTTGATCTTTGGATGACAGTTCTGATCATTATACATCTATGTTAAAGAAATTTCCTTCATCATGTTATGCTACACATAGATTTTATCTTCTTAGAATATTGAACACTTCTACAAATCAGGTCCACAAGACGTGTATATAGATTTTGTGTAAGGCGGGTAGTAAAGACTTTAACTATATAATAACTTTAAACACATAAACTGCAACAATTTTAGTTATATAACCAAATTTATATTATACTCTTAGTTTTAACTAAGTAAAAATATTGTTGCACATATATTTTTCTTTTATTCTCCCGATCCATACAAATAAATTTCCTTTTGCATATTTACTTTTCGGCTTGACAATATATTTACGAAATCTTTTTATTGTTCCCGCCTGTAATTGTCGGCAATTGTTGAGCAGACAAATGGCACACACGCACAGCCACAAAGTACGCAATTTGTTGGTGGCAGAACACACAGCAGCAGAGCACAGAAAATGACAAATACCAAAGCATAGACATTTGGGTCTGGCTCTGGCGCACACGTTGCGTATGCTTCATATTGCGTATACGCCATGCTTGACACCATGCTCGAAGCTCGTAGCTGACTAAATTGCGCAATGTCGCATATTTCCACACACACACACACATACACAGATAAAGATTGGGCTAAAAATAAATCGTAAATAAATAATTTGCACTGCGTCATGTCAGAAATTTTAAACACATAATTAACAGCTTATTTAACCCCGTTGTGCCAGCGTATGTGTGCCTGAGTGTGTGTGTATGTTCAGGGTGGGGCTGTTGCAAATTCATATAAAAAAAAGTTTTCTATGCTTGGGGCGCTAGCTGCTACAATCGTGGCCTGCACCAACACAATGCCAAAGCCCAGCGCTGGGGCCAGCCGGGGCAATGATGACAACGACAACAATGTTCGAAACAAAAGCGAAGCAACAACAACAACAATAACAACAAAGACAACATAACTACAGTGGCAATGGTTATGGAGCAACAGAGGAATTGCCTTGTCACACATAGACTCACACACACACACACATATGTACATACATATTTATATATATATAAATTTTGTGAACAGTGGCTGCTAAAAGCACAGCAAACAACAGAAATTATAGCTAACTCATTTTGAATAATGCCGAGTTTAACGAGGATCAAATTTATTGTAAAACTTTCATATATTCGTAAATTTATATATGCACGAAAATTAAGAGTAAGAGTTATGCCTTGCTGAGATATGTTTCCCATGTCAGTCAGAGGGAATTCAAATCATTATTTTGGAGTAAATTGTTAGATGATGTAGATGTAGATGAGTTTCCTAGCCCATATAAGTCTTTAATAATTGATCATTATAAAAGAATTGATAATTGATATTTGATTTGAGAATAATAAAGAAAAGTAAATTTTCTCTCTGTCTGTCCGTCTCTTTCTCTCTCTCTATCTATCCGCTTCTTGTATATCTTTGTCTATCTAGAGCTGTCTGCTCAGCTCTCTGCCTCTTCTCTCTCCTATTTCTGTCTGCCTCTTTCTTTATGCCGCTCTCTCTGTCTCTGTCTGTTTTTCTGTTACACTCCCCATCTCTCTTTTTCTCTAAGACTTTCTTTGTCTTACTATTTATCTATCTTTCGTTTTCCTCTCTCTCTGTATTTCTTTCAATCTGTCTGTGTCTCTCTTTCTGTTTCATTCTGTCTCTCTTTTTCTTTTTTCTTTCTTCTCTCTCTTTCTCTCTCTCTCTCTCTCTCTCTTCTCTCTCTCTCTCTCTCTCTCTCTCTCTGTATCTACCTCTATTCAAGACTTTCTTTATGCAGCTATTTCTTTTTCTTTCTCTTTGCTCTCTATCTCTCTCTATATATAACTGTCTCTCTTTCTCTCCCTCTCTCTCTCTGTCTTGTTATGCTCTTCCTTTTTGTTCCTTTTCTCACTTTTCCCTGTTATTCTTTGTGTCTGTCTCACTCTCTTGCTTTCTTTCTAATTCTTTCTCTGTGTCTTTCGTTGATATTATATGCAGCTTTGATATATATTATTACTCTTTATCTCCATCTCTGTTTCTATCTCCTGCTTACCTCTCTATCTCTTTTTATATCTTCAAATTCAGCTTTTTCCGATCTCTTTTGCCTTTTCTAATTTCGCTTTCTCTTTTCTTCTATTCTTTCTTTCTTTTGCTCCTAACTCTACACTGGAACATTATCTTGCATGTGTTATAATGTATGCCTTTACTATCTAAAATCCACTTATCATATTCTAATGCTTTAAACCATTTCAAATTATTAAATTTCACATAGAGTTTCCACTTCAATAATATCTAACATCTAGCTTAGCCAAGTTCCACTGTACATGGCGCATAGCCAGCATGTAATTCTGTGCTGCTGTCTTCCTAGCATGATATGTAGGCGTTAGGTGGGCGTGTCTGTGCCCACCTACATAACCAGCATGTGTTGTGCCATCTTTTAATGTGCCATACACTCAACGCCAATACCAAGTGCCCCACCACACCGCACCACTCACAACTCACCAGTCATCAGCAGAAGCAGCAGCAGCAGGGGCAGCAGCGGCAGTTGTCTGATGGCTGTAGGCGTGGCAGGGACATGGGCCCAAACGCCAAACACTGGACAAATGTGCAATGTGCAATGCGAGGGCGACAGCAGCAGCAGCGATGAGAGAAAAAACACGACTAAAATATAGGCGAACATTTGCAATGAAGCGCAAATGAAAGAAGGAAAAAAAGAAAGCGAAACAACAACAAAAAAAAAACATAGAAAGGAAAATGAAGCAGCAAAAAGAAAATCATTTATTTCAGTTGACACATTTTCCTTTTGGCGCTGTCATCCGCTGACCCGCTCAGCGAGCAATTTCAATGCGAGACATAAACACAGCAACAATATGAATAGTGTAAGGGGTAAGTAGTAAAAAGAGTATGGGACGAGAGAGGAAGGGAGTCGGGGAGGGATGGTGGCAGGTAGCTAGACCGGGAGTCAGTGTATTGGGGATTTGGAGTAGCGTTGGAGGAGCTATAGAAAAGAGCAGGAAGTGCAAATGTTTCTTTCACTTTTCGCATGCGACTCAATACACTGGAAATTTTTTGATTCAAAGTGGGTATATTGGCTTACATGATCATAAAGAATGCACTCGATTCGGCTCAAAGTGAATGAGGATTAGATTATGATCGCAAGGAATAAGCTCGGTCCGACTCAAAGTGAGTGAGGGTTAGCATAGATAATCATGAACCATATACTACTTGATACAGTTATTTGCTATGAAAAATATGTTCTAATCCACTGTAAATTTATTGATTCAAAAGGGGTATATTGGCTTACATGAGCGTATGGAATACACTCAATACGGCTTTAAGTTAATGAGGAATAGCATTGATGATCATGAACTGTATACTACTTGATACTGTTATTTGTTATGAAAAAGATGTTCCAATACATTGTAAATTTTTCGACTTAAAGTGGGTTATATTTGGTTCATAGTGTATAAGAGTCTGTATGGACCATTATAAACTACAATACTTACTCAACAATTCCAATTATTCATTAATTTATGTTTTATAGAACTGATTATCTGTTCATGACTAATTTCATCAAATGAGTTTAGGTTTTTGTGAATGTAGAGTTCTACTAAGCAAGATCTATAGATCATGAGTCATTCACTCACACATTAGTGAATATGAGGTAAAAAACAGTTGTTCATGAAGCTGTATATATAACATATGTGTATACATATATCATACACTACATAATGAGCTTAAACACTAATATAATAAGCTTAAAGTTTTATAGAGCAATAATTCAATAGATCTTGATCCATTGCATGACCGAACAATAGATTAATAAGAATTATTTATAAACCAGTTGATAATTATATAGAAATATATATACACAAATATATTGTTATTCGTGAACTAATCAGTTGGCTGACAACTAGCCCTATAGATCTCAATTTTCTTAATAAATGAACATCAGATAAATTATTGTTGTTCATGAAACACTTAAAAAAGAATGAACTAATAATATGGCTAACTTGTGAACACACATTGAATACTTAGCCCCAATGCTAACCACGCCTACTTTTAGCATTTTAAATGCTGCCCTTACCATAGGAAGCACCTATAACTAGTTCATATCAAGCTAATTCACCTTCATTACAGTCTCATTACAGTGCATTTAGCAGTCAGTTATGCCCATTCAACTTGTTGTTGTTTTTGTTGTTGTTTGCTTTGCGCTGGCTACGTTCCTTTTTGCCTTTTGCCTGTTACTAAATTATTAGTGGCTCCACACACACACTCACACAAAAACACAGCGAATGAGTGAAAGAGAGGTAGAGTGTAGTGTGTGTGAGCGAGTGGGCATTCGCTCTGTAAATGGCGCCCGTTTATTGTTGAACTTTTCGCTAGTTTTTGCTTTGCTGCCATTTTGAATTTTTAAAGCGAGGCGACAAACGCCGCTGCACCAAGGACCCCAACCCCTTGGCTTGGCCCCAGCGTATTTCTGGCCTTTTTTTTTTTTTTTTTTTTTTTTTGCTTTTGGTCTTTTTTGGTCGCTTTGTAGGCGCGGTCGCTGTCTCCGTTTTTCGGCTTGAGCCAAGCGGCGTAAGCGCGCAAATTGGCCAGCGCCTGTCACCGAAAATAAGTTTTCACTCGGCTGGGCAAGGCCTGACACACACACACACACATACACAGACATATTCTCTGCTTGGCTGTGTGTTTGGGGCGTATACATAATTTGGCTGGGGCTGCATGAAATTGTTGTTGGACAGATGAAGGCAGCAACGGCAGCATCAGCAGCAGCCTGAGCCAGGTAAAGCGCTAGCCGAAGCAATGGCAACACTTATTATTGTTTGAGCAGCAACAACAACAACAACACTAGCAACTAACACTACAACAACAAGAACAACCACATGAGCCACGACAGCAGAGCGCAAGCGTTTGCCCGGGCATTTTCCGTCAAGCTGAGAGTCAGAGCCAGCTGCTTGGATGCTGCTCAGCTTTAGGCGCGCTCTCTCTCTCTTTCGCTCTGTCACTCTCTCTGTCTCTCAGCTGCGCGCTGTGTTTGCATTGTAGATTTGCGCGCGTGTGTGTGTGTGTGTTTCTGTTCATTTTTCTTACACCTTATGCGAGCAAACAATTTTCCAACGCCACGCACTCAACTTAATTTTTGTTGCAACCAAATATTTTGTTGTCAGCAACCTCAACCATCCCTTCCGCACCCCACCCACCCATTCGCACAACCACCACCCTTAAGCGTGTATGTTGTGCGATTAATCTAAGGTTAAAGCAATGCGTGAGTTGTGCGTTTTATTCAGCCAGCCTCGGCTTGTGGCTTGGGTAGCTGGGTAGCCATCCACTTGTTGTTGCCGCGCCGCACTTGTTTTGTTGTATTTACCAATTTTATCATGCGAATACCCTGTGCACAGCACAGTAGATATATGTATGTATATATGTATGCAAATCGAGCAAATATAGTTTAGTCTTTTAAGTCTATTTAGTAAAGAATATGTTTATATAAAAAAAGTTTCATGATGGAATAATGAAATTTTTTTTTTATTATTGATTTCATTAGTTACAATTTTATTAATTATCTTCAACTATTCAAGAAAACCAATTTATAAATCAAATTATGTTTTTTAAAATTAAACAAAATTGACTTCGTCAGATATTAAAAAAAATAATATATATAAATTGTTTTAGATGACGTTGCGATGAATTATCGAAAAAATAATTTAGTAAAAATAATAATAAATAATTATAAATTCATACAAAAATGAAAAAAATCAATATTTTAATGTAAAGATTTGTGACAAAATTGATGTTTATTCAGTTCTTAAAATATTTATTATAATTTTTTTTATAAAGTTATGTAAATTCATCAAATAATGAAACCTATGTATTTGATATCTAAGATTTACTTTATGTATATATTTTTTTGATTTTTGGTTCGTATATTGTGGCTTATCAAATATTCTCAGATGTTTTCAATGCTTTTTAAAGTCCTCTGAAGCACTTAAACGTTTGCATAGCTATATCTCTATATTGAACACAAAACTAAAACTTGTTAAGTGGTAACTACAAGTCGCTAATGCCACTCTCTCTCTCTCTCTCTTCTCTCTCTCTCTCTCTCTCTCTCTCTCTCTCCTTCCCTCTCACACACTCTCTTTTCGTGTGCGTATGTGTTGGTGTACGTGTGTGTATTATATTTTATATGGTGCTTAGCGCTCAGTGCGTGACCTTTTCTTTCATTTTGCTGTTGTTGTGCGCTGTCTTACCGTTACGTTTAAACAGCCAAACATACAGACAGCTGTAGATATGTAGATGTACATATATATCTACATATGTATATGTGTGCGTGCATATCTGTGTTACCATTATATGGCAGACATGCCACAAGACTTTGCTTTGCTTTGCTTTTGTGCGTTGAGCGCCTTTGAAGCTGCTGCTGCGCCACAAGAAAACCAACAATAATAACAATAACAACAGCAACAGCAGCAGCAGCAGCAACAACAGCAACAACAGCAACAATCTTCTGCAAATTAGCATAATGGATTTTTTTTTTCTTTTTGTCAAAGCGTATCGCGGCTTCGTCTTCTCGCCTTCGCGACTTTTGTAAGGCATTCGCAGCGCAATTTTGCGGTCGAAGCTAATCACGAAATGCATTCACATTTGCCCAATCATTAATTGGCCATATTAGCGGTCTTTTGGCTACAGCGAAGCAAATACCTTTTGAGCTTAAGCTTTGGCTTGTAACATAATCTAATTCACTGTTGATTATCCATTCGATGTGCCCTAAAAGCGTAGATTGGGGCAAAGTAATTTTTCATTTTATTTCAAATTTATAAATATATAAACATACGTATGTATTAACGATTTTTTTGTACTTTCTTCATTTAATTTATTAAAATGTATAATAGTTAATTCACCCAATTTCAAGATTAAATTGAGCTAAGAATATATATATACCTGTTTATATATTTTTTTTCCAGAAAATGAATTATTTTTATTGAGCTACCTCGTTCACGTGATTTTAACTTATGTCTCGGCCATATGCATATGCATTTTCTGCTCGCCTACTAAAAAGTCGTTTCTATCGTAAGCTCATTTCCTCCTTGGAACCAGAATCTTCGAGGATGAGCTTTTCTTTGTGCACTATCCTTAGTGTTACTGTATCTAGGCCCCACTCTCATAACTTTCACAAACTTATGGAACTCTATTCCACTCCAGGTCTTGTCTATGCATTCTTGCTCTCATCTCTTTGGTCTCATCACTTTACAGATTGCAAGTTGCTTCTTTTTTCTAGCGTTAAACAGAGAAACATCTGATCATATTATAAAATTATTATCTGTTTCTAATTGAGCAGAATTTGTGCTCCAAATCATCCATACTTTTCAGTTGAATATCTTAACTCTCAGGTGACGTTACTCAGATGTTGCAGGTTCTGTATTGACTGCACCGTTCTCTATCTTGACTAATCTTGATCATATCTAAAATCAACATAAATTACTTCCATCACTGGTCCTGTACAATGCGCTGAAGCTATCCTTCAATCTGCTGTTCGCTGTTCGCCTATATTTTGTTGTTAGTTTATATTGTACTTAAGTAACAATTGTTGCTTCCATAAGAACTCGTCAATTTCCTGCTATCAGCTCATCAACATTTGCCATCACTCTATTCAAAGACCCTGTTGCCATAGTTTAGTCTAAGTTTGCGTATGCTATCTAGTCTGACGCCCAATTCATATTATATCTTCCCATAACGCTTTTAATCAAAACTTAACCGAAAACAGAACTAACTTCATTTTTTTAATACAAGTCCGGAATTTTGATTCCAGAAGATCATGATTTGGCTAATTGATAAAGACAATAATATTAATTAAAACAATTTTTGTATTAAAGACTTTGCATATATTTGCCAATTAGTTATTTAGCATCTTATCAATAGCAAAACATCTTGGCAACCTTTAAAAAATTTCTATAAACGATATAAGCAGATAGATATCCATATAAATACATTTGCAGCTGAGCTGTCAGCTATAAATTCTCATTAATACTTAAATCAAGTAAAAAATCAAAAGTGTCCCACAATACAAAAGCACACACACACACACAGGTACACACAGCTTGTTGTGCAGGTTCCAGCATAAATGCAAAGGGAGATATGTAGAGATGGATGGAGATATATGTGTATAGAGAGAGACAGAAAGAGAGAGAATAAAAGAGAAAGCGGGTGTATATTGGCTCCCTCACGTTCTCTCTCTTTCTCTCTCTTGCTCTCTGCACAGCTTGGCTGCTGTGAGAGACTCTGCTTTCGGAGCGAGCTTTACGAACAGCGAGTACTCTCACGCTCTCTCTCTTGCTCTCGCTTTGTCTCTGTTTGCGTTCAGGTTTTTGTGGGTATTGCACGGCATTTTGTGTTGGCCGTATGACGTCATTAAAGCCACAGCCACAGCCTCACCTTGCCCACAGCACGGCACAGGTGGGGAAGCAGGTGGCAGCCATGGCCAGCACAGCGCTGTCTGTGGCTGCTGGGCCTCCATTTGAGCAGAGCCTTTAACGGCATCATATAGCATTCCCAGCCCCTCCTGCCGCTCCACCCCCTCCCTGGCGACATCCAACTATACTTAACAAACGCACGCATCTGTTAGATATCCGCACACAGTGTGTGTGCGTGTTTGTGTGCAAAATATTCTCGCGTTTTTATACAGTTTCGAGTTTTTGGGTCTTTGCATGTTCGCCCGTGTTTGGGGCCGTTTGTCATGCATTTTTCATATTGTGCAGTGCGGAATGTGAACATCAACTCTCTCACACACACTCACACATTCACACACACATTTCTCACTAGTCAGCACTCATATTCGCATTGAAATATGTCTCTATGTGTGCCTGTCATTTTGACATTTGTTTACATATTTATGTCAGCCAGTCGGTCGCTAGGTTTTTCTAACCGAGCTGAGCTTTGCTTACACTTGTCCCCAACCTGCCCCACTCCACCCACTCTCTTTATCTTATCGTCCCTTAGCTTCGCTTTACCTTGCCTTTTCGCTTTTGTTTGCTCCTGCCATTCACTCTCGCCTGCTCCTGTCACTGACTTCCACAGTGGCTTGGCCTCTCCTGTCCCTTTCTATATTCCTGTCCTGTCCTGTCCCATCTCTTTCTGGCATCCACTTGGTCAAGTAGCTCACGCCAAGCTGGCGATACACTTGCTCCTGTCTATCATCCATAGGTGCGAGCGCTGTCTGATCTCTCGTCAGCTTGGACGAGCATTGGCTCGCTATCCGGCACATACCCTGTACTTTTGAGGTAGAGGGAGTTTTAGAATGTTTAAAATGTATATATTTTTGCAACCTTAAATGACACAAAAGACCCCACAAATATTTAAAGTTTCAAACTTTCGCCTGACTCTTTGTGCATTAAATGGCTAACCCTAAACCCTACCCTAACCTCAAACTTGATAATGCCCTTTTACTGCACTGAACGTTACCATCGACCATCGTCCTGTCATTCAGCTAGGAACAATGAACTACTGTAACTACTATAACTTCCGGCTTCATAACGCTGCTCTGAACGAATTGTGTCAGAGTTAACAAAAGTTTATTTGGCCCCAACTGCAGTTTGGCCAGCTACAAAGCCAGCCAACCTGCAAAGCCCTCCGAAAAACATGGCTCAAATCCAAAATAGTTTGGCATGCAAAACGCACAAACTACATAACTCAACGTCCAGCTGCTATTAATAAACTCGTGTCAAAGTTTTCTGAAATTCAACTAAACGTTAACATAAATAATATCGCAGCACAGTGGGGCAAATATGCATCATGCATGAGCATAAAGTAGCAAAGATTTTTGTTAGTGAAAAGATAGTTTTATTAATTGATTGATCAGACGAAAATGATATATGGAAAAGCAGTGCAAGTAAGATTTTTTAGTGAAAAATATATTAATGTTATTAGTCGGCTAAAATTCATGAAACTTTTTTATGTATGTATAAAAGTTATAATATATAAAAAATAAAATATGAATATATATTATGTACAATATAATTTGATATAATAAGAATAAATAATATATATAATATAGTATAAAATTATATAAAGTATTTAGCAAGCATTTATTTATTTCATTATCAAATTTTTCAATTATAATTTATAAATATATTTTTAAGCTATTTAACTACATTATAGATTTTTACTTCTTACAGTAGTATGTCTTAAAAATATGCAAAAAATTCTCTAACGCCTTTTCCATTATTCCTCCAACTCATCTACTTCTAATTTGTGTTGCGTTCGTGCCACTGTGCAAATGCTCTTTCGACTTTGATTAAACTTTTCAACCCAAAGCGGATTAAAAACTGCAACAAAAACACACGCAAAGCACAGCAACTGAACAGTAAAGCTAATGCAAAGCCACACAAAAAGCAAGCAACAACAACAAAAACAAAGCAAATGCTTCAAAATGATGTGCTTCAAATAAATGAAATTCATAAGCTGCGAGAGTTGTGCACGAAAGAGAGAGACTAAGACAGAGAGAGAGAGAGAGAGAGAGAGACAGAGAGAGAGAGAGAGATAGAGAGGGCGATATTCTGCTACAGACTGGGTCGCATGCGTTAACCTTTGGCATTTTTAATTAAGCGAACGAACAACACATAAAATATCGACACTTCAATTGCAAAAAAGCGAGCAAAAAATATTGCTGGCAGGCAGAAAATTAAGCAGGCAGGCAGCAGCACGAAAAGTGGCAGGGGCGGAGTTCGGTGTTTGGGCGCGAAGGCAGAACTGGGTCTGAAATTTAACGAACCGCACCGAGCGCAGCCGAATGAGTTGTATTGCATTAAAGGTAAAAACAGGGAGACGACAACGACAACGCAGAGGCGATGGCAAATGAACGAGCCTATTAACAGCAACAAGGACGACAGCAGCAACACCAGCAGCAGCAGCAGCAGCTCTTAATTAAGAACTCATGTTAATTGTAATTATTTGGCACATGAAATTTTTATTAATTTATACCGCGCACACAACAACAGCAACAACAACAACAACAAAGGTGTTAAGCTCATAGTTGCTGTTGTTGCTGGTGTTGGAGTGTTAATGATGATGCTGCTGCTGCTGTTGCTGCTGCTGTTTAGTATGCTAAAAGAGCAGGCAGAATTGTTCTGTTTCCCTCTGTCTAATGTAACCAGTTAGCAGCCCGGTACAGGACGAGTACAGTTATCAAACTGGCCTGGGATACGGAGCACAGCACAGCACACCTGAGCGACGTTTCAAATATATATGTATATATATGTGTGTATGTGTATATAAAACGAGCAAATGATGAGGCTTCATCTACAGGCAGCAGTTTCGCAGCTAATGGCAGTTGCTGTTGCTGTTGCTCTCATAAGTATGCTACATGTTGTGCATACACTACACATTATAGTGTTGTGCGCATTAGATTGCCAGTGTGTAATATGTGTGTGTGTGTGTGTGTGCGTATATATTCCGTATACCCTGTGTACATGCAAATGCCCAAACCGGTATTGACATATACATTTATCAAGCTTAATGTTTGAATTGTTATTTAAGTTACATAATTATCAAACAAATCGAAAATGTATTCAACTATGTATTAAAAATCTATAACAAATTGTTGCGCTTAAGCTTTAATTATATAAAAAGTAAGAGTAATAAGCCAATATTCTATAGTTGTTTTTGCTCGACTCAAAAATACCCTGTCTATTGCATCGATGGGGCATTGTCCCAATGTGGCAGCTTTCATAGCTGAAAAATCTAAAGCAGCTCAGAGCTGGGAACTTTTGATGCATTCGCCATATTGCTCTGACCTTGCACCGTCAGACTACCATTTGTTTCGGTCTTTGCAGAACTCCTTAAATGGTAATCGCACTTGGTTTAGATAAAAGCCAGAAGTTTCATATAATGAATTTTTCGGCAAAAGATTATCGAACTAAATGAAAATTATATTATATATTTTCAATTAAAGTTCATTCTAAGTTTTAATAAAGATGTATTTACCTTCTGTCTTTCCAGACAGCCCAATATATAGTTGTCCAATTCCAGAGCCTTTGTTACTGTAACACTCCATAAATCCCTCCCGAAGCTACAGTTAGCAAAAGACCGTGAAACATGACCATTTGTCAAAACATATCTCAATTTTGTTCGACAAATATGGTAATTCCATTGTTTGGAGGTAGTTTTAAGATTCTCACATTATAAACTCGTCTGACCAGAATTTTAAGGAATGACTAGAATTTAAAATAGCATTGAAAGTAAATAAAGCAGTTAAAGTCTTGAATTCAATGGAGATGAAATATGTAGATGTTTTCAATAACTCTCGCTTTCAGCAAATAAATTAACAAGGTTCGCTGTGATAAGCAACGATTTGGGTAAGACAATCGTTAAAATGATTTGACATTTTCTATATAACATTAAAGCAGCTTTGAAACGTTATAGCTTTCAACATATAGGAAATACATAACAAAATAAATAAAATATTATAAATACAATAAATTGTTAAATTTTTATTGAAATACTATTAGTTAACTTAATAATTGCTATTTGCCCAGGGTAACTCTTAGTCAAGCAGTCTCTGCCACAACACTATTATTATTATTTTTTTTTTTAATTTCTTCGTACTTTGTCATCGATTAGACTAGACAGTTGCTATATATATTTATATATAAATACATATAGATATTCACAAATGAAGCTTGAGCATATTGCTGTTCATGGCTTTCGCTTGTTTTCTGTTTGCTATGCCAGCAGAAGGTGGCCGATTCTGGTAGCACGCTTCTGCTTCTTTCTCTTCGTCTGCTTGAATTTGAGGGCGTCTGTAGCCTGCCCGGAAGTACTTAGATTGACGACACTGATACGAACGCTAATGGTTTCCTGCAGTAATTGGCTATTTCAACCGCGAACACGGCTCTAACGGCCAATGATAATGATGCGGTGCGATGTCGTCGTCGGCATACGCCCAAGCAAGTAGCACTTGTTGTTGCTATTCTTGTCAATATTGAAATGCTTGAGGTAGCTGCTGAAGTAAGTGAATTCAGATGTAGCTGAAATGGAGATCTTTTGGCTTAGGCGAATTAATCAAGTCTTCAAATAAATGCTTTAGAAATTATAAGAATTAAAGCAGAAAATAGCTGGTAAATTTACTTACTTTAGGTTCGCATAGTTTACAAAAATTTATCAAGTTTGCTCAAGAGATTTACTATATTTATAGTTAAGCATAGTTATAGCAATGTTTTACTGTCCATTTGGACATCTATTCTCTGTATTCTCATAAGCATCGTTCTAAATCTGTCATCTGTCGATGACCTTAAAGCTAACTACCGATAGTTAACTGTAGTGCGCTTCCCTTAAACTCTATTAGCATACTACTCATGTTTCATCTATCAATGAATTCATATCCATTCCTCCTCTTGTAAAAAGGGCTGTAAGTTGAAAAGAAATTGTCTGCATAAAATATTTATTAATTTTTATTTATTTTTTTTATTTCTTATCATTATAGATGCTAGAAGCTCTCATTGATGACTATGCCTCACACTGAAAACCGCATTGTGGTTTGAAAAAAAAAACGGATTCTTGTTGTTGAGATTATCATTATAATAATCACGTTGTATTATATATGCTGAATTGTTCTTTCCCACACATATATATATGCTGTGTATGTGTGTGTGTCTGTATGAGTGTAACGGAAATGGAATTTTGCAGTCGTAACACACACGCAGAGAGAAAGAGAAGTTTCCGGTGTTGTCTCGCATTTTGTGATTTTCACTGATTAAACGACGCGTACGAGACAGTCGCTCTTATAGGATTAGCATTTCACAAGCAAATGGGCTGACAAAGGTTGACAGTTGACACACACACACACATGTATAATATATATACACACACGTACGCTACGCAGCTGCATAAAGCTGGCAACAATAATTGAAGCATTCAGCATTTTTGTTATTATTTGCAGCTAAAATTTCAAGCGTTTGACATTTACATCGAAATATTTGATGTTTATAATGATGGGACACACACACACATGCACCCACACATATGCCATGCTTTTGTCGTATTTCTAGCGGAAAATACTAGATAGGAAAACATCTCGATTATGCCACATTTGAATATCAAAAAAAAAAAAAAAAAAAAACTCTTTGCATTTGGCTAAAATCAAGGCTACATTTGAAGTTGTTTTGCCTTTTAGATGATATTTTGCCATCTATCCCCCGCTCCGGTTTCACATTTATCTCTCTGCTGTGTTGCTGTTGTTGCAGTTTTCAAATTTCATTACAATTTTTCTTTTGTTTTGCATGCGCGTCATGTGGCGAGAGGAAATGGAATGGAACGACAACCCGCTGCCGCCCACCACAGCAAAACAAATAAATGAAAAACGTTTCGGCCAGGGGCATGCGATTGAGGTCCATGACAGTGGGAGTT